>CM046304.1:8750000-10000000 GCA_025267735.1 Mactra quadrangularis | reverse complement strand
ATCCCAGGCACAAAAATCGCAAGTATTTTCTCCAGAATTTATACTAATACTGTGTTGAAATTTGCAATTAAAACCGAAAGTAATGACTCTACGGAAAATCACGGAACACAACGAACGAGATTGGAATATCCCATAGAGGCTAAAAATCACCACAACTTCAAATCGGAAGTAAACACATTTTCTGCTTTGATAAATATACGTTTTGTATAGTGAATTTCGTGCGAAAACTAATTAAAACTCACGAAACTCATGTAAATAGTTTTATGAAATTATACAATAATATATACTAACGAGAAAAAGAAACGCACCAATTAAGTCTTTAGATATACAGAAACGTTTGCCGATAGGCCACGTTCAAGTAGAACGCGTGCAACATGGATAAGACAAGACAACTACAAATTTATGTATACATCAACGCCATTCGCGTAATAGATTTTCACGGCAGTATCTAGGGCGCGTATAGTGAAAGGGTAACTGTGTATGCCAAATAAATCGACTAACAATGGGAAAACTTCTTGTTTGGCATAAAACGTACCACTGACTAGTTCTAAAGTTATGCCACCGTCACCAACATCTGTCTCTACCCTCGTATGGTGTTGGGAGAATGTAGTGTTCAGTGATGAGTTGTGTTTCGACTTATGTAATGCATTTAGACTTATTAGTGTCTTAAAACGAGATTCAGTCACAACTCGTTGTTTGCCAAGGTTACCTCGTGGACACATCACATTGACCAGCTATTATGTCTGTGAGTGTCGCTATATTCTGGCAACGTCAAGACTTTGTCTATCAGCATAAAAACGACAGACCTCACGTTGCACACGTTGCACCAAGGACTTCTTACAGGCTAACAGCATTAATGTTTTCTCTTGTTATTATGAATCATGAAAATTATGTACCTAGTTGAAATGAGCGTTTCTTTTTATCATCAATTTAGACATTTGCGTACTCAAAACCTTCACGCACTGGTTTCTCGAGTAAATCACTGGAAAACGATATGATATATCCAACACTTAACATAGTCGTGTAAGTTTTCTCAAACACTTTTCAAGCAATTTGATTGGCTGAGGGAGTATATCCGTAGTCTAATTTAAATGTTATAAAAGTACCCCTCTTTTATAAGAAACTGATATTTTGAAGAACTTGACCCCTACAAAGAAACCCGCTTGATAGAGTTATTATAATCCCAAGGCGTTTATATTCTATAATCTTTTAGATAGTATTACTTGTTTTTAGATCGATGATAAAGATTTTGTCTTCGTTTAGTGGCTTTAATAGTATTTTTTTCCCAATAAATTAATCATTGTATTAGGAAATAAATGCAAATCAGTGCCTACAACTGCCATCTTTATATTATTCACCAGCATAAAGCCCCTTTACTAAACTGAACGCTGATAATTTTCAAGTATCATGGTTTTGCTTAAAACTTATGCAAACATTAAACTAATATATTAAACGCATCCCAGGCACAAAATTCTAAAGTATTTTCTCCAGATTTTATACTAATTCTATTTTGAAATTCGCGATTAAAAACGAAAGTAAAGACTCTACGGAAAATCCCGGAACTCGACGAACAAGGTCGGGATATCCCGTCGTGGCTAAAAATAACCACAACTTCAATTCGGAAGTAAACAAATTTCCTGCTTTGATAAATACAGGCTTTGTACAGTGAATTTCGTGCGAAAACTAATTAAAACTCACGAAACTCATGTAAATAGTTTTATAAAATCATACATAAACATATACTGACGAGAAAAAGAAACCAATCAATTAAGTCTTTAAGTACACAGAAAAGTTTGCTGATATGCCACGTTCAGATCATAGAACGGGTGTAACGTGGGTAAGACAAGACAACTACAAAATTTATGTAAACACCAACGTTACTCGCGTAATAGATTTTCACGGCAATATCTACGTCACGTGTAGTGAAAGGGTAACCGTGTACGCCAAATAAGTCGACATTCAATGAGGAAAACTTTGGCGTAAACCGTCCGTACCGCGGACTAATTCTTAAGTTTTGCCATCGTCACCGACGTCTATCTCTACCCTCGTATCATCACAACAATGGTGTTGGGAGTTCAGTGATGAGTCGTGTTTCGACTTATGTAACTCCCTCAGACTTATAAGTGTCTTAAAACGAGTTTCAGTCACAACTCGTTGTTTGCTGAGGTAATTTTGTGTACTCATCGTATTGACCAGCTGTTATGCCATGTGAGTGTCGCTATATTCTGGCAACGTCAATACTTTTTCTATCAGAATAAGGACGACAGACCTCACGTTGCACACGTCACCAAAGACCTTTTACAAGCCATCTCTTGGTATTCTGATCATGAAAATTATGTACCTAGCTGAAATGAGGCGTTTCTTTTTAGCATCAGTTTAGATATTTGCGAACTCAAAACTTACACGCACTGGTTTCTCGAGTAAATCACTAGAAAACGATTTGATATATCAAACACTTAACATAGTCGTGTAAGTTTTATCAAATACTTTTTAAGCAATTTGATTGGCTGAGAGAGTATCTCCGACATTCTCCGTTGTCTAATTTGCATGTTATAAAAGTACCCCACTTTTATAAGAAACTGATATTTTGAAGAGCTTGACCCCTACAAGGGAACCCGTTTGAGAGAGTTATCATAATCCCAAGGCGGTTATATTCGATAGTCTTTTAGATAGTATTACTTGTTTTTAGATTGATGATAAAGATTTTGTCTTCGTTTAGTGGCTTTAATGTTAAGTGAATAATTAAATACGTAACTAAATTATTGCATACCATTTAACGATATTGTGGATATGTTACCAATTAACCTATGAAATAACGTGTTAATTTAGTAAGAATCAAGAAACTAGATAAGTAGGCCTACTTACCAGTTAGCAGAATAGTGATTAACAAGTTACGCGACTAGTTAACCAGTTAAATAACGCGTTAATCTGTTTACCACAATGCTGCAGAATTTGTCTTACATACAACTTAACTATTGATTTATACTATGTTTTAATTGCAATAAAATCGTAAGTCCCCGTTGCAGCACACATACCAGTAAGTACCGAATGTAAATTTATGTCATTTTTAAATTGACTTAGTTTCTAAGTAAATGTACTTAGTTGAATCACTTATTACCTCAATACACAGTCTTGTCAAAATACACCAAACTTGGAACATAAAACACTGTAGGCATAGACATACCATTTTTTGTATGTATACTAGACAAAATTTCTAACCCAATACATTAATACGTTGCAGTTTTTCTCATTAATTCAATATTTTGCTTTAAATTGTACTTTAAAAGTCTAAATGTCCATCCCAATGTGCTTTGAATAACCGGTTTTCTTGTTTTATGCCCATAACTAGATATACATTTGTTGAAATTTGAAAGGACTCAGATTGAAACAGCAAAATTTCGAATTTGCAAACCTATTCTGAACTATTTCCTTACAAAAAGAATTAGCCTCCTTCCAGTCTAAAAATGCATCATACACCATGGCTTTATTACGAGAGACTTTCAATAAATCGTTCATTCAGTGATTTCAGCATTTTGGTTTTAAACAGGCGAATGTCGATGTATATGTTACAAGCAATTTACTCATACATTGTATAAATTGCCTAAAATTGTCAGGCATTTTGTAAAATGCCTGAACATGTAGAGACCTTTTACAAAATGACTTAAATTTTAACAGCGTTTTTTTTGCATGTTGTTTTAAGGCGCATCGACACTACGTCTTTTACAAATTGTCTGAAAGTATAAAAGAACATGTGCAGATAATATATATGTTACAAGCAATTTGTAATTTAGGCAATCTGTGAATTTGGGAATTTAGTAAAATGCCTAATACTTAACAGATTTTGTGAATTGCCTTAATAAGTCAGGCAGTTTGAAAATTGACTAAAATGTCTAGGCTTTAAACAAAAAGACTGCATTGAAATTTTTACTAATTGTCTGAAAAAACCCCATTAATATACGTAAATCTTTCTAATAATAATTGGAGAACGAAATATTTCAATCGAAATAATAATGCCTAGTATAGAAAATATTGAAAAAATGGTCGCACATGCTAATTGGAACTATCTACACAAACGGCATTGCTGCCATTTAAAGTACTCGTTCACAGATTTCAATTTAAATATTAACTTTTTCTTAAACTATCAAAATTGTATGGAATTTTTTTTGGAAGCAGGGAAGTAGTGTTCTAATAATGACAATTTTAGTGCGAATTGACATACTACTACAAATGATGGTGTTTCATGTAATAAATATTTACCCCGTATGACACGGTATAGACACTATCAGTGCATTTTGTGACTTTAATTGTATATTTCTTGCAACATATAGATCAGACTGTCTTAAAATAATAAGAATTAATTTTGACACAATTACAGACACTGAATGGTATTTTGAAACTATAGAATAAAAACCAAATCTGTTAACTAGTATCTTTAAGTGGAAATAAAACAGGGCTGTTGATGGCCTGATTGGTCTATGTATCAAATCTACTAATTATCAGTGTGTATTTTGTTCTTTACCGTATGTTCTCCAAATAAAACATGACAGATTTTGTGTGTCCCTTACTACGAAACAATACATAATAGTCTCTATCAAGACTTTTTAGCAAAAAAAAATAATCCAATAAACTAGTGATAAATAAATTAGTATGAGTATTCAGTTTGCTTAACGAATTTGTTCAGAAAAAAATGTTGCAAATTTCAGTAACAATTTTACTTTTATCAATGTTAGTAAGTTTTAAGCTCAAATGAAAAATGAACGCATTTATGTATATTTGGAATTAACTTTACTATTCAATGAATGGAATCAAACAAAATCGAATCGAAAGAAAAAAGATTGCATCGAACCGACTTTCCGATCAATCGTTGCAGCCCTATAGTATAGACTATCAATGTATGAGTGAGTTATTTATTTGAATCAGAATGTATACAATCTTATTTGAGGCTTTTATATGAAACACGTATATTGTTTAATATAATAGCAATAAAGTCACAAATCACATATACACAACAAATGTGTTTCAAGAAACAATCATTCAGTGGTGAAATACTATACAAAATACAATAGGACGATCTCTATTAATTTGTCTGTGATATTCTACACAGAAATGGACAAATATCATTGTTATGGTTCAGTTGTTGGTAAACTAATTATGTCAATAATATTGCCATCATATTGTGTGAGGAGGATAGGCAATTTGAACTATGAAAATTTATGCTCATCTAATGTATCGGTGCATACATTTTTTATCAACAATAAATGCTTTTACTTTTATTCCTCCGTGTATGAAGAGTACAAAATACAACAAGTAATTACAACATAACTACCTATTTATCTCCACGTTATTTAGTGACTTACTGTTGCTTCTAAATAACTATTTATTTAATAAATTCGCAGTTTTATTGAAAGTCAACGTTAGAAAGTCTGCCTCGTAAAAACATCAAATTATAAGACAAAAAAATAACAGCCTACTAATCATGTTAAAACAATTATTTACTAGGCTTATGGCACTCACGTTCATACTGATAAATAAAATACATAATGAACATTTTAAACAGAAAATAAAATAAAAACAAAACGCTTATCACATTTTATAATAAAGTTAAGGTATTTAAAGTTATTAATGGGTCGAAATGTTTTCAATACAAAATTTACAGCAAACAAAAATGGAGATACCGGGGATTGAACCCGGGGCCTCTCACATGCGAAGCGAGCGCTCTACCACTGAGCTATATCCCCCTTATACATACTTGATACACTTGCTCTATCTATCTAAGTGGTAAATTGTAATAGTTTTTGTTTTGTATTAAATCTATACAGTCCAATATAATGCTTCAACACATACAAAGTCATGTAGAAAAAAAACCCCAAAAAAACATTCATACTTTAAAAAGTTAAAGTTAAAAAAGTTAAAGTGCGGTTTAAAGTCTGCTACCATATACATGTTCAGCCTACTTTACAATCTTGTACGATAACTCCTGGTCATTGAAATCACCTTCAGGCTGGTGACCCTCACAGAACCCATTTACACCTTGGAGGAGTGGAACAATTGGAGTTAATTTCTCTTGGAAATAAGCAGTGCCCCTTGTGGGGATCGAACTCAGGACCTCTCGATCCCTAAGCGCACGTCCTACCACTGGGCCACTGCTCCATACTTTAGTATATACCAACATTTTATTGGGGCTCTACAGAGTATCAAAGAGTGATGTTTACAGAATCATGTATAAGTTTTTTCCGGGCTTATACTACAATCTTACATCAAATAAAACATTTACACTATTTGTGAATGTAGACTTAAAACCACATGAACTAAATACAATAAATATCTTGTGGTCGTTTTACTTGTTTTAGACATGATGTAAATCTCAAACATTACTATAATACATCTCTCATATATTATAAAATTTTTTTGTGTGTCAGTATGCAACTTTTATTGTTTTTGTACCAATTAAAATAATCAGAATCCTCATTGTTGAGATCTAGAAGTAGTTGAATTAAAAGCGATGTCAAATATAAATTTATACTAGAAGTTTAAGCACATCTCTGTTCTGGTTCAACAGTTTGCGGAAATAACCAAAGGTTTCATTCACTAATGTTCGGCATCAACCGTAACTACTTGTGGATTTTCTTGACATGAGACTATCATTCGGAACAACCTCGGCGATCAGATAAATATCTTCGTAGATGATCGCCGATGTTGTTCCGAATGATGAGACTATGACAAGCCTAATCGAATGAACATACTGGTTTGGTCTGGATAGTTTTCCAAGATACATGTACTTAGAACTAGTACACGATATACAAACAATGGGAATTAAGTACAAGTATTTTGTTATTGACGATTAATGTTTTATCTAACATTAACGTGGTCACACAAGGTGACAGGTACAAACTTTACATATTATTCAAGGTTAAAGATTTTTGTAAACCACAAAAAAGCAGTATATCTGAAAATTCAATTTTCAACTCAATATATATTTCATATACATTTTACAAGGCTAGCGTTTCAACATCATTATTGTTTTACAAACCAAACAGTCAACTCCTTCAAATTTTAGGTTGGCACCATGACGTAAATACAATATTACATATGTCTGAAAGGAAATGCTAAATTACGTACTCGTTTTATAATACATTTGTACCGTCATTGTTGCCATGACGTCATAATCCGTGGGCAATGCTGATTACAGTAACTCCTATTATTTACACACTTACAGATTACCATTTCTTAATTTGAAGCCTTTCTCGCATCTTGCTTAGTATAAACGTCGCTTTTATCAAATATTAAGTTATTTTCACTTTAAAAGCGATAACTCTACTTTTGTTGCTAGGGTGACAATGGAATACAAGATTTTAGACACCAGAAAACAGACTTCTGACTCATGAGACGCCATGTGCTTATCTACATACAACTTTTTATCGTATCTTTGAAATTGTTGTTTAAACACGACTTTCGTCATTCTTGTCCATTTTGACAAGAAATACCAAGCTTACGGTAGTTATAGATAATTTCATCATATTGACGCGTGTATACTTGTAAACACTTGTGTCATGAGCTCTGATTGGTCACTCATAACGTATTATCGATAAAACGGATGTTTGGATTGGCTATGACTTAATGTAAAGTGTTAACGTATTTGCTCACATGTAGTCCCGAAGACTGACAAGTTGCATATAAAAGAGTTCTTCAGCTTTCATATTCGGCAAATCAAAAACTTTAACAACCAAGCATCTACAGTTTGGACTTTGTTGGAAATAAAACAAAATAAAGGTAAGCTATTAGTTTCTAATCATATTTCATTTCCTGTATTATACAAGAACAATACTTTCATTATTTTCTCATTATTCGAATGCACGGTTATTACTGGTGCGCGCAAATTATGGGCGCTACAAGCTCTTTAATCTGATAGTAGAAAAAGGGTAATTTAAAACTATGCGTTTCATCTTTGTGTTATTCTATTTATTTGTATGATTTTTTTTAATATTTGCGGATATCACATTTGTGCTTGGGTAGTTCAGTTACGAATGCAATATTCGAATATCAATATTTGTCTGAAAGCAAATCTATAGAAGTAATTTAAAAACACTGTCATTTAATTTTCAGCTTTTGGAATTTCGTTTCCGAGTCATAATTAGTCTATTGGTAATTACAATCACCTTGTTTTAATGAAAAAATCAGTGTTCAATAAGTTCCAAAGACAAGTTATTGTGTTGTAAGTTAATTAGGGAAGTTAGTAGAATTATAATATATTTCTACAACGGAGATACTATTGGTTATGTGTATTCCATTACATTAAAAATCTTTTTAATTTAAGGAAAGCATCTGACGGAACTAATTAAATGACGTTCCAAGAAAATATGAACTTTTTAAGAAAAATGGGATGAAATTGTCTACTTAACTACTTAGTTAATGTTCGCATTTCTTGAAACCTTATACAGTAGATGTATAATATATTTCTACATAAAGTACTCAGAATTGAAACTGATTTTCACCATTCCTATTGTTAATTAGATATAATATTTAAGTGAAACATTTCTTTCTTACTTATATTTTTGTCTGTACAATATTAAGCACATTCCATTGTTATAACGTACATATACTCATATACAGCGATATGTCCTTAAAGTTTATTATGACTATTTTTAGGGAACAGTTAAAATTCTTTAGAATATTGTTACTTACCCAATATTACTATACTGTATTTTAATACAATTAAGAAAGTGTTGACATTTAATGAAAACACTTTTAGCTACAATCAGGGTCATAGAAACATGAGAATATCTTTTTATTTTATTATAAAACTATCGTTCGTAGTTGTCCACGTTATATAAAAACATAAGGACTTAATAACTCATATGTATAACACTCAAGTATTTTCTTCAAAACTCGCTTTTCTTACATAGAATATCTTGTAAACAAGAAAAATATTTCTACTGTGACAAAGCTAAATATACTTAAACAGATGGCATCTGTTTGAACAATGACAGGTCAATGTTATTAAACAGTTAATTTACACCTTATGATCATAAAATATGTTGCGGAAACAAAATCTACATAAAGAAATAAACTGAGTTTTAGTTCAGGATCCAGAAGAAAATATAACATCGGTTCCAGTTGATCTCTTCAAACACATTGTTTAGATAATCATGTTCAGAAATTTTTTTTGAATTGTTCACTATTTTTCAATCTTTTGTAACGCATTAATGAAATCATACTTATTGAGAGGTATTTTTGGAAAATTTATTTCTGAATACCCTTTGACAGATTTTCACATACAATAAGCAATGTTTTTATTCACCTTATATATACGTATACGTATTTTTTTAATTTACAGTACTTGAAATGTTTTAAAATGTTGTAGAACTTTGACTTGTTAGAGATGTGAGTTATGTTTGTCAATCATACAAATATTGATATAGTCCGACAATATTAACCTAAACTTGAACTACCTTATTATAGTAATTACTCAATTCACTTACATTAAACCGTGAGTTTCCGTATTGGTGTATACGGTCATACACTTGTTCATAACCACCTTTATGAGTATAAATCTCTTTTGTAAACGTGACATGTTATTGTACTTTAAATTTTGGACTCATCCGTCCATGAGGAAACATGTAAGTCCATAAAATTGTGGCTTATTTTAAAGATTTTATTCTTATGAAAACAAAATTAGTTGTTCAGTACGTGTATTTTGCCGAAAGATTCCGATCAAGCGCGATGTACAAACGAAGACAAAAATAGACAGTAAATACTGAGTTTAATATATTCTTGCATAAAGGTCAAGCTCAGGTTAATATTGTCGGACTATACAAGGTTTTCCTGGGATGTGTTTTTTAAAACGAATCCGAATCTGGATTACCGATCATGACTGTGATTCAGTCGTTTTTTAAATACAATCATGAACATGTTCTCAAATCATACTAAACAAGCTCCAAGCATTAAAGTACAATCAAAGATGGCGGATCTGACACTGACAGCATTCGGAACTACCTCGGCAATCTTCTACGCAGATAAACATAATATACCTTCGTAGATGATCGCCGAGGTTGTTCCGAATGCACTGACAGCAGAGCCTCCGCATGTTGACGCTATAAGATTCCGTCGAAAATTCTCGATGCACTCCAAAGAAACCCTAAGAACTATAGATACGCATTAAAAATGAAAATTGCTAAATTTTGTAAATATGTGAAGTAGGTTGAAAAGAATGAAGATGAAATATTGACTGTGAGCCAGAAAACCCATTTTTTCAAGAAATCATTTTCTTTTGGGTGTTTTGATGGACCGGCGGATCGGCTTTGGAACTCATGGAACTGTCAGGCACTCGAATTTTCATTTCTGCCACAGAAATGTTAGTTGTTATATTTAACAATAAGCTAAATCAAGATGTTTTATTATCATCAATATCATGATTAAGATTGTATGCTCAATCAGAACCATGATTTCAGAAATAAAACACACCCCTGGATACATGATGTTTTACATCGCTATGTTAAATTCTGAGTGTAATTCATTAAAGTTAGAATAAGACACTTGACTGTAAATGTTCGATAAAAATCAGTTGTAACTGTTGGTGAAAATTTCTAACTGTTTTGTAGCTTCACAATCATCAAACAAATTGTTAAACATAGACTGAATGTTTAAGGAAGAAAGTATCAAAGAATCGTCATGATATAATATATAAGTTTATTTCCTAATTATGCATAATGATTGTGACGCGCTTTTGAACATATATTCAATATGAAAAGAGTGCTATACAAATTTGGTATATAATAATAATAAAAAGTTTTGATAGGCTAGTAAAGAACACATATATAACTTCATAACTTTGTTTGCTATCGAATTCACTTGGATTTCTAAACTTTTAGAGAAGAAATGTTTTCAGAAAGATTCAGCCTTAGTCGTAAAAAGTTGCGAGTCTGGAAAGTCCGAAAGATAAACAAACGAAAGTAAAGCTTTCTTCTACTACAACTGACTTTTGTCTCTATCATTTCAGTTTTAATTGTCGTATCTTGTATAAAACGTTTGCCTGCAGGATAAGTCAATACAAAAATACTCATTCTCTATTAAATTGTTAATGAATGTTTGATTAGAAGCTCCTAATTAGTATTTCAATTGGTTTATAAAGTTCATGTATAATCTATTATATAGTGGTAAATGTACGCGCTTATTGTTTGGAACAAGTAAATAAATCATCACATACAGCCCTCCTGATAGGATGATACTTATTTGAAGAGCTGCCACGTTATACCGCTATACCGGTATATTGCAATACGCAGCTGCAGCAATATGAACCGCGGTACGAATTTAACGTACCGGTATTTGGCGATATTCGAATACTTCGGGACAGGAAGTTGAGAAACAAGCATGGCTTCAAGGAGCTTGATTGCTAGGATGTTTTGCAGCTAAGGGATGATTGTTTCTTCCAAACTTAGCATCTTTTATATGTAAACTATATATCACAATCTTAAATGACTGTATAGCCTTAAAGAGCCTAGATTCTATCAGTAGCTGCATGTAAGATTTGCAATGTTACTGTTAAATACAACGGAGGCACAATAAATCTAAAAACCCACAACATACCGTAGTACGTATTGCGATACGAAACTAGCGTATTGCAATATATAGCGTTACGCTTTTGGCATATCGTGACAGTCCTACTTATTTGTCTTTCTTTTGTTTAAAACACGAGTTTTTATACTCACCAGGAACTTACGATTTCATTCGTCCAAGCTACGACAAAGAAACCATGCATATATTATTTTCAACATTTTCCATTTCTAAAATTGTTAGATGCTACTAAATATTGATGTAAATAAGGATATATACAGTGCCATCCATAAATACCTTTACACTTTTGAAAATGTATTATTTGTGTTTAAATTTTTACCAATACTTGATAGATCAAAACATATATTCAGATAAATGTACATGTATAACATTGATAAAGAATCATTACTCTTCTTCAAATGTTACGATCTATTATAACTTTACCAATAAATAAATACATCTAAAATAAGATTTAATAAGGGACTTTAGTCAGTTATTTCACCTTGTATACTCTTCAAACAGGTAGGTCCAATTAGTTGGATTACTCGGATTTTACCCTTACTTTTCAATGTTAATCTTAAATAACTTTTTTGTAAATCAATTAATTTGTTTGAAAATCAAGCTAAGTATTTTTAGGGCAAAGAACTATCTAAATTTCATCACCTCTGTAGATATCTTCATTAACAAGAAAGATATTAGATGAAATATTTTGTCATCCTTACATAGGAATTCAATGATAAAATCCGAGGATTCCAACTGTAAGGACCTACTTGCCAATTGGATTGCCTCAGATTTTATCAGGGAAAGATAACTGACTAAAGTCCCTAATTGTGTTAATGGACAACCAGCTTTTTAAAAGTGTAAAAGTAATTTTGGATGGCACTGTATGTTCTTAAGTTATATACTGTCAACTACACAGTGATAATGCGTAGGAATAATCTACATAGGTAATAAACCTGGCTGGTTGAGAACAAATACATGAACGACCAATCGTTGTATAATAAACAATATAACACGAATAATATACAGGTCGTATTCTAGGTCATGCTTGTTTTTGTACTTTAAACATTGGACTTGCCCACTAAATAGGTGAATAAGCTGATGCATGAACAGCATTTTACGGATTTAAACACACCACTTTGACTTTCAACATTTATTTTAAATAATAAAAATACACATTGTAATTTTATATATAATGATATGTTCATAAATTAAGTGTTAACTAACTAAACTATATAAGTGTAAAAATAATTTCTCCCTAAATATTGGTGTGTAATGAAACTGGCCATGTTTATATACGCAATGTTTACGTGGACGACTTGTATTGTTCGTTTTTTCTCAACTGTCAAAGCTTGAATAATTTCACGGAGACTGAATGCATTGTTTTTGTACTGGCGGCCTAATTGTTATTAAAATTATCTTGACTAAAACATATCATATGGCATAAGAAGCTTTACTCAATCATAATACACACTTTCGGAAACGCATGGGTGTATTACGACAATAATTTTAACCAACGCATTCACCGTGAAATTATTCATGTTTTGACAGTTGAGAAAAAACGAACAATATATATCATTCATGCTATCATTTGGACATAACAAATATATTAGGAAAACAGAACTGTATAATCATGGCATGTAAACGTGATGATGATATCTACTAGGGCTGTCACGATATACCGGTATATTGCAATACACAGCTGCGGCAATACGTACGTACCGCGGTACAAATTTAACGTACCGGTATTTGGCGATATTTTTTTTTATTTCATTGGAATAATCTTCGCTCTGCGAAATAAAAGGAGCGAAACGTCAGTTTTTCTATTGTTCATTCAATTTAAGTTTAAGTTACAAGAAAAACCGACAGGGGCGCGTTCGATTGGTTATACGGAGCTTGCGCAAAATATGTTCTTGATTGCTAGGATAATGTGCAGCTAGGGGGTGATCGTTTCTTCCATCTAAGCATCTTTTTATATGCAAAACATATACCACAGTCCTAAATGACCGTATAGACTTAGTGAGACTAGATTCAAGTAGTTGCATGTAAGATTTGCAATGTTTCTGCTGAATACAGCATATGCACAACCAGTCTATAAACCCACAATATATCGTGGTACGTATCGCAATACGGCCCTAGCGTATTGCAATATATCGCGATACGTTCCGGCGTATCGTGACAGCCCTAATATCCACAGAAGAGACATTCACTATTGAAGGTGACAAAAAACATCATCGTAGCCGTGAGATGGTGGTGAATATTTAATACTGGCCCTCAGCAAAACTTTTACTACGTTTAGCGTCTTTTCATTGCTTTGATTTATTGTATAAACGGGAGCAAGGTTGTCATTTTTCTTGTTAAACATATAAGGATGAACGTATTTTCTAAAACTATTTGCAATCTTAATGTCATTTTTAGTCTCTTAATAAAAAATATTAAGCTGTGACGTGAGGCAATTCTTCATCTTTATGGCCTCTCTTTAATGGCTACATTAAAAGTTCTTAGCTTTCATTATACATTTGTCTAAAAATATCCATTCTCAATATTGAAATGCTGATCGTATTGAGTATATCACAAGGATTGGAGAAACATATCACAACTGGTAATAGAGTTGGCAATCTTATGAATATGTCCGTCATAAATACAATATCTCATTTGATGGATCTAGTCAAAACAGCAACGATTAAAAGTTTGGCTTTGTATAGTTTTCATAGTCTATGCCAACTTAATGAAACAATGAATAATTACATAAACCTAATTACTTCCTGTTTAGCGTAGGAAAAGTAGTGCCAAATCAAAGTATTGAAATATAGAAAGACTTTTGTGCACATTGAAACCTAACATATCCATACTAATGATTACTCCTTACACATTAGATTCAAGTACGAATCGAGCAGGGCAAAAATGCGGGCGAAGTGTTTAAGCTACCCTGTATTACTGGCAAATATTATAAAGATTCTATTTTCCTCTTCTTGCCAAACAAAATCTTGAAGTAAAGTTTTCCCGTGTACACTTTGCATACAAATTATGATAAATATGGTACAATACTGTTAAACAACTTAAACTTCAAGTAATACAATGAATGACCGCAGTATCATGACATTAAACAGCTACATACACTATCAATATATTAATCATTTTATTGCTCTTACTTCATAAATCTTTCAACATGGAATGTAAACCCCTTCCACACGCTTATCAATATAAGTGAACACCTGCCACTGATCAGTAAAACAATGACGAGACAGATGACGGAACTACTTTTATCGCCTAGAAATTGACTGCGTAGTAAATCGGAGACTCATGTATCACTCCGCATGTTAAAATGGTCCGACATTTTCGTCTATAGTTTGTTATTTGTGGTATAGCTTAAGACTTTCTGCGAAATCGCCGAAAGTCTAAATATACACATGTTTGCTAGTGATTTTTGTTTGGAAACGAGTACAAAGCTTGGTTACCACCTTGTGAAATCTTGATTTCTAGAGAAACCGTTGAAATGATTCAAAGTTTGACATAACATGCTCAATGACCAACGAAATGTTAATGGTGTGTTTATAGACATCATAATATTCTTCTTGTCTAGTTCATTGATTTAAACTCTCAAAACGTTGATTTACTTTTCATACATCGTAATCTTTGTAGCAATACATTTTAAGATTCTTATTTCTGTTATTGCATGTATCACGTGACGACCAATTGCCTATTATAATTGAACCAATGACTTTTAACGGAATTCAAGTAAATGTTGAATCACTTAGTGAGATAGTCTGGATTGTGTTGCATTTATAAAGCTAGTCATTACAAATCAAAGATATACAGAAAATGTCATTTAACTAATCTCTTGGTGACTTCAATTTGTTGAAATGTAGCTAGGTGATTGTAATTAATATTGCTTTGATAGACTCGCTGGCCGATTATAAGGTTAATTCAACGGCTTTAATGAGATTAAAAATCCAATTCTAACGATGTCTGTATATAATTCAATGATGAGTATTGAATGATAATTGCTTACCTTTGATGATATTGTTAACGTTGTTATTGCCAATAAATATAAACATTCTCTTTACGCTTCATACAAGTTGTTATATTATATTGATGACGTCACCTAGAACAATGCTGATTTGTAGAATATCTAATGTTACACAATAAAACATCCCTGAACTTTATATTACAATCACAGATAATATATATGTATATACTATAGTAAATATACACTTTTTCTTTAAATTTAATCAATATGTTAACCAAATAATTCGATTACAGATAGTCGGCTTTTTCATCCATTAAATGTTAATATTTTACTATGTGGTGATACTTCCCTTACTCAAGAGGAAAATAAAACTATTGTATGTGCAGTACACAAATATATCAAAACTACAAAGCGTTATGACTAAGGTATTCCCATCAAATCCCCATCGAAAAATCAACACATCATCTCTTCCACTTATTTTCTTTCTCTTATAATTTCTCTAATTTTTATTCTTACCACATTCATCTCTAGTTTCATATTATCAAATTATGTTTTATTATTCATAAGATGTTAATGGGGAGAACCGAAACTAATTTGGAGAACTTGTGGTGCAACCCAATTACCATTGTTATTGAAATTTAAATATGTACTGCAATTTGTAAAAAATTGGGTAATAAAATATGTTTTATCGATACGTTTTGATACAATCCTATATTGTCTTGGATATATCTACACGTACAATATTTAAATACTCTTTAAATTGTCATCAACCAAGCTTTCAAAGTTAATTAGAGATTTTTGTACTTAATGGTGTAGAAAAAGCAATCCTTTTAAGTAGATATCATATTATAATCAGACGCTGCCAGCCATGATAAGCTGGAAATATGTCTTATATACCATTTGTAAGTACATGTACATCTAATATCTGGTGGGTGATCAAACCACGTAATCTAATTTTACAAGATCAAATAAAATAATTGTCTCCACTGAAATATAGCATAAGCTGTATGTATTTTTTTTATTTTGAAAGAACTCACACCATTAACTATAAACAAGTTTACATGTACATGAGAAGAGAGTACATAGTTCAGGGGACATTGTTATGTAACCTAGTTATCAAAAACATTCAAATTAATCTTTACTTTTTAGTGCACTACAGTATGTCACTTTCTGTCCATTTCTTCTATGTTTCTTCGAAACTTTTAGTTCTATTTCCTCATAAAATATTACAATACCCTCGTGGCTTATCTATGTTTTTTTCATGTTTCGCGAAAAGTGATATAGGAATGACGAAGTAATTTTTGGATGTAGCCGTGGCGGTTTGTTTACAGTTTTTCTTACATATGAAGCATTTACCCACTGGGTATGATCAGAAAATAAAGACACAATGCTAGGCTGTAGATCTATCAGCGACCTCCTGCTTGCAAGTTAGATGCTCTACAAACTAAGCTAAGATTCATATAACTCACATGTAATTGAAACATTTGATATATATACAGCTTGTGTAACATAATATTTTATATCTCCAGTACCATGATCGACAATTAAAAGCGATCGTAAAAGTCCTTAAAGTATCCTTTGTGACTAGGTATGTGCAGATTGACCACTCTGTGAATAATTTACACTTTTCAAGTAGAGTTTGTATACGTGGTATAGTCACATAAAGTAGTTATCCATAAAATGTTTTTTTTATTTGTTCGCTTGTCGAAATTGGACTGTAAACCAAATAGCTTGAAGTTTCATTTTTTCAAGGAATAAGACGATAAAATATGATTTTGTAAGTGTATTAGGCTGCAACGATTCGATCTGATACATCGAAAATCGATTACATATCTGGCTTTCTCAGTAATTAATAACTGAGGTATGTATTACTCTTTTATTATATGCTTTCCAGTGGAATACCAGGATTTATCGGTGAAATAAAAACGATATTCCACTGTTTTGAAACAAGAATACATTTGTTATTTTTCACTGTTTGGATGCGCCGTTCTGATGACATATCATAGTTAAACTTTAAAAAAGCGAGTTTGAAGCATATAATAAACAGAAAATTTGTTTATTTCAGTGTAAAGCTACAGTCCCATAAACATAAAAATAGCCGTGAGGGCACCGTACGGGTGCCGTGCGATCAAACTCCGCTAGGACCCGTACGAACTCTTGCGTACCCGTGCGGACTGTTACGTTTTTACCAGGGCCCTTGAGATAAGCCCAGGATACACGTATCAGTTTCAAAGTCAAATCGTGAACAAAATCGTGGCCGAGTATGGATTAAACTTGCATATCTTCCAGCTACGGCTCAGTACGGGTGTGTTGTTTTGTGCAATGTGCGCACCGAAACCTTAATACGCAAGGCTTCCCACGGCCTACGGCTGTCTGCACGCACGGGTCCGCAACAAGCCACGATTTTATGGGACTGAGGCATAAAGGTCTATTTTTTTTACTCGTGAGCTAATGATACTATAATTGCATCATTAGCTTACTCGTGAAATAAAAATCGATCTTACAACGAAATAAGCAAATATCCTCTATTAACTACATTATTTAAAAAATGAGTGCTCATTTATTCTGCAATAAATAACACAACTATATTAATTAAGTTTTATTCATCTACACCATGATACTATTTTGATCATTTGCCTCTCTAAGTCTTGCCGCCAACTCAAACACCACAATGGAAATGAGAGTTTCTCTTTCTCGCGTTATCCTTGGCGTTGGTGTGCATATCATGGACAAAAATTTTATGTTATGAAAACTTTAATTTATTGTTTTAATGTCTTGTACCGAACTGGTCAATCCCGCATTTTTACGTGTCTAGACCCCCCTTCAAAATGGCCGCCACAGCTTTGAAATTGGTGTTTATAACTGGATTTAATGAATTTCACTAAATGAAAGTTGTCCCCAAAAATGAGCTTTTTTTCGCTGGGGTTTGAAGGGGGCGCAGCGCCCCTTATCGCCAGAAAAAAATCGGAGTCATTGAGTGCAGAGAAATGGCGCCAAATGCTGACGAGAAAACATGTTTTCAGTCTCTGAAAAGACCTGGCACTTTAGACAACAATTTTGGAAAATATTTCTGTTTGAAATGCAAAGTTTGGGTAGAAAAAAAGCCAAAATTGAATTTTCCCATATTTGCTCCACCCCAGAGTTGCCATGGAAACTGGGATCGGGGCTCAGCTTGTTTTTTTCTTGAAGACATTCACCCAGGGAATAACTTGGCCAAGTTGCATAACTGTATGATCATTAGTAATGAAATTTAACATCTTGAAATAGCCCTACCGCGTAATGGTGAAAAAATAGCTTCTTTCCACACATGTCGCAACCAGTACAGGGATACTATGCCGAAATAAATCTATGTATAAATCTATCTATCTACTCGCGATTTCCGATTCGATACCGACCTTTAAACGTGTCTGTAAAAGGATGAAAGCCAAGATGCATTTATAATAGACAACGTGTATATCACATTGCTACATTTCTCTGAACTTTCCATCATGATGTTTAGTTATGTTTTTGTAAGTTCTGTTCCATATTTATGTTTACATACATGTAGTACTAGTATGTCCCGTTCCGTACCGCTACTCATGTCGGTGTGAGTGGACTTTATCTGTTCCCACATACCGGAAGTTTTTAAGCGCCGCACGCGCAAGTAAAATTTTAATGTAAATTTATTAAAATTAAGTAGTTTTAGCCACACAGTGTAGGTTTATGTCGTCTGTAGAACATAAAGAATTGTATCAAAATAATCTAGTTATACGTTTTAGTAGGCAAATTACATTTATGATGCATTTTGTGACCAATATCTATTATTCGTACCCAGTGCATTTCGAACTTGGAAAAGCTATTTTAATTAAGCTGATTTTCGGGTTTAATGTAAATACGTAATTATGTTTTAGCAATGTGTTTGTCTGCCTTTTTAATTTTGCTTACCTTTTACCGAACGACAAACTTAAACGGTGTGAAAATGTCTTCAAGTTCAGACCAAATAAAAGAGATACAATATACGGGTTGTGCCTATCAAATTGCTAAACATTTCTGATTTTTGTTGTCAGTATGAAAAAATAAGTATCACATCGTATAGAAAGTGATAGAACGTCGGCTAAAGCCTTGGTTGAAATTACTTGTCTAGGCTGAACATTCTTTTCCATCACCCTCTGTAGAAAGTGATATTTGTGTAATGGTCTAGGTCTTTTTCAATTCTTTTAATTAAAAGTTTTTAAACAATAAACTAATTATAAAAAATCAGTGTGAAAATTCATTTGTTTTGATTGATTTTGTTCTAACATACTGAATGATGCAAATTTTCGTAACAATTTTACTTTTATCAATATTAGCAAGATTAACGCTCAGATGAATGCATTAATATATACTTGGAATAAATTATACCATTCAATGAATGGAATCAAACAAAATCGAATCGAAAGAAAATTATTTCGCATCGGATCGACTTTTACGTGAATCGTTCCAGTCCTAAGTTGTTCTAGGCCGATGAAAATATATGTATATTATACTAAACAATAAAATTTAGTGTGTACGTTGTACTTGCGGTATTTAACGTGTTTATCATTCTTAACAGATTGCTGTTATATATTCTATTATTTCATATTAGGTTCATTTTTACTCATTTGAAACATTATCTTGAAGTCACTATTATACAATTTTCACATGAAAAAAAAACTTGCGATGAAAATAAACGTAAGTTCGTATTCTGCAAGTGTCACTGAAGGACATATTCTATAATACAATTTTCATGTTATAATTTTTTTATACAACATTCGATGTGATAAATGACAGTGTGGAATTGATATGAAAAATTATTGAACATTTTATAAATGTGTTTTCCTTTTGACTGACGATAATTATTTTTTCGCTAGACGTCTTATATGATGTGAATAATACATAGTTTTCACTTTTATTTCACATAGTTTTTGTCTAGTGTTAAAATATACGTGTACAATGTATAGAATAAAAGATTGACCTTTTCAGATTGTATCAGACACTTGATCAAACAATCTCCCACTAATGTTCCAGTCCTACTATAATTAGAATAAAACATTAGTCTGTCAGGGTCTGTGACTTATGTATTATAAAATTATTTTACTGTTTGTTTACTCGTATTCTACAAAAATAGATTTGCTGATATAAAAATTAATGTTCCATTATATGGCTTTAGATATTTTATTGGTTTAAAGTGTTAAGAACAAATCTTTAAGAAAAACAAGTTTGATGACTGAAATGAACTGACGGGTTTAGTGGCACTGCTCCATTTGACTTATTTATTTCTCATCTAAAAATGAAGTTTCAAGTAACTTTCTATATCAGCATGAGCACTCCAGGTTTTTAATCTAATTGATATCATTTAGAGTATTTAGTATCACGTTGGTATAGTTTGACATGATAATCAATCTTTAATTAACATAATTATACAGAGGTTGAAACAAGCCGATTTTGTCACCTTTGAAAGTTGAGTTATGTTGGATTGATGATAAAAAATTTAACTTTAGCTTTTAAGTATCAATCTATTATTTTTTTTGTACGATTGATAATTACTCGATTTCTTATGCATCCTACATGTGGGACTATAACTACAACAAGCTACTTAATTAAACTTACGTTGAAAACAACAATTGCAGCTCTAGAAAGTGAGTAATGACCTGGTGGGATTTAAACCAGGAATTCTCGATCGCTGAGCAAGCATTTCTCAACTAAACCAGTGCTCTTGTAATTGTCCAACATGTGTTTTACTTCTAAGACTGTGGCCGCTCATGTTTTATTTAAGTTTCATATTTTATGTCTGACTAATCAAAATTACATAGTGATACAGATCTTCCTATATCGTAAATTATAAGGTAAACTATGCATTTCATATAGTTGTTTAAAGGGATATACAGGCAAATGACTGTGCCAAAAGTATAGAACCAAGTTTAGTCTTTAAAACAGTATACTAAGAACGTAAGAAATCACTTACTAATAACATTTGTCACTTATAACATTCAACCGAACGAATTAAAGCATGTGGCATACACATTGTTGAAAACGAAAGTAGGATACTGAGGGAATCACCAAGCTATTTATAAATGTGTTATATGTCGTACTTGCTGAAATAAAACATTTTCATTGGTTGCTTCTTGTCTTTTCAACATTCTTAGGCGGTTAGGATAGCTTTTTAATAGAATTATTTTAATGTTGCACAGTAACAAGCTCTAGTATCTTCTCATCACCAAATGCAAAATTTAACACTAATCTAGTGTCTACTAATTTAGCTAACCTGACCCACGTGGGTCCAGTCAGGAAACACCCCAAATATAAAGAGAAAATATTGAAATATTTTGCCAAGTAATATATCAGTTTGTCTGTTTCAATCACAATTATAAAAATATAATGCAGATCCAGGAAAATTGGAACTGAAAATTTTGCCCACTAATCCCTTTAATCATGACTAAAGAACTACTACATGACTATAGAAGTAATAAAGTGTTAGAATCATGATCAGATATTAATATCTGGACAAAATGTGACAATTCTGAATAGGAAGCCTTATACAAACCAGAAAATAATGAGATACGTTTGTATGTAGTACTATATTATAATTGAAAACAGATTGTAATTTGTATTCAAATAGAAAATACTACAACAATGATTTTGTCATGGTATTCTATGAGAACGTTATTTTAGTTTCTAGAATAATGTCGCTTGATAACTATGCGACCTTTGAGGTTTTTTACAAAGCCCGTCACATCGAACAAATGTATTGACTGATTTGTAAACAAGTATTAGCATTTACAATCAAAGTATTGAAATACAGAAAGACCTTCGTGCACATTGAAATCTGACAAATCCATACTAAATATTACTCCTTAAACAGTAGATTCATGAACGAATCGCGCAGTGCAAAAAATGCGGGCGAAATGTTTATTCGCTACTGTCAGATGACGGAACTATTTTTTACGCTTAAAAATTGACTGCGTAGTATATCAGAGACACGTGTATCACTCCGCAGGTTAAACTGGTCAGGCATTTGAATCGTCGATAGTTTTCGATTTGTGGTATAACTTAAACCTTCTGGCGAAATCGCTGAAAGTATAAAAATGTTTGAAATCGCCGTTTAGCCGCGTATGACGTCTTCTTCATTGAGTAAAAACGTTACTAATATTGCTTTCCAGTAAACCAGTTTACGCATAATTGATTTACTTTCGGCGGACCTTGTAAGTGATCAAACTCTTGGGTATGAAAATGAAAATTTTGCTACTACACCGTTTCAAAATTTAATTGTACTCGTTTTGGATTCACGTGTTTCTGTTGTACCGGTATCATGAAAAACTGAGAAAAATCCTGGAAAAATCATGGAATTTTGTTATTCAATATCTGTATGAACCCAGCAATCGTTTTGATTGGCTTAAGACAACATGTGTCAACTAAAATATGTTAAAATCTTAGTTATTGTATTTGTCGCCGTCCAAGAACGGCGACAATAATGGTCTGCTTAGTTAAATGTGCACACATGTTTAATTATTATATTTCATAAATATCGTGTTGTATGAAACAATATTTAAAGCATCAAATTGTTGTTTTCCATATTGACTTGATATAGAATATCAGCTTGATAACTAAACACGGTAACACATCGTTCTATGTTATCATAGATGAGTAAATATAGAAATTTAATTAATGATTGAATGTTCTAACAACTAACCACAGTAAACCACTAAATCACATTGGGAATAATAAACTCTACTTAGTAACCGATGCCAGTATTATCAAGCGTCTTACGACAGATTTAAGCTGTAAATCCCTCTACAATGTCCTGATAAATTATCGTAAGATTTTTGATACATGTAATATGGTGCCCGGTTTCATTATGTACGGCGAGTATATGATGGGTTTGGCCAAAGCGGTGGCGGCACTCCACATGTCGCATCATTAGCATGCTGCTAGTTCATGCTTTTGTATCTAACTATTGTATCATATCATAGCGTTACTATTTTAAGACGAAATGTCTAAAATAGCAGGATCCTAATGTGCGTGTCTTGAGAAAAAAACATCAAATTAAAATTTCTTGAAAAATGAGTTCAAATTTAGTAGTTTTAAGTTAATGAAATATTAGAATTGACCTCAGCACTTTTTACATTGGTCCATATTGTCTTAAATGTTCTTATTTAGTTATAATATTATACAAAATAGTATTTTTTGTTATTTCTGTATACATATATATTATATATATAGACGACCAGTTAAATGTGTAGTTGTTATCTCATGAAATTATCATGTGAACTATAGATATTTAATTAAGATGAATAATTGGTTCCCGATCATAACACCTGACCTGTTATTAGATCTTGTTTTTTTCTATTGTACAAACACAAGTCATTAAATAAATCACGTATAATGTTTATTGGAATAATGAAAATGAATTAATATTTAAAGGTAAAAGAGGCTTACATACGTACGACGACTCATTTATTATCAAAGGATATTGTAGTCCTGTAGGTTTTCCCGCTAATAGTATTGTATGGCTTATTGACTTAGGAATCAGCCCTTGTCTATGTTAGGGGTATAACGGTTAACCAATATACCGGTTAATATTGCAATACGAATTCTGACGGTTTTAACCGGTTTGTTTTTCCTTGAACCGGTTTTAGTAGTTACATGTATATGCAATACTGACTTTTTATACGAATTTGAAATTTAAGTGTTGTACAAATGTTATAATGTGTTGTACAAATGTTATAATGTGTTGAAAACTTATAATCTCACTGTGCTTTAAGCAATTCATCATTACGTCAAATAAGAGTAAAAATCTCTTCGAAAGTCCATTTCAAAAAGGCATGTTTGTATCATATAGTCCATGTTACACAAGACATTCAATCATTTTGAATATGAGATCATTTGAAAATGCTCATATGTGTGTAATGTTGATCCAATTAAGTCGATGCATGTGTATTATTTCATGCTTTGAAATTCAAAAAAGCCGGTACGTATTGCTATATATTGCAATACGGGTTTTACCGTATTGTTACACTCCTAGTCTATATTGTCTGTACTATATGATTGTTCATATATGTTAGTATCAGCTTCAAGTTAAATATTCTCTACCAGTGTTCTCATAATGTAACCACCGTGCATTGGTTAACATGTTACACTTTAAATACACTTATCTGTCGTCAGTCCCAAGCATCCGCGTAACTTGTACTCTTCCGTTTTTATGGACAGTTGTATAGTGAGCTATCGTTGGTTCCTAATAGAATGTTAAGTTGTAGTATTGTACAGGAAAGCTTGTTAGGTATCTATTTCCATCGTTGATTAACGGAGTATATACAAATAATACATACATACATCTTTATAATAAGGATGTCCTCTCATTAATGATAGGAACGACAACTCTTGATAGTAATTGTATAAAACAAAACATCTATGATAGAATCAATTCATTTTGTCATCGAGTCCATGTAGAGTTGTAGTGATGTTGTAAAATGTTAATTGTATGTACAGCATTTAGTACATTGTAAATTAACCTATATAGTTTGAGGTCTTATCTTTTGTATCAATGACACAATTAACATTTCATTCATAGAAGCATTAATAGGTAACTGTCCCCTAATTGCTGAAATATCAATTAAAGTGAATATACGAATACTAGTAATTATACAATGTGTTCTTTTATACTTCACAAATGATGTAAATGAGAAATTTATGTAATAAATAATTCAAATCAAATTGCGACGTTTAAACTAAGAAGAATACTGTTTTATTGTGGACCACGGGGCGATCATAGTCAGTTATAGCCGAAACAAAGACGATTTAAATGTCTCAAGTATTTTCGCCAACAAGGCAGTATTTTAACTCTGGGGTTTATTGTTGTTACTTGTAAAATGTGACAATAAAGGACTATTTATAAATTGAAGTAAACTTAGAATGCAACTATACTCGTACAAGAATACAGAACCATGTTTACTTTTGGTGAATTAGATTTTGATTCTTTATGATTATAGGTTTACTAAAAAAGCTTAATTGAAGTCAGTTCCATATACAAATGTACATTCATATGAGCCGTGCAGTCGAAACTTGTTTCTTATTTCGTTAAATAATTAAATAGTATTTGCACTTCTTCATATATTTTAGTATTTATTTCCGGATCCAATTTTACGGTATATTATTAATACACATGTGTATATACCTATATGTATATACACTGTCCTCCAAAAATTCATTCACGTTACGATTGATTAAATTGCTACAAATTCAAGTTTGAAGAATTGTTATTTTATTGTTTATTTTTATTCATTATTCATGCGATGAAAACAAAATTTTATTGGTACATTTTATTTTATTGATTCGTTGCAGCAGTTATCTATCAGTCTCCGAAACTATAGTCAGTGTATCTCAATGAACCATTATCAAGTTTGATATATCTTTGATATTTCACATTCAAAAGAAAAAAAGGAACTGATTCCAAAAAGCAAACTAAAACCATTTAACAATAAACTGCTTTTTTAAACAAGTTTTTGAAATCCATTTAGTACAATGAAAATTGTGAATGTATGAAGGAACTTTTGGAGGGCCGTGTATATTCCTGTGTCCAGAATCCTGTTTATACCATATTGTCTGATGAAGAGAGATAGTCAGTGGAAGATAGATGAAGTGGATGATGTTTACATAGGATATTGTTGAGAGGTATAGTGCGACAATATTAACCTGAGCTTGAACTACCTTATTATAATAATTATACACTTCATTTTCATTAGGTCATGAGTTTCCGTATGCGTGTATACGGTTATACACGTGTTGATAACAACCTATTACTGTATGTGACTAGAAATCCATTTCATGAACATGACATATTATTGTACTTTAATTCTAGACTCATTTTCCGCAATTTTGTGACACAGCCTTTGAAACGGTTTCAAAGTATTTATTATTATGAAAACAAAATTAATTGTTCAGTACATGTTTTTTGCTGAAAGCTTCTGATAATGCGCAATTTACAAACGAAGACAAAAATAGATAGTAAATACTGAGTTTAATATTCGTATTCTTGCATAAAGTTCAAGCTCAGGTTAATATTGCCGGACTATATAGCTGTTATAAGGAGATGTCCGTTAACTGTGTAATACAAGGTCTAGTTTAGTCAAAGATGAGAGAATATTTTACATTATATTATATTGTACTGGTAAACAGATATTTAATTAACATGAATCTCTGTTTTAATTAACTTTTGATGTATCATTGATAATTGTTGAGAAAAGTATTTTGTATTAATTCATTTATTTTTCATTAGAATACAAGTCTTATTTTGTTATTAGTTGATGATTGTTCTCATTTATGTACAAATTTGTTTTCAATTACAAAAACGTATCACATAAAGCTATTTCTAAATAATTTATTTTCATGAATGAAAAAAATCCGCTTGTTGTTTTTATTTATAAGCTCATGTGGGTGGTGATAACTCATAGCCTTATTACCAATTATAAGTGTGTGTATCTTAACAACTTTATAAATATTCCATCGCTACACAAAATAACACTTCATTATACAATTTGATGTGACAGATTTATTGTCAATTTATTCATTTATTCTACGAGTGCCATCAGTTATCTATTCAATGAAGTTACATTATAGTTTCCTTTTTGTAAAATAAAATCAATCTTAGTGTTCAGAAATAGTGCAATACAAAGAAAACATTTGACATTAGAAATCACTGAGTCAAGCTTAAAGCAAGGTGATATCCAATTCCAAAAACCACTTAACAACTGTACATACCTAGAAACTAAAACGTCATGTCTTAGAGTGATAACTTAGAATGGTTAGAAATAATTTATTTTCTAAACACTCTGATTGTTGTCAACGTTTCTATGGGCGATATTACAATTAAATACTCATTGACAGATATTGTTTTTTAACAAATCGTAGTTTTGATTTTAATTGATGTTTTTAGTTTATGACATCGATGATGACGTCAACATTGTGTTTCTATTCAATTCGTAATAAAATACAAACTATCGATAATGAAAATGTGTATTATGGTTCAAAATCTTGACGTTTAATCATAGAAATTTACAATAAAAACATAAAAAATAAACTTTACTACAAGTGTAAATATAAATAAGTACCATGTTTTATTTGAAAATAACATAACAGACTATTCGTGAGTTTCAAAATTTCGTTCGTGAATCTGCTTTTCATCTTTTCAAAATATGATCTCTGACCTCACTTTAAGGAATAAATCCTGAACATTTGCATTTATCAAAACATTCGAAAACATGCCGAATTTCTGTACGAATTGACTAATTTGAGATTAATCATCGGATTTTGTTTATAATTAGATATTTGACATTAATGTTGTACAGAAACAATCGATATATTGACTACCTGACACAACATTGCTAACTCATTGTTGACCCACTCCTGATAAAACCAAGGACCGCACTTTTGACCGGATATGCCTATCAATAAACTCATCGTCTGCTCGACAGCGCCATCTGCTGGTTATTTGTGTCATCATGATTTCGTGCACGTTTTCCTCACAATCTGATAGTGACGTCATTAGATATCAGATAATCATGTGATTCCTGTGTATTGTTTAAGTAGTTCAGTAGTTTAATCCATTTATAATCAAGTGAACTCTTAACATCTCAAACATCTACTCAGATTGTCACGTTTTTTTCTCGGAATGACCGACGGTTACACAAAACCTTTAGTGACAGTCTATAGGTCATGGTTTGTATATAATCCTAAGAATGTTCAGTTAGCTGACGTATAGCCTTATCTATGTAAGTAAGTGATGAAATAAACATTTTGTTTCTTTTTCGTGTCACGATGTTTGATTTAGATGCTGACACAAATCGTATCCTAACTTGTCGATCAAAACTTTTAAAGCATAAAATGTCGTTACTAAGTGTTAAGTTGCACACATAAATTAAATAAATTTTACTGTACCTAATGAGAATGTTTAATTAAAAATTAATTTCATCCTCAACAATATTCTGTCTACAAAATATAAAAAATGCATTTCGGTTTCTAGCGATACATAATTATAAGATTTGATAATATTTTCGGGTTTCACAGGAATAAAAGCTGATAATCTTTGTCATCATTGTGAGTCGTGTTGCATTTTACGTAGAAAACGGAATATCAGATGTTTCAAAGTTGTTGTTAGTGCAGAAATGTACACATAGTTTTAGACAATGTAAATAGTGCAGAGATTTAATTACTTTTGTTGTACATGTACGCGTTTAAAAAAAAGAAAACTATGTCTTTGCATCTTAATTAAGAAGGGTTCGTAAATTATTTCACTAAATATAAACTTAAAGTACTATTTACCAACCTTGAGTGTTTTATACTTAAAAACCCCACCAACAACAACTTTAAATTGTCTAAATAATTGATTGTAATTAATTAAATATTTTCCTTAGAAAATCTGCATACCATGTTTTTTGTTATTTAACATATTAGATTGAATCCCTTTAACAATTTTTACATCCATAAATGGAGCAAAGTTGTATAATTAAATCTTGTTTTAAAATATTTGTATGCACAATTACATGTAGGCCGCTTCCAAAATATTATGAAATATATATGGATGTCGTGCAATAAGCGAACAGTATGTACAAATTTGGGCTCATGTCTAAGAGGCTTTGTAATCGTGGAGGTAATTACATGATTCAATCTCCCATCACATTGTTATGTTTGATTGTTGAAATGACGCATGGTTGGATAACAGTTGTAGGATCCTTTTTCTGGAGCAAAACCGGGATTTATCCTTTGGTATTCGTCGTCTTTTAACACTATTTTAGTAGGCATGGGCAAATATTAACTTTTTTTAAAAGGTGCAAACCAAACGGGTGTTTTGTATGGCCAAATTATGTGCTGAGTCTGAATATCACAATTAAAATTATCTACGATGACGTTTTAGGTTCAAATTTTGCGAATATTCAAAATGGCCGCCAAAATGGCCGATTTTGGTTATGCAGGACCATTTTATATTCTCACCATAGCTTGTTATACATACTTTTATAGGTTTTTATAGTTGACAAACATGTGTTTTTGGTTAAAAATACCAAAATATGTATGGAAAGCTATTTTGAATTTTCGGAGACAAATTTAAAGACCATATTTGGATTCAGTGCATCATTTGGCCATACAATAACACCCATTTCGAGAAAAATTTGGTGATTTGCCCAACCAAAATAATCAACTGGGCTAGTAAATACAAGACTTTTACATACATGGATAGTTGTTTGACCACATGGCACTAAGGAACAAACAAACAAGGGTTGGCATCAAAGTCATGATTGGTAACTAGGTCATTGGTGACTAGTCGTCAATATTTAATCATTACTTGATAATACTATCTTCATGTCAATATTGGTTATAGTTACAATGGATCAACACTCTCATTACCTCTCTAGTAGCAATGCTAATGATCACTCAATGGTCACTAGTGGACACTTGATATTCTTGGGACTGGTCTTTCTTTGTTAGACTACAGCCTTGATACAATAACTGAAGATTAGAATAATAACTAATGACGTCATATTATTTGAAATTATTGGCTTTTTCTTTTTAGTAAGTTTCGCTGCGTTAAGAGACAAGGGTTTGTGAAATGGAAGACAATGTTGAATTATAAAAGCGCATTCTTCTTAATACATTACTACTTAATAAGGCATGTTATTTTAAATTCGGGAATAAAATCAAATGAAAGTAAATGAACTTTATTTACACCTTATTTGTGTCAAACTTGTTAAGGAGAACAAACAGTTTTTAGGTAATTTATAGGTCTGTACCAAATGTGAGCAGCACGGTTCCGAACCAAAGATATTTTACATAATATAATTATATATATGTGTTTATTGTACTCATGGTGATGGAGACTGGCAAAGCTAGTTTGTTGGATAAGAAAAGACAGACACAATAATAAATTGAAATATGGGCTTTTATTTAAAGCCATACCACACAACAATGTGAAAAATTAGACTGGTCAAAATAAAATAAAAAAATGTATAGAACCAACATATCAGGACAGGATGTATGTAAACAATTGAATGATTATAATGTTTTCTAGGATTCTAAATACCTGGAGACGTTTTTCAGGCTGATATAAGAAACCAAGTTTCAAGATCGACATTCTTTGGTTTTTATTCGTAAAAACGACAGCGTTATACGTTCGAATATTTCCCTAGTGTTTTCATAAGAAACAAAACGAACTCTCCATACGATTACACGATCTATGGCACCATGATTAATCTAAAGTCTAGAACGTAAAACCAAAAAACAAAACACTAGAGTCGTCCACTAGGTCACTGTATCGTTACGTAGTGATGCAATACTTATCTCTACGTATCTCCACACAAGTCTAGAAGTAAGGTACAACAAGGTCAGTCAGGTACAAGACACGGAGAATTCAAGTACTTATAATTTATATCTCATTAGAGCACAGTAGATCTCTAGAACACACTCTTGAATCTATATTACATTTCAAGGTGATCTAAGATCATAGTTAGGTTTCCTGCTGAAATTTTACGTATTAAGTGTCTGTTATCCAAGTGGCATTTAATAAGTTCATAGTTTGCGTTGAAGTCAGTGTGTTCAATCATGAACATTAGAATTAGTTGAATGTTTAATTCTATCTATCCTATCGGTTTTAGAGAACATAACATAAGCAGTATTTATGTATCTTGATGTAAACAAATGATATAGACGTATTGAACTTTCATGAGATTTTGTCAAAACCACTGGAACCTATTTGTAAAACTCCGTTACTAGATATTATCTTAGTGTTTTAAATCTAAGTCACTACTGTCTAAAAGTAACAGGTTAAACTTTTGTCTATTTGAAAAACATGCTTTTAAGTATATTTAAGATTATATTTTCGACTAAACTAGTTGGCTTTTATCTCTTTTGCTTAAAATTAAGAAATACACCAATCAGACTAATTAGGATGACGAGACCACAAAATAAATTTACCATATTATACTATTAAAACAAACTTTTTATACAGGGTGCCCTGTTTAGTATCTTTGGTAGTTATTGGGCACGTGCTGACTACATGTGCTATGAGTGTCAAATATTGTATAATAGTTGTTATTCTATTCTATTCTATTCTGATCTGTTTAGTGTTACATGTATTACAGTATTTTAGTGAAGCATTTATCCACGTGCTAGATATAAATCAAAGCGCTGAAGGCACTGATTTTGTTCGGGTTTAAAAAGTGAAAGTAGATTTCGGGCTCAAACAACTGAAGTCCCGAACAAATAAAAATTGAAACAAGATACTACACGACACAAGTTGTGTCTATGATAAATAACGATATAATTGTATGTACTCTTACTACTAACTACTAACTAACTCTTACTTATATTTGTATACAAGAGATGAGCGCAATTAATAATGTATGTGGAAATTTTTTATTAAACAATTTGTCGAATTTCGCCCGAAGAATGTATCACAAAATTTTAATGCATCCACCAATCAGATCGACACCACTGCCTGACTTGTAGATGCATACGTTCGTCAGCTCTCGGGCCATTATTCATTCAGGTAGTGCGATAATTGCCACCAGGTTATAGACAATGGTCCAGGAAAGATAGGTTTGGTGTGCTGGCCGCCGTAATGGGTTTACACGGCGTTTAATCCAGTTTAAATCAGCAAATAAATTATTCTTTAAACAGCGTGGTTTTGAAAGACTTTACGTAGTTTTTAGCCATTGTTGAAGTACATGAATGAACTTCCATTCATCATGTCAAGTTGTAATAAACTGCCACCAGATCATCCCTTAGTAACAAAACAAGAACAAATGAATATACATGTGTAATGTTCCAAAACTAAGAGTTACAGTCAATTTTTATTTGTGGTCCATAAAATAGCACATCTAGCGACACCATTTCTTGTAAAATGACGTATTTACAAAATGTGCACATTATATTGATATTTGGCTCATGTATACATACATTGTTTATAATGTTCTTTATACTTTTATGTCTTTTCAGAGATGTCCGTCACACTGAAAACTTCCGTATTCACAGTGGTATTGGTTATATTTATGACATTAATGAGTTTTACATCGGCTAGATATTTACATGAAAAAGATGACAGGTATGTCTTTATATCATACTACTTTTTGTATACAGAGCAGCTCAATGTTTGTGCAGCAAGCTTCCCTAGCGCGCCTCGTTTTAAAAAGATTACCTAGATCTACTTTTGCCAGGAAATGATCCCTTATTGTTTTTAAAGATAATGATAAACTCTCCCTAGTGTTAGAATCAATACTGAAATCAGTCTTATATTTAGGGAATTGCAGAGACGTTAAATATAATAATAAATAATTATTATTTAACCCTGGCTTTATCTTAAGTTGATATAAAAAAACGCGTTGATTTCTCTTGTCGTAACGTATGAAAATACTAGTATTATGTTACAATTTTATCAATAAGATTTGTATTGTAGAATACTACAACAAATGGAAAACACAACAACTTTATGATAATCGTTCTTTCTTATGAAGATAATTGGTCAGTTCCAAGTAGGAAGGGTGATCGAGCACTAGTACAATGTAATAGAAAACGGCCCAGTAAAGTTGGTTAGCGGAGTCGATCGCTATATTTACATTATAACATAATGAAGATGTCCTCTTTCCAGGACATGAACTAATCACGATATATTGTAATACGCTAGCACCGTGTTGCGAAACGTGCCACGATATATTGTGGGTTTATAGATTGGTTGTGCTGTATTCAACAGAATCATTTCAAATCTTACATGCAACTGCTTGAATCTGGTCTCACTAAGTTTTTACGGTCATTTAGGACTGTGATATATGTTTTGCATAAAAAAAATACTTCGTTGGAAGAAACGATCACCTTATTAGCTGCAGAACATCCTAGTATTCAAGCTCCTGGATACGATGCTTCACAACTTCCTGTCCTGAAGTATTCGATTCAAGTACATAATTGCGCAAGTTTCGTATAACCAATCGAACGCGCATCATTGGTTAACTTCTTGTAACTTAAACCTAAATTGAATGAACTATGGAAAAACTGACGTTTTGCTACTTTCAATTCGCAAAGGGAAGATTTTTCCAATGCAATAAAAAATATCGCCAAATACCGATACGTTAAATTCGTACCGCGGTACGTATTGCCGCAGCAGTGTATTGCAATATACCGGTATATCGTGACAGCCCTTATGGTTACCAATTCAAATAAGATGATAAACTTTATCGATGCTTTGAAGACATTAGCGCATCAATTGATGAACACAACCTTTGAGAAAACTAAAACATTATTTTGAGAATAATGTGTTAAGTAATAAACTAACATCCTGTTAAAGTACAAACATAATCGTTTTTTTAACATTGATATCAATGGCTGTAAAATATTAATTTCAAATTGTCTATCTAATTATTCATGTATTTGTTATTAATTTCTCATGTACGTGATTTGAAGGAAATACTTAATAAATCATAGTGGAGATGATTGGATCTAAAATCTTATTTAGACTTAAATATCATATCATATAACAAAATCTATATTGACAACGCGCAATGTGAAACATTTTGATACCCGCACGTAAATAGAAATATTGCAAATTACTATATAGTTGTAATACTAATGACTGCTACATGCTACACGATGGTGGTGTGATTTTATTCTATGATATTTATTATTCAATGAATTTTGATAAATACTGAGTAAAAACATAATAGTAGTCAGGAAACTTGGGGCAAAATTAGCTCAACTTAGATTTGAATAGCATAGAAAATTTTGTGTGAGTTTTTGAATGTTGTGATGTAAATATGAAAAATTGCGTAACTCTTGAGCATTTCGGAGAATTCAAGATGGCGTTCAAGATGGCGGATATCTTACGAAATTTTAAAATACATGTCCAGAAATGATTCATAATGCACAAAATTGTACCTATCTTGTACATAAATGTTAAATAGATATGACAATAAGACAAAAGGCAGTTAACGTCATTCTGTTACGTTAATTTTTGAAAATGGCGTCTATTAAGAATAATCGTGCACTGTTATATTTCCATACTATTTTTGCGGTTGATCTTCAAATCATGTTGTTTGAGAACCCAAGTTATAACCAGTTGTCATTATTAACCATTTACGGGAAATACTTAAATATTTGACACAATATTCTAACAAGATAGCCATTACCGAAATTATGATTTCTTTATGAAGCATGAGTTAGCATTAAGTTAGAGATATACCAATTATGTAAATCGCCTTAAACATTAATCAAAGTGCTGGAAGCACAAAACGATTATCGTGAGCATTGAAACATAACATATCCACATATTGAAAATGTCCCTTTGGTATAGGACCTCAAATAATTATATGCATGCATTAAAACAGAGCTTTCTGGAGGCTCACTTTTAGGCTTTGTCTAAGTTATATTACTGATTTAATTACGTACATGATATTTGACTTGTATGTGTCAGGTTAATCCACACGGCCTATATTCATATTGCAAGCACATTTTTATGCTTTTTCTCCCTTCTTCAGAGACAAACGACAAATTGGAGATTTGCGCGCAGCTGAATATCTAGCCCGCATTACATTAGATAAAAACAGACTGTTACAAATGTTACATCTTCCATCACATTGTCAAGATTTAGCTTGCGGGCTGGTTGACGTTTACAATAGGTAAAATGCATGGTTTCGAAATATTTATACATGCACCTTTGACGCATGCGCAATCAGATTTATTGTCAATATAGCGCATATTAACGCATATAAAACTATCATAAACTGCATGCGATTTTTAGCACGTGCACGCATCTGATATCTATGATAAACATGTACATGATTGTTTGTTGTAGTTGTTTATTTACTGTTTTTTTTTCATAAATGCGTATATTTGTATTTGTCCTAATTATTTAAGTTTTCAGCGGTTTTTTTTCACATTCAATCCGTGATATGAACATCAGTTGGTTATTCTCTTTTTTATTCTTTTAAAAGCACGTTCTTGTGTTTTGCTCAAAAAGTAAAACTGATAGAGGGGTCGTGGGTTAGATTCCCGGGCGGGGCATACTTTCGTGGAGCTTGTTCATGAAATTATTTCTACGGTCATTATCCCTTCTACCAATGATTTTTAAATATGTAGGGCAGTTGTCAGTGACGGACGAAAGTATGCGCTTAGTAGTTGGTTAACAGCAAAAATCCAGAGATTTAGCCTTTCCAGAAGCAGTGAGTAGGTTGACTGACCGCCGTTATATGACCTATACAATGTGTTGCTACGTTGTTAAACCCAACAAACAGACAAACAAAGTAAAACGGACAAAACTTTGTATTCCAATCAATAGCTGTATCATTTGATGTATCGAGGCAATCATTTACACCTGAATGATGTAGAAATATTTTGAACTTTCATGAGTATTTTAACATATTATATTTAGATATTACAATAAAAAAAACTTCATTCCTGATATCCAAAGCCAAACGAATACGAATATTTCCAGCTTTATAATCAGCACACGATAAAAGGGAATATTCAATCAAATATGAACTGAGTGCATACATTTATGACGATTTTATAATGTCATATCTACTGAATATATTGAGCACGCGTTTATGTATCATGTTGAACTAGCATGTGATTTTATATTTATAACGTTGTGTGTTAAAATATTTAAATTAGCATGTTTTGCAAAACAATTGTATTTTCATTTCTGTGAATAAACTATGAACTTAGTGGTTTCCATTTTTTGGGTTATAAGTTCTTAACTTTTTATTAAGGTCTATAAATAAAAAGAAATCTTAACACTCACTTCATTTCTTGGTCTGTGTGCACAGAAAAACTTACATATAAAATGTAAGTATTCAGAATTATAATTACTATTTTGTTTGATAAAAGTCTATCAATTCATGAGTGTTATATTCTAAGTGTCATAATTATTCACAGAAGTATGTAAGAATGTATTATGTACATATGTATCACAAGTATTTATTTGACATAAAACTTTATGAGACAAGCTTGATAGCTAAACAAGTTACTTGTTTATGTATACAGCTAAAACATTAAAACATTTCTTCGAATTATGACCATTCATTAAAACAGTACACTGTTCTGTACGACCCTTCCATATCCAAAACAAACTTGAAAATATTTAGTTTCGAATTGCGTTCATAATAAAACATATACGATTTATATTCTAAAGTAAGATATTATAAAATTAAAATTTGATGTCAAAGTTCTGGAGTGAACTGAGTTTTATACAATAATGTATTGTCAAGTTATTGTTCAGTGTTATGGCATACTGGAGTTTGTTCTTAAAGTTCTTGATAAACCAATACATTGGCCATAAAAACTTATATTTATTTTCAAAGAAATTGTAACTTTGAACACACACAAATGTTACTGAGGAATATCATGATCCGAATTATGCCGACGATGCACATTGATTGACATAATTACAATCTCGTTCTGTAACAGAAATATCTACAATTGTCTAAACTGATTTCATATTATGATTATTATGATGCAGAAAACATTTAAAATTGAAGAAAAGTTCATAACTCTAAATTATTCCCAAGCATTATTGTTACTTGTCAAATAAAATTCTATTTATGTTAAAATTATATGTGGAGATTTTTACAGTGTCAGTGAAACACTGGTATGCCATATCCTTGGTAGAGAAAACCACAGGTGTCAGACACGAACCTTTCCTTGTTATAGTATACATGAATATAGAGAAAATGCCTCTAAAGCCTGTTCCACGATCTTAGTTTTCAAATCGTCACCAAGCTCACAAAAACGTCCCGATCGTCAAATCTTTTTGAACACTACGTCCGTTGAACTTGTGTTAGAAACCTTTTCTCTATGTATACTATAATAAGGAAAATTTGTGTCTGACACCTGTGGGGGAAACTAATACAGCTACATTGATGCACCGATTGTTTAAGATATAGTTTGGTACATTGTGCTATGTAAGGCAAGATAACAAATGTTTTGAAAAATTTCAATAACATGCCATAGACCACATTTACTTTTAGTTATTCGGAGTCCCTTTCATTTTCCAGTATTTATTTAATTTATTACATTTTTCAGTATCAATTTCCAATATAGATAGTTTTAATAACTTGTGTACAATTTGCTATCAAGCTTTGTTCATATCGTATAATAAATGTATGTAGTTAAGTGTATGGGTATGTAGTGAAATTATTTTGGTATATTTTTGCATGCAGTCCATTTCAAAAATGGCGGCATCTCTGTTTATACAGAACATAGTATATTGGTCATATTTGTATCATTATAGCATGCTTTATTTTCATTTCTGAAGAATGGTGAAAAGAACAATGTCTGATCAGCGAGTCGCAGAAATACTAGCAAACATGGGTCTCTACTCGGGCAATAGCATTCCAATTGGTCATGGTCAATTCGACATTGATGACATGTAGGTATCACTTAATGTATGTTTGTTAGCGAAGTGCATTGTGGGTAAGCTGTTTTTTTAGAAGTAAACCACGTGTGGTGAGCTATGATGATGATGGGTAGTTAATATTTTTGAGGTATAGATTATGATGAAAATTGTTTATAAGTTCTAGATATCGTGCTGAAAAATTTCAACGACACAGCATAGACTGTATTCATGCAGTAACTAAGGCCAAATATATAACGTTTAGTATCGACAGATTCCATTTAATAAAGTTTGCATTGCTCGATTCAACTCTTAACTTACAGGAGAGAAATAAGTTATAACTCAATTTTCATTTGATTCTATTTAATCAGGAAATATCTTTTCACAAACCAGGAACCAAAAATGCTCCGTATAGATTATAAAACTTGTCTGGTTCCCAGTTGTACTTTGACAGGTAAAAGTACGTCAGGCAAAGCATGATTATGGCCGCACCCGATGTAATGAACTCGTAGTTATCATATCATTAGTCCATTCTTTTCAGAAATTTTCTAAATCGCATAAAATTTACGTTATACTTCTAAATATATATGTTGAATTTCTCAAGAAGGGATAGTTATGTTCATTTTTCAAAAGAACATATATTTTTGTGTACGTGCATGCAAAACAACAATAAGCCGTATGCCATGAGAAATCTGACCTATTGTTATGAAAGCAAAGCCAATGAAACATTTTGTACGGTAGAATAATGGTATGACTATCATACATAGACTGTCAAGTCAAACAAAAAGGCTTATCAAAGTCGTTAATGTATCACTACATTACTTAGTTGTTACGACAATGCGTATTCTCGAAAGGACAACAGTAATAAAAAGAATGAAAATGAACTGAAATATTGATATATAGCGTGGAATTGACATAGGAAAAAAATGATTAAACTGAAATTCGCTCGATATGTCGAGATATTGTCTTCACATATAGTCACATGCAACCAAGGTAACATGAAATATCTCTAGTTTACTACACCAAGTACAGACTTCTATCCATTAACTGTAATTTAATATAACCCAGACGTCTTCAATAGTCACTTTACTTTGACAGTTATTTCTAAAACTTATTGAGCCTGATTTTTTTTCTACAAGAAATTTTGCTGTATTTTGTATTCTGATAGGCATTACAAACATTTGTATACACTCATTGTGTTTCATAAAAATGTTAATATTATACATGTAGTATAACACACAGACGTATTTAGTGCGTACAAAAAAACCATAATGTGTTTGGGTAAACATTGAAAATGAAACAATCCATTTCAGAGGTAGGCAGTATTGAAAATAAAAGTTGTATAATTCATTTTAACAAAATAAGCATGGTGGATAAACCACCACCCCTTGGTCAATCATGCTTGTAACAGTAGAACGCCTTAACATTACACCAACAAAACACTTATAAAATATGTTAAAATTATAATACGTTATTGTCATCCTGAACATCCCCTGTCGTGGATTAGTTAATTCTTTTGCTTTTTTAAAGCTTTTTGTCTTTTGTAGGCATTATACACATATAGCTGTAGGTTCCATTAAACAAATAAACTCATGTGTTCACTTACAAGTGTGATGTTGGTTTCATGTTTTCACGGTTGACTTTCAAATGTCCATTTGTGGAAAGGAGTGGAGTATTGGTACAGAAACTGGCTACCGTGCAGTTCTCATTTTGACATTTGTAGGGTTGACGTCATGTGATCACATACCACAAATAATACTTGTATTGTGGTTGTATATTGTACTACAAAGACATTCATGCATGTACATACTGATATATATAGTTGCATGGTTGATACATACATAGCTGCATGGTTTTTGAAGAAAAGAAACAATTGATTCAGCACGATATACGTACATAGCTTTACATTGTTCAAAATTTATTTCTAAACATTTACAATTGTCTTTGTATTTTGATATATAAACAAGATATGTGACACTACAGTTGAGTAGGATCTTGTATATCAGAAACAATGAGATTTCTGTAGTAACATTGACAATGTATTTGTCACAGGTTCCAATATTAGTTCCAGCTTTGTGCATATCAGATAAGTTTGGAATGTAGCATGCTTTAACTTTGCACCACATTACATCATTAACTTTAGGCATTACGAAGAAAGTTGTCGTACGTCAATTTCATGTATCAGATTGATAATAATCATAACTAAGATATGATATTCAAAAGGTATATAATATTCTACACAATTCTATAATATTTGGAATTGATAAGCCAAAAATTGGCGTATTATTAATGTTTCTTGCTTTTGACCTACGAAGATTTCTTTCGTAAGAATTTTTGTGAAAAGCACCACAGTTGAACATCAGTTAGAGATCTCAATGATAAATTCAGTCTGACTACTATATTGATACAATGTACTGAAATGATAAATACAGATCAACCAATGTGAACTTGTCTTGTCCTCATCTCTATTTATATCTTAGTATAATTAAACCCGCATTGTTTTAAAGAACTACACTATTTCTTGAACATTTATAAGACAAAAAATGTTTATTAATTTGTAATATGTTCCTTTCTTTATTTGTTTAATTTTATATAATTCAATGCTAAGGTACAGTTATCAGTTTAAAAATAGTTCCTGTGTACAAGTTTTACAAACTTGCACATTTAGAAAACAGCTCGGATGTACTGTATAAGACCATAAAACAAACAAGATTTAGTTCATGATGGAGTCGTCTAAATCACGATTTATATTTGGGTTACCGTATAACTATAAGAATAAATCTCCGATTCGCCAATGTCCGTTCCATTTCGTCCATTTGCCCTAAATTCTTCATTGTGTGTTTTAGTCATTTCCTGTTTTGAACATTTCTTTGGTCCAACGCCGCTAAATACATTCAATTTTTGCTCTATTGTCGGATAGATAAGTCAAATCTATGGAAATAAGTCGCATACGATTATCACGATAATATATTTACCTAAAATATCCGAATCAAATTTTGCAGTTATGATATGCGGAGTGGTTTGGGTTTATTTATAAGAGCCAATGACTGAGGCTGAAACTACTAATTGTTAACTTTGAGCGGTACTTAAAATCGCACCGCCCAAAAGAGGTTATACCTGTCAAATACAGTAAACATTCTATATAAGTTTAGATTGGTGTTAGTTTTAACTTGCTTTCACATCCACTTTCTTATTGATGACTTGAGGGACGATTTTTAAAAAAATGTTGAATCACATCTTCGGTAACTCACGGCCGATGTATTTTTACTTGACAATAAATGAGGGACGTAATATTATAACTCGATCCTGAGTACCCTACGATGTATTGTACAATGAACCAACCAAAACTGAAGTAATTTTATTCTTGTTTTATTGTTTACAGTGGCAAAAGAAGGAGACGTTCATTGGATTCAGTTTTCCGTGGTTTAAATGAAGGACAGCGACAACAACTTGTACAATTATTACTAGCCAGAGAGGGAGAACAATATTTGTAACATTGTTTAATCAGAGGTAATATACTTGACGAAACTTCCAACTACTCCGATTTCAATATTGTACGTTTATTTTTCAACATTTAGATCTATATCCGATCGATGATGGAAATGTGTATATGACCATACTGGTCTTTGATTGCATGGTTTTCATGCTGCTTTAGCGATGCAAAACCGGTTTGGTCGTGCACTCGTTGATATGGGAATATTTCTAATTGTTTCGATTTAACAGAAAGTTAGCAATTAGAAACCTTATCCTGCATGTGACGCACCGCCTTGAAAAATACCTATGGCATTTTCACGTTATTGGAGCGACGTTCGATCCATTTCTTGATTTTTAGTTATGCATATCAACACACTAATGATTTTCACCAAAACTGACCACGTGGGATTTTTGCACGAGAAGCACGTTCCTATTTTCGCTTTTCAGCACATGCACGACAAAATCAATTTTGCATCAATTAAGAAACATGGAAACCATGCAAGCAGACGACAGTATAGTCATTTTCATTGACGATCAGACATACATGCTGAAAAATAAAAAAATAACATTGAAATCTGGGTTCAGCATATATCAATAACAAATGAATTTAAGATACAACCTGTTAGCATCACTGAATTTGTAGTGAAGAAATGTACAAGAGTTAATCACTTGAGAACTAACTTCAAGCTAGAAACTCTTCTCAGAGAAGATGCTCATAGACTATTCTACTATGTTTAAAGACAATTCTCAAGAACCGTTGTACTGTGCATTGGTTAAGTTAAGTTATAGTTTCTGCTTCTAAAACTACGATTTTAAAAGCAAGATAATATGTTTTGTCATTTAAAGAAAATTAATCAACACGTTTGTTGCTAAATTTAGTTGATTATTTACAATTTAGCGATGCATATATTTTTCTAATTTATTCATTGTTCTTAGTCAACTTAAATTTGCACTAAAGCTCGAAACAAAAATTCATTGACATCTAACTTAAGGCTGCTTTTGCTCTCTTACTCCTTAAACATTGCTGCGGGTTTCGATTTAAAGTTTTAACTAACACAACATTTATTTTCTTTGTATTTAAAATGTATGAACTAAAGCACCATGTATGTGTTTTAATTATGACTTTAATGAATCAATAGTCTCTCTTTCAAATTTTTTTTATGTCTCTTGAGATGTTTAAAGAAAATTATTCTCCACAAAATTATACTAATAATTAAATCACTACAATTATATCCAGTTAGTATTTTTTTCTTAAATCTTATTTCATTTATAAAAGGCAATTCACAGAAAATAAGCTTGAAGCAAGTTTTGATAAAATGTATTTAGATTCTGAAGTAATTGATAATAATTAATGAAGCTCAATTTCGATAAATGTCTTTATCATGTTCGTTTTCGATTCATACCGGATTTTGGTCTTTATATGCAACGTATAGGATAATATGTTTAACCATTACACAATGAATAATGTACATATGACAAAATAAACAAAACATTATTACTTGAAAATGCTTATATTTGATAGTTTTACATGTACTACACTTTCTCTTTGAGACAATTAGACAATATTATGCTTTATATGACATTGTTGGTTCTTTTGTCAAGAATGATGAAACATGTCGTTATACATGTATATGTGATCATAATTCATTATACATTTATGACAAGTATAGTATTACTTGTTTTTAGGGTTTCTGTATAAATTGCATATTGTCCGTTTTTTCTCAACTGTCAAAGCTTGAATAATTACACGGTGACTGAATGCATTGTTTTTGTACTGGCGGCCTAATTGTTATTAAAAATATCTTGACTAAAACATATCATACGGCATAAACAGCTTTACTCTATCATAATACATACTTTCGGAAACTCATGGATGTATTACAACAATGATTTTAATAAAAGCATTCACCGTGAGATTATTCATGTTTTGAAAGTTGAGAAAAATCGAAAAATACCTAGACAATGTAACTATTATATAATATACTACATTTGTATATATATGTATTTTTCAGGTTCGGAAACAATCCGTCCTCCATCTAAAAATGACAAGAAAACTATTTATATATTTATGAACTTGAAGTAAAATTATATTGCGCTGGCTAGCAATTAAATATGAAAAAACAACATTTATTTTTCTTTGTTAAGTGATCATTTTAATGCACGTCATCGAGCTTGGAAAAGAATACAACCTTGTCACGTGACTTGACTTGGTGAAAACTCGAGAAATTGGAATGTTACATAGTGATCAGTAACTTTCCATTTGAAATATTTTTACGTGAAAGAAGCTGTGTTTCAATGCATATTGTATTAGTTATGATGGCTAACTACACTGTGCACAACAACATTTTATACACGTTTTATTGGTTGCATTTCTTTCTTTCTTTAGATGATATACACTCACAATAAACGGAAGTTAAACTTATACTGTTGTTGTTTGATTTTGTTTGTTCATTTTTTCCTAATTATGTAAAAACATATTCATGTAAAATTTGTCTTATAAAAATTCAAATATACATGATTTTGAATATATGACGACCACGTCTGTCAGTAAGGGTGATATCGTTCCTCTGTGACAATGTGTCGACAGAACATCAACAGGTTTGTTTGTTTTTTGGTTTTGTTGGGTTGAACGCCGTAGCAACCGATTGTATAGGCCATATAACGGCGATCAGTCAACCTACTCACTCCTCCTGGAAAGGCTAAATCTCTGGATTTAGCTGTTAACCGACTACTGAGCGCATACTTTCGTCAGTGACTAACAACTGCCCTACATAATTAATAATCATTGATAGGAGGGAGAATGGCCGTAGAAATAATTTCATGACCAAGCTCCACGAAGTATGCCCCGCCCGGGAATCGACCTGCGTGCTACCAACTTAGCTAGCCGGGCAGCTTTCACATCAACAGGTTAAAAGCTCCCTGGGGTGACTGATTGATATATACCAGTAGTCGGATGACCAGTGTTGTTGATTTACATGTATATATAAACGTACATACCTCCAGTAAGCTGTAGGTTATATGTTTCAATGAAAATTAAGCAATGACTCATTCCCACTTAGAATGTACATTTGATGTCTCCAACGTTTATCATGTTTCCAGGAGTTTAACTTACAGAATTTATGTAAATGAAATGCATATTTACAAGTGATAGTGCTATAGTAAAAGTATAAACGACATATTTGTGAAGAAAACCTCGATTTTTTCAAAATATTGTCTCTTAATTAAGCTAGGGTGTAGAAAATCCCTATGTCTCCAATGACAAATTCTTACAGTTAGCTTCAAATTGTTAAAAAATTCAGACAGATTTCCAAGTAAATGTATCTTTAATATGTCAATTATTACTAAATCTTCAAGAAAAACACATATTACAATGTAAATTCAAAAAATATTTTTCCACACCTCATACAACAAACGTTGTCTCCAAACTCCGATAACGTACGGGACATTTATTTAAAGGCTTCATTAATCTCACAGCTTTGTACTCTTTACAAATTATTTTTGAGTAAGTAAAGTCCATAAAGTTATATCCTAATGATAAGATATTCATTTTAGCTGACATTTTATTGGTATCGGTAATTTATGAGCTCATTTATTAAAAAATGAATCGTAATTTTCACCACGTAACGAACGGGACAATTAGTAAAATCAAATTGTCTAACAAACCTTTTCAAATAGATATATAAATTCTTCATTGAATTGATCTTCAATGATTAAATAAAAAAATTATAAAGTTTTTTTATAATTCAATTAAAGTGCATATTTGTGACACACAAAAAACCAGTAAAAACAAAATGAAAAATAACGTACGAGTCCGTAACGTACGGGACAAAATGTGACACAATAATTGATAATCGTCTGAATATTTATGATAAATTGCTTTTGTAAGGTTCCTTAACATGCATTTAATCTTCGCAGATGAAAATATTATGGGAACGGCAATTATAATGAAGTTGATGATGTTCAAAAGTAACTAACAAGTGTGACGGGAAAATAAGTTATAGTACTTATTATTTGCTATAAATGATGAATAGTTTGCATTGTTCTTAATTGAATACCATCTAGCTTTGAAATGATAAATTAAAACAATGCCTCGTTTGATCAAATTATAACTTTAGAATCATTTTAGCACACACTGCAATATTTTGATCAGGTTCATTCATTATCTTGCTTATTTAATAACGTACGGGACACTGTAGAATTGTCTAAACATGCATTTGCCGGATGATTTGATGGTTGTAAATCACATCTTACCCCACTACGAAATACCTTTTATTAGTTTATGCGTTAGTTTGCTATGTTTCTTTGTTAAACTTGTCACAAAATTGTTGAATGTTGTTCTCTTGGAAAAATGAAAATGGTTCGCGTAATCATTGTAATTGAGAGATATTATTGTAGTTTTATATGTAAAACACAAGTACATTGAATTGTAAAACAAATTACACAACAATGTAACTTGTATTGCTGCAGTTTAACTTAGTTATCAATAGTTTAGATGACCAAACTGAAGTATATAACGTACGAGCCAATTTTGCTAACGTACGGGACAACAATTATATTCTTTATTGGTTGCTTTGTGGTGGTTCACATGCATACAACGTTTTGTTATAACACTTGGTATCTAACTATTTTAAACAGTTTCATTCTATATTTAACTTGTTTGTATCGTTCTTGAACAGTTGATATGAATGACATTTTTAAAACAAATAAAACTAATGAAAATAGCGTATTCAATATTTATGTTTTTCTGAAAGTATCTGGCTTATTCTTCAGTCTTTATCATTTATTCCGAAACATAGTACCTTATAGAATGCAACCGTATTGAATTTCTCAACAGTTTGACCATTACTACTTTTAAATAAGTGAAATTTACAGCACATGTTCGATTTTTATAAGCACATTTATTAATGCTGGGTGTGACCTTTCACCAGCTTATATCTAAAAAAGTATACTAGCCCAGCTGAAAAGATTTTTATACTGCGTACAGAACATGTCTACAATGCCTTTAATTGATTTAAAACTCATATTTGATGACATGAAAAAAATGGAAAAAAATATGCCCATATGTCCACCTTAATTGGGATTGAGTCAATAATGTCGACTTTCTATTGGAAGAGGCTGTTAGCTCATTGTGGAATTGTACGGGTTTATTAAACAATAAGTGTTAAGGAAAGCAAATGAGATGATTTGGTCGCCGTACATAGATGTAACATTGTTATAGTGTTGATGAACGACATGCCATCCATGCCATCCATGTAATCACCACACCGTGTTATCACCTGACCACACTCGATAACCCGCTTGTGAGCAAAAGGCTTCACGAACAAAAATCGTTCGCTGTGTACTGATGATCGTCACCGGTGAAATTCTTTTGTAATATTCTTTAGTTATGCACACTTTCTTTGTGTAATGTTGATGCCAATATAAAGCATGGCGAATCTGCACATTATTACCTGTAGGCGTTTAAGCTATGCAGAAATAACGAAATAAATACAAATTTATACTAAAAATGAAATCGAAACCCGTATTTCTTCGAGTTCAAGTATATTTTTACAAAAACATTAACGATCATTTCTCTAAATTCAATTCAGTTTGTAACTAAAGAAACGGTATACTTTCAAAAAAATCTTCGTTTTAAAATCATGGGCAAAACCGTGATGTGAAGCGCAAAAAATGTACGAGAATGTTTGGACAGAAAACATGCTTCTCAAAATTTGCTACGCATCGCCTTTTAGATAAGTAAAATGATTAAGAGAATTAAATATAACGCTGTACGTACCCAGATAGACTTTTCGACATTTAAAAGAAAACATGGAGATATTAGACTATTTGTAACTAATATTGAGTAATTCCAAGACATACTTAAATGATTTATTGGATCCCAAATAATCGCCAAGAAAGATTGATGTTTTAATACTATTTATTCTTTAAAAGTTTATCAATTCACGCAAACATTTAGTAAATATAAAAGGGGCCGAGGACAATCCGAATGCTAAAAGTGTGAAACAGTGAAACAATAAAACTTTCCTCTTACCAAAAAAAAACCCTAAAAAAATGTTGATGCCCATGAAAAAAAGTCAACATGATGATAAGATTTACTTAAATTTATAGCAGAACTTTCTCTTTCAAAATACTGTTATAATGTTTTCGAGTCATCACCATAGAATAGCTAAATATTCATACTGTACCATGGCGAGATTATCTATGAATGTGTCCATATCTAATAGATTTTGTGTTAAACCTTTGGTCATAATTTCCAAGACCTGCCAATCAAGCAGAAATAACGAATGACATCGAGCAATAACGCACAAAGTCTAAGAATATGAAATAATGTGTAGATTCTCCATTCTCTGCTTGAAGTATCGGTACTAATATTACCCAAAGAAAATGCGCGTAGTTGAAGATAATAACAACGCCTTACATTGGTGACAATCAATATAATACAGCGGCCGATGTTCGCCCGTTTTAACTTTTTTGCGACAGATTTAGCGGGTTACCGGGTGTGATGCAATACAAAGTCATATTACTGTTATGTATATCATTTCAAGATATAATTTCATTAATTAATGAGTAAATACCGGAAGTTCTGTTTATCATGGGATTGTTCGAATCTCTAAGAAATCTTCATATATAGCTAGGGTGGAGATTTAATGTTTCTTTGAAAATTAACATATTTTTATATGTTACTTTAAGTTACTTCATTCCATATGATTTGTGTTTCTCCGTCTTGTATTCTCAGTGTTTAGTCACATGATTTGTTCACACTGCCAATGGTGGTCATATACACTTTGTCAACTTATTGATAACTCATATTTTTTATTAGATGCCCGTGTAATTTATTGTGACTTGCTCCACTAACCAGCGTTCCACAAGGAACACACAAGGCACTCAGTATTGACACGAAATCAGAAACAAATCGCGAGACTCGTTAATCTCCTGTCGACACAGAGCTGTCCAAGATCGTTACTATTTACATGTGAAGTCCAATATCAAATTTTGGTGTCTATTATCACGATTATTTGGGTGCCCATTCATCACACCACAATTGAAACTTATCCTATCTAAAATGGAAAAGAGGATGCACACTTATGTATTCTTTTAGATATGCTGCGCCTGCAACTCAACAGATTTTTTTCTATCACATGCTAGTAGTCTAGTATCTGCTTTTATGATTTCATGGCTTCTATGATTGTACTTTAAACTAATGAGTTTCGAATGATCATGAGAGTAAAAAACACTATAATGAATAAATGGTATAACAAAAATCATTTCATGCACATGGAGTTTATTTCATGTATCATGCACATTATGTAATCAACTTTAAACCTGATCACAAAATTGACGCAAACTACAGTTAAGATATCATTTTTATTAAATATTGTGTAAATACCGGAAGTCACTGAAGTAATCAAATCACGTGACTATTTCCCGTGAGCCATGTGACAAATTTCTAACCTGTATCCCTTAATTATATTACGTCATATATCAACCTCATCTGTTATGTTTCGTTTAACCAGGTTTAACATTAAGGTACTCATTCACAGATTTCAACTTAAATATCAACTTTTTCTAAAACTATCAACATTGTATGGAAACATTTTTGGAAGCAGGAAGGTAGTATTCTGATAAAGACAATTTTAGTGCTTACTGACATACAACTACATATGACGGTGTTTCGTGCTGTAAATATCTACCCCGTATGTCACGGTAAAATATACTTATCGTATTAACTTATTTTAGAGTGAATAGGAGAATTTTTAACTAAGAATATCAAACTAACAAAAGACGAGTCTTTTAAAAGCATGGAGGAATGAAAAACTGCATCACTTTATCTCAGGGTTACGTGTTCCCCCCATAAACGGATACATGTAATCAAAATTGAAAGTACAATAATATGTCATGTTTATAAAATTAATTAACAGTATCAATGACCTATAGGTTTACAAATAAACTACAATGTTCTGAGAATTTAACCATGTATCACCTTCCTCCTACACTCTATAGTCAATCTTGTTCACCAGATGCTGTGTTATGTTGTTATAGTAACTGTCCTGATTTTTAAGTGTTAATTAAGTGTTACTTTAATTGACTTTACTGGAATTATTCAAATTATTAAAGAGAAACTTTTGTAACTAATAAACAATAATAAAATACTGCCGAACGTTGATATTCTGCTATTTCAAGCATTCCTTAATTTTTACTCGTTATTACTGGTTGAATGCTTTTCCAAATGATTGGTCATTTTGATATAGCTTTTTACTTCAATGTGTATAAAGTTTCATACTAGTTAGGAGATTTGTACTAATTTATCAATTAAGATTAAATTAAAACATTTGATGTAGTTTAAACATCAAGCATAAATTTCAAACTTTTAAAAAATAAACAGGTGTAGACTCAATCCCAATTAAGGTGGACATATGGGCATATTTTTTTCCATTTTTTTCATGTCATCAAATATGAGTTTTAAATCAATTAAAGGCATTGTAGACATGTTCTGTACGCAGTATAAAAATCTTTTCAGCTGGGCTAGTATACTTTTTTAGATATAAGCTGGTGAAAGGTCACACCCAGCATTAATAAATGTGCTTATAAAAATCGAACATGTGCTGTAAATTTCACTTATTTAAAAGTAGTAATGGTCAAACTGTTGAGAAATTCAATACGGTTGCATTCTATAAGGTACTATGTTTCGGAATAAATGATAAAGACTGAAGAATAAGCCAGATACTTTCAGAAAAACATAAATATTGAATACGCTATTTTCATTAGTTTTATTTGTTTTAAAAATGTCATTCATATCAACTGTTCAAGAACGATACAAACAAGTTAAATATAGAATGAAACTGTTTAAAATAGTTAGATACCAAGTGTTATAACAAAACGTTGTATGCATGTGAACCACCACAAAGCAACCAATAAAGAATATAATTGTTGTCCCGTACGTTAGCAAAATTGGCTCGTACGTTATATACTTCAGTTTGGTCATCTAAACTATTGATAACTAAGTTAAACTGCAGCAATACAAGTTACATTGTTGTGTAATTTGTTTTACAATTCAATGTACTTGTGTTTTACATATAAAACTACAATAATATCTCTCAATTACAATGATTACGCGAACCATTTTCATTTTTCCAAGAGAACAACATTCAACAATTTTGTGACAAGTTTAACAAAGAAACATAGCAAACTAACGCATAAACTAATAAAAGGTATTTCGTAGTGGGGTAAGATGTGATTTACAACCATCAAATCATCCGGCAAATGCATGTTTAGACAATTCTACAGTGTCCCGTACGTTATTAAATAAGCAAGATAATGAATGAACCTGATCAAAATATTGCAGTGTGTGCTAAAATGATTCTAAAGTTATAATTTGATCAAACGAGGCATTGTTTTAATTTATCATTTCAAAGCTAGATGGTATTCAATTAAGAACAATGCAAACTATTCATCATTTATAGCAAATAATAAGTACTATAACTTATTTTCCCGTCACACTTGTTAGTTACTTTTGAACATCATCAACTTCATTATAATTGCCGTTCCCATAATATTTTCATCTGCGAAGATTAAATGCATGTTAAGGAACCTTACAAAAGCAATTTATCATAAATATTCAGACGATTATCAATTATTGTGTCACATTTTGTCCCGTACGTTACGGACTCGTACGTTATTTTTCATTTTGTTTTTACTGGTTTTTTGTGTGTCACAAATATGCACTTTAATTGAATTATAAAAAAACTTTATAATTTTTTTATTTAATCATTGAAGATCAATTCAATGAAGAATTTATATATCTATTTGAAAAGGTTTGTTAGACAATTTGATTTTACTAATTGTCCCGTTCGTTACGTGGTGAAAATTACGATTCATTTTTTAATAAATGAGCTCATAAATTACCGATACCAATAAAATGTCAGCTAAAATGAATATCTTATCATTAGGATATAACTTTATGGACTTTACTTACTCAAAAATAATTTGTAAAGAGTACAAAGCTGTGAGATTAATGAAGCCTTTAAATAAATGTCCCGTACGTTATCGGAGTTTGGAGACAACGTTTGTTGTATGAGGTGTGGAAAAATATTTTTTGAATTTACATTGTAATATGTGTTTTTCTTGAAGATTTAGTAATAATTGACATATTAAAGATACATTTACTTGGAAATCTGTCTGAATTTTTTAACAATTTGAAGCTAACTGTAAGAATTTGTCATTGGAGACATAGGGATTTTCTACACCCTAGCTTAATTAAGAGACAATATTTTGAAAAAATCGAGGTTTTCTTCACAAATATGTCGTTTATACTTTTACTATAGCACTATCACTTGTAAATATGCATTTCATTTACATAAATTCTGTAAGTTAAACTCCTGGAAACATGATAAACGTTGGAGACATCAAATGTACATTCTAAGTGGGAATGAGTCTGTAATATTTTCAATTTATTCCTGAAGTTTCAACATAATCAGAAAAGGGAATTAACTCTATATTGAAATAACCATGTTTTAACCAATTCACTTTAGAAGTCATCATCTTCATCATCTTCCTAGTTAGGGACAGGGATCCAATCTGGATTGTAATTAGTCCCGCGGGAGGTTGAACAAGACAGTCACCACTCGAGGTATTTATTTACATTTAAAAACTAGCATGGTATTTACAGATTAAAACTATTTACACCCGTGAACTGTCTACGTGAGGGATGGAGGCAGGGCTGCGATTTTGGCGTGGAGTGCAGTCTTGAAGGCCTCTAAAGATTGGACATCTGTGATTGATGTTGGGAGATGATTCCAGTCCTGGATTGTTCTTGGGAAGAACGATGTCTTATAGAGTGTGTAGTTGGTGTAAGGTACATAAAGTCTCTTGGCTCCTCTGGTCCAGCTGTCGCTTGTGCGGATGATGTAGCTGGCTTCCGGTATCTCTACAAGTTGATGGATGATCTTATATAGCATCGTGAGACGGAGGATTTGACGTCTATCAGTTAGAGTTTCCCAGCCAATAGAGTATAGCATTCTTTGGACGCAACCAGGTGACTTGTCGGTGTAGTTGTTACACACATAGCGGGCTGCGCGACGGTTGACTTTGTCAAGGCAGTTTCCGGAATTTTGCAGAGAAATTTAGCTTTAATCATGATAGAATATATTCCGGTCAATGTAATGAAACTGACATTGTCTTACTGGTGGGTTTGTTGTCGACAGCGCCACCTAGTGAGTGGCATGGCCAGTCAATATACGTCTGTTAACAACTTTAAAGGGGGATAACATATGCCGACCTAGTTATATTAAAATGAGGTGTCACGCTTGAACTACACCTCTTTGTCTTCAATGTAAATTGTTGAAGAGTGGAAGGATAAATCATATACACTCTTGTTACCAGAGGGACATCGCTCCAAAAATGTGAGTTATATCATAGGGACAGTGTTTTTTTCTAAAACCGTAGTCTCATCTAGTGTAACACACTTACAGGGAAACTTTGAATTTACTTTGGAAGAGACGTGGTCTTGGTAATATCAATGTTTCAAGTCGTTACATGAACATGCAAAATCAATTTGAAAAAAGCAAAATTGTCACTCCTAAATGTAAAAAGCATCAAATGTGCAATAAATGCTCACAAGTTGGTTAAGAAATGTAAACATCAAAGACAATAGAGGTTCAGATCTTCAATAAAGAGATAATTATCTCCTGGAGAAGATTTCAATCAATCAGGAACCTCAAAAATCTTTGATTAATGAGAATGTTCCTTAACCGAACTGATTCTTTTGGTACAATTATAGTAGTTTAGGCGATCACACAAAATACTCCATAATATCCCGATGACAAATAGATGTTGGCACACGATACAAGTCAACAAATTATATCATGTATAGTGATGGGAGACCGACTGAAAATTATAATCGATCATCAGTTGGAATCGGTTACTGCTGTCGATGCGATTCGTGTTTTAGTTTTACTGCAAATCCTTATAAAGTTCATGTATTATAAACTATAGAATATAAAAAATAAAAAACAGCTCCTTTTGTAATGTAGCTCAACTTGTTGTCTTGTATTTGCTTTCTACGATTACATGTACCTGACACTCGTTCAATAAATTTTATCCAAGAAATATTTTATGTTTGCGAAATAACCGTGCTTTAATTCATATTACGCTAAAAACACCACCAACTTTTTTCAGGATGAGATTTTTTAAATAGACAAGGTAACACAAAATCAGCTTAGACAGCTACAGCTTAGACAGCTACTCCGAAATAATAAAAAAACCAAATGATCAATTGACTAGTTCTCTTAACTAGTATAGTAGCTGCACTTAAACAAAACCTATCAGTGTTTAGTACAAGTCTGGCATATACATGTACATGTATTTAAGCATTATTCATAACTTTTCAGATACCTGAAACATGTTATTATCCTTAAATAGCATAACCTCCTTTTTGTGCCGATGATCGATTCTAATAAAGTTTAATCGATTATCAGAATCGGAAGGTTCCAACTAGTGATTAATCGATAATTCCCGATCATCGATACAACACTTGTTTTATGTATTCCAAACAAGGTTTGGTCTATAAAATGTTCCGTCACTTTTTTATAAAAGGTCCGTCTCTTTCTCTATAAAAGTATGTCTCTGTTCTTATCAAAAATGTCTGCCTCTTTTATCTTCAATACGTGGAGCCTACGATCAATACAATTTTGACCAGTTTAAGTATCCATTGTGGGCAATACGCCATGATCTGTGGTAAACCTATGTCGACAACGTACAGGGCCCCAATGTTGTTTGGAGGGGTAAGCAACGTTGAAATTATCTGATTAAGGTATTCAATATACTTATTTATTCCATGAACAATTATATGGTTAGTTATAATAAATAAACCAGTTATTGATATGACAACATAAAACAAACGTTCTTAGCCGGATTTTCAACGAAAAAATTCGGGTCATAGTTTGCCAAAACCCGGGCGGGCGTCCGGCCAGGGTCGTTAACAATTGCGTTAAAGTTTTTCTTTACCAACATTTTTCTGCATTTATTGTCAGATCTTTATGAAACTTTATACAATGATAACATACCATGCCATAAACAGAATTAGACAGTAACCACAACCTGCCTTTATAATGAATTATTTCCCTTTGCTATTTTTGTGTTAAAGATTTTTTAAATCCGGCTTTAATGTGGTTTCCACATTACATTTCTTGTTTTTCAATATGCATTTGTACCAACATAAATATTTCTACATGTATATGTAAAGTTAAAGCATATTTTAGAGAGTATGCGGGAAAATTGAGGTCAATGTTAATTAATTTACATAAATTTGATTTATAAATACCCATTAAGTAGATACTTAATATATCTCAAAAATGATAACCAATTCTCAGATTGATGTAGTTGTTTGAAGAATGACATCTTCTCTTGAAACATTTGATAGGTTTATGGAAGATAATCACGATTATACATTAAATACTCATATAAGTCCGTGAAGTAACGTTGTATTATAGTATTACATCGAGGGTGACTTATAAAAAATTTATACAAAATATGATAACTTATGGACCATGGTTTCAAATCATTCTATAATTCGTTTGTAGTAATTTAAATATAAATTATCTAAATGAGTTCTTTCTCAAAAACGTGTTTGTACAATTTTCAACTTGAGAATGTACGTCAAGATGAATATTTACTTATAAGATGTTGATTAATGCAATAGCATATCGAATAACAAACCATTCGTTACAATTACATCATCAAATCCACGTTTACATAAGAATAAATCAATTTATAAGTTACTACAATTCTCGTGCCTTTGTTAGCCTATCATCTGTTTTCTGTTGAGTCTATTCTTGTCAGCATGATGTTTTTTGTTGGTCTTTGTCGGAACAATCAAGATAATATCGACGGTTTGTGTCTTTAGAAGGTCACTACTGGATCAACATCAACTAAATCTGGATGTAATTGTCTGCTATCTAATACCCCGGTTACAAATACGTCGGATTTAATCGGTCCTTAATCTGTTAACTATTTCTCTCTTCTAGTCAGTTGTCATCGGTAATTGCACTTCAGACTTTATGTGTAACCGGATATCGGTGATAGATCGGTTGTTTATTTTTTCCAGTCTATTCCACTCTATCACCAATACAATCTCCACTTATCCCTTTTTAACCGTTGATATCACCTCCATTTATTCCTCTATCACAAAAACCACGCCCACTTATCTTTATCACAATACCACCTGCATGTATTTCTCTATCATAATACCACCTCCACTAATCTCTATCACAACACCATCCCCTTTATCTCTCTATCACAATACCATATCCACTTATCTCTCTATCACAATGTCACCCCCTTTATTTCTCTATCACAATACCATATCCACTTATCTCTCTATCACAACACCATCCCCTTTATCTCTCTATCACAATACCATATCCACTTATATCTCTATCACAACACCATCCCCTTTATCTCTCTATCACAATACCATATCCACTTATCTCTCTATCACAACACCATCCCCTTTATCTCTCTATCACGATACCATATCCACTTATTTCTCTATCACAATGCCACCCCCACTTATCTCTATCACAATACCACCCCACTTATCTCTCTACCACAATACCATATCCACTTATATCTCTATCACAATACCATCCCCTTTATCTCTCTATCACAATACCATATCCACTTATCTCTATCACAATGCCACCCCACTTATATACAGAGATATAAGTGGAGATGGTATTGTGATAGAGATAAGTGGAGATGGTATTGTGATAGAGATATAAGTGGAGATGGTATTGTGATAGAGATATAAGTGGAGATGGTATTGTGATAGAGATATAAGTGGAGATGGTATTGTGATAGAGATAAGTGGGGATGGTATTGTGATAGAGATATAAGTGGAGATGGTATTGTGATAGAGATAAGTGGAGATGGTATTGTGATAGAGATAAGTGGAGGTGGCATTGTGATAGAGATAACTGGAGATGATCAGGTATTGTGATAGAGAGATAAGTGGATATGGTATTGTGATAGAGATAAGTGGATATGGTATTGTGATAGAGATAAGTGGAGATGATCAGGTATTGTGATAGAGAGATAAGTGGATATGGTATTGTGATAGAGATAAGTGGATATGGTATTGTGATAGAGATAAGTGGAGATGATCAGGTATTGTGATAGAGAGATAAGTGGAGATGGTATTGTGATAGAGATAAGTGGATATGGTATTGTGATAGAGAGATAAGTGGATATGGTATTGTGATAGAGAGATAAGTGGAGATGGTATTGTGATAGAGATAAGTGGAGAAGGTATTGTGATAGAGAGATAAGTGGAGATGGTATTGTGATAGAGATAAGTGGAGGTGGCATTGTGATAGAGAGATAAGTGGATTAGGTTTTGTGATAGAGAGATAAGTGGAGATGGTATTGTGATAGAGATAAGTAAAGAGATGGTCAGGTATTGTGATAGAGATAAGTGGAGATGGTCAGGTATTGTGATAGAGATAAGTGGAGATGGTATTGTGATAGAGATATAAGTGGAGAAGGTATTGTGATAGAGAGATAAGTGGAGATGGTATTGTGATAGAGAGATAAGTGGATATGGTATTGTGATAGAGATATAAGTGGATATGGTATTGTGATAGAGATATAAGTGGATTTGGTATTTTGATAGAGAGATAAGTGGATATGGTATTGTGATAGAGAGATAAAGGGGATGGTGTTGTGATAGAGATATAAGTAGATATGGTATTGTGATAGAGATATAAGTGGATATGGTATTGTGATAGAGAGATAAATGGATATGGTATTGTGATAGAGATATAAGTGGATATGGTATTGTGATAGAGAGATAAATGGATATGGTATTGTGATAGAGATAAGTGGATAAGGTATTGTGATAGAGATATACGTGGATATGGTATTGTGATAGAGATAAGTGGATATGGTATTGTGATAGAGATATAAGTGGAGATGGTATTGTAATAGAGATATAAGTGGAGAAGGTATTGTGATAGAGAGATAAGTGGATATGATATTGTGATAGAGATATAAGTGGAGATGGTATTGCGATAGAGATATAAGTGGAGAAGGTATTGTGATAGAGAGATAAGTGGAGATGGTATTGTGATAGAGATAAGTGGAGGTGGCATTGTTATATAGTGAGATAAGTGGATTAGGTATTGTGATAGAGAGATAAGTGAATTAGGTATTGTGATAGAGAGATAAGTGAATTAGGTATTGTGATAGAGAGATAAGTGGAGATGGTATTGTGATAGAGATAAGTGGAGATGGTATTGTGATAGAGAGATAAGTGGAGATGGTATTGTGATAGAGATAAGTGGGGATGGTATTGTGATAGAGATAAGTGGAGATGGTATTGTGATAGAGAGATAAGTGGATATGGTATTGTGATAGAGATAAGTGGAGATGGTATTGTGATAGAGAGATAAGTGGATATGGTATTGTGATAGAGATATAAGTGGATATGGTATTGTGATAGAGAGATAAGTGGATATGGTATTGTGATAGAGATAAGTGGGGATGGTATTGTGATAGAGATAAGTGGAGATGGTATTGTAATAGAGATAAGTTGAGATGGTATTATGATAGAGAGATAAGTGGAGATGGTATTGTGATAGAGAGATAAGTGCTGGTGGTATTGTGATAGAGAGATGTGGAGATGGTATTCTGAAAGAGAGATGTGGAGATGGTATATGGATATGCTCGTGCAGTACTTTGATTTCAAGCCAAACATTTAAAGTGATATTATTATACAATATTGGTTTGTTCATTTTTGTATTTTTCAAAATTCTTATGATCAAGTTATTTCTTTACATTTGTTAACAACAATATTCAAAGTTCGTCATTCACGATGTATCAACTGTAACAATTTGAAGTACATATCGTGACGACAACGATGCATATCAGTAGCAAGAAATGTATTAGAATTTCAACAACAACAACAACAATAAAAAAGGTTGCAAAATCTGCTATCTGTATTATCATCAAGCAGTCGTAAGATTTAAGCAGGTTGTGTCATTTAAAACAATATTGCAATCGTGGTGCATTGTTAGCAATAAGCAAGTATTTATGGTATGCAGTCGCTTTTTTTCCAAACGGTGTGTTCAATTTGGTATAGTTTTCGGACACGGTTAAATTCGGATACGTTTGCATGATACAAGTTTTATGTTAACTTAATAAGCTTAAAATTTAAATATATAGAGGTTTCAATCATTCATTATACCGAGATTATTTCGCCACCCTAAGACAAGCCCAGGGAAATAAATAAAAATAATAATGAAATTAAAATGTATTAAATTCAATTAGCTGATTAGAGTCTTAAGGGCTATGGTTATATCACATTTTTTCAAACATTTAAATTGCCGATTTCTTGAGGAACATCACTTTTTCGACTGAAGATCAAGCTCCATGACTGACATAACCAAAACTGTAAGGTTTTTTAGCCAGATTTTTCAACGAGAGTGCAGCGTGTGTCAATGTCGTTAACAATTGCGTTAAAGATTTCAATTTAGTAATTTATATTTCTGCCATTTATTTCCCATCTTTATGAAACTTTATACAATGATAACATACCATGTGATGAACATAATTAGAAGGCAGTGGCTAGAGTTACAGTACGGTAACTCTAGACCCAGGTTCTAGAGTTACAGAAGTTCTGTAACTGTAGACAACCCTCCCAGGGTTGGCTAGAGTTACGGAAGTCTAATAATAAGGAAAACTTGTTTGTATTCATTATTACTCGAAATAAACAAATATTTACCAACGTGACTTATTCCATTGTTATTACACGCGCCAATTTGGATTTACTAATAAACTTACCGGATGTTTAAAATATGGCGATATGACGATGTCGTCTTCAAAGTGTCACATACTAAGTTTACTTGAGCCCTAACTCTAGCTACTGCCTAATTAGAAAGTAAGGGGCTACTGCACTTTACCGGAACATACTAATTCACCTGAAGTAGAAATATGATAAGCGCTTGCGATTTTATTTTATTTTTAATTTCATTATATTTTCTGTCTTTTATCGGGGGCTACTGCCCCCAAACACCTGCTTTTTATGGTCACCGTCAGTACCGACTCAATGAAGAAAGGCGACGTGATATTTGTTAACATTATTGCTTAGTTAGCAATGGACGCGCACTTGCAAAATGATGCATGCGCAGTAGGCACGTACCTGTAAAGTGCATTCTTGCCGAAAGTAACCACAACTCTACCTGGCTTAATTATGTATGACTTCCCTTTGTAATTTTTGTGTTAAAGATTTAAAATCTGGCTTTAATGTGGTTTCCACATGTATTACATTTCTTGTATGTGTTTAGAATTGGCTTTTCATAAATGTCAAATAAAAATACTATGATTTATTTTATTAGGAATTTCTTCCCTTTACCCAATGCCAATGGCACCTTTGATTGGCATATACAAATGTGGCAAATTCCTGGCACAATTGTGGACTCGTTAGAGTAGAACCTGGTAATATGGGACATTCAGGGTTCTCTGGACACATACTTGAATTGCTCATAATTCCAAAAATTGTTGAATATTATAGACTATAACAATTAGGTTCGGAAGAACATTAACCCAAGCCTTCTATTTTGATGTCATCAAAATACTACAAGCGCTTTTATAACAAAGTTTTTGATTGGATGTTTGATGGTGCAACATAACGTCATAAGGCGCTCTCATTTTCAATATACGGTAGGGTTAAACCGGGTAATATCGGACACTCTTGGTGTTGCTTGTTCTCGACTTGTGTATAGGCTATATATAAATTATATAATTCACGGCACAGGTTACTGCCTGGTAACATTAGATCTAATTGTCGTATGAGTAATGATTTTTTTTAAAAACCTTACAGTTCAATGAACCCAGATGATCTATTTTGTGTCCCATACAAGCCGTCAGGAATGTCCGATACAACACTCAACCCGTCTGATACTAATCGACATAGATTGCAATGTAAAACACACTGTTTCAATGCATTACTGACTTTACTGTTGTAGAAAATGAATATTTTGTAGCTGGTCTCCGGTTCAGTTTTTGCAGTAACCCGAATGCCGTTAATTATATAGAAACCACAAGTGATAAGCAAGTTGTGAACAAACAAGACCGTGAGTGTCCAATATTACCCGGTTCTACTCTATAGACATTTCTTCAGCATGTATGTTGAACTATATTTTTGTTCATTAATAGTGTAGACATGTTTTGTACTGTAAACTATTTGGAGAGGCCAGTAAATTAAATATATTTGAAGTGTGATTTGGAGTTTGTGCATTTATTCATTGTCTTGTTTATATTTATTTAATTGTATTTGATATATATGTATTAAACAGCCCACACTAAGATAGGCTTTTCTTCATGACAACAATAACATATCTTTATAAATGATCAAAATAAGCAATTATTGTAATGTAGATCTAGTCTATTGTCAATGTTTATTTCAGAGTTCTACTATCATGGATGATAAGTCAGAGACTGACTCTGGTGTAAAATCATTCCAGTTTCAGAATACAGGACTTAGTAACAGGTTTGTATAATAAACAAAATATATTTTGTATCTTTATGTGAAATGATTAATTAATAGCTCTAAGCTTACTAATATAAGACAAGAAGGTTGTAAAAACCTGGACTGATCTCCTGAGAGCTATATTTGGAAAGCTTCTGACACAAAATCTTTTAACTTTTCATATTTAGCTGTATGATCTTGATGTCACAATCTAAAAGTGAAAGCTCTAGGTTCAGTGTTGAAAAGAGGATTTTCACCTTTTCCTTATATAACTTTGTATGTAAATCTTGTGATCCCTGGTGCAGGGCTATATTAGACACACTGGGCATAATTAGAACAATCTTTGCAGAGAACCTTCAGGAGATGCTACATATTAAATATGTAATCTTTAGGTCTTACTGTCAGTGAGAAGTAGATTTTATAACATTTCCTTATTTAAATCTGTTGACCTCTTAATTGACCCCAGGCCCAGGGGCATAGTTGTAACAATCTTCTTATAGGACCTTATGGCTTACTTGTTTTTGACTAGAAGATTTTTTATGAAATATTTAACTACATATGCACTCACTAACACCCATCTTGCCAGACCCCTACAATAGCTTATCTTGAGTACTAGGTGCTCAAGAGAGTTAAAAATGGTGAAAAATGGATAAAAATGTTTATTCTGAATATGTTATTATTAACATTTGTATATCTCATAATCTGCAGTTATTTGTCCTTGTTTAGGCTCAGAACATTAAGAGAGCATTTAATAGATCATAAATTTATGAATCCTATACTTGTCTGGATTTCCTTACAAAAATATAGGATACTGTTTTATTATACTATGTATGTTGAAAAACTAATCAGTTTCTCATGAATATCAAAGTAGGATGCAATTTAAATGTCCAAAACATCGTCATTTAGAAGAAGAATGAGTTTATGATATAGGTAATGACTACATTTTAGATGTAAGGATGTATTCAGTAGTTTAGATGCACTTGAGAGAAAACATCAAGAGTTTGAGAAATCTCGTGCAATGGAGGATGCAGATACAGATAAATTGTTGATAGATCAAGCACCTTGTACTGAGGGAGATAGTGATTCTACACCCACTTTTAAAAGACCTACATTTTCAGGTATGATGTCTTACAATATTCATCGTCAGTTATCCCCACGATACATTACTCAACTATGCTGTGTTATGTGCCATGGGTCATTTGGTTATGAAAAGCTTGTAATCATAAATAATTAATGAGGCAATTTCATTAGTTCCGTAAGGAAACCACTGCAGAAAACTAGCCAATGAAATTACGTTTTATATCTAAGGTTTGGTTTACCATTTAGAATGGCGGCCTCCATGAGTGATTTTTTCAAGGGGGGTTACGTAGATCCCAGTATTACGTTATTGTTATTGAAGAGTATATAATTGTAACATGTATGTGATTTCATTGGAAGAAGATTGGTATCTCCTGCCTCTTGCATATTCATGAAAACAAGATTTCGTTGAGTAAGTGGCAACCCGATCAGAAAGCCATGATTCTTGTGTAGCGATTCTCAAAATGAATTACTTATGAAAACTCTCCAAACCAGCACAATCAAATTGTCAAGGTATCAGTGGTTATTGTTTGTTTATTTTGTTCACAGGTAGAGATTACCAAAGTCATAGAAGCTCTAAAGGTGGCAGACATGGACATGAGAAACATGACAGAAATCATGATAAACAAGACACTAATCAACAATTCCGGAAACCTATGTAAGGTCGTCAGCTTAACAACTCAATATTGTTTTGTATTAATTTCAGTCTACGAAATTAGGATATTAAAGTGGTTGCCCAAATAGGTCATTTTAGTAGCAAGCACTATATCTTTTTTGTAGATTTTTGGTTGCCCAAAAGTAATTTTTGGTTGCATGAACTAAAAAGTAGTTGTTCAGGGTAACTGGACACCCACTAATGTCATAGACTGAATTTTATTGCAGTGTAGGGTCTTGTTAGTCATGATATTGGAGCTTTAAGATAGAGTGTTTGATTTAATGCATGATTTGGTTACCTTCATCTGAGTGAAATATTATACATGTGTAAGGCAAAGGCGGCAGGCATCCCAACTTTAAAAAAATTAAACACATACAATGTATTATATAGTACTAACTATATATATGTTTGATTTTTTTTGTTTAGACGCCGGCATCCTTTGGTGTAAGTTTAAGCTCTAAGAAAGATATTTATTTCATTAATATTCAATACATATGTACATATGTCTATCACACAGATAGTCACACATTGATATTTAGATCTGACTATCATTAAGTACATCACGTGGAGACAATGTTTTTATAAATCATTTAAATATAGTTAAAAAGAATCCAGACAACCATTGCAGTCTATGTACTATCCCCCTCTAGCGTTAGACTCAGGTGTGTGAAATACATGTGGGCAGATTAAAATTACTTATTTCATACAATCTTCATAAGTTAATTATTTGGCCCATTACACTGTAGAACACTAAATTAGGCTAGTGCTTATGAAATTTTAAAGCAAACTTTTATGAGTGACCTCATTACTGTGATAAGTTATTAAATGTGAAAAATATGATCAAATACATCAATAGTTACCATGGCAGCAAATCTTCATTAATTAAATCAGCTAATTCAGCAGATAGTATTCTTCCTTGAACATAACAGTTTACCTCTAATGAGCTGTAACCAATTTAGCAGTTATATTTTTAGAGGCTGTCATATGTGAAATAAGTAGCTCAATCAAACTATGTAAAGTGTATTACAACTGGGCTCAAATTTAACAAAAACTTGGACTTGCAAATTTTTGCGAGTTGATTTTATTTCAACTTGCAAAATAAAAATTTGCTGGCTTTTTTTCCGAAATTTAATAGCATATATGTTGTAGCATTCATATGCACAATAAAAACAACTTATTACTATTCTTAACTATAAATAGAACAAGTGTATTATTGTGGGATAGGCAAAGAATATCAAATATGTTTTTACTGTGAATCTTTAATTACATTATTCCATTGATCTATCTGGTGGTTTCAATGCTGATTTGAGCCTCATTGGTTAAGACAGTAATATTTTGTGATGATTTTAACTTGCGAAAAGTTTGCAAGGTAAAATGTACTGCAATTTTAAATCCACTCCCATATTGTGAGTATGCAAGCTTAAATTCCAGCCATGATTACAATAAATATTAACAAGAAAAGATTAATGCAAAGCATTAAATACCACTAGATAGTGGTATGTGTACATAAATCAAAAGAGAAAACAAAGATATATGCGGCAAAAAGAGTACAAAATTCTGTATTCTGAGGTATAATACAGAACATGTAAAGTGTTCCATGATAAATGTCACAGTTTATAAATCTATATATTTACTACATTATTTAATTAATACATTATTCCTTTTTACAAACTTAAAAAAGTACGGCTTATTGGCCACTAATTACAGCAATAAATTTATGTTCACTAAATATACTCTCATGTCTACGTGTTTTAGTCTAAACCAGGGTTTAGAAGAGAAGATAATTACAATGTAGCAACTTCTTGGAGAAACTTCTTTTAAACATGATATAAATGTTTTAAATAATAAATAGAAGTTATGTATATGAAAACACGCCAGATTTAACATCATGCATTTAGCGCTTAGTATACGATAAACCCGATCTAAATTTCTCAACTCGCGTACTTTCTTATTTACCACAAGTCTATAGCAAATCTGTTCACGGAGACGTGCTTGAAATATGTACGGTACGTGGTTGTTTTTAGCATATGCAAAAACTTATATGCGGTTATGTGTGTTATTTTGAGAATATTTTAGTGATTAAATGTCTTTATTTAGAAAAAATATTAGTTAATACTTAAACAATTGTAATATTGTAATATTAGTATCTAACCTTCTACGTACTAATTAGAATCAAGGGAGTATTTCAGAGAATTTATTTTAGCCAAACGTTATCTATTAAAGTAACCATTGCGAACAAAAATTACATAATAAGTTAAATAGATATTCATACAATGTTATATAAATATCCTAGGTTCATTGTATATGAGTCAAGGGAGTATTTAAGAGAGAAAAGGTTGTCTTCTAAGCGAAAATATGAAGTGTACGCTATTTTGAGACAAGGATTATCCATTAAAGTAAACTGCTCGAACAAAAATCACATTCTAAGTATCAATTATTATTATAACAAGTGTTTAAATTATATCTTAGTGTCATTGTATCAGAATTAAGCGAGTGTTAAGGAAAATTTGTTAGAATAAGTTTTTCTTATACGAAAAAAATACGACAGTGTGCGTTATTTTAGGCAAATTTCTTCCATTTAAATCAACTTTTCTTAGAAAAAATCTCATTCTGATTAGTTAATAATATTCTATCAAGTGTTTTTTTTTAAGTATTTAAGTATCATTGTATGAGAATTACAATAGTGTGCGAGAGTATATTTTTGATTTTAACGCGAGTATGCGAAGTATGCGGTAAGTATTTGGAGTATGCGGTAAATCGTGCGGCCGTCAATGCGAAGTATGCGGTATGTATTTGGAGTATGCGGTAAATCGTGCGGCCGTCAATTTAGGGGAGCAGCTATTTTACAATGTCTTAAAATATAAATTAAGGATAAACTGTTCTTCAAAATGCCCCCCAATAAAGCACGAAATTTTATTGCAGTACTATAAAACTAAAAATTAATACAATTTAGCACAGTCAACATTTGCAAATAAAAAAAGGAAGACGCAAGTAAAAGAAATTATGGACTGCTCCTACCATGGTCATCAGATTCTGACGACTCCAATATACCACCGGCCTTCAGGCCGGCGGTAAATAAAGAAAGTATCTTGGCAGAAGTTCAAGGGCTCAACATTAAAGGTTGGCCAATTAACCCTAATGTGGTTTCAGGCCGTCTGTAACTGCTAGATAACATTTGGTTTGGACAAGTAAACCATATAGCTGGTTTAATTTTAAGAATTAATGTTGGTCCTGGATGTAGTTTGAACTTTCAGCAAATTTCAAAATTCATTCAAATTCAAGAAGGATTAGTAGATATAATTTATTCCTTGTTTCTCAGTTGTTTGTATCTACATTACAGGCCACCAAGCTATGTGAGAGGGAGACATATATCAGGGGGTAGATACGGGAGAGGTCGAAACACACCTGATTATAAAATTCATCCAGAACGATGGACAGAATATAGCTTAGAAGACGTTGATGTCAGTGACTCTGCCAATAAAACAGCTGCTCTTGATTTCTTACATGAACGCCGTAAGTTGAGGGAAAGCAGTTTAAAGGAGGAAAGTATGGATGTAGGTACCAGTGCTTGTTCAAAGGGACAAATAGCTTTTAAAAAACCTACTAAAGTAAAAAATGATAATTCAAGTCAGCCAAAAAGTCAACAAATGGAGACAATATCGTCTAAGTCATCTTGTGTAGAAAAAATGGAAAGTGATGAAGACTGTAACTCTACTACATCAATAGATGTCAGAGTTTTAGACTCGGCCAGTTGTTCTGATGACAGTGCTAACTTAAAGAGAAAGTTTGCTAATATTGACATAGAAGATGATGATATTGAGAAGGGAAGTGAAGATGCTGAACCTGTCAACTTTAAAAGTAGAAAAGTGGTGAAAAGAAGTTTTCGTTCTAGAAGAACTGCTGATGATGATTAATGATAGATTATATAAGAAATAATATTTTACCCACTGTGATATGATGATGGTTAAATCACTGTTTCACTGAGTTCAGTGAACTTTTTCACAAAAAATCTTATGAAAAAAGTCATTGTAAGTCAAATTCATGATTTTGCAGTTTTAAGTCAGAAGGATAATGAACAAAACTATTTCATGACTATCAAGGTTAACAATATTCTACATAATTCAATAAAATTTGGAATTGATTGGCCAAAATATGACTGTATTATTAATATTTCTTGCTTTTGACCTATGATAATTTTTATTGCAAGATTTTTTGTGAAAAGGGCCACAGATTTGTAAGTTATCATCAAGGCATGTAGGTTAATTAACTTGTACATGATCAACAGACAATGGTTTATTATCTAGCAAATCACAATGGGTTGAAATGTAATATTATTTTCAATTCTAAGTCACTAAGTTGGATTTGCTTTTTGCTTGATGTAAAAATACATGTTTGTATATGAAAAATATTTCAGTGGTTTAAGGCAATAATAAATCATTACAATATACTTAATTATGAGGGGAAAGTACCACTTGTATAAGGATGATTGATGTACAAGAATGTATTATCATTAATAAGCAGTACATGATCATGTTGTAATGGATATTAATTCCACTATGAGAAGTCTAATATTTTTATCTATTTTTTGTTGTAGGATTACTTACTCATTTATATCTCTGAGTCTTGCATTTTGTATAATGTTTGGTTTTCTAACTTGACAAAATGAAAGCCTCTAACCTAATAAAAAGCCTAAATTAAATTTAAGGATTACCTCAATGAGGACTATTTGTTAGTTATCTTTCCTTGATCAAGTCTGAGGCGACCCATTGGTAAGTTGGTCCATCAGTTGGATTCCTCTGATTTTATGTGTATGTAAATACATGTATACATTTTGTAATTACATATTTCATCAAAGATCTATTTTGTTTATTTAGATGCATTATAGGCACTCCTTGACCTAAACAATACTTGGCTTGATTTGCAGTCAAATTAAAGGAATTATGAAAAAGTTATTCAAGGATTTTTGTACCAAATTGGCATTGAGAAGGTAAGGGTATCAGAGGTGTCCTTGTTGACAATCCATTATGGTACCCAATGATCAGGTTTAAAAACAGGACCCTTCAGAACTATGTTAACACATTTTGGCTTACACCCCGAAGCAGTTGAGACAGTCATCTGCAATGTATATTTTTTGGCGGAAATGATGCAGACAATCAAGTTGTGATTAGTCATGTTATCTCTCATTGAGTTCCACCATGGAGATCAGAATGTTTACCTTGCTATATTGCTTCAAATAGAACCATCAGGTTAAGATTTACTTGCACACTAGACAAGCTAGGACTGCAACAATTTACTTGAAAGTCGATGCAATTTGATGTTTTTTTTTTATTCGATACATTAAATAGTAAAATTTATTCCAAATGTATCGTAATACATTCATTTTAGCTTAAAACCAACTTATATTGTTAAAATAAAAGTGTTACTTAACTTATGAACATTTATTTTTGACCAAGATCAATAAAGCACATGAATTTTCATACTGATTTAAATATCACTAGTTTATCGTTGTCACTTAGTCTTAAATCCTTTTAAAGACACAACTAATAAATCTGGGACATCAAAAGAAAATTGTAGTATAGTGGTTACATCATAATAGGGGAGAAAATTTCAAGTATTCATGTTTCATGACTTTTTCGTGTTTGCTAGCAAGAGAAATAAATTGAGGCCCATGCATAGTTATTAATAATGTTTCTAGTACTGTATTTATAAATATCTATGACAAAATTGAGTAAGTAAATTGTTTTTGCGGCGCCTGGTTCCAAACTGTTTGTCATTCAGACAATATTTCCACCTTATTTTAAAAAAAATGAATAAAAGATTAACTTAGCAGACACCATTTAATTGAGCAGACGACAGTTCTCTTTGTAGCTGGTCAACAATTGGACATTTGTAATAAATTGGATTTTTTTTTCTATTCACAATTCCATCTACATTTGACAATGGATTTCAACCAAACTTTCACAGAAGTATTGTCACTAAGTTCCTTAGTGTACCAAATCCTCATTATCGTTCATATATGGGTCACATATGGCTTTTCAAAGAGAATGAGAGCTTATTACTGTCATTCAGGTGTTGGTATATGATGTCTTGCCGTTTGTGTCGGCAGACTTTAATCATTTAAGTTGTATCAAGATTTTAACTAAAACTCAAAACAGCAGTAAATATAGTCAATTATGGACATGTTAGTTTTTTGCCGTTTGATGCAAAGATCCATTTATATAAACACTACATTTGAACTAGGTTCATGCTTTCATTGCAAGGCCTCAATGATTATCTCCATTCAGCGTGACACACTGAAATTCTACCGTTATATCTAGCCATAAAAAGCATGCAATACATGTGTCTAGATTTATGATAAGTGTCTCTAACTTTGATAGCCAAGTTTAAAGGCTGGAATTGAATTGAAAATGGCTGGTTCCAATTAAATCAGCACCCTCACACTCAATTTTCGATATATATAGAATCAAATTATTACAGCCCTAAGAAAAGCCAGAAAAAGCACAAGTAGTGGAACGTTGCTTGCAGTATGGTTAGACCTTAATGCAAGAATTAAAACGGTAAGATGTAGTGTCTTTCAAAAAGTACCTACAAATCACACCGGACATGTTTGACTAAATTCTTCAACGTGTTACAACCAGAATAAAGACAGCTCATTTTGACGTCATTCCTGGTGGACTTAAATTGGCTGTCATCTACGCTTTCATGACATATGATTTATTGGGAGGCATCTGAAACGGTCTGTCATCATCTCTGAGGTTTGCGGAGTCAAAGCAGATGAAAACAGAAAAAGTATCGTCAGTTCCACTTACCCCTGAAGGTTGGCGGGAACTTGCCCATCAGTTTGAGAGGAGATGGAACATTTCACATTCTATTGGTGCCTTAGACTGGAAGCACATTGCTTTTAAAAAACCTGCTTCATCTAGAAGTATTTACTATAATTATAAGGGTTTCTTTAGCACTGTGCTTATGGCGCTGGTAGATGGTAAGTACTGGTTTTTGTGGTGTGTATGGCCCTAGCTTTCAGTCAAAATGCTCACAGATAATAACTCAGAGCTAAAATCTGAGGACAAAAGTATTGAATTTCAAGAACCATCCTCTCTTCTGAATGAATTTCATATTGGAAGATGATGTGTTTCGCATGATAAATATACATTTATCAACATTTTCGGAGTAATATGCCTTACATGTAGCCTAATGTTTTTGACTCAAAACCATGCTGCCCCATGACACAAATCATTTAATTAAAAGAAGTGGTGCATAATGGTGAAGTACTAGCATAAAAAAATGCATAGATTGCCATAAAAAATATTACTACTCATTTGGATAGGCGTTATATAACTATATATTTAATGTGGCATCACCAGTTTTGTAAATTTGTAGACAAGGAAAGCTTCACCTGTAGTCTAGAAAATTTACTCTATATTACATCATAATTTACTACAGACTTACAATACTTGACCAGCAGTGAACACTTGATAATTTCAATATACTACTGATTTTTGTCATAACATATTCTTAAAATTAATGTTATCCTTGTAGGTATGAAGTATGTAGAACACAGTGGTGAATTGCTGGATACAAGGCACCCAGTGCTTCATTTCATTTCCATTAAGCATTTCCAGAGGACTGCTTTGAGCCGCTGTGGAAAATGAATAGATAAAATGTCACATAATCAGAATTTATATGATCAGAAAATTTTCTTTTAAAATAAGATAAAACTCAAACTCATATAATCAGTTTTATTAGTCACAAAATTAACATAATTATAGATAAAACAGTCTGTTAGGTTGCTTATACTATAATCTTAAAAGTTGTTAACCCTTACTAGTTGTAGATTATATACTACATTCAACCATATATAATCAACTAGTTATACAACAAGGTCTACATTCTAAATCTAACACTATATGGTCAACATAAGGTGCATACGATTTAACATGTTCTATATGTAAAATTCTTGTATCCCATTTACTAGCATGTACTTTATGTAAAATCTTCCTGATTTCATTTGATGTAGTATATGCCCATGAATACCATTTAGAATTTTCAACATTGTTACATTTAGAAGAAGTCCCACAATGTTTTACACTTGTATTACAACTAGTATGACTGTTGTGAGTATCACAAGAGTTATCATCATTTACATCATCTACATTCATCATTTTAGTATCACAATCCTTACACTTACAATGTCCACACATATTGTATTGGTTATCTTTGTGAACACTTAAACATTCACATTGTCTATTCTCACTGGTTCCTGCAGTGTTACTACTATTGTCTATAACTTTTATTTTTGTACCACTTATCATCATACCATTGTGACATTTACCTTCATATCTAAACACTTCAGTAGGTTTAAAATTATTATCATTATTCTGGTTCCCAGCACCTAGTTTTGTGTTCACATTATAATGTATATGTAATATACCACCGGTACCTGGTTTCAGTGCAGCACAAGCAACAGGCCAACCTTCTCTTGAACTAGGAATTAATCCTAAGTTAACCCTGTCTGCAACACCCTTAGGACAAACCTGAAAAATAAGGTACTACCTTACATATACATGTATTACGGCCTTAACTTGACCAAGATTAAAAATCACTGTGCTACCAAACTATAGTCCTATTTCTTCCAAGATAAGTTTACATTTTCTTCATAAAGAATTATCGCAATTATAACTAATTAAATGGCAACATATGATTAGATTTCATATACATAATTCCCAATGAGCTACTTGCAATTTGATGATTCAATAGAGTTTGTTTCCAGGATTGATTTAATTATTCTTGCTTAAAGGAGCACTGGAAATGACCAGTGAAATTTAGAAGCATTGCTTTGCAATCAATGTCTGAGGTTCAATTATTTCCAATTTGCTATTTAATGTATAACCTCATAGTTTTTTAAATGTCTTGCTTACTTCATGACTGTTCATTATCTTCAGATAACAAGTATAAACTTTTAAATCATTTAGTGGTATTATACAGACCTGTATATTTCATACAATGCTGTACAAAATTTCATGAGGATAAAGAAAGTGTTAAAAATAAGCACTTGCCCAGCCAAGTTGAAAATCAATAGGGCAAGTTGGAAACAAAAGTAACTGTTCCGCCAGGCATGTCAGCATTTCAGGACTTAAAACCCTATTCTGCATAATAAGTCATTATTCTAGAGTTTAATTGGTTGTTCTCTGACTGATTTCATAGTTATATTTGTTCTTTTCAATCAAGTCAATCTTTCAAAATTTAAGTATTGTAATGTAGAAATAAACTTTTTCTTATAAAAAAGAAAAACAAAATATCAAAGTTAAAACTGTCAAAGTGTTTATTCAGTAATAAAAATGGCAAAAATAGATGATAAATGCTCAGACAACCGAAAAGTACTGGGGGCAAGTTATTGTCAGGTTTAACTTAAAAAAAATAAATCTTACACTGAAAGACAGTGTTAAGACAAGTAAAACATTAAACTAAATGTTGACTGTGCTTCTAGAAGTCTGCAAGTAAAGTACTTGTATATTACACAACAACTGTAAAAGTAAATAATACTGACTAGTCTATTATCTCCAACATGTATTGTACATCTGTCAGTAACTCCATTTAACTCTAGATTTCTTTGTAAAGCTTCCACAGCATTCTCATTCCATTCACAAGCATGTACATGTTTGACACCAGTATATACCAAATATGGTAATGTAAAATATCCAATACCTAAAACAACAAAACATATTACAGTAAATATATCTATATACGAGATACATATATCTAATATATCATTTAACTAATGGTACATGTATTTATTTTTTCATTGACAATACTGTTATATGAACCTTGACTGTTTTCATGAACAAGTATCTTTCTGATTGGTTACTATTGTTGTACAGAACTGACAAACTGAAAAGCAGCATGAAGATAATTATATTGATGTTACATGTTAGCTGTTTATTCATCATAATTATATCAACATCAATTTAACCATGCATGCACTAATACTATCTGGTCATTTGTATGAAAAGGGAATGTACTACAGCATTTCATATTAATACTTGCATAATTTATACACTTGCTTTACAGTTTCACTAAAATGATCTAAGCTCATACTTGTACACTTGGTATTTAAGTCAGCAGGATTATTCTATAATAAATATAACTGAAGACAATGTGACAGTAGAAGGAATACCTTTTACATATATCATCTATTATTCATAAACTATAACAAAAATTTAATATGATGAATGATCATATAATTCTACAAACTCATAGAAGTTATCTAGACTTTCTGCAGGTAATCAAACATCAGTTTAGCAGAAACAATCCAAACAGTAATTCAACAACAGGTAAGATTTTATCTCTGGTATATCAAGAGGAGGGTTAGTACAGTCTCTAGAATTTTAAAATAGATCCTGATTTGATAATAAAAGGTAGTCAACTAAACGCTGTTGGATAGCCTCAATCCCCTTAAAGACAAGTATAGTTGGAATCACACTGATAAAACTTAGTTAAAAGTTATGTATAGCTTGTTGTATTAACTTATAGAACATATTTCTCAATTTTCCATAGTTTTCATTGACTCTCAGATTGAGTTTTGGATAACAATTAATCATTAATATTTTTATAATAACTAAAATAGTCTTACATACCAGCATAAAGATCTACAACAATTTCATCTCTACAACATAAATTAGCAATCCTTAACTTCTCAGTAATGTTACCAATACTGAACATACATCTAGTGATGTCATAACTGTATCTGTAAATATCATACAATAAAACATACAATAATCTATGTAAACCAAACAAAATTATTATTTATTATACTGACAGCCTCTGAAAAGTTTTGAAAAACTTAGTTTGTAGCATGCAAGTCTACTGATCAAGGGGTCGTTAGTTCGCCCAGGCAAGGCATACTTTAGTGGAGCTTGGTCATGCAATTATTTCTACGGCCATTCTCCCTCCTTCCAATAATTCTTAATTATGTAGAGCAGTTGTCAGTCACTGATAAAAGTATGAGCTTAGACTTAGTAGTTGGTTAACAGTTAAATCCTGAGATTTAGCCTTTCCAGGAGCAGAGAGAGTGGAGTGAGTAGGTTGACTGACCACCGTTATATGACCTACACAATGTGTTGAAAATGCAAAGAAAATGAAAAAAATCAAAAGCAACCATCAGGCAATGGTTCTGTTCAGGCTTTGGTTTGACAATCGAAAACCTGATTAGAAAAAAATAAATGATTTATTGATACAGTTAAACTTTGGTTCAAATGGAAACTAATATGAAATGTATAAATGATCAAACCTTATTCCATTATCAACATGTTCAACCCAACCATTGTCACCATATAACATATACACTTGTGGTGTCCTATATCCATCTATAGATATCTTAGATTTACATCCTACTCTTTTACATCCTAAACTTTCTGTTACAGTTTGCCATACTTTGTCACCTGTATACAAGCAATAATGAACACAAAAAAATACACTTTTAACATTTATATTATGGGCTTGAATTTAACCTTCCAAACTTGCATATGGATTTTGAAAATGGAAAATAACAATCTTAACTCCCAAATTTTAGTCGGTTGAAATGGTTGGAACAAAAAATTACTGTCTAGCTCAAGTCAGCCGTTGAAAGTGTCAGATAAATTGATAATACAGTCCCTATATATAATTATTTATCAATAAAATTACCTGAATTTTCACTTAGCGGGCAATGCTAGCAATGCCAATATCAATAGTCTATCTAAACATAGTAGTCAAACCATGAACATGAATATAAAGATATACATGTATTACCAATATCCATTGCATCATGCAAGAAGGCCTTTTTGTTCATAAAATTGACAAACGTGATAGACAGTTAGTGATCTACATGTATATGTCCAGAAATATTGGACATATTATGATGAACTCATAGTATAGAGACAAAAACAAAAACGCACAGGCGCCTGGTGTTAAAGTTTTCAATTTAGCATATATTTCTGCCATTTATGGTCAGATCTTTACGAAACTTCATACAATGATAACATACCATGTGATGAACAGAATTTGAAAGTAACCACAACTCTACCTGGCTTTTGTATGGATTATTTCCCTTTGTAATTTTTTGTGTTAAAGTTTTAAAACCCGGCTTTAATGTGGTTTCCACATTACATTTCTTGTTAAGTGTATAGGGTGGATGTGACAACTTCATTCAAACCAACAAATGGTATATAGAAATATAAAACAAACCTATAGATTTCCATACAGGTAAAGTAAATGTAGAATCTGGTATTAAAACAAGATCACCATGTATTTCCCAATGACTTGGTACATCTTTGTTTACTTCCTCAGTCCAGTTGTGTCCTGAAACCAATAATATTATAAGACTTCAACCAATGAATGTAAAAAGGGACTTTAGTCAGTTATTTCCCCTTGTATACTCTTCAAATGGGTAGGTCCTATTAGTTGGATTACTCGGATTTTACCCATATTTTCCAATGTAAATTTGCCAAAATTAATCTTAAATAACTTTTTTGTAAATCTTTTAATTTGTTTGAAATTCAAGCCAAGTATTTTTTAGGGTAGATAACTATCTGAGTTTGATCACTTCTGTTAATATCTTTATTAACAAGAAAGATATTAGATGAAAGGGTATTTTCAGTTGTATTGTCAGTCTAAAATAAAAAATATAAATATTTAATAATGTAGTTATAAATTTGAGACATTACTATTTTGTTACTTTTCAATGTTTTGTTTATATATTTCACCCCTAGTTTTTTTCTGCCATGAGGCAAAACTACTATACATTGAAAAATTTCCTCTTAAAAACACAATCAATGTATAATAACTTATGAATATAAATCTTACCTGATTCAACCATTAAACTTCTCAATCTATCAATCATTACAGTATATGGTGATTTTACAGTTAGTTTTTTAGACTTTGGTAGATCCTCATGTTTTATTTCTATATTATTGAGATTAATGTCATGATTATGCTGAAGTGCTTCCAGTAAAACATCTTTACTGATAGTACACTTTACTGGTATGGCAACTAGACCCTCTGCTTTCAAGTACTTCAATCTGCGATCTGGATCATTCAACTTAAGCTCTTGTAGTGTAGATCTAAAAATATAATAACATAGCAAACATAAACATTCTACATCAAAATGCATTTATTCAACATTAATAAAATCCTGGGAGTTTAACTTTTATTGCTGCTTGAGTAGACCAAAACATATGATATGATATATTTTTTATCATTTTGACCTTTTCATGTTTTTAAGTACTGCCTGAAGAGAGATATTTTGTTCATTTAAAATATAATAATAAATTGTGGAACATCAAAAATGTAATAACTATCAACAATACTTAATTAACCAATTAAGTATGTCTAATTATATAAATTATAATAATATCTTCACAACATGATCAATGCTTTTTCCACAAATTTGAGAATAAGACCAGAGACATGCATGTAGATAACTATCTAATTCCCTGATATGACTCATACCCCTAGAATTAGGAATTTTATATGCATTTTTGGTTTAATTTGGGGAAAATGTCACACAAATTTGATAACAGTAACAGGTTTAATTAAGTCTTTTGTTTCATTTTCATTGATTAAGTTAATTAGTTAATTGAAAAGATTTAGATTACTGCATGGGATTGGGATGTATAATATTAAGCTGAAACCAGAGACATAGAAAACATGTAATCTAATTCCATGGCTGAAACATACTGACAGCTGTCTTTTTTCAAAAATATTTTTTTCAGTTAAATTGGGTATTTTGGATTGAAACAAGGGGATAAGATATGATTTTAAATAGGGAATGCTCCGAATAGCCCATAATTGACATAAACAGCAATAAAATAAACACTGGTGATAACATGATTTTTTCAACCTTAATGACTAATAATAGTAATGTAATATAATTTGGGTTGAAATGTTTAAACAGAATAGTATTTTTATAGTATTTCAATGAAGTTCAAATGTTGACACATAACAAATCAAATAATGGACATACGTAACATGATACACCACTAAGAACTGTTATACAACCAGGGAATTGGATATCTATGTCTCTGATACAACTAGGGGCGAATCATGCGGGTCGAATATTTGCAGGACGAATTAAACCACACACTTTATTCGTGCAGCAAATAAATGTGATCCAGAAAAAAACTTAGCTTTGAAAACCTTATGATAATACCTTATGGGGCTAACATCAGAGGTAGAACAAACCACGCACAGATCTGACATTATTTCGAAACTGGACATAACTTATTCCGTTCAGATTAACGACCGTAAGCCGCAGTTTTTAGTATCACCGCCGAATAAACGTTGACAGTCCGGAAGTAAATAAAGAAAAAATACAGAATTACAAGTTACAACAATAGTTTTCTCTTTCTGTAAATATGTTTGTATTAAATTATTGTTTTTCTAATTGTTATTTATGTCTGGTTTATTTTTAATCGCTTAAAGTATTAAGTTTACCCCCTTTGTGTAGCACTGGGGGTAAATTTCACATGTTTTCGCGACATTAGTCATTACATTAGTCATCAATGATTTTTAGTAAAATTAATTTTGTAGCTAGCTCGAAAGTGTGTCCGAAGGCACGCTCGAAAAGCTAGCTTTATGGTAACGCGAATATGGTTCTGTACAGTATGGTATTTTGACAATTAAGCGGAAGTTGATTTTTGGACTGTTCAACTTCTGCGCATCCGAAAAGTAAAGGAAGTGATTCAACGCGGCGAAGTAACTGGAGTCTTTTTATTGGCTGAAAATGTTTCCCTGCCTTGAAGATCGCCGAGCTTGCTCCGAATGGCATTTACTGCCGATCGATAATCTCGAATGCAAAAGCAAATGTTACGATATTGAACTGAAACAATCATTACTCTTGCACGTATTGATAAATTTTTCTACTATATTAACAATTCAAATATATTTTGTCGTTTTATTCGTTCATTTCCTCATTAAATTAATTTTTGACTATTTACAATGAAAATATTTGCCCATGCACCGTTTGTTCCGATGACGTTGTTTGAAGATGATAAAATCGGTTCATTTCTGTCTCTTATTAATATTACCGAGCATTGTTTATACAAAGAAACATCTTTATCTTAAAAATTAAATGTTATATAGTGAATAAATCATCTCCATCACTCTGCATGTGATTAGGAACAATGAACCATGCATTATTTTTGAAATTAAAGAATGATTCTGTTATGAAAGAATGACATTTTGTCTGAATATTTTTTTGTATGCAATAACTCTTGCAGTGATCCCCCCTAGCTTATTGAATATATTGCTTTGGATAGGACTTCTATAAGATTAACACTTTCATGCATAACATTGGCGTAGCTACTATAAGGCAAAGTAGGCCTGTGCTAACAAGTTCGTCAAGAAAATGGCATTTTCAAAAGTACCAAAAATACAAGAGAAAATGGTAGTTGTAAACTTGTAGGTTTAAGCTGTATTGTCAAAAAGAAAGTTTTACATGTGTAGTTTCATCTTTGATAATAGAACATGATTTTTGCAATGATGTGTGTAGGCTTATGATTCCTTCACAGGCTGATCTAGTGGGGGTGTCAGGGGGGGATTAGGGACAAAACGGACCATGAGACGAAACGGACCATGACAAAACGGACCAAAGTAGGGACGAAACGGACCATATTTGTGGGACAAAACGGACCATAGTCGGGACAAAACGGACCATTGTCGGGACAAAACGGACCATAAGAAAAAATATAATCATTATTATTATAAATTATTATGTGCGTGATTAATAGCATCATATATATCTTTTATGTCTTAGTATAATTAAATTGTGTGTAAATAGTAATTAAAATAGCCTCAATAGTGATTAACAGTTTTCGTGTTGTTTGTGCGTTGTTTTTAAGCTATACTGTGTCCTCCTCGGGACAAAACGGACCATTGTCGGGACAAAACGGACCATAAGAAAAAATATAACCATTATTATTATAAATCATTATGTGTGTGATTAATAACATCATATATAGTTTATGTCTTAGTGTAATTAAATTGTGTGTAAATAGTAATTTAAATAGGCTCAATTGTGATTGACAGTTTGTGTGTTGCTTGTGCGTTGTTTTTAAGCTTTTCTGTGCCGTTACTTTGAGCTAATAAGCTAATACATCAGAGTGATTTAACTTGTTCCAGATAGCTATTCTGTGTCCTCATCGGCGTTTCCTTGAGCTAAGTAGATAATAGATCAGAGCGATTTAATTTGAAGTTGCTTTTATATAGTCCAGCACAGGTTCCTTCCTATGTACTGCGCGCCTCATACAACTCTGGGAAATGATTATATGATGACAAACTTGTTCCAGGTAAATTATAATTACTAAAACGCACAGTTACACAGATCATTCTCGTACCCAGAGGTTGTCATGATTCTAGATAGTTTTTAAAATTCTTATAGCTGCTGGGAACAATAATGACTCGTGATAAGAATAAAAAAAAAAAAAAGGAGAAAAACTGTTAAAATGATATACTTTATTATAAATTCATCATCAATAATATAACAAAACATATTTATACTGACACTTTTACATATGTAGCACATAATTAAAAATATACTTTGTCAATCATCTGCATTATACGGGGCTGAACTATGGTCGAATATATCAACGCTAACGATGCTACGTCTGGAAAGATATAAACGCCTGGCTGTCAATCGAATACAACATCTACCAAAATCAACTAGAACAGACATGGCTTTAAGTCTAATTGGTTGGCAGCCAATAGAAATTGATAAAAATAAGCAAAAACTTATGTTCTTACAAAAACTGTGTTCTATGCCTTCGTCAATAATATTTTTCCATTCTAGTCAATAATTGTCATCAGTTTGGTGTTATTTAAGATAAGAAGTTTTCCATGAAAAAACAAACAAACAAAAAATAACACAATTACTCAATAGTTATTATTGTAATTGTTTGCAAGGGTGAAATAAAGATATGTTGTGTTTTGTTATGAAAAATATCAATATTTTTACTCTTTACTACTTTAACTTTTATTTCATTAAATCAATGTATTTTTGTTTAGTAATATAATATAGTTTTTCTTATGGTCCGTTTTGTCCAGACAATGGTCCGTTTTGTCCCGACTATGGTCCGTTTTGTCCCACAAATATGGTCCGTTTCGTCCCTACTTTGGTCTGTTTTGGCATGGTCCGTTTTGTCTCATGGTCCGTTTTGTCCCCCCATAGAATTTGGAAAATGTACCTGTGTATTTCTTGACTGAGAATCATTTTCAGTAGAATGAAGCATTTTTTTCTCATTGCTTAACTTTAAATATATTATGTCCTTATTATCAACCACATCTCATGTGACAAGATTCTTAACTCCAAATATATTTCATTTCAGAATTATCACCCCTTGAACTAAAAGTTTTCTATAAAAAAATTGTTTTTGTATTGTATTGACTTTGGATCATAACTCTAAATACATTTTTTTCAGAATTATCCCCCTTGAACCTTTTTCAAAATTTTCTTCCATGAACTTAAAATTTTCTTTAAAAAAGTATGTTTTTTTTACTTGGTTATATTTTCAATTTTTTAAATACATGTATGTATGTATGTTTCTTATCATCAATCACATCTCATATGACAAATACTTACTTAGTTGTGCATGCTTTCTCTCCTGACAGCTCTTTCTATTTTCAAAATGTTGCATTTTTCTGGCTAGGCTCCTGTATATAAGTTATAAGTCATCAAGCTCGCTTTGAGGCTTTGCCTTAGTCATATAACTTTCGCACAAAGTCTAGATATAATACCACAAATAGAAAACTAACAATGAAAATCCTTATCAGATAAATCAGCAGATTGTGACAAGAGGGCTGAAAAATAATTTCTAAGACATTTGCCTACCAAACTTTATTTATTTATCTGATCTAGACAGGCAAATTTACTTATTTAGTTTGGACAGTATTCAGAAATTAACCTGTCACGCTATCCACTATCAGTATGTTGTAATGTCAGAAAAGTACCTGGCAACAGGTCAGTATTTGTAAACATTATTGGAACTACCAACACTGAACCAAACAGATAACAAAGATAAGAAATTTTCTTTTTAACAATTCCCCCATCTATATTATATCTATATTTAAGTGACATTTTTAATTGTTTTACAGACTGAGTAACTTTCAATCTCAACAATTCACAATGACTTTGATGGAATTTTTTGGTTGCACATTTATAGCATTTGGACCACCATTTGGTTTATTTGTGTTCACAATAGCAAGAGACCCACTTCGTGTCATAGTCCTTATTACAAGGTAGGTGGTTTATTTACTGGATCTTATTGTTAAATGTCATGTGAGTACTTTCTAGAGATGATGATACATTTCTTCAACAAAATTTTAAGCTACATGTAGTTAAATTTAGTAATGTTAACTCATATTTTTCTTTTTAGTCATTTTTCTCATATTACTTGTTTAAGATTTTTTCTTTGACAAAATATAGTCAATTTTTGGCCAAGGAGCAGTGGTCCAGTAGTAGGACACGCGCTTAGGGGTTTGAGAGGTCCTGGGTTCAAACCCCACTAGGGACAATGATCATTTCTTTGAGCAAGAAATTTACATACAATTGTTTGACTCCACCCAGGTGTAAAAGGGTACAGTTAGGGATCATCTTCCTGAAGAAGATTTCAACGATCATACAAAATTGTAAAGTCAGCTGAATATGTATATATTTTATATCCAGATTTTAAACTGCCTTTTTAAGGATGGATAAAGTGCTTAAAAAAATAACTGTATGTATATTTATATGTTTATTTATGTTGTGTCAATATTATACCTCTAAAATTGGTTTAATTCATTTTAAGATGAAAATATACACTCATAACACCTGTTTGTATTCAATTATTATCCTTATTTTAAGATCATAGGCAGATTTAATCCGTATGGTTTTTATCTTAAGGAAGTAATATGTTACTGGACTGTGTTTAAAAATTATTTGTTTTTTACTTGTTTCTATAATAATGAACAGATTAAGTAGAAATACTGAACCTTATTGCCATATATACATATACATGTAGTTATTTGATATTATTATACTTAAGTATTTCTGTAATTGTTAATATGTATTACGGGCAATAAAATAGGTTTAAACCAAATACTGACATTGATTTTATTCTCATATTTGTTTTACTTTCAGTTGTTTCTTCTGGTTACTGGCACTGCTACTTTCATCAATATTGTGGTCGGCTGTTGTACCATTAAAACAACATCTTGCCTTTGGTCTTGTCTTCTCTGTTCTCTTCCAAGAACTATTCAGGTTTTTATTCTATAAGATGTTGAGGTAAGTTTTAGTTATACAGTATTTCCATGGTAAACATATATTTGTTGTATAAGAAAAAGTGCTACTTTGAATTGTTCAAAAAACATTGTAATGTTTCTTTAAACTAGAAACTGTATTATATCTTAACAATTAAAAAAATACAATTTATAAAATTAAAAATGCAATAATCATATGATATATGATCATATAATGTAATATGTATATATAATATGATTAGTGTATTGTTAATTTTATATGTTTTTTTTTTTAAATTTAAAAATGGAACTATTTATGCTAGGAGTTGTAAAGTAATTCTGATTAGTTGATCAGATTTTACCTGCATCTCACACTAGATTTATTCAACTGCACAGATTCAAACTCATTTTTGGTAAGTAAAAGCAACCTTTAGTTGTATTCTGAATCTGTATACATGTAAGTATGATTAATGTATAAATCTATATCTCTTAAATAAACCTTTTAAAAATTATTCACACTGGACCTGCTGTGATTAACATGATATACATCAAATCTATAACATACATGTATCAGTAGATTATAAAAAACTTTGTAAAATAACACGACATTAAACATAGTAGAAATCTTCAGTCAAATACTTTGATATCTTATTCCGGTATATTTATTTTTTTAATTTCTTTTTTAGTACATTTAACGCTGTGTCAACACAATTTTAGGTCATTTTACGGCACCCAGAGCACCTAACCTAGCTTTCCTGGACCATTGTCTATAACCAGTACTCACCTACCCTTCCACAAGGCCGGAAACTTCTCCATATTATCTTATCAATGGAGGAAAATCGACACTATTGTCAAATTTTCATGGAAGGGTATAACCTCCCCGGGTGGAATTCAAACCCGCACCCACTCAGGCACGAGATTCCAAATCCCGGCGCGCTACCCGGGTTCCGGTATATTTAACTTACTAGGTTTATATAGACTGTAGTCAACTTTTGAAATTATATCTACATTTAGTATTATTCTGAAGAGAATCAGATAAGTTCAATGTGAGTTAGGTGGCTTACAATATCTATCTATCTCCATTGGGTTTCATTTATTATCAAGCCTGTATCACCCAACTATAGAGCTGCAAAGTTATCCCCAAATATCTTAACTTAAAAGAAGTTTGAAAGACAAAGGAGATGTCAGATGAATATTTCTTAATAAAATGACAAGTTTAATATTATTTGTTATTTCTTTATTATAAAACTTATATTGCACGATCTAAGTAAGGTAGAAAAAAAAAGAAGTGTGAGACATTGTACTGGTGAAATGATATGATAAATCGTGTAACAATGTATGATTATGTGTAAGTTGTACTAGAAAATGACAGGTGGTCGTGTTTCAATGTACATTTTTGTATATGTAGACAATCTATGGCTATTTGCTATAATTAAGACTTCTGAATTTTGTTTTGTAGCTAATTAGTTAAATAACATGCAAATTGTTAGATAATATTGACTTTACACGTCCATGTAAAAACAATAATTGAACTACTTGCCAGTGAGTTAATAGCCTGACCTTATAACCTGGTTGTATTCCTACTTCATCATATATCAGCCCTGCGTTCAGCTACCGCGAACGTTACAAAACGTTCCGTAACGATACATTCGGAACTCCTCGGCCATTCCCTGCAAATAACCTCAGACATATTTAGACGCTATTTTGAAACTACAAGTGTTAAAGTAAACAAATATATGATCGTTTAGGCATTGAGTGATGTTTTGTTTTCAGTCTGTAAATTTTGAAACATCACTCATTGCCTTAACAATCTCATATTTGTGTATTAGATTAGGTTATTCACAGTGAATGGCCAGTGAGTTCCGAATGTATCGTTATGTAACGTTCTGTAATGTTTTGTGTAATTGAACATGCTACTGAGGTATGTCTTCAAAGATGATTGCCAAGGTTGTTTTGATGTGTAGTTTTATGTTTATTGTATGTATTACAAGTATTATAATAATGATTACAGGAAAGCAGATGAAGGTTTACATAAAGTAAGTCAACAAGGTCAAGATCAACATGTTACTCCTAAAGATATATCAAATAAACATATTATGGCTTATGGTATGTTTACATTGTATTTCAATGTTACATTTGTATTTTGTATTGATTTTCTTAAAAAGTGATGCTACATGTACAGTGTTCTCAGTAAGATTTTGTTGAATAGGCTCAAATAGAAAGTAATAGGCTTTTTAGGGGGAGTCAGGGGCATTTTTTCTTCCTTTTTTACATTTTGCCAATTTTAACAGGCCTTTTAGTCTCTCTAACGGGCCGTTTAGGTCGGCAACCGTTTCCTATTGATTTTTTATATTTTTTATTTATTTATTGGAGTTAACGCCGTGTCAGCACAATTTTTATGAATTTTACGGCGTCCAGCACACCTAACCTAGCTTTCCTGGACCATTGTCTATAACCAGTACTCGCCTACCCTTCCACAAGGCCGGAAACTTCTCCATATTATCTAATCAATGGAGGAAAATTGACATTATTGTCAAATTTTCATGGAAGGGTATAACCTCCCCGGGTGGGATTCGAACCCGCACCCCCTTGGGCACGAGTATTTAAATCCTGGCGCGCTACCAACTGCGCTATCAACCTGGGTTTTTCCTATTGAGAACACTGCATGTATAACTGTCAGTGTATTTGTAGTTCTTTAGCTTACCTGGGTTCAGTTTTAAAAACAAAAACTTACTTAATAACCAACTCCTGATTAATACATTATAATTTGAATAGCTATTATAAGATAGCCTCAAGCTTTATAATCATTTGAGACTAAACAGTAAAATAACAGATAATGAACATAATTAACTTTGTTTTAGTACAAATAATAGCTTTTTATGAAGCTGCATCTTGGTCCATGCTGAAATATACTTGCTTCAAATTACTCTAAGTTATGCACTTAATATTTTGGGAACCTTTCTATTGATCTCATTAAAAGCTGGTTTTATGTTGAATTTTCCTGCATGTAACAAACATTATGAATATTTACATGTATGTTATAAAGACCCAACTTGTCAGGTTTTATGTCAGATGTTCCTTTCATTAAGATTCTCTTACATCTGAGATGGCTTATATAATACATGTATACATTATAGTATCAGGACTAGGATTTGGTATTATAAGTGGAGCATTCTCATTGGTTAATGTATTAGCTGACATGGTTGGTCCAGGTACTATTGGAATCAAAGGTGACTCCAAATATTTCTTCCTTGCTTCAGGTAAGTTTATATTCATCTTTGTTAAATAATAGTTGATAACTGTTAATTGTACAGCTTCTTACTGTAGAGTTGTTATCTACAGTGTTAACTGTACAATGTCATCTGTACAATGTTAACTGTACAATGTCATCTGTGCAATGTTAACTGTACAATGTCATCTGTACAATGTCAACTGTTCAATGTCATCTGTACAATGTCATCTGTACTATGTCATCTGTACAATTTCAACTGTTCAATGTCATCTGTACAATGTCATCTGTACAATGTCAACTGATCAATTTAAACTGTACAATGTCATCTGTACAATGTTAACTGTACAATGTCATCTGTACCATATCAACTATACAACTGTTTACTATAAAAATGTTATCTGTACAACTGACAACTGTTCTACTTTTTACTGTACAATTGTTTACTGTACAATTGTTTACTGTACAATTGTTTACTGTACAATTGTTTACTGTACAATTGTTTACTGTACAACTGTTTACTGAACAACTGTTTACTGTACAACTGTTTACTGAACAACTGTTTACTGTACAACTGTTTACTGAACAATTGTTTACTGTACAACTGTTTACTGTACAACTGTTTACTGAACAATTGTTTACTGTACAACTGTTTACTGTACAACTGTTTACTGTACAATTGTTTACTGTACAACTGTTTACTGTACAATTGTTTACTGAACAACTGTTTACTGTACAATTGTTTACTGTACAATTGTTTACTGTACAATTGTTTACTGTACAACTGTTTACTGTACAACTGTTTACTGAACAACTGTTTACTGTACAACTGTTTACTGTGCAACTGTTTACTGAACTATACTGTTAACTGTACCATGGCATTGTTTACCATACACCTGTTTACTGTACAACTGTTGACATCCGGCTGCAATTGACATCAGAATTATGTGAAATTTATGGCAAATATCACATTGATCTGAATGTACTTAGCCATAAGACAAATGTCAGACATACTGTAGTATACTTAACTTGTTTAACTCCTCATTTATTTTTCCGGGTAATATTTCTATGATGCACTGATGAAACATGTTTTATATTTACTGCCTGGTTTCTTCAATTAGTTGCCAACATTGTAAATCTATTTGTGTGTACTTCATGCATTTGTAATAGATTTCATGTGATGGGGTGATGTTCCCAACTTCAAATTTTTATAATCTTCTACTGACGTCTTCACCATAACCCTAGATTCGGGCTTTAAAAAAAGTGTTTTTCAAACATATCTATGAAGACTAGATATATGTAGTTTTGTAAGTATTCTACTATTCTAAGTATTTGTTGGTAGCAATTGCCTGGCAAAAACATGAAATGTAAGTGCTTCATGGATCAGGCAAACTACCAGTTTCACAATTTTACACACAAATTCTGTGTATATTATAGGAATTTGAAAGTTTGCTATGCTTAAATATATTACGACTAAACATAAAGAAATTGTAGGTATTTAAAAATGTGAAGTAAGAAAGTTTGTTAAGTATGACTGAATGTTAAATAGTTTGATTTAATGAGACCCACTAATGAATGGTTATAATTCTAATAATTATGCTATTTATGTTTGCAGCATTCCTGACTCTATGTTTTGTATTACTTCACACATTTTGGGGAATTATTTTCTTCAATGCATTTGATAAGAAAAGATATGTGTACGTGGCAGTAGTAGTTGCATCCCACATGTTGGTATCATGTTTAGTGAGTATAGCTTTATTACTTCCTATCAAAGTTTATTCTACAAAATAAGGGACTTTAGTCAGTTATTTCCCCTTGTATACTCTTCAATTAGGTAGGTCTTATTAGTTGGATTACTCAGATTTTACCGTTACTTTTCAATGTCAATTTGCCGAAATTAATCCTAAATAACTTTTTTGTAAATCATTATATTTGTTTGAAATTCAAGCTAAGTATTTTTAGGGTAAAGATTTATCTAAATTTCATCACATCTGTTTTAATATCTTCATTAACAAGAAAGATATTAAATGAAGTATTTTATTATCCTTACATAAAAATTCAATGATAAAATCCGAGGATTCCAATTGATAGGACCTACTTACTAATTGGATTGCTTCAGATTTTATCAGGGAAAGATAACTGACTAAGTCTCTAATTAGCAGATATAGTTTGTACAAAAAACAACAACACTGTTTATATAAACTAAACAATGAACTAATCTATGACAGGGGATGCTTAGGATGACAATATTATGTATAACTTTAATATGTTTTATGACTGACTGTCTTGTTGGTGTAATGGTAAAGCAGACTACCATTACAAGCATGATTGACTAAGGGGTTGTGGTTTATCTGCCTTGCTAATTTTGTTAAAACGAATTATACAACTTTGTATTTTGGCTTCCTGAAAGATACTTATTTTTATCCAAACAAAATAAATGTTTGTCGCTGACAACCTAGCAACTGCTTATTTAGTAGATTGAAGAACATGTATATTAATTTACATTTATGTTACAATTCCAATATAGGTTGGTATTCACATAACATCCTTTTTTTATTACTGAATTATGTTTACAGAAGTTCAAATACTATCCAGTCATATATTGTGTAAACATAGCATTTATTTAATGTACATTTATTGACTCAGATATTTTAAAATGAAACATTGTATAGGATGGATTTTATTGAAATATTTGTGATGGTACTCTCAATTAATTCTGACCCTTATTGTAGTAATTAGTTGTCAAACGAGGGGTGCGTAGATTTAGTATACAGACCAGAAACTTAATCACATTATGTTTCACTTGAATGTTGATTTAGCTGATTTATAGAGTAAATTTCTGAGTTTCTACACATAGTCTCATGTGAGAAATTGTCTCTTAGATTATACATTGATTATATTGAGAGATTTAAGACAATTATTGCATGGAAATCTTTATAGTTAAATGAAAAATGTGTACATGCTTATATCCTTTCTGTTAGAGTAAGTTATCATTTTGTGAGAATTTGTTCCCTTAATTCAGTTTGATCAATGTTCTGTATGACTGAAATGTGTCTAGGAAACTCAACATGTAGCACAGCAAACTCCCTGCAGAGGTTATATCCCTTACTGCAACAACTAGTAAATGAGTCCCTCAGAGAGCTGAATTTTTTTTTTCATCTTTTCTTTTACATTTCAATATTTTCTATCAATTGAGTCTTCTTGTTGTTAATTAGGATGTTCCGAGTACATAAAGATAAAAAATACTAGTTTAAATTAATAATTTGTAAAAATAATGAAATAACTTTTCACATGCGACATATTGGTGTCACATGGTATTACTAGCGTCATGTGATTTACGTGATGGCAGTGGTTAAGTAGCAAAGTGTGACATAAGCACTGTGAGGAGTTTGGTAGCATAGATAGGAAATACATACATTTATGATTAATTTCTGTAGCCATTTTTTCACAAACTGCTGTATTAAGCAGGACAGATAGATTGATTGCTGTCATATGACTGAAATATTAAGGATAGGTGTAAAAACATACATAACCATTGTTACATATGCATAAAAAGGTTTTGTTGAAGTTCTTAGTCATTTATTTACATACATATCTTACAGAAGCAATAAGCCTTTACTGATACTCTAATTAAGCGAATGTAAGGTTTCATGCTCAAGTCTGACCAAGGTTTGATTACTTAACTCCACTATGGTTTGACCTTTTGACAGTGTCACCTACTTGATTGTAAAGTTGAATATGTACATGGATTATTGTAATTGGTTTTAAATTAAACATTATATTTTTTAACTTGTTGCTATTATATATTTTCAGACATTATTAAATCAGAGACATAATTCACAGAATTATCTTGGAAGTATTATACCAGCGTATATAGTTCTAGTCATCATGGCAGGTTTAGCTTTCTATCATGCTGGGGGATCTTTAAGAAATTTAAAAACAGCTTGTATGTTTAATCGTTCAAACAGATACGATACTAATTGAGAAATTGACAAAGTCCCAAGTGTTTTGGTAAAAATTAAAACATGGACCAATGAATTCCAAAGAGATTTTTACTAGACATAAATGAATGGTGCCTCTCTGGATATTTTTTTTTCTGTTAATAAGACTGTCTCTAATATAACACAATAAGCTTCCCCCATGTTACTGGAAATATTCTCTATTCTTATTGAAGAATAAATGTAACAATGTGTACAAGTTCAGTTAATTTATATAAATAATTTGTTAATTAATAGTTGGGTAAAATACATGTATTAACAAATGTATTATGTGTAAGACCTTTTTTACTATTAGTTATGCAGTTGGTAGCCCGCCTAGATTTTGAGTCTAGTGTCCCGAAAGGGGTACAGGTTCAAATCCAACCAGGGGAGGTTACACCCTTCCATGAAAATTTGACAATAATGTCAATTTTCCTCCGTTAAAAGGTATATGGAGAAGTTTCCAGCCTTGTGGAAGAGTATGTGAGTACTGGTTATAGACAAGTGTCCAGGAAAGCTAGGTTAGGTGCGCTAGACGCCATTATATGACTTATAAAATGTGTTGCTACGGCTTTAAACCCAACAAAACAAATAAATAAATTAGTTATGCTTCTTTGTACTTCCTTTGTGTATATATCATTATTTATGATTGACAATTTATTTGTTTATTTACTGATTTGACAAATTTTTTGTTTACTTTTCCATAGGAAATCTATTAACTTAAAATTGTTTTTATGTTTTCTATCTTTTGATTGTTAGGAATTTAATTGATAGTATTGAAACTATCATACATTTTATTGTCACTGGTAATTTTGATTCAAGAAACCAATTAAATCATGCCGTAGATGGCTTTCAATTTTCATGACACTTCATTCAATTAATTAACAATGGACCAAAAATATGCTTCATTATTAAATGTTCAATGTTTATATCAGCAGTTAGAGTATTGATATATTATTATATTTTGGCTTAATTTGTTTATTATTATTTTTGTAGCACTTAAAAAAGTAAATTCATTGTACTTGAGCATACAAAACAGTTTGTTGTAATATAAATGCTAAGAATTTGTTGTATCCGTTTTACTATTGTCGAGAGAGACTTGAAATTATTTTTTACTCAGTTTTGTAATTGTACTAAGTTTAACACCTAAAGTTTTCATAGGTGACATTCTGCTTATAGAGTTTGTATTTCTATGAGGGTTGTCCCAAGTAAATCATGGACTAAGTTCTTTGACAAGATGTGACACTACAAGTTTGTACTGATATTATGAATAAATTAGCTGAATGTCATGACAAAATATTAACAAATGTTATAGGATATTATTTCTAATAGTGATGTGAGGAAAAAAGTTGTGAGCAAAGTCTTTGAATTACTGGAACACCCCTTGTATGTTTATCTTATAATAAATCCTCTTTTCTGTCATGTTTTAGATGAAACCTTTTTATATTGAATGAAAGTATAATTATATAAAGATAGAAAATGTTTTGTCATAATGATTTCATGTTGATGCAGGAATGCCATCATGATTTAATATATGTGTATCATTGTGTCAAAGAAAAACATGCGAGATAGAGAATATTTTCAATGAGTTCAACTGTTTAGTTGAGAAAATGATATTTTCACTTGTTTGACTTAATGACTCTCAACTCACTCAGTAAAATGAAAATCAATCTGACCCCTAGATCAATGAATACCCTTTATATCTAAAATAAATATAGACACTACTCTAGTTGTCATCAGTGAACCTGCCCGGCTAGTTCAGTTGGTAGCACACAAGTCTACTGATCGAGGGGTCGTAGGTTTGATTCCTGGGCAGGGCATACTTTCCTTGAGCTTGGTCATGAAATAATTTTCTATGGCTGTTCTCCCTCCTACCACTGATTCTAAATCATGTTGGGCAGTAGTCAGTCACTGACGGAAGTATGCACCTAGTAGTTGGTTTACAGCTAAATTCAGAGATTTAGCCTTTCCAGGAACAATGAGTAGGTGGACTGACCGCCGTAATATAACCTACATAATGTGTTGCTATGGCTGTAAACCCAACAAAACAAACAAACAAACAAACAGTTGCTATCAATGATAGAATATATTCTTGAAATTAAGTGTGCAATAGACTGTTACATGTACTAACATTCATGTTAAATCTTTTTATTTGATTATCTAGATTTACGTATGTAGAAATCTTGATAAACCTAGATTTGGCCAGAGTACATCTTAATACATGTAAGTAAAATCAATGTAATTTGTATATACGGTAGATTTATATACATTTGTATTGTATGGAGTAAATACTCAGTGTGGTTGAATTTCTCTCATGACTTACATAATTACACTTCAATTGATGTCTCTTTTTATTTAAACTACAATTTTTATCAACCATTATAATAATGTGTGATTGTAAATATTTATATAATTTTTTGGAAGAATGTATGATTAATGTTGACATGTATATTTATGTAGATGCTTTGTGATTAAATCATGTTTATAAAGACAATGTTTTCTTGTTTCTATCTACCACCTTCATAGTATGGGTTAATATTGACACTAACACTGAGATCAAAAGTTATACATGTAGATAAGAAAACTTACAAAAACATTAGACCTAGAGCTTCTGTGTTTGGCATCTTCTTAAGGTCCTCTACAATGAGTGTTAAATTATGGCACTGGGGTCATAAAAGTCTTTGCCCAATAGTCACAACTTTTACAAAGAGTTACAAATAGAAATGTAAAAACACAACTTTGAACATAGAGTTATAAATACAAATGTTAAAAGTCTTCTTTCATATAACAATAACAATTAGTATTTCTATATTTGGCATGTGACACTGTCTAAAGATCCTTTGAATGACCTCTGCAAAGCTTGTGTAAATCAAACTCCTAGAGAAAAAATTGACCCAGCCCTAGGGGTCACAAATTTAGCAGAGTTAAAGACTAAAATGTTAATCTCAATGACCTCTACATAGAATGATTTAAGAATGTCCCTTGTGTCAAAATAAGCCCCATTATATGGTCAGATACTCTTAGGATCTAGTTCTCAGGTTAGCTGTGCAAGGTCTTCAGAACAATCTTGTTTTTCAAAGAAGCAAAGATCGATCAATTTGCTCATATCTAGGCATTAATATTGCTCCTTTCATGAATTATATACATTACTTGTCATTTATTAAGAGATTTCTATCTGCCTACTATATGTTTTTTGATCTACAAGGTATGGTGGCATATTTCTGCAAACAGATAACTACAATTATCTTACCAGATTAACTAGTTACAGTAACTAGTTAACCTCTTAACTAAATTAACGTACTAGATTAACTAGTTAACCACATAACTAAATTAACTTACCAGATTAACTAGTAACGGTAACTAGTTAACCACTTAACTTGATAAACTTACCAGGTAAGCTAGTTATTTAACTAGTTAACCACTTAAATAACATGCTTTGTGGTTATCTGTTAGCAGAAATATGCCAACATAACAAGGTAACACACTATGATTTGTGATGTTTTTGATATATACAGTATGCACACTACTTGATAAGCTTTTTTTTCTCAATCAAATCCTTTATTTGTTTAAATCATTCATGTCTAGTATAAATTAATTAATATGAAAAATGGTTGAAATGATCGTTATGGTGGCATATTTCTGCCGTCAGATAACCACATAACTAACTAGTTAATTAAGAGGTTAACTAGTTATGGTAACAAGTTAACATCTTAAGTTAATTAAGTTAAGTGGTTAACTAGTTACCGTGACTAGTTACAATGTAACCTCTTAATTAACTAGTTAGTTAAGTGGTTAACTAGTTATGATAACTAGTTAACACCTTAATATAATTTAATGATTAACTAGTTACACTAACTAGTTAACCACCTAATTAGCTAGTTACTTAAGTGGTTAACTAGTTACGCGAACTAGTTTATCACTTAACTTAAGAGGTTAACTAGTTACCATAATTAGTTAACCTCTTAATTAACTAGTTAGTCATGTGGTTATCTGATGGCAGAAATATGCCACCATAGATCATAGTATGGAATGCCTGTTTAACATTTTGATTGAAATACTGTCATCAGGAAAAGGTAATCTTATCATCATGTTGCACATTAGATAAGAGTTAACTCCCCTTGATTCTGATTCATCGTCTATTATCGTAAATCTAACACAAATCTTCGTATTACATTAACAATAGGAAAATGGGCGAAAAACGATAAAAAACCATTGATTGTTACACAAGTTAACATGACATGGACATGGATTGGTTCTCCCTACACACTACGCTATGTAAGTCGCTGTATCCACCCTAGTTATGACATTTCGTGTGATTATTAGCTCAGTTGTAAAACGTGTAATTTATTTTCGTTTCATGAAGCATATCATGCCATTACTAGTTATTTTTCATAGGTAAATATCATTGGAACAGGCGTGACTAAGCAGTGGTGCTTTTCACAAAAATTCTTACGAAAAAATCTTTGTAAGTCAAAAGCAAGAAAGATTAATAATACGCCTTTTTTTGCTTATCAAGAAAGATTAATAATACGCTCATTTTTTGTTTATCAATTCAAAATATTTTAGAATTGATTAGAATTGTGTATACTTTTTGAATATAATATCATACTAATGCTTATTATTACTTTTTGAATATAATATCATAGTAATGCTTATTATCCGTCTGACTTTGTAGTGCTAATTATATGAAACTGACTTACGAAGATTGTTTTCGTAAGAATTTTTGTGAAAAGCACCACTGTACGTGGTTTGAAACGTCTTCAGAAATACATGTACAGTATAACCTCTGCTGAGCGGCCCTCTACAGAACGAATCCGGTGCACAACAACAGCTTTTGATATTTCCTTAGGCATGATTTTAACTGAATTTAATCTCTGCAGGACAACAACCTCTAACCAGCAACATACTTTAGTCACTCCAAGTGGGTTTTGTTTAAGAGAGGTCGCACTGTAATAGTAAACTCGAAGTTGGTTTGAAACCCATCCAAAACTCACCATAAATATGTCATTGAGTTGGGCATTTTATTCTTATTGCATAGTATGGGGAAACCCATTTTAACCACCTGTCTAATTTGACATAAATTGCATCTCTTCCTGATACAAAATTTGAGACATTCTGAAATTCAGAAAATACCATTTCAAGTCTTGACTGCGGATATTAAACACTAGGTAATGTTATTGTTAGGTCTTTGCTAGACTCTATGATTGAGACAAATCAGTTATATGCTTATTGCCTGTGAGAAATATACAGAAATCGTCTGAGAAAAATCCAATTTAGAAATTAAGTGACACTTTGATAAATAAGAATCGTCAAATATTCGTACAAAAAAGAAAGCTAGTGGGAAAACTAAGTAAAATTTCCATATAATATGATGATTTCCCGAGTGAATCGATATGATGTTGGAATACAAAGACATATATTATATTTACAGTGTCTACAACTAGTTTGTAGACTGTTTGTAGAGTTAAGAATATCTTTATATTGTCTAAGAAAATCTCATGATAATGTTTTAACGTTCTTTGGGTTGAAATAATTGTGCAAGATTCAAACTGTCGAGATCGTTAAATTGTTAAATAGGACACATTGGGCAGAGATGTGACACTGCAACATCTAAATAGTTGGAATGGTCAAAGCTGCTGTGTTACGACACCTAATTGTTTCGTAAAGGGTACAAAGAAATTACATGTAATTAACATTGATACATTTAATTAGTGTTAATACTTTATTTCTCAATTGAGATAATATAAATAATGACATAGACTCAATCCCAATTAAGGTGGACATATGGGCATATTTTTTTTCATTTTTTTCATGTCGTCAAATATTAGTTTTAAATCAATTAAGGGCATTGTAGACATGTTCTGTACATGGTATAAAAATCTTTTCAGCTGAGCTAGTATACTTTTTTAGATATAGGCTGGTGAAAGGTCTCACCTAGCATTAATAAATGTGCTCATGAAAATCGAATATGTGCTGCAAATCTCACTTATTTAAAAGTAGTAATGGTCAAACTGTTGAGAAATTCAATACGGTTGCATTCTATAACGTATTATGTTTCGGAATAAATGATAAAGACTGAAGAGTAAGCCAGATACTGTCAGAAAAACATAAATATTGAATATGCTATTTTCATTAGTTTAATTTGTTTTAAAAATGTCATTCATATCAATTGTTCCAGAACGATAAAAACAAGTTTAATATAGAATAAAACTGTTTAAAATAGTTAGATACCATTGTCTTTGTGTTATAACAAAACGCTGTGTGCATGTGAACCACCACAAAGCAACCAATAAAGAATATAATTGTTGTCCCGTACGTTATCAAAATTGACTCGTACGTAGTATACTTCAGTTTGGTCATCCTAACTATTGATAACTAAGTTAAACTGCAAGAATACAACTTACATTGTTGCGTAATTTGTTTTATAATTCAATGTACTTGTGTTTTACATATAAAACTGCGATAGTATCTTTAAATTACAATGATTACGCGAACCATTATCATTTTTCCAAGAGAACAACATTCAACAATTTTGTGACAAGTTTAACAAAGAAACACAGCAATCTAACGCATAAACTAATAGAAACTATTTAGTAGTGGGGTAACATGTGATTTAAAACCATCAAATCATCCGGCAAATGCATGTTTAGACAATTCTACAGTGTCCCGTACGTTATTAAATAAGTAAGATAATGTATCGTTTGATCAAATTATGGCAGTGTGTGCTAAAATGATTCTAAAGTTATAATTTGATCAAACGATGCATTGTTTTAGTTTATCATTTCAAAGCTAGATGGTATTCAATTGAGAACAATGCAAACTATTCATCATTTTTGGCAAATAACAAGTACTACACCTTATTTTCCGTAACTCTTGTTAGTTACTTTTGAACATCATCAATTTCATTATAATTGCCGTTCCGATAATAGTTTCGTCTGTGAAGATTAAATGCATGTTAAGGAACCTTACAAAAGCAATTTATCATAAATATTCAGACGATTATCAATTATTGTGTCACATTTTGTCCCGTACGTTACGGACTCGTACGTTATTTTTCATTTTGTATTTACTGGTTTTTGTGTGTCACAAATATGCACCTTAAATGAATTATAAAAACACTTTATAAACTTTTTATTTAATTATTGAAGATAAGTTCAATGAAGAATTTATGTATCTATTTGAAAAGGTTTGTCAGATAATTTGATTTTACTAATTGTCCCGTTCGTTACGTGGTGAAAATTACGATTCATTTTTTAATGAATGAGCTCACAAATTACCGATACCAATAAAATGTCAGCTAAAAGGTATATCTTATCATTAGGATATAACATTATTGACTTTAATTACACAAAAAAGTGTGTAAAGAGTGCAAAGCTGTGAGCTTAATGAAGCCATTAAATGAATGTCCCGTACGTTATCGGAGTTTGGAGACAACGTTTGTTGTATGAGGTGTGAAAAATTATTTTTGAATTTACATTATAATATGTGTTTTTCTGAAGGATTTAGTTATAATTGACATAATAAATATATATTTAATTGGAAATCTGTCTGAATTTATTAACAATTTGAAGCTAACTTTAAGAATTTGTCATTGGAGACATAGGGATTTTATACACCCTAGCTTAATTAGGAGACAATATTTTGAAAAAATAGAAGTTTTCTTCACGAAATATGTCGCTTATACTTTTACTATAGCATTATCACTTGTAAATATGCATTCCATTTACATAAATTCTGTAAGTTAAATTCCTGGAAACATGATAAACGTTGGAGACATCAAATGTACATTCTAAGCGGGAATGAGTCCATAGTATTGTAACAGTATACAGATATAACTCTTACCTCCCGCACAAACTAATATTGTATTTAGTTGTACAATACATGTATTATATTTTTGTACCATAATAAAAATAAACCCAAAGAGACAATGACTTTGTTAATGTATACTTAACGAATTAAATAATTTTGCATTCTGTTTGATTATTCAAGATCAACGTTTCTGGTACCTTTGTCACATTGTAATCAAACTTCCAAGAACGTATTCCTGTGGGTTAATATGTACTTAAAACATTCAATACTGTCAGAAATTGTATCCAGTATGAGAGTAATTAACCTTACTTCTCTTATACATGCCAGAGTCCAATTAAAAGTAAAACAAAATCAATGAGGATGAAAGTTCCTCACGTTATGGACCCAGACTTGTTATTATGTTCTGTCATAAAATAAATCAGATTATTTTTCTTTGTAAATGATAATAGGTGTCTCTGTACAGAATATTAACTGTCTTTTATTGCTTTCGTTATTACACAATTTCCTGTCAAAACCGTCGGCAAACGAAATAGAGTTTGTTAGTATTTTGACTAATATTTCTGATGATTTACTGATTTACTGATGATTGTTATTTTAAAATCTGACATTCCATCAGCATAATTATTGTTTTAAATGATTTTTTGTAAGAGAAATTGGAATTGATTTAAATTTAGCAACACAAAAGAACCAAGTTGTTACCGTTTGGCTGTACATGTATTGCCCCCAGACACATTGCCTACATGTTCGTTGACTTTCTTTTATAATACATGTATAAGGCCACAACAACTTGATGATGTTTTCTGTGGATTCGCTCGCACCTTAATTTTGACGTTTTTTTTACAAAAATATATTTTTATTTCCTCGCTCGCTCATAAAAATTTGTTCAAACCACTATATAAAGCAACTGAATTAAGATTATTTTCAATTTTCTTTTCTTCGCTCGCTCGCCCCATTATTTTCCAGAAAAATCCGTTGTGGCCTAATGTATATATTCTGTTCATATTGTAATTAAGAAAATTGTAGAAACAATAACACAATTACATACATACATACATACGTATCATTATTCCTTCACCATCTATTAACATCGTCACGAAGCTACTAATTGGAGACAATTGAGAAAGTCATTTTGTACCACATCAGATTTCATCTAATATTCAACAATGTGTCAATAATTCTGATCAACGTCTGAGTGTTTACATACTTTAAATGAATTATCACATGTCAAAATGTTATATTGTTTGCCTACGTCTTTTTTTGTACGGAAACACTGACGCACCAATAATAACTTATGTACTTGTATATATGTTTTACTATACCCAAAGGAAAAAGAAATAGTTTGGAAATTTTCATTTGATTTTGACCTTTACTTTTTGTGTTATTGGAACGAATTTGGCGATATCCCATACAAACGTAAATTCAAATTGGCGTGAAGTTCTCAGTACCGGGTATGTCCTCCACGCGCAGCTGTCACAGCCCTTATTCTCCTGTGCATTGAATTTATAAGGGTGTTTATGTTTCTCATGGGGATAATATTGTTCCACTCTTCCAACAAGGCATATCTCAGTTGGTCAAGCGTGGTCGGAGTGTCTGACGCTGCCTTACCCTCCTGTGCAGTTCGTCCCATAGATGTTCAATTGGAGACAAATCTGGGCTATATGCTGGCCAGTCAAGTGGCTGAATGTTACAATTTGCCATAAACTGTCTACAAACTCTCGCAACACGAGGTCGGGCATTGTCTTTTTGGAAAATGAGGTTACGTTGTTGGACTATAGGGACAGCAACCGGACGGAAGATTTCATCCGTATAACTTGCGGCGGTCAAATTCCCACCAACCACAACCAACGGTGACTTTTAAAACCCCGTAAGATATCCCACCCCAGACCATAACTGAGCTACCGCCAAATCTATCCACCTCAGTAACGCATGCGTCAGCGAAGCGTTCCCCACGACGTCGGTATATGCGACGTCGACCATCCGGACGGAAAAGCGTAAATCGCCACTTGTCAGTAAAAAAGACCTGCCTCCATTGTCTCAATGGAAATCTCTGTGGGGGATGTGCCGCTAACCAAGTCATTCCACGCGCGCGACGTGGACGAATGAGAGGCAAACCAATGCATGGATGACTACATCGAAGACTCGCTTCATGTAATCGGTTTCTTACAGTTTTGGAGTGAATACGACGGTTATGATTGCCTACTGTATTGTTAGCAGTTTCAGTGACAGTAACGTACCGATTGCGCTGGTGGGCGACACGTAATTAGCCCTGTCCCGACGTCGTGTCGTGACGCGCGGACGCCCCATCCGAGGCCGGTCGGCAAGCCTTCCAGTTTCCCTAAAACGACGAACAAGTCGCTCTATGGTCGAAACATTTACGCCAAACTCCGAAGCAACTTGCTGTTGCATTTGACTTTGCCTTGAATGGCCTGACCCCTTTGAACTTCAGTAAGCCTTGCCATTACCGTAGAAAGTTAAAACAGAGTATTAATTCGGAAAACAGTGTGCAAATGTCTAGAGTATCGAATGGCATGAAAAGATGTGTTGAAGAAATAATCAAATTTATTCTGCACGGAATGTTTGCTTTTCTTCGTTTGCATTACGTGAAACGGTACGTTTCATGCTTTAGTAATTTTTCATACCGTGTTGAGTAAATAGTTGCCTTGATAATAATCTGACTGATTTTATCATCTTACACAAAGCCGATAAAAATTTACTCCATATTATTTACCATGCGTTTCTTTTTCCTTTGGGTATATAAATCATTAATGATAAAACAGTCGACTATAATGCTAGCTTATTTCACCAGACTTAAGATAATCAATGGTAGGAGGGAGAATGGCCGTAGATCATGCAAGTATGTCCCGACTCTCCCACGACCCCTCGGTCCGCAGATTTGCCTGCTTTCAACTGCGCAAGCCGGACAATTACACATTTTAATCAAATCGTTTATGACCCTTAATTAAAATCCTGTCGGAGCAAAAGGAAAGTTTTGTGGAACAAAATGAAGTTAGTCTATATTTAGATCTACAAGTGCTGTATAGAGCTGCACGTACTTTTAAATTGTCTGCACTTGTCATTCGACATGGAATAATATTATTAAAGAAGTCTTATTATTCTGAGGTCCCAAATAATATTACAAACAAATCGTTGTGATTCAAAATATAAATAATAATTTTCCAAATGAATAATCTCTCATAGGAAACCTTTTTAAATAAACCTTGTAAGCTTCTTTCCGTTTAATAGAGAAACATATTAATGCCTACATTTGTAGGAAGCAAAAAGCAAATAATTTAGATTACTTGTATTTATACACAATATATTCACAAAGATTGTTAGACTATTTGAAATATTTCACAAATAGACTAGCTCACGCAAACTGTATTTTCTACGTTAATATTAAAGACAATTTGAAGGTGAAGAAACTCTTATTAAATCAACTATAAGTATACATGTTTCTACAATTATACTACACAGAACTTGAGATTTTCTGCTTTTTCTTTATACTTATTTTAGACTACAGTCTGAGAATCGATCATCATAGAGCGTTTAAATAATAGGAATCAATATGATATTTGAATTAGTACCTCAAAGACATTTTTTAATTTCTGATTAATCCGATAAATAGTAGTCTGGTGAGAAACCATACCAAGTGTTTGACATAGATTTAAGTTACTGTAGTGATCTGTTTACGCTACATCAGATTTAGCTATTAAGTTAGAAATAAAAAAAAACATAATTGCCAATTAGGTAATCATTAGTACAAACGGGTGATATCCACCAGCTATGACACATGTAGAACGTAATATAAAGTTATCTGATTCAGAATTATTCCGACATTGAAATCCTACTTTCACCTAATGTCGCTGTAATCCTTGGTTTCTCGGTTAGTTTGAATACCTCCCCTGTTAGATCATGTATAATTACGTCGAAACTGTTTGATGGACAAATTGTCTTAATGATAATAGTCTATTTGACATAATGTACACATAGTAAAAGACCACATACAATCAATATATTTTATCACAGCATACGTCCATTTGCTATGACATGCACACAAATATCAGGAATAGGATAAAAAGGACAAAAACTTCTTACCATTTCCCTGTTGTTTCAATATCTAGTAGTCATCATGTGGCATTAAGTAAAATATTTACGTTTTTGAATACAAACATACATTGTAACATTTACAAACCAGTAAATATTTATTACGTCGTTAAATCATAACGTTCAGCGCAGACCTGTCTGGAATCGTCTGCTTTCTTGTATTTTGTCTTGGATTCTATAAAATCACACCGTGAAATCACCCAGTAAAGATTGATTTATAGCCACATTAATCAGTAATAAACATTTCTTGTCGTGTGTGTGAAACAATATTTCATCTAAATGTAGACTGGCATTATGTTTTCCGTTTGGGAGTCTGGGTTACGACAAATTGATAGAAGCTGGTTGTCTGTGTGTGTAATTCGAATTGTAATTCAGTTTCTGCTATAATGATCATTTGCAATTTAAACAAAAACGACATGTCTGAATTAAAAAAGAAAATTTCAAGTGGAAATCTACAGAACGAAACACTTAAAAAACCAACCGTTCGTTTTCGAACCAATAATTGTGTGTAGACAGAACTAATCTCTTAATGACACCATTAGGAAATGAGAGAATTTCCCATTACAGTTTTTTTGTTCTGCTTATTGTAGTTCAAAGAGATTAGAAGTGACTTCTAGAAAATTACATAGTAGTCCTAAATGGATGTTTGTATAGTAATAGAAGCGTTCTAAAGATCTATAATGATGATTATGTATCTTCACGGTTGGAAATGTTCCACATATACAGACAAATAGGATTCACGAATCCAACTATGAAAACAAGGAATGATAATGACTTTATAATTGTTAGTTTACAACTGTACTTGTGACAAATGCATGTTTTACGTAAAACCGTGATCTTTGTTACGAAAGCGAAATTTGGGGATTCGATTACAGCCATATTCACGTAATTTTTGTAAAAAATACCTTGGTTCATCTAGACATATAAGTGATAGCATAACTCTTGGAGAATAAGGTAGAATAACTCTTTGGTGTACTATGTACATGTACTATGTAGCATAGTTGTAGCGCTGTAAAGTCCTATAAAACCAAATGAGGTAGAATTCCATACACCTCATAAAACATGTTATTACTTGCTGCCATACCTTATTTCAGAATATTGTTTTGGAAATGTTAAAAACTGTCTGCATTCTAAAGTAACCACGATAGCAGATTATAAATATGTCTTTAATATTTCTAACTGTTCATATTATCTTTAGTTACAAAACTAAATGTATTATAATGCTCGTTGATGAACTACTAACGTTTCAACAAATTAAAATTGTCTGTATATTTGCCAGGCCCTTTCCTGTATAAAGGTGTAAACAAGTACTATTGGCCATTGACTAACTCTATAAAGGAAGAAACTTATTATCTTTAACTGCAGATGATGTTTCCCTTTTTCTGACAATATCATTGGTCATGAACAATTTACTTTGCTTGCGTTCTCGGATCTGTTAAGTTTCAATTTGCACGAAAGTCTTTTTCACATGTAATTACTTATTGTTCCATTTACTGTTCCCTATTTGCAGTAACAACTTTTGCATTAGAAAAAGATCAAGGTCGTTTTGATGAGACAAGGCGTGTTTTTTCATGTCTCACAAAATTCTTTTAATAAAATATAATTCTACATCGGCGACATTAAAATTATGTTCTAATTGTTATATTAACAACGGACTACATATCAGTGATTTTCTTTGGATGGAAAAATATTCAAAAATGGATTTATAAGGAATTTCTTTTTAAAAGGGTGTGTCCAAGCTTTAGGGAAAACGGTTTGACCATTCTTAGCGCTCAGTAAATTTTTCAGTATAGTTCAAACGAAATGTATTATTTACTACCATTTTGAAATTATGTTGGATTGAGCTTGGATACTGAAAAACATCACGCAAGAGGAAAAAATAGTAAAATTTGGCTGAAATGCAAACATTAAAAATAAAATGTCAGAACGCGGGAAAGCCTAGTCCAAGAGTACTAAGTTATCAGAGTCTGGGAACGAGGACAGCCCTCATTCCCAAGATTCACAAACTACTCTTGACTCATTATTTTTGGACCAGACAACTCCAAAAGTGATATAAGCAAACAGGATTCGACTAAATTGATGTGTGATTTAGACTGCAAAATGAACAAACTAGCTTCAAAGGAATATATTGACCAGAGTTTACAAAAGATAGTGACAGAAAAATTCGTGAAAAGTTGCCTGGAATCTTTTAAAACTGAATACAATAAAAGAATTCAGACTGGAATTTCGTCTATGTAAGATCAAATGTTGACTTTAGAAAAAAGCCTTGAATTTTATAAAACTGAAATATAAAGTATAAAAAATGAAGAAAGTGATAGTAAAGTTCAAGGAAATAACTTGACCAAGTTGCGTATCTGTTTGTTAATGTCGTTAATTTGTCACACATGTCGCAACCAGTAAAGGGTTAACATACACATAAAAATGATACTAAACTAACTTTAGGTTTGACTTACACTGTAGTACAGTTATTGTCTTACATTATTACCATTTTGTTTAAGTCATATTATTGACAAGTGATTTACTAAATTAGATTTTACTCTAATAGCTTGATATATGTCGACATCTCTAACTAAATGGAAATGTGCCGGGATTATGTTCTTATAAAGAATATAACATTTAACTGCTCGTTTCCTCTGATTAGTTGACAATTACAGTTAATGTAGCATAATGAAATCATCAAAGTAACATAAATACAAATGTCAAACATTGTTAGGGCTTCTACAAGACCAATTTCTTGATTGATTAGATATAATTGCTGTTTTCAGGTATATATAACTCACACGTAGGGTTTTGTTGCGTATAAGATTCATGTAGTTAAAGAACTGCAATTAATTCTCCTTCACTTCCTGAATTATTTGGTCACGTGTTTTCGATGTGTTTGCACTCGGCAATATCACTTCCTTTAGTCAAATTCGTGTTACAACGTAATCAAACACAAATTGTCAATCGAGTAAAATAATCATTTGCCAGAAAATCCTGATGAGACACAAAAACATGTCTCTGAAGTCTCTGATCTCTTTGTTTTTTCGTGATATCAAATCTAGTCTGCTGCAAAATGAAATAAAATTAACTTGATAAAAGAGATCGATACAGAGTTAACAATTATGTTAGCACAGAAATTTTAGCCATGCTAGGAAATTATTAATTATTTATTGACTTGTCGGCGGTTCTTGATATTGGCATGTTTCATGTATATATGTAATACAATGCGAATAAGATAAGATGTATTATCAGTACTACACTAATACGATATAAAACTGTGATTATGAATTCTTTAATTTAAAAGAAGTACTTAATTGATTAAATGAATATGTAATTTTGTATTTTGTAAATCAAACCACATAAATAACACGATAATAAACACAATATTACGACATGTATTCCTCCATCTTGACACAGAACAAGCTATAATGTGACTTAATTTTGATTGTTATGACAAAATAAATTGAAAGAGTTGAGCAACTAAAAGGCATTATGAAATTTCTTAATAACTTGCATAAAATTTCAAGTTCAATTTATGGACAAAATTGGACATAAAGCTTACCACATTATTGGATAAATGTAGGTTGACAAAGTGATATTTACTGTTTAAAAGAAGATATTATTCTATACTCAGATACCGTGATTGGGATGCAACTGGCATAGAAGAGAATCAAGGCAATAGATAGACTTGTGTAGATATGTTAGATTTTTTTTTGTAAAAAAGATAAATTCGTTTATAATATAATATTAAAATTATAGATACAATTATATATGAACGTATACGGAAACCTTACGTTAATTTTTATATACTGTTCGACAACAAAATTGAAGCAAAAATGTTGTATCTATTTCTGTCCCTTGCGATGTTGACCTCGACAGTGTTGGACAAATATATATGTGACAACTAATTATGGTACAATCTATTTGTAAAATATCTTATTTGTGTTTCCGATAATTCAGCTCTTGGACACAAATTTAACCATATATTCATAACATCAGTTATTGGATTGTCTTAAGAAATTGTCTTCATTTGTTTTCTCAATAATGTTTAAATAGACTCTTAGCGGTTTTCGAAGATTGTAATTATATAATTGTAAACAAGAGATTGCTACCTGGAAAAGAAAAGACGAGAACAAAGTGTATTAATGAAGCTATAATACTTTTGAACTCCCTAATGACATCCATAATGCTTTATTATCTATGTAAGCCTTTTGAACAAGTACACTTATGTACATATGCTTCGTTTGTAACAATATTTAATTTTATCATCTAACCTATATAATCTCATGTATATTAAGTTACAACTTAGCTTTCATCACTTACTACTCGAGTCTCATCATCCCTTTAATTCTCCTGAACATGACTTTCTGTTTGATGAATTGTTCGGAGTCTATCGTCGTGCGTTGTAGGCAAATTTGCATTGTAAAACCACATATATACTATAATATGGCCAGTTTTCCAATTCTCTTTCAAGAGGATTAATTCAACTGAATTGTTACCTTAGCAACAATGAAACTTTATAGCCGAAAGTGTTGTTTACTCGGTATGAATTTTAAATGTACACTTCAGACATTTGTAATCAAAATCTAGCGACAGTCCCCTCCACATTAAACCGTTTGAAATAGACACTCACACCAAAAAAGGCAACGTACCTTTCTAAGAGAAAAATATTATATCTATATAATCAAGGACAGTCGTTCAAAGAAAATGGTCACTCAATTCTCAAAAGCTTTTCTCATTTACTTTCACTCAGGTGAGCGATATACTCGTAGATCCTTCATGTCTTCTTGTTTACTTTATTGACTACGACCAACTTCTAGACGTATTTGTGGTGGTTGTTCATCCAATATTTACAAGTACTAAGTTTTGTCTCCAAACTGTAACAAAAAATCCTAAGTCTGGCGTATATATCAAAACGCCATATTTTATTGAAGAATTGTGAAGCACAACTGGAAAAGATACAAACTTGGCGTAAAAGTGTCAGGAATGGTGACAAATATAAATATTGTAACTTACACCTACACTATTGTAAACTGTCAAGTTTTCTTGCTCAATGTAGATTGTGTCTCTCGGCTATTACGTGATAACAGATTCAGCTATTTCATGGTAAGTTTCAGTGTAGGAAATAATTACTTAAATATGATTTAGATAAAAACCCAACGTGTTAATAATCTATCTACGTTTAATATATTGCAAAAATATTTTAAAAAAAGATAATAAGACATTTTATTAATTAAAGACACGTAGAGAGTTTATGTACAGTTCGTACAAAAACAAAGTCTTGTTTATGTGAAGTAATGTGCGCCAGGGGATTGTCAAGATAGCAATTACACGTTAAATACTAAGATAAATATTTCTTAAAGCAGGAGCAGTAGTCCAGTGGTGGGACGCACGCTTAGGGATCGAGAGGTCCTTGGTTCGAATCCCACTAGGGGCACTGCAAATTTCCCTGAGCAAGAAATTTACCTGTGATTGCTTCACTAAACCCAGGTGTAAATGGGTCATGCACTGTATGCTGTGGCTGCAATCTGTGCCATGTGTTAACAGTTGGTGTATGACTGGATGATTAGGGAAGGTAATGTCAAGAGTCGACTGAATAGTGATAATAATTGTAGACTCCAAAAACTCTTGCTTTAACTTTAACTTTTAAAATTGCCTCTTTGGTGTAATGATAAACTTTTATTTAAACACCAAGCGTTTTGCGTTACACTAATGATTAAGGCGCTATGATTTATTTTGTTAAAATAAATATTAAAAAATATTAAAAGTATATTATTATTGATGACATAGCAAAGCATTGCCGTGTTTTGAATTCTTGTTGTGTTGTTCTTGTTGAATTTACTTTAGGTGATCTGGTCTCTGTAAGGTCATTGAGTACTTACCGCTTACCTTGGCAATCTTATTAGTATTTTGTTTTCATGAGTTTGTGAGTTTTTGCACACAACATCGTCGAGAGAATTGTGGTGTGAAGTGTTTTCTCCAAGGCCATGACAATTTTGTTATTATTTGTTTTTAAGCCTGTTGGAGCAAGTGTAAGGTTAATGCACCCTAGAACCTGGTTTAAACTTCAAGTGGCATTTTTTCGTTTCAAGGCGATAACTTCATAGGTTCTTTATTTTGTTATTTGTTTGTGCCTCCCTATTATAACATGTTCTATATAATTTTAAAAACAATTTCCTCTTTGCCTTTTGGTTTTGTGGCAAGTGTGTGTTTTTAGTTGTGGCTTGTACCAAGTGGTTTCCTAACCTCCTTTTAATATACATTGCTTTATTCATAAGGTGTAATTTAAATAATTTAACAGTTTCAATAAAGGAATATACTAGCCAAAATCTAATTTCTCTTACACATTTCCTAATACAGATGTATACACAGATATATAGCTATATATATGCTTACACTGTGACATGATGAAACATAACCAAATAAATATACTGCTAGAATGTTCATTCCTCTTATATTGTTCAGTTTATTGATTCAAATAACATGTCTCCCATAAACTATCCACTGCAATCTTAATCAAACTTTGACAAGTGTCTAATAAATGGATTGTTGTTCTCTCTACGTCAAGTGTTGTGAATATCTGATTAAACTATTGAGTGGAAATATAACTAGAGATTTTCAACCGTTGAATTGTCTTCAGTAGAACTCTATTTTATGTTTGTAAAACCCTTGGTTTAGATTAGACAGCTATTTAAAAGTTCATAGAAATATGTAACAAATGGTATGTATCAAATGGTTAATATAATGGAGTTTAAAAAACAACGAATCTGTGTAATGTTGTTTATATATATGTTATCATTTCTAGACTTTTAACAGAAAACTAGAACACCTAAATATATGAAAAGTTATTGATTCCTTTTATTTGGTAAGTGAAAATCGGGAAGAAAATAAACTTTAGCTTATGTTTTTGATTTGGCGACTGTAATGGTTGTTTTCAACAATATTATTAAAAACACTGTACATATAGTAAAAGTACTAAAAGTAGGAAAATACTAAATTTACACTTGTATATATTGTAGAAACACATTTATTTGTTAACTTCATCTTCTTTGATTTTATTAGATTTGAAAACCGCACAATAAGTTTTAATTTGCACGAAAGTCTTTTTCACATGTAATTACTTATTGTTCCATTTACTGTTCCCTATTTGCAGTAACAACTTTTGCATTAGAAAAAGATCAAGGTCGTTTTGATGAGACAAGGCGTGGTTTTTTTCATGTCTCACAAAATTCTTTTAATAAAATATAATTCTACATCGGCGACATTAAAATTATGTTCTAATTGTTATATTAACAAAGGACTACATATCAGTGATTTTCTTTAGATGGAAACATATTCAAAAATGGATTTATAAGGACTTTTCTTTTTAAAATTGTGTGTCCAAGCTTGAGGGAAACCGGTTTGACTATTTGTAGTGCTATTTTTAGAATATCAAAATATAAACACTGAATCAAATGATAAAAAACCGAATATTTGATATTTATTTAACTAAGTTGGTATGCCAACATCAACAACACCACAAAGCTCGAAACTTACTGTAAACATGATTTTATTCTCCAACGTTGTCTTAACAATATAAAAAACAAATTTCGAATAATGTGCACTAAACTCGGTTTTTCTTCTCTCACTCTAACAATTTAAGAAAAGCTATAAAAAAAACTCTTAGAAAACAACATAGATGAACTTTTACATGCGTATACCTGAATACGGTACATATTTTTATCTAGTATGTACTTAACTTAGAGAAGTAAAAAACTTATTTTGAGTTATATTTTGCAACTTGTCCAATACAAATAAATTCAAAATTATTGAATTATCGAAAACAACAAAAACGCATTATATATTTGTATTTTTCACATTTTTAATTAAGCAATAATGGAAACGCTACTTCTGTACTAACTAAATGCATTTCATGTCTTTGTGTATTTGTTTGTACTTACATGTTATTATGCTTAATTGTATTGCTAAAATGTTACTGACATCTAATGCAAAACAAGTATGTTATGTTAAAAATGATTTACTAAAGCAAATGGTCTACTATTACTTTAAGCAATAGGAATAAATTGTTTAACTGTGCCATAAATGCATAAGAATGCTATCATTGCCTTTTATTAATGGCATTTAAACGATTGTAAAAGCATTTAAAGATCTCATAAAAATAATATTGTATTGATGATTGGCCATTTGCCAAGACATTTGTGACAACAATGTTTTATAAAGGTAGAATTTTATTACATTACAGTGACATGTGCATATATTAACAATGATACAATGGTACATGTTATTAGATATTAACCCACCCGGCCACCACAATGTTCAGAACAAAAAAATAAATAAGTAAAATAACATATAATAATAGTTAAAATTGTTTGAGATCCACAAATTAATACATCCCTTATATAATCATGTTAAGCTTTAAAAGACGTATTTTAGTATTGATCTAACGGGTTCTTAAAACTTAGAACACAACAACAATCTTTAGTTTTGACTCCATTGACTTTGAAGGTTCTAAGTGAATTTAACGTGATATATTTCAGAACCTAAACTAGTCATTGTTAATAAAAGGAAGGACAGTATCCTTATTTTGCTAATTTATTCTAATTTTGTTCTCTGAATTAAGTTGTTAACGGTAACTAAGCACATAATTCGTCTGGGTCTGACAACTGCCTTCAATGGTAGTATGAAGGAAGGCCGTGAAAATTATTTTCATGACCAAACTACACGAAAATATGTCCGACCTGCCCACGACCCCTTAATTAGTAGTTTTGCAAGCTACCAACTGTGCCAGCCGGGCGTTTACACATTTTAATTGAATCGGTTATGATGAGATGACCCTTAAATAAAATCCTGTCGGAGCAAAAAGAAAGTTTTGTGGAACAAAATGAAGTTAGTCTATACTTAAATCTGCATTTGCTTTATAGAGCTACAGGTACTCTTAAATTGTCTGCACAAAACATCAGACATTGAATCATATTAAAAAAGAAGTTTTTATTATTCACAAAAATATATTATAAATGGATTGTTGTGAATCAAAATATAAATTATAATACTCTACATGAATTACTTTAAAACTTTTAAATAAACATCGTATGCCTTCCTTCCGCTTAATTGAGAAACATATCGATGTCTAGGAAATATTTTAGATTACTTGTATTTATACAATATATATTCTTAGATATTGTAAGACTATTTGAAATATTTCACAAATAGGTTAGTTCACGCAAACTTTATTTTCTTCGTTATTATATTACGTCAAAGTATTTTGGAAACAAATCGTACAACGTCATTGTTTTATTGGGTTATTTACGACAGCCATCTTGTTAGACTTCATACAACATACAACTGTGCTTAGAGGAAATGAGGAAACTGTTAAAATCCTAATCATCTTAATATTAATTCATACAGGAAAAAGACATTTTTAATGTCTGATTAATCCGATCACAAGTAGTCTGATAAGAAACCATTACAGTGTTTGACATAGATTAAAGTTTCTGTGGGGATCTGTTAACGCTACATCAGATTTAGTTATTACTTCAACAATTTAGGTACATGATTGCCAATTAAGTTATCAGGAGTACAAACGGCTGATATCCACCAAGTATGACACCTGTAGAACGTAATATAAAGTTATCTGATTCAGAATTATTTCACCATCGAAACCCTACTTTTACCTAATGTCGCTGTAATCCTTGGTTTCTCGGTTGGTATAAATACTTCCCCTGTTAGATCATTTATTTTTACGTCGAAACTGCTTAATGAACAAAATTTCTTATTAATGATAATAATAGTCTATATGACATAATGTACACGTAGCAAAATACCACATACACGGAATATATTTTATCACAGCATACGTCCATTTGCTATGACATGCACACAAATATCAGGAATAGGATAAAAAGGACAAAAACTTCTTACCATTTCTCTGTTGTTTCAATATTTAGTGGGCATCATGTGGTATTAAGTAACATATTTACGTTTTTGAATACAAACATACATTGTAACATTTACAAACCAGTAAATATTTTATAACGTCATTAAATCATAAGTTGGAGTACAGTCTTGTCTGAAACCGTCTGTTTTCTTGTATTTGTCTTAGATTTTATAAAATTACACCATAGACAGTAAAGATTGACTTATAGCCATATAAATCAGTAATAAACATTTCTTGTCGTGTGTGTGAAACAATATTTCATCTAAATCTAGACTGGCATTATGTTTCCTATAGGGAATCTGGGTTACGACAAATTGATGGTAGCTGGTTGTCTGTGTGTGTAATTCAAATTGTAATTCATTTTCTGCTATAATGATCATTTGCAGTAAAATTTAAGCAAAATAAGATGTCAGGATTAAAAAATAGAAATTCTCAAGTGGAGATTCTAAAGAACGAAACACTGAAAAATATCAACCGTTCGTTTACTAACCAATGATTGTGTGTAGACAGAACTAATCTCTAAATGACACCATTAGGAAATGAGAGAATTTCCCATTACAGTATTTTGTTCTGCTTATTGTAGTTCAAAGAGATTCGAAATGACTTCTAGAAAATTACATAGTAGTCCTAAATGGATGTTTGTATAAGTAATAGAAGCGTTCTAACGATCTATAATGATAATTATGTATCTTCTGTTAAGGGAATACTAGCAAGGTTAGGAAAGTTCCACTTATACAGACGAACAGGATTCACTATCCACTTGTTCTATGAAAACAAGAAATGATAATGACTTTATAATTGTTATTAACAACTGTACTTGTTACAAATGAATGCTTAACGTAAACCCGTGATCTTTGTTACGGAAGCGAAATTTGGGGATTCGATTACAGCCATACTCACGCCAATTTTTGTAAAAAATACATTTGTTTATCTAGACATACAAATGATAGCATGGCTCTTGGAGAATGTGGTAGAATAACTCTCTGTTGTACTATGTATGTTGTCTTCAGTATTGATGTCTGCAAGAAAAGAAATCTCATAGATATGCATGAAAGTATTTAATGCTCGAACAACTAGGCGACATTCATCGTCATAACTGGGCAAGTAAAACACAGAATATATTCACTATAATATAGCATATAACCGAAAATCACAACGAAGCAACTCGTGTTGATCTTTATGTTGAAGATGATATCTAGCAAGTACAGGGTAGTGATTTTCACTTTATTAAAATATGATTTTGTATCTGATTCAGAAAATGACATACCAGTACTGATGTTGTGTATAATGTTAATTCATTCATTATTACAAATTATTTTCATCTAAATAAAAACGATAAATTAAATGATTGAAAAACGATACTTGGACTCCTACTTCATCGTCATAATGCATTGTTTCACGTACTTACTTTGTTATATGTAGCGTAACCCGGGTAAGTAACGTAGTTGGTAGCGCTGTAAAGTCCAATAAAACCAAATAAGGTAGAATTCCATACACCTCATAAAACATATTATTTCTTGCTTGTTTTTAAATGTAAATAACTGCCTGCATTCTGAAGTTCACACGATAACAGATCACCTCATAAAAGATGTTATTACTTGCTGCGATACTTAATATCAGAATATTGTTTTGTAAATGTTAATAACTAACTGTTGGCATTCTAAAGTAACCACGATAATAGATCATAAATATGTCTTTATTATTTCTAACTTCACACATTGTCTTTAGTTACAAAACTATATGTATTATAATGCTCGTTGATGAACTACAAACGTTTCAACAAATAAAAATTGTCAGTGTGTTTGTCTGATCCTGTCCTGTATGAAGGTGTTATATCTTTAACAGCAGATGATGTTTTTCCTTTTCTGACAATATCATTGGTCATTTGTTGTCTTTTTCACATGTAATTACTTACTGTTCCATTTACTGTTTATTAGACTTACCCTGATTAGCTTTCAATATCACTTTTATAAAACTCTCATAATATAGACTTCAATTGAGAGAAAAATAACTAAATATTTCTAAACAAACAATATTAGTTATCAAAAGAGAAGATTGTAATACAGGTAATGTAGTCTCGTAAGTGACAATTGTTACTTAAAAGCACTAAAAACTATTTTCTAATGCTTTTTTAAATAACTGTCAAATGTTTCCATATAATTTTATGTTGGTTTTACTTCTGACAGATTCATGTCTTAGAAATAGTTAAAACTTAGTTTTGCTTTTCGCTTGTTTTGGGCCAAAATCTGTTGAATAAATTGACAGTATCTCACAGTCTCCATCTGCGTAGAGATTGGGTATCAACGTGACAAAGTCATCTTTGAAACTCTCCGGGTGCCACGTGACAGTTTTATAAATATCTAAATTTGCTGTAACAACTATTGCATTAAGAAAATATGATTTTGACATCTTTTCTTTTACGCAATGTCTTCATTTGCGAGTATTAATTATGTATGTACGTAAAATAAATCAGGTAATGCTTATTAAAAGCCACCACCTACTGGTATATATGTATTGGGACAAAAATATGAACAATTAATGAGCAAATATTAACATGTACATAAAGTGATACTAACTTTAGGTTTAACTTACACAGTAGTACAGTTAATGTCATACATTATTACCATTTTGTTTAAGTCATATTATTGACAAGTGATTTACTAAATTAGATTTTACTCTTATAGCCTAATAGATGTCGACGTCTCTAAGTCAATCGAAATGAGTCGGAATTATGTTCTTATACATTAATTATGTTTAACTGCTACTCTACTAACATTTATTTCTTCTGGTTAGTTGGCAATTACAGTTATTGTAACATAATAAGATCATCAATGTAACATTAAAATAAACTAGATGGGAGCCCGTGCAAGCACGGGCTTTAGGTAATGACATTTTAGGTTATTGATTTAATAAAGGGAAATAACCGCTGCGGGGAGTTTGTTCTATTTTTAGTTTTATCTAGAACTATTTTTAGACACAAAACAAAACACACTTTTTTGTTGATTTTTGGCAGTTTTTGCAAATATCAAGAGGCTTTGTCAAAAAAGAATTGTCAACTTGATATGCCGGATTATAGGTGCTCCAGCGACAAACAAAAGATTTATTCAAAGCTGCGCAGTTTTTTCCACAAAACAGGAAACTCGCAAATTTAATAGTATAGATGCCAAATACTGTTTTGGCTTCACCACGACCAATTTCTTAGATTAATTAGATAAAACAGCTGTTTTCAGGTATAATATATATCTCACATGTAGTGTTTTGTTGAGATAGGATTTGTATTGCAGGTGTATGAGCAAGTGTTATTTTGTATTTTTGTTTGTTTACTAAAATCATGGACACAGTGTTTAAATCTAGCAAATAACATAAGCTGTATCACTTAAAAGGCATAGTGAGAATACATACGATAGCAAAACATAAACATGTTTTGCGAAATATGACTGCATTGTTCTAACATTCCTAAACTTTTTTTATTTGTACCAAATAATTTTTGTAAATGCAAGAGGGATGTAATGATCTCATTGTACAGTAAGTAGTCTGTAGATGTCAAATTTAGCATACATCAAAGTTGGTTTTAAGGAATAGAGTATTGTTTAATCATACAGAAGTATCCCTGTAACATTTCTTGGTAACATGTAATTTGCTCTGTTTAGTTATATTAAAGTTTATTTAATTGTTAAAAATAACAAAACAAAATTACCGGAAGAATTTCCAATCATGTTCACAACAGTTCAGTATAGACCCTGACCAGGTTCAACATACACGATATGAATTAATGTATTATTTTAAAAATATACTGTATTATCTCCTTTTTCTTCTCTAAACTGTTGTAATAAGTTGACAAATAACCCACAAACAACCAAACCTATATTATATAAATACTCATTAATGTTATGTATATTAACACACATCTAAATAACTAATTAAACTAATCATATTAATTTGTTACACTCAGAGACAGTAGATGCAATACATTCTCTCATTATTCTTAGATTAGCAACCTACAAACTTAGTGAGCAACGAGCATTTATCTTTGTCCTGATCAAACATCTATTATTGCCTGACTAAATTGCCTGTCTTGTTGACAGAAACACTAGCAAAGGATTGTAAAAAAATCAAAATACGAATTCAATCAATTTGGAGACGCATGACAAAAATTAATATGTAACAGGTAGAAGTTACGTCTAGATAGTTCAACAATATCTGACATCTTCCTTGAGTTGATGACAACGACAAGTACATCATAAATAATATAGAAGTTAACCCACGTATGGTATAAATATCTCGAAGTTATTTCACAGGATAATTTTCCCTCTACAGTTTTCATCTTGTCTTGAATGTAGGATAATGTACAAGATCAAAACACTAGTATATAGTTTGCGTCTGATAGCAAATATTTTATAACTCAATACTATCTAAGTTAAACACTTACAAAAAAGAACCAAAGTACATGTAATTTTCTTATAGTTTTTATTACCTTAGGCTAGTAGAGTTTTCTCTTATGACAAGAAATCAGAAACGAAAGATATGAACGACATTTTTTTAAAACAATACACTAAGTGAACGAGTTAGCTTTTGTGGTCGACGTTTGTTCATTGTCAGTCCATCCGTCGTCACTCGTCCGTGAACAATTTCACATTTGTGAACCAATGTCAATGACACTTGGTCATACTGTAACTCTCAATGAAATCTTGGAGATTGATAATGGGTAATAGTGAATAAAAAATAGGTCATTAGGTCAGATAAAGCCGAAACCATGTTAACACTATAGAGAACACACAGCTCAGCTGACACCCATGAAACTTGATAAGAATGTTTATATCTGTAAAATTTAGATTGATCTTTTCGAAATCTAAGAATATTTGTCACGATTACCCTTCCCTGAATAGAAAACGTTTTCTCTGTTTATGTGTTTTAATTGTTTCTTTGTATAACAATTTGCCTCATGATCACCAACTCTTACAATTTCTTAACCAAACCAACTTAACTCAGGTGAGCGATTAAGGACTATCATATACCTCTTGTATGGTTACTGATCAACGCGTGAGTGCATACTTTGTATATATTTTTAACGACACAATATGATATTGTAAATGAATACCCGAAGCAGGTTAGAACCATACGGTGTTATTTTTAAATGATTTAACAGTTTAATTAAAGGAATAAGCTTTTTAAATTCTAAAGATTTCTCACACATTTCCTAATACAGGTGTATATACAGATTTATACCCAGATTCATAGCGGTGTATATGCTTACACTGTGACATGATGATGAATATAACCAAATAGATATACTGCCAGAATGAATGTTCATTCCTATTAGATTGTCGAGTTTATTGATTCAACTAAAATTCTCACATAAACCATTCACAGCAATCTTAATCAAACATTGACAAGTGTCTAATAAATGGATTATTGTTCTGTTTATATTTGATTCCCTCGATACCTCTCTACGTCACGTGTTGCGAATATCTGATTAAATTATTGAGTGGAATTTTTACACCAGAGATTTTCAGCTGTTGAATCGTCTTCAGTAGAACTCTATTATATGTTTGTAAAACCCTTGGTTGAGATTAGACAGCTATCTAAAAGTTCATAGAAATATGTAACAAATGATATGTATCTAATGGTTAATATGATAGACATTTAGTACAACGAATCAGTGTAGAGTTTTCTGTATATGTTATATATTTCTAGACTTTCAACAGAAAACTAGAACACCAAAATATATGAAACGCTATTGATTCCTTGAATTTGGTAAGTGAAATTAGGGAAGAAAATAAACTTTAGCTTTTATTGTTAGATTTTGCAACTGCAATCGTTGTTTTCAATAGTATTATAAAAAACACTATACATATAAAAAGTACTAAAAGTAGGAAAATACTAAATTTACACTAGTATATATTGTAGAAATACATTTATTTGTTAATTTCATCTTCTTTGATTTTATGATATTTGAAAACCGCACACTTTCTCAATATCTCTAAATGAATTCTGTGCATGTTTCATTAAGACGAATCCTTTCAATTGTTTGAAAACATTGACAAGATTCAAGAGTAAACTGTAAGCATGTTAATATTTGAACACGCCGATATCAATAGGAAATACGCAGTATGATTATCATTTGTCGCGACAAAAGCCACACAAGCTCATACGTGGAAATGACTGATATATCGAAAGAAGAAACATTTCAAGTGGTCTAATGTGTTATGTTATAGGCTGACACATTGATCCTTTATTTTAGTATGTTCATATATAATATGTAAAATGTGTTTTAGCTTATTTATATGAATATTGATGCTTCACGCTTGAAGTAATAGAACAAAAGTACTTTTATTATGTTCCTAACTTGAAATCTGACACAACAAACTTTCTGCAATATCTGTTTCAGTATAGTTCGTTTTTATCAACTGTCAAAACATAATTACTTGCACAGTGGTTTTGTGAGATCTAACAATCTTGAAAATCGGATTGTATGTTTTAAACTTTGGTGAAGCAAACGAATAGCTTATCGGTTTAATAACGCCTGCTTGCTGAGTCGACGCTGCCATCGTATTTTAATGAGACGCATCAGTCACCGTGGAATAATTCAAACTTTCTTATTTAATTAAAACGGATTATAGGCTATCACTTATTCACAGCCATATCTTAAATTAAAATGTTTTTTCTCAAGTGTGTTTTTTCATCATTAATAAAATCTAGTTAATCCTTTTTGTCACAATGACCTAAATAATTATATTAATATGATACTGTAATAATCTGAGGCAAACATGACATAATAAACAAGATGCATAAAGAACGTGTAAAGGTGAATGAAAAAAAATCCAAATTATGTATTATCGTCGTCACCGAATACAATAGTTCTCCAAGGCAACATTTAACTGATTCTTGTCTTGTACAGAATGGGAATTTTAATGATGAATACAATTGCTAACATTAATAATTTGCAAGATCAGTTTTGGTATCACTTACAAAGGCAGCTGTAAGAGTGTCAAGATTTTCAAACATGTTTTCACAATTTAGATAACGATAAAAGTAAGTTAATCAAAGCACTGGAGTGCTGGAGGAACGATGTCTTGAACTTATTTTTTGATTAAAGAATATATTTTTATGTATATTATCTATAAAATAATGTATTAAGTATCAATTAACAGAATTTAACAAAAGAATAGCACTAGACTTCTCAAGTGGTTTGCTCATGGCAAGGTTTATCTTACTTTATCAAACAAAATAAACCAGTCAAAGAATTAATTTTCATCAACACATTTTAGGGTTATATACAGCAGCGATCTCACCAAACCAAAGATTATTCTGGACTATTTTCTTTAACCAAAAGGAGCTGACAACTTCTCATTTGTGGTTATCAATGGGTATTGTTTAACGAGATCGTTAATATTTTTGTTAAAATTTTAAAGATTTGGTGTGGAATGACAAGCTGATTTTTTTCACAAAAACATCGACTTTCTAACAATTCATTTAAGGTTTTCCCCCGAGTACTAAGCTCTTTTGCACAAAGCTACATTCCCATTTTTGTTCACTAATTTTAAGTCAAATTAACGTTTTGCACTTGCAATTTATTCAAAATAAAAAAATTACTCTAAGAATCGTCTATTTCCTATAAATATTTGTTTAAAATTCCGTACACACTTATACATATTCATTCCAAATTATAATCAAACTCAATAACTTAAAATCGCTCAAGTAAACTTTTAATGTGACACTTTGAAGACGACAACGTCATATCGCCGTATATTAAACATCCGGTAAGTGTATTAGTCATATCCAAAATGGCGGGTGTAATAACAATTGGATAAGTCACGTCGGTAAATATTTGTTTATTTCAAGTAATAATGAATTTAAACAAGTTTTTCGACGTTTAAAAGTTGTTATTTGACTTCCGTAACTCTAGCCAACCCTGTCTAGGGTTGTCTATAGTTACGGAACTTCCGTAACTCTAGAACCTTGGTCTAGAGTTACGGTACCGTAACTCAAGCCACTGCTTAATATAATACGATCATTTAATATTGTTTATTACTATCGAATGATGTAATTATGTTACGCATATAACAGGCATTGTCAAAAACATCGTAGGCCCTTTTTACTCCAACAAGTAATCATTGCAGTTGTGACGGGTTGAGTTGTCTACGGGTTGAGTTATCCCGTTTCCATTGCAAAATTTATATGTCCTGAGAGTAACCTCCCTTTTCCTGAAGAGTTTCAAGAACGACAACACAAGCCAGCGTTGTATTACATTTAAATGAGATGTTAATGAGTTTCACGCTTGAACTACGCCTCTTTGTCTATGTTGAAAATTGTTGAAGCGTGAAAAGAGTAATCTTATACTTTCTTGTTACCATTTGGAACGATGCTAAATTAGCATCGTTCCAAAAATGAATCACACAACTTATGTCTTGACATCTTTCACTGAATTACAGAATTACTTATACTAGTAATTATGCATGTCAGTTTAAACTGATATTAGATCACACTGGAATGTCATATATTTGGTATTTTACAAATTATAAAAATTATAACAAAGATATTTTTAACTAAGTTGGTAGGCTAACATCAATTACAACTCAAGCTTGAAACTTATAGTATTCTTAAACTTGATTTTATTCTCGTACCTTATTTCAACAATAACAAAACAACAAATTTGGAATAGCGTGCAGTAAATTCTGTATTTCGCGCCACACTCTAACAATTAAAGAAAGGCGATATAATAACAATGTATATGTCAAAACTGGAGCAGGAATCCACCTGAATAAGAACACATTTTTTACTAGACTAAGTATGAGCTTATCTTAGAGAATTAAGAAAACATATTTTAAATGATATTTTGCCATTGGATCATAAAAAGTAAATTCAAACAATAATTAAATAGCAAAAAACAACAAAACTTGAATTTTATTTACCTGTATCTTTCACCTCTTTTAAATTAAGCAATTTACGATAAACTTCTTCTCTGCTAACTGAATGTACTTCATATATTTGTATATATACGTTTACTTATAACACAGTCCGGAATACGTTTGCGAATCCGGAAATCTTGCAAACTTACTTTTTTATTTTTCATCCGATTTATTTCAAATTTTCAATAAATGTAGATCTACATATGAGCATAACACCAGTAAACTTTCATCCAGATATCTTTACTAGAAATATGTTTAATTTTAAGTCAAAAGTCAAAATTCCCATGGGAATTGGCAAATTCCCATGGTAGAATAGCTCTCCCATGGGAATCCCATTTATAAAATGGGAATTTTCTCCCGTGGGAGAATTCTCCCATTTCTAATTCCATTATTAAAGCTCACATCAAGGTAAAAATACATATTTGGCATCATATTGATATTTTTAACATGAATATGAAAAAAAATATTTAAAAAGTCCAAAAATAAAAAATTCCCATATTTAAGAATGGGAGAATTCTCCCGTGGGAGAAATCCCATATTTAGGAATGGGAGAATTCTCCCGTGGGAGAAATCCCATATCCAAAATGGGAGAATTCTCCCGTGGGAGAAATCCCATTATTAAAATGGGAGAGTTCTCCCGTGGGAGAAATCACATTTTTTAAATAGGAGATTAGTCACATTGGTAAACTATTGTAAGACATATAGGAGAAATTTGATGTTGAGCTGAAGATTCTAGAGGGATGGCTAGTAGATTGTTTGAATTATTTTTAATCTAAAATAAAAATTGCTTATGTTTATTCTTTTTCATTGCTTAAATGAAGATTTCATTTAAAAATTACCATCCTTTCTATAATAATTTGGTTGTAAATATAATATATAAATGTAAGTTAGTTAACCTGCTCTTATGAATACATTTTATAGATGAGTGTGATGTGAATACAGACTTCCCTACATTATACGTTTCATAAAGAAATAAGAAGTAGATAATGCTTTTATTCTATGACTTTATACCAGTCATCAATTTATCCTCTAGCCTGAACCCATGACTAGCCTACATTGATACAGGCTAGTGAAATCTACTTGATTCATACAATTTGGCTAGCTAATAATTTTGCCTTGAACTTCATAACATTATTAATGGACCTTAATTGATATGCCAAAAAAAGACACAACACTCTATTGAAAAGCAAAACGCATGCCCCTAATAAGAACGTGACCTCCTTGTTTCACTTTCGTAACATTATTAATCAGTCAAAACTGACATGCTGCAAAAACACTCAAAAAAAGAGAATGAAATCAAAACAGACTTTGAAATCATTCAGAAAATAATTTAGACTTACTTGTAAGAAATCATTTGCTGTTCCTTAATCAGTGCCAAAAAAACTAATCAGTAGTTATTGTACAATGAAGTTGTAACACAATACGATGTAAATAAGACAAATAAAAACGTTCTATTACCAAAGCTTTTATATGAATTTATGATGAAAATAATTGGATTGCGTACGAAGTTTGTTATTTCGAATCAGTAGGTTAAATAATAACGATTCATAATTTATAGACGTATTTCAAATATATTCACTGTCTCATTGGATTTGTTGATTCGATGCTTAAGGACTTTCAGTCCACAATTCATGTGTTAAATGAAAAGATTAATCCTATCTGGTTTTCAGTTCTCATCATTTATTGAGAATATAAAATACAATTTGTTTTAAAAAAAGACAGTATTACATTGGTAATCTAACTAATCTTACACTAGATTAAGCCGATCATCGGGTTGGAAAAAGTGAGCTCAAAATCGAATTTCATATATGATTTTAATATTTTCTCATCAGATCTTTTTCCACATAACATGTTTTACATTAATACACATCTAATCACGGGGTGCTATTTTGAGACAACTATAACAATAATATTAAGTACGTAACTGTCTTATAATGCGTTTACTTTTCTCGCAGGAGACTTCTATATTATTCTTTGAAAGTTTTGTTTACAACCTTATTTCAAACAGTTTACTTATAAGAAGTGTTTACTAGCAGGAGAATAAATGAATGATTATTAATATTGTCTAGGAAGTAATACTACAAGGGACATTTGTACTGTTTGGACTGGTATAGCCCCCAAACATCTAACTGATTAAAAATCGTTGAATACAGACAGTGTTTACCAAACCATGTTATTGATTCAACTAAAATTCTCACATAAACCATTCACAGCAATCTTAATCAAACATTGACAAGTGTCTAGTAAATAGATTGTTCTGTTTATATAGAGTTCCCTCGATACCTCTCTCCGTCACTTGTTGTGAATATCTGATTAAATTATTGAGTGGAAATATTAACACCGGAGATCTTTAAGTAGTTTAGTTTTTGTCAGAAGGACTCAGACTGATGCATATTCTTTTTATGTTCAGATTTTACTAAAAGTTGGAAACTTTGACGCCAACATTACACTTAGATAAAACAGTAAGTGATATGGAAGTTTATCTTGCTGTATGCTTTGTCCTTCCGGCTATTCCATAAGGAGTGTCGATTTCCCTTCACATAAACAATACATATACAGCGTCAGGCCACAGTTACTATAGTTAACTTCAAATTAGGAGTACATTTGAATGTTTGCCAAATTGTCCTAAAATAGAGTTTTTAGAAACAATACAGGACTACCGTCTGCTGCAATCCAATACAAAATCTACAAATACCATAACCACTTTAAAGAACACAATTTGATAGGACGTTTAATGTCAGTGTGGAACGCGTCTTATCTGTAAGTAAAGTATTATATTCTAAAATACATCTGATCAGTAAATAACTTATTTCTCTTAAGGGGTTTCTTTATCATCAAGTTTATATTCCTTAGATAGTTTCCAACTGTATAATTACTTACAGAAGTGTCTACTATCAAGGGGGTTTAGAGGATATATAAATTTACTAAGTGTTGCGTGTAAAAGACAAATATTACCCATAGATCAGGATCGCACGTTAATCTTAATCTCGAGTAAACTGTAATGCATTTCTTGTCTAAGCATGTTTCGTAGGAGTGTGTTAGCTTTTATGGGACAATATTGTGCTCGTATGTCACGAATGGATGAAAACCTAAAAAAGAGCGATAATAAACATATAATTTGTGATAGAAAAACTTGCTTACATAGCGTATCTGATTAAAAGTAATATTCTATGATATGAATAATCGTAAAATATATAATTCACACAATTTTTATAATAAAAAGAATTAATGTGAAATCCTGTAATGTAAAAGAAACAGCAATAACATGAAGCATGAAATGAAATGTTTATGCTTTGTACAGATGGTCAACCATTATGTTGATTATATTATAGTCTAGGCGTAGGATAGTTCTAATACAATAATAAAATATGACTTTGATCATAATGACAAGATTTTATTTTAAAACCTATAGACTACAAATGACAAGAAGATATTCATTAAAATGAACACGTCGATAACAGCTTGCCACAGACACATGCAATCAATGGTTCAGTTGAAGCTAGACAAAAACATACCAATTACAATCAGATAATGTCTGTCGTCCTGAAAGAATCTGAGCAAATTGGATTCTCTGATAGCTACATTCTTACTAAGCGACAATTACCCTATTTTTCCTCAATGTGATTATCACTTATGATGGCAAATTCTTACTAGATCAAACAACGGGTATAATAATAATTTATACATTTATACACTTTAATTCTCTAATTATTGTCTGCTCACTTTATGCCATGCATCTTAATCATTATTCCGACACTTAATGATTAAAGTCGATATTTGAAACGATCTAAATAAATAACTCTGTATGCAAGTGTATTCTTAACAAGAAATGTCTTTAAAAAAGACAAACTGCGTAGAATTATGATACAAGCCATCCTCGGTAACCCAGGGTTTTACGTCAACGATAATATTCATAACGTATGGGTACCGTGGACTTCCGACGATGGAGACAAGCATGATATGTCAAAATGAATTAACGAAATATCTGCATCATGCGCAATTAATTATTGCATTTCACATTGCATTTCTGGTTTACCATTGAACTGACCCAAATTAAATGGATTAATATCGTTGTCACATGTCTTTTTAGTGCAATTTGATAGTATGTTTTACGTATTTACAGCAGTATTATTCAACAACAAAGATTCAAGAAGAATAGTAATTAAGTAATTAACTCTACGTATGTGTTATAAAGCATTACAATCTATAAAACATTATAATGTTATAATCTAAATTAAAAAAAGATTGTCTAAAAGAATTTACACTATATTATACTTAATAATTAAAAACATATTACAATAAAAACGTGGCTAAAATACTAGAAAATTCACACGAACTATTTACTTTATCAAAGGGAGATAATTTGTATGCTCATGTATATTGATCACTTAAAGACGATCCGGCATATGAAAGGAAACTACTCTCAACAAAGTCATTTTCGTTTTACATAAAGATCAGTCATAAAATTGTTGTGGTATGTGAAAAAAATATAACCTGACACACAATCATTTAATTTATCTATTATATATCCAATGTTCTTATAACAAACCTTGGGGTGCATAACTTAATTCATAACGCTTATGAAAACACCAAAGACTGTTTTTAATTTTCAATATCTGACGAACACGGAGAAACGGTCTTTTCAGTTTTTGTAGACATTGTAGTCTTTTTACTATTTTTAACCGATATTAGTGGGATTTCTACAAAGTTGCCATGCAGAATTTTGTATTTGTCCATTATAAAGAGATTTTATAAATAGGTTTGCGTATTCCGAAAGCGAGCTTAGACAGCTACGCCGAAAAAAAGACAAGTAAACGTACAACTCATATGTCCCTTATATGTTTTCTTAAGTCAAATTTTGCAGTATACATAAACAACTTAAGATGTCATTTGTACTTGTAAACTTTACATGAAAATCTAATTTTCATGGATTATCCAAAGAAAGATATCTCAATGTTTAGTTAAAACGTATTGAGAAATTGATTAAATACACACTCCTGTTATTGCACAGGTATATAAACCATAGAAGAGTACGGGGAAATGCAATTGAATGATAAAAATGAGTTTCTTAAAATGTGACAGAACCACCTATATACATTCAATAGTGTCACACATGGCGTAGGAATCTACAACTTGCATTAATATTTATTGCATTTAACTTATAATGAATAATTTTCAAGTAATGATGTGTTTTTTTTTCAATTTGCAACATAACTATTTACTTCAATTCATTACCATATCAGAGCTATGAGAAAAATACAACGCAGAACTATTTGACCAACAATCCTAATTATTTGTTTAATTTCTCATCCATTGAGTTAACCATTATGCTCACAAACTAACTGGTCTGTTCTGTACGATACTACGCTAAGCATTATGCATAAAAATGTATTAATACCTGAAGCCACGTGTCAATTTTTACATGTACTGAATAAATTTCACATTTTTGTGACCTCGCAATATAATATTGCTATACAAATAAGTATGCACGTTAAAAAACTAATTTACTGGTCATTTAACCTCCATGTGAACGTGTTTACATCTGTCAATCATTACACATACCTTTGAAAACGAAATTAGGACACGGCTACGGATATATAGCTATTGAGGTTTAAAAGGACATTGTATCTATGGATGGGTATTCCTTATGTTATTAGCTAGCATTTTTACAATTTAATTATGATTATATTAAAACAAAAACGAAAAAACATACAACGATTTTATGTTCATATATACACCGCACTTCTTCCCGTGCGTTGCCGATTGTGCGATATGAGTTAAGCGTCTAAGCCAAGATATATTTCATCGTCTACGTATAGAGTGAGGATCAATGCGTCACACCCTTTCAAATTGGGATTCACCACAGGGAATCTTCACTATTGTCAAACTTGTTTGAGAACCCAAAGTTAATTCAGCATCTTATACGAGGGGTGTCCCAGTAAATCGTGGACTCTGTTTATGGCGGAAAAATTACGCGCAACTTTAGCACCAACTTTTAACTGCCATTAAATGTATGTGTTGTGAGTAAGTATGCTAAATTTTTAGACGGTTAATTAAAAAGTAAAAGTTTTGCTTCAATTAATAAGACACTAGGTATGACAACGCGGCGCAAGCCAACGTCATATTAAAACGTCAGGTCTATGAAATCATTTTTATTCACTCTCCAAGTTCGCCTTGTTGTGAACAGTGACAAATACTGGCAATGTATTTACTTCATATTTACTTTAACAAATTTGTTTTTGTCTTACTTTTGTTACAAATTTGTGACATCAGTCTCAAAATATTAGTATGGTCAATGATATAATGGTCCACGGTTAAGTATCCAACTTAACTTTGAATAACACTTCCAGCAGTTTTTGGTACGATAAATTCAGTCGATGTATTACACAATGAATAACTACTCTACCATATGTAGTATGCACATTGTATACTTAATGATTCATTTTGTCTGTCTATATGTTTAAATTCAAATTTATACCCATCCATGTTGTGCCAGGTTGATTATAAAACTGAGTTGCAATTACATAGACTCAATCTTGTCCTGACGTCACCTTATCTCGTTGATGTCACAATTTTCGTGTTTCGGTGCAAACGCGTATGGCACTCTTGAATACGTAATTTATGATTTGAGATTTGGTGTGATAATACATAGATAATTTCTGCGAATGTCTATGTAAAAATAAAATGCAATTAAAAAGATTAAGTTTAAATTTTGCTGCCCACTTGAACTCAGTATGAACGAATATACAAGTGTGAAAGTGGTTGCGCCGCATGCACATACCTTGTATTAGCTGAACATTAAAATTACGCCTTTAATACAAATACTTTTAGGTCAAATGCTTAATTTGTATAAAAATAAGGCTAACAAACAGTCTTGTAAATTATGATCATCATGAGACGTAAGGAAAAAAAACGTAAGGACAAAGTACACGATTTACTGGGACACCCCTCGTATAGTGATGCTAAGTTTAAAAAAGATGTATGTTTGGTATTGATCTAACGGGTTCTTAAAACTTGAACACGACAACAACAATCCTTAATTTTGACGCCATTGCCTTTTAAGGTTCTGAGTGAATTAAACGTCATATATTTCAGAACCTAAACAAGTCATTGTTTATAAAAGAAAAGACAACATCCTTACATGCTCATTTATTCTAATTTTGTTCTTTGAATTAAGCTGTTAACGGTAACTTAGCACATACTTCCGTCAGGGTCTGACAACTGCCTTCAGTGGTAGTATCGAAAAAGACCGTAGAAATTATTTTCAAGTCCAAATTCTACGAAAGTATGTCCAACCCGCTCACGACCCCTCGATCAGTAGATTTGCAAGCTACTAACTGCATCAGCCGGGCGTTCACATATTTTAATTGAAGCGTTTATAACGCGTTGACCCTTAAATAAAATCCTGTCGGAGCAAAAAGAAAGATTTGTGGAACAAAATGAAGTTAGTCTACATTTAGATCTGCATTTGCTTTATAGATTGCTTTAAATTGTCTGCACTAAACATAAGACATTGAATCATATTAAATAAGTTTTATTATTTTCTGAGTTTACAAAAATATATTATAAATGGTCCTTTGTGAATCAAAATATAAATTATAAATCTCCACATGAATAATGTCTCATAGGAAACCTTTTTAAATAAACAACGTATGCCTTCCTTCCGCTTAATAGAGAAAATATCGATGTCTAGGAAATCATTTTGATTATTTATTATTGGTATTTATACCAAATGTATTATCAGAAATTGTTAGACTATTTGAAATATTTCACAAACAGTACTTTTTTCTTTAATATATTACCTCAAAGTATCTGGAAACAAATCCTACAAATGCATTTATTTATTGGGTTATTAACGACAGCCATCGTGTTAGACTTCATATAACATATTCATGTGCTTATAGGAAATTAGTAAACTGTTAAAACCCTTATCATTTTATTAATAATACAGGAAAAAAGACATTCTTTAATGTCTGATTAATCCGATAAATAGTAGTCTGGTGAGAAACCATAAAGTGTTTGACATAGATTAAAGTTACTGTGGTGATCTGTTTACGCTACATCAGATTTAGCTATTAAGTTAACAATTAAAAAAACACAACATAATTGCCAATTTAGTAATCAGGAGTACAAACGGGTGATATCCACCTTATATGACACATGTAGAGCGTAATATAAAGTTTTCTTATTCAGAATTATTCCTCCATCGAAACTCTACTTTTATCTAATGTCGTTAAATCATAAGTTGGAGTACAGACCTGTCTGAAACCGTCTGTTTTCTTGTATTTGTCTTGGATTTTATATAATTACACCATTGACAGTAAAGATTGACTTATAGCCACATTAATCAGTAATAAACATTTCTTTTTGTGTGTGTGAAACAATATTTCATCTAAATCTAGACTGGCATTATGTTTAGTTTTGGGAGTCTGGGTTACGACAAATTGAAAAGGAGCTGGATGTCTTTGTGTGTAATTCGAATTGTTATTCAGTTTCTGCTATAAAGATCATTTGCCATTTGAAAAAAAACGACATGTCTGGATTTAAGAATGAAAATGTTCAAGTGAAAATCTACAGAACGTAACACTTAAAAATACCATCCGTTCATTATTGAACCAATAATTGTGTGTAGACAGAACTAATCTCTAAATGACACCATTAGGAAATAAGAGAATTTCCCATTACAGTTTTTGGTTCTGCTTATTGTAGTTCAAAGAGATTCGAAATGACTTCTAGAAAATTACGTTGCATTCCTAAATGAATGTTTGTAAAGTAATAGAAGCGTTCTAGCGATCTATAATGATAATGATATGTATCTTCTGTTAAAGGAATACTAGCAAGGTTAGGAAGGTTCCACATATACGGACAAATAAGATTGACTATATACTTAACTATGAAAACAAGAAATGATAATAAGTTTATAATTGTTAGTTTAAAAATGTACTTGTGACAAATGCATGCTTTACGTAAAACCGTGATCTTTGTTATAGAAGCGGAATCAGGGGAAGGGGTCGAGTAATGCTATTATCAATACATTGTAAAAATACATTTGTTTATCTAGACATATAAATGATTGCATGGCTCTAGTAGAATGTGGTAGATTAACTCTCTCTGTTGTACTATGTACGTTGTCTTCAGTATTGATGTCTGCAAGAAAAGAAATATCATATATATGCATGAAAGTATTTAATGCTCGAACAACTAGACGACATTTGTCGTCATAACTGGGCGAGTAAAACACAGAATATATTCACAATAATATAGCATATAACCGAAAATCACAACGAAGCAACTCGTGTTGATCTTTATGTTGAAAATGATATCTAGCTAGTACAGGGTAGTGATTTTCACTTTATTAAAATACTGATTTTGTATCTGATTCAGAAAATGACATTAACTATTCTTATATAATACATGTAGTTTTGTACCTTTTTTGTAATTGTAGCGGTGCTAGTTTTGGGAACCTTGTTCCTCGACTTTGTTTATCAGGAACCAATACTCTTACTTGCTTAGGTATTAAGAACATATATTCACAAATGAAAAGAACACGGCGTGTAATCTATAAAAGGCCGTGCAACCGGTTTTAAAAGTTGTCTGGGTACACTATTCGTCAAAGCAGGGTGTGGTTCTCTTTCGTTAGGTCTTTCGTGTAGTTTCACTGTATGTTGACTTCACGTGGTGTGTGTTAGTATTGACTTGTATAAGTATGGAAAGCTGTTTTCCTACTGAAGATTAATACTATTGATGCATCTGTTCATCTTCTAGTCATCTGAATTATATATATTTTTGAGTTTATCATATACATGTGACATCATTCATAGAAATATACATCGATGTAAACAGAATTAGAGTTGTGTTACCCTTTTACCCACGACCCGTGTGGCAGGTGTGTTTTGGCCACCTGGCCACACGTTACATTTGGAGCCCCCAGTGAGAAGATCTTCTTTGAAGTCTATTATGGTTTGTGAAACTTTATCCAGCTCTACAAGAACTTTCCAACAAATTTGACTTATTTATATAATTTGAGTACTCATTACTTAGGACTCTGATAAATTTTCTTTTCTTTATTATTTTTTTTCTATTTAGTTTTGTAATTTTTTTTACATTGAAATTTTTTTTTTTAATAATTTTAATATTTTTTTTTTATTGAAATTTGTCTTTATTTACATGTAATGAGTATTTTTTGCGAGCGAGCAGATGTTTTTTGAGCGAGTCGTCACTGCACAGTCACTTTAATTAAGATATTAACATTGCACGAATACTTTTCTAATAATCATTCATTTTCATACATTATTCATTTCACTATTAATAATCATTCATTTTCATTGATTATTCATTTAACTGTTAAAATCATTCAGCCCATTCAACCTATTTCTATCACTTCTGTTCTCATCTTTGGTATATCACTCTTATTTACAGTGAAATTGTGATGCTGGTTTTACAGTTTGGTGTTGGCTGGATTGGAGTTGAATTTTAATTAGTACATAGTAGTTTTTTATATTTATGTAGAAGTTCAGTGATTGTAGCTTTGTGAAAGTTTATAGTCGGTTTACTGTATGTTTACATGTGTAGTTTATACTTGTTGGGTTGTTACTAGTACTGTAATAATAGTGTAGTCAACCCCTTAGAATTTGCAGTGTTGCAAAGTATTGTTATATAGTGAAACATTTATAGTTTATTTTTATACTTTGCATTAGTATTTTTTTTCATGTTAACAGTTAATACCTTATCTCGTATTTGATTATATTGCAAACAACTAATTGTCATATTATTTTGTTTTTGTGCTATTTCTTCTTGTTTTCGTACAGTTGTTTCTATAGCATTTAGTCATGGCAACTGGTAAGGATTCTGATATGGTGGAACTCTTAAAATCATTGAAAGTAGAAAGTGTGGAAGAATTACGGGACTTGTTGAAATCAAAAGATGTAAGACCAAAGTCAGATACAAGTGCATGTAAGTATCCTAGAATTTCTTTATATTTTGGCGAATCAGGAAAAGGTGAAGTTAGCTATAGAACATGGCGATATGAAATTAATTGTTTATTACAAGAACATGCTTACTCCCGTGAAAGCATCTTGCTTGGGATCAGGCGATCACTTAGGGGTGAAACAGCAGACATGGTAATGAGATTAGGTGAAGGAGCTTCTATTGAAGACATTTTACTTAACTTTCACAGTACGTTTGGTAATACTGAGACACAAGAAACTGTTCTTAGTAAGTTGTATGGTTGCCATCAAGAATTGAATGAGCCAGTTGTTAAGTATGCTTCACGAGTTGAAGAATTATTCGCGCAAGCAGTTGAGCTTCGCGCTATAGAAAGACGGCAACAGATATCATTAAAAAAGTGTTTTTTATGAAGGGCTCTTGCCTGAAATTAAAATTGCTGCTAGCTTTAAATATGAGGCTATATGTGATTACAACATGTTAAAATCTGAAATTAGAAAGATAGAAATTGAACTTGGAAAAGTTAGTAAGAAACCTGACTCTAAAGATCCTAAAATAAGTTGCAATGCAATGTCTGATGAAACTAAAAAGTCTGAATTTTCTGAATTAAAATCCATGTTAGAAAAGATTAATAGTAGGATTGATAATAATGAAAAAGAACAGGAAAATACTGCCTGTAATATTCAAGCCTTTTCAAACAGAGGTAGAAGAAATTTTAATTATGTTAATTTGCCACAATTATTTTAATTATGTTAATTCAGGCGAGGTTATACGCCTAGAAGACCTTTAGGTAAGAATACTTTTAAACCTTCATTTGATCATGTAAGATGTTATAATTGCAATAAATTGGGACATATTGCAAGGAATTGTCCTTTAAACTGTTAAGTACCTTTTCAGTGGGTCAAAATAAAGGTACATCACCACAGTTAGACCAAAAATTAGTTGGCGAGTCTGCTGAAGTTACGATTCGTGTTAATGGCAATACTGCATCTGCTCTTTGTGATACAGGCTCATGTGTTTCAACTTGTTCAGAAACATTTTATAATGAATATTTGAGTGATATTGAAATTAAATCACTTTCAAAAATTTTAAATGTTGAATGTGCGGATGGAAATAGTTAACCATACAAAGGTTATGTTGAAGTTTCTATATTACCTCATGGCATACCTGGTGCACATGAAATTCCTTGTCTTCTACTTGTTGTACCTGACACAAATTTTAATTCAAAAGTACCTGTTTTGTTGGGAACTAATATTTTGTCAGAGTTTTTAACAAATTGTAAGGATGTTAATGGTGAAAAGTTTTTACAACATGCTATGTTACATGTTCCTTGGTTTTTATCATTCCGATGTTTATCATTGAGAGAAAAAGAACTTATAAAAAATAATTATAGATTAGCTATAGTTAGATGTGCTGAAAGTGGTAATGTGAACATCAAACCTAATCAGTCTATCACTTTACGTTGTCATACTGACAGAGAGTTAGCTTACGACCTACCTGTGGTTTGATACAAGAAACTTCTGAATCGGTATTACCTGATACCATTACTGTAAGTCCGACCATGGTTAATTATTCTTCTGGTAAACAAATTGTTGATGTAACTGTTTCAAATTTGTCATATAATTCATATACTATTTCTCCAAAAACAATTTTAGCTGAAATACAACCTGTAACACTTGAGGATCTTGAAGAAGTTAAATGTAATATGTCATTTGATGCATTGTCAAAAATACATATAGGAACAGACGTTTCATTGGAAGAGCAACAAAAATTGAAAGATTTATTATATCTTCATAAAGACATTTTTTCTACTGGTCCTACAGACATAGGTAAGTGTAAAGTTTCTAAACATAACATTGAATTAAATGATTATACTCCTTTCAAAGAAAAATATCGTCGTATACCACCTGGTATGATAGAGGAAGTAAGAAAACATGTTAAAGAATTACTAGATAGTAATGTCATTCGTGAATCTAAATCACCTTGGGCATCAGCTGTTGTTTTATGTAGAAAAAAGTCTGGACAATTGAGAATGTCTATCGACTATAGAAAATTAAATCGTCGTACTGTTAAAGATTCTCATGCATTACCTAGACCAGAAGACATTTTTGATTGTTTAAATGGCTCCAAATGGTTTTCTATTATTGATATGAAATCTGGGTATCACCAAGTTTGGGTATCATATGGTTTGCGCCAAGTGTAGGCTGCATAAAACCTGCTCTGTTCTTTTTTGTGATTTTTGCAATTTCTTGTGGATTGATTAAAGTGATTTTTATCAAAATGGATTATTAAAGTGTGATTTGTGCATTAGTGAAATTCAATTTTGGAAATTTAACTTCATTTTGGAGATATTTGATGCTTAAAATTTGAAAATATTACAAAATATTATTACTTAGTGATATAAAACTATTCAACCGTAACATAAAATTTACAATCTTATTGTTATAAGACATAATACATTGAATAGCTATATGGACTTACAGTCACTTTGCAATTGAGTAATAGAGAAGTGTTTGATTAACCAGGGATTTATAATCTATGTTTATCAACACATTATATTGTATAGCCTATAGGATTTTCAATTCAGTAGTTCATAAATACAATAGATTTGAGCTCACCAATTTAACAATTGCAATTTGAGTATAATCATAATGACCATTGACTCTAATTCTATTTTAAAGTATAATCGCACTAATCTGATAAATATTGGTCAAATAAACTGCCCGAGGCAGATACAAAGTATCTGAGGTAACTGTAAATAGATTGAAGAACCTAGGTGTGTTAAGTTACAGGACAAAAAGGGGAGGAAAATTGAAAAGTAAAATCAGTTCAAACAATGGGGTCAATTTAAACATTATAGTACCACTACCACAAGTTATAGAACCAGTTATTTCCCTGAGAGTAGCAGAAAACACTGATATTGAAAACCTGAGGCATAATAATTTAAATAACCTTGTCGATGTAAATAAAATCTTGACCAATGCTGTTCCTTATCAATCAAGAACAAAACAACTGAGTGTTTGTAGTATGAACGTTAGATCTGTCAAAAATAAAGCCGAATCCCTGTGTGATTTCATAGTTTCAAACAATTTTGACATTGTCGCCTTAACAGAAACCTGGCTAACAAGTAACGATGACTCCTGTATAAATGATCTATTGCCTACCGGATACGTTATGAAACAGATTATGAGAAGCAGCTCCCAACGTGGTGGGGGCGTCGCCTTGATCTATAAGAGCTCAATTACATTGAAAAAGCTGAAATGTAGACAGCTGTCATAGTTTGAACTATTTGACTGTCTTTTAGACATAGGTGGATTCAATCTGTGTCTAGCTATTGTCTATAGGCCACCCCCATCAAAAGCAAACGGTTTAAAAACTTCAAAATTTCTTGAATGTGAATGGCCTTCTTTCTTGAGTGAATATGCCACAGAAGAAAATGAAATTCTAATTGTTGGTGATTTGAACTTTCATCTTGATACTAGAACAAACAGAGATACTATTATTTTCTCCAATATACTTGACTCTTGTGGTATGAAGCAGTGGGTAAATGAACCAACTCATGTGAAGGGTCACACACTTGATGTTGTAATAACACGCGACAATTGCACAATTGTTTCTGATATTGTGGTTACCGACCCTGGACTATGTGATCATCAGGGGAATATGAAACAGGACCATTTTGCTATTATTTTTAACATTGATACAACTAAACAAAAGCCAATAAACAAAACTGTTACATACAGAAAGTTAAGAGCTATTGACACTGGGTTGTTAAAACAAGACTTGATTATCTTCAATAAAATAAATTCTCAAAATTTGGATGCTGTAGAACTGCTTGATATTTATAATAGTGAGCTAACCAAATTGATAGATAAACATGCTCCTTTACACACAAAGACAATTACAGTTCGTCCTCAATCTCCATGGTTTAATGAGGAGCTACATTCTGCTAAACATTTGAAACGTAAATTAGAACGCAAATGGAGGGAAACAAAACTTTTGATCCATCATCAGATTTACAGAAATCAATGTGCTGTGTATAACAAACTGCTGATTGAAGCCCGTAAAGTCTATTACTCAGACAAAGTTGAAGCTGCTGGCAGAGATAGCAAAAGTTTATTCAAAATTGTAAATAACTTGTTAAATGGAGAAAAGCGTGGTCCTCTTTTACCATCTGGAACCACACCGAAAGACACTGCTCAGAATTTTAGCGAGTTTTTCTCATCCAAAAATTGAAGGCATAAGAAATGACATTATAAACAGTCAAGCTGAAACACCCACTGAATCTGTGACCGAGCAATTCCAAGGCACTAAACTTAAAAGTCTAGCTTGTGCTTCACAAGAAGAAGTAAAGAAAATCATTGAGAAGTCACCAAATAAATCTTGCGAGTTAGATCCTATTCCAACATGGCTTCTTAAATCATGTTTACCCGAACTCTTGCCTGTAATCACAATTCTAATCAATTCATCACTTAACGCTGGGAGTGTACCAAAAGCATTTAAAAGTGCTATTATAAGACCATTGCTGAAAAAGTCAGATTTGGATTCAAATGTACTTAAGAATTACAGACCGGTTTCAAATCTTCCATTTCTGTCAAAGATTTTAGAAAAAGTTGTAAATGTTACACTTGAGAACCATCTTAAAGAGAACAATCTGCATGAACCTTATCAATCTGCCTACAGAGAATTTCATTCCACGGAAACGGCTCTTCTTAAGGTGCAAAATGACATTCTTCAGTCTTTAGACAATAATTGTGTAACAATATTGGTGTTACTAGACCTATTGGCTGCTTTCGACACCATAGACCATCATACGTTGTTAAGCAGACTGCATGATCACTATGGTCTTGCTGATGGTGCTCTAAATTGGATAAAGTCATATCTGAGTGATCGATACCAAACAGTCTGTGTTGGTGGAGAACTTTCTGACCCTGTGCTGATGAAATACAGTATTCCTCAAGGATCTGTCTTAGGGCCTAAATATTTCACCATGTACACTAAGCCTGTTGGTGCCATCTGCTTGCAACATGGATTGTTACATCATTTCTATGCTGATGATTCTCAGCTATACATATCCTTTAAACCAATTGATAATATTTCAAGATCAGAAGCATTAAGTCGTATTGAAAAATGTTTGACTGAAATTATTTCATGGATGAATGCCAACATGCTGAAACTGAATGCAGACAAGACGGAAGTTATGTTGTTCTCTTCCAAACATAATCGTAAACATGTTGAAGACGTGTCCATTAGAGTTGGTGATTCCATCATAAACTCTAAAGACTGTATTAGAAATCTTGGTGCTTACTTCACACCACACATGGATATGGAGAAGCATGTCAATATTGTATGCAGATCGTCTTATTATCAGCTAAGAGATATATCGGTCGCATAAGAAAGTTTCTTACTGTGGATGCTACAAGGACGTTAGTAAATTCCCTGGTTACATCAAGATTGGACTACTGTAATGCCCTTCTTGCAAATACTTCAAAGTCAAATCTGAATAAACTTCAACGTCTACAAAATACAGCAGCAAGAATCATTACCAGAACCCGTGGTCATGACCATATAACACCAGTGCTCAAGGAACTTCATTGGCTTCCTGTTTGTCAGCGGATCAGCTACAAGCTCTTGATATATACATATAAAGCACTTAGCAACCAATGTCCCATATAAATCCAAGACCTAATACATGTTTATAAACCCAACAGAGACCTCCGATCTAGCAATTCATTATCTATACAGTCCCACGGTCTAGGACAATTACTTTTGGTAATCGTAGTTTCAGCCATGCTGCGCCAAAATTGTGAAATTCACTTCCAGACTCTGTCAAGTGTGCTCAGTCTCTAAATACTTTTAAGAGAAAATTAAAGACTTACCTGTTTGTCAATTACTATGGTCACTAAATCAATCACCCTGGGACAAACAACTTTGGTTTTGGAATAGATCAGTATTAATATGAACCAATCTTAGACTACTTAAAATTGTTTATTAGTACGTCCAATAATACTACAGTGAAATTTCTTTTAATCAATAGAAACTATCTGGCTGAATGATCTTAAAATATACCCAAATTACAAACATATAACACCATAGTTTAAAAAAAAATGATAATAATAATTATACCTAGGTCTATTACAAAATAATATGCGACCAAATGATGGATGTTCTGGTGGGATCCTTGGATTCGAATCCAACTTTGCACCTTGCAATTATGGATTTTGCAGGGCAACTAGCCAGTTTCCCCCATTGGCTGGGGGTTGCTTTTCAACCGATTACATACTCATTACCCTTAAAAATAATACTTTATCTAACCAATTAGGCCCTGACACTGATGGATGTTCTGGCAGGATCCTTGGATTCGAATCCAACTTTGCACCTTGCAATTATGGATTTTACAGGGCAACTAGCCAGTTTCCCCCATTGGCTGGGGGTTGCTTTTCAACCGGTTACATACTCATTACCCTTAAAAATAATACTTTATCTAACCAATTAGGCCCTGACGCTGATGGATGTTCCGGAGGGATCCTTGGATTGGAATCCGACTTTGCACCTTGCAATCATGGATTTTTCAAGGCATCTGGCTGGATTCCCTATTGGTCGGTGGCTGCCTTTTCTCATATTCTAATCATAACTATTATCACTTTTACTTTATCACTATACAATGTATGGTTGGGGGACGCGCGGCGCTGGTGCTGATGGATGTTTGGGTAGGAGCCTTGGAGAAGAATCCAACTTTGCACCTTGCAATCATGGATTTTCGGGGCATTTGGCCTGATTCCTCATCGACCACGTAGCTGCCGTTCTACCAACAATCCATTACCTCTCTTTCACTATTTTTAAAGTTGAAAATTCACTTGTTTTGTTGTTGTTGTTGTTTTTAAACTACTATGAGCACTTTATTGATCACAAATTTTAGTTTATTATTATTTTTCAGTTTATGTTTTTATATCTCTATCATTTTCGTTTTCATTTTAGCTCGTTTTTCCTAATTATGCATATGATTGTGAAGCGCTTTTGAACATATATTCAATATGAAAAGAGCGCTATACAAATACGGTATATAATAATAATAATAATAATAATAATAATAAAAGTTGAATTACAAGAAGAATGCAAGCAATTCACTGCTTTTACTTTAGGCCCCTTAGGTTTTTATGAGCATAACAAGTTACCATTTGGCTTATCCAATTCACCCAGTGAATATCAGAGAATAATGCAACATTGTTTGGGAGATTACCATATGAATATTTGTTTCATCTACCTTGATGACTTAATTATCTTTAGTTTAACCTATGAAGAACATTTAGACAGGTTAGATAAAGTTTTGAATAGGATTAAAGACTGTGGTTTAAAGTTATCACCTGAGAAATGTTATTTTCTTCAAAAAAGTGTAAAATTTTTAGGCCATGTTGTGTCTGATAAAGGATTAGAAACAGATCCTGACAAGTGTGATAAAGTAAAAAATTACCCAGTACCATCAAATTTTGATGAATTAAGATCTTTTTTGGCATTGGCAGGATATTATAGAAAATTCATAAAAAAACTTCAGTAAAGTAGCAAAACCCTTGTCTGATCTATTACCTCCTACTAGCCCTAAAAAGTTGAAATCTTCAAAACAATATCAGTGGAAGTGGGATACAGAACAACAGGTAACTTTTGAAAAAATTAAATCATTGTTGACCAGTCCCCCGATCCTAGCTTATCCTCAGTTTGATAAACCTTTTGAATTACATGTTGATGCTTGTTCAAAGTCACTTGGAGCTGTTTTATGCCAGGAACAGAATGGTCGAACTAGAGTTATTCCTTATGCTAGTCGAAGTTTGTCAAAGACTGAAAAAAATTATTTTACTTTTAAGTTGGAATTTTTAGCTCTAAAATGGGCGATTACTGTAAAATATAGTGACTATCTTATAGCCAATAAGTTTACTGTTTTCACAGACAATAATCCCTTGACACATGTTTTAACAAGTGCTAAACTTGATGCTACTGGTCAGAGGTGGGTTGCTAGCTTATCTGATTATGATTTTGACATCTTATACAAACCTGGAAGATCCAATACCGACGCGGACGTAATGTCGCGCATGCCTCAAATAGAAGAAACTAAATTAGATTCAATAACAGTTAAAGCTATTTGTAATAGTATTCATGTTTTAGGTTTAGTTGATATTTTACCAAGTTCAAGTCTTGATATTTTAGACATTACTAATTAACCTGAACAAACTATGGCTCAAATAGAAATGAGAGAGTTACGTAGGCAACAGCGTGAGGATCCTATAATTGGTCCATGGCTTAGAGCCGTTATTGATAGAACTTTTCCAAAAAAGTCATTGATTTCCCAAAGAACAAAGCACCAAACTATGTCTAGACAATTCAGTAAATTTAAATTGATAAGAGGCTTACTTTACAAAGAAATAAATGAAAATGAAAATAAATCTAATCAATTAATATTACCGTCTATTTATAGAAATGAAGTTTTAAAAGGTTTACATTGTGATGTTGGACATCCAGGTCGGGAAAGAACAATTTCATTGGTGAAGGACAGATTTTATTGGCCAGGTTATACTTTAGACGTATCAAATTATGTAAGTAAATGTGAAAGATGTTTGAAAGAAAAACTTCCCCAAAATAACACTGCACCTTTAGTTAGTATTAAATCTTTTTACCCCCTTGAACTTGTTAGTACTGATTTTTTGAAAGTTGATGAATGTAAAGGAGGCATTGGTAACATACTAGTGATCACAGATCATTTCACAAAATTTGCTGTAGCAGTACCTACAAAAAATCAGCCAGCAAAAACAACCGCTGAAGTTTTATTTTATTAAATCACTTTATTTATCCTTTTGGTATTCCAGCTAAGTTATTGTCAGACCAAGGTCCAAATTTTGAGTCTGAACTTATCCAAGAGCTTTGTAAGCTGATGGGAATTGACAAAATTCGAACTAGTGCTTACCACCCACACTGTAATGGTGTAGCAGAAAGATTTAACAGAAGTTTATTAAATATGTTAAGAACATTAGAACCAGAGAATCTAATTGGAAGAGTTATATTGCTAGCTTAGTTTTTGCCTACAATGCAACAAAACATGAAACTACAGGGTTTTCTCCCTTTGAACTTATGTTCGGTCGTAAACCTCGTCTGCCTGTGGATACCTTATTTGATTTAAATGATGCCAATTCTTTGAATACAGATTATGTCAAAGATTTACAGGTACGAATGCAATTGACACAAGATATAGCAACAAAAGCCACTGAAACATCAAGAGAGAAACAGAAGAGATTGTATGATAAAAAAGCAAAAACTGTTGAATTGAAACAAGGAGATAAGGTATTGGTAAAAATTTTAGCGTTTACTGGTCCACATAAATTAACAGATAAGTATGAAGATAGATTGTATGAAATTAAAGATCAGAAAGATGGAGATGTTCCTGTATTTATCGTTGTTGATGAGGAAGGTAATGAAAAAACCTTGCACAGAAATCATTTAGGTTTAGTAGAGCAAGGACATTCAATTGAGAAGGTGAATCAGAAGCCAGTACCTAGACCGCGCAGGTTTACACCCACGGCTTCTTCTGAGAATAAAAAAGTTGTCCCGGAGGTTGGTACATAAATCAGACGGTGGTTGGAGAGAATCCACTGACTCTGATTCTGATACCGAGGTGCTTGTCTGTAGAGAAAGACTGACCGGTCAGCATGTTAGAGATGAATCACAGTCTGATAGTACAGATGTGAGTAATTCTGATGATAATGATGATGATAGTGGTGATGATGATGATAATGCTGTTACTGTAGATAATCACGATATAGTATCTCCATCTCGAGAGGAAGTATTGCCGCAACCTAGACGGTCCGGTAGGGTTAGAAAGAAACCAGCTTGGTTTGATTCTTATCATATAGGAAGTCAACAATCTATAACTGACATTATTTTAAAAATGCTACAGGAAAGTAATAAACATATGTGCAAAATGCTTAAGACATTTTTGAAATGAAAATATTATATGTAAATATATTGTATCTTTTATATGTACAGTTGGATTTGTGTTAAGGTATTAACATTGACTTTCCAATGTTGAGTATTTTTGTTATTGTTGTGAGGTTATAGTATTGTGTTTTCTTAACACTATATTTTCAGGGATTAAATTTATTTCTTTTAGCAGAGGGGAGGATATATGTGAAAAACATTTTCAAAGTTGTTCATATGAATCACGTTTGGTCATTATTGTGGACTAATGTAATTGTTTTAATTTTGTTTTAATTTCTTTTCAGTTTATTCATGGCTTGCTTAAGCTATGTGGTATGTATTATTGTTGAACTTGTGAAAATGGACCTCATTAGTATTTATTATTTATATACTTTCATTGTCTTTTAGGTTCAACATGTGTTCATTTATTATATGAACATTTTATCTTTTTTCAGTATAAGTATGTATGTAGCTGTAGTTAGTGCAGTAGTACAATTTAAACTAGTGAGTGCTTTGTAGATTGGTAGTTATCAATATAGTTCGATTATGAAGTCAGGATGACTTCTATGCGGGAGGGGGAGGATGTAGCGGTGCTAGTTTTGGGAACCTTGTTCCTCGACTTTGTTTATCAGGAACCAATACTCTTACTTGCTTAGGTATTAAGAACATATATTCACAAATGTAAAGAACACGGCGTGTAATCTATAAAAGGCCGTGCAACCGGTTTTAAAAGTTGTCTGGGTACAATATTCGTCAAAGCAGGGTGTGGTTCTCTTTCGTTAGGTCTTTCGTGTAGTTTGTAAGTAGAAATTAATTATTTTAGATTTCTTTCGTTTGTGGCTGCTTTTGTTCATGGTTTATTTTATTCGTGGTTTATTTTTGAAGTCGTTTATCTTGTCCTTTCTTCGCTTTCTCTCAACCAGGCTGACATTCTACATTTAACATTCATTTCCTAACCTATGCATGTTCATTTATTTTATTACAGCACTGTATGTTGACTTCACGTGGTGTGTGTTAGTATTGACTTGTATAAGTATTGAAAGCTGTTTTCCTCTAAGTAATTTAACGTATTCTCACTTGTTTACTTGTATGCTTTTTTCTTTCATATTTAAACTGTACTTATTATTTTTTGTAATAACTTGTATGAAAAGGATGTTTTGTGGGGTCCTCCTAAAACACTGACCGCTTAACTGACGAGTTAAATATAGTGCGCTTAACTGACGAGTTAAATATAGTGCAATTATGTTCTTAACTGACCAGTTAAACAAAGAAGGGATTAAAAATGACTGTTTCGCTTGAGAGTTTTGGTGATATTGTTAGATTATTTTTATATATTTTATGATGATGATGTGATTTATTACCAAATTTAATAATGTCATTATAAAAATTAATGATTTGTTTAAAAAAAATAAAAATGTTTTTAAAAAATACTTAATTAAAATAGAAAGATTAGATGTTAATAAAGTTCTGTTCTCAGATAGCGACATTTATGATTTTACATTAAGAATAATTTTTCAAATTAATATTTTCAGAGAATTTAACAAAAACACAAGAGGTATTTATTTCAGAAGAAAATGATTTAAATATTATTGAATGTCAGAATATTTAACTGACCAAATGAGGGTAACATGTTTAACTGACCAAAATGAATAAAAAATTGTTTTACTGACCAAATGAGTAAGGGGATTATATTTTAATTAAAAGCGTTAAATGAGCAAACTAATATGTCTTACACTTTACTGACCATTTAGTCATTAATAAAATAAGAAATAAGATTTTTAGCAAATTAAATGGCCAAATGACTATAAAACGCTTAACTGACGAAAAGAATATTGAACGAATTACTGACCAACGATTGCACGGATCAATAAACACTCTATGTTCAACTGGTCAGCGTTTTAGGATGTCAATTCTTAACTGACCAGTTAAATATAGAGTGGTTATTCGACCATGAAAATATAACTAACCAAATTAAAAAAAATATATATAGAAAAGTTTGATTTATTTTGTTTATTGCAATTGTAGATAAATAATTAAAGCATATGAACTTATTTTTTTAAACTTACCAAAATATTGAAAGCTAAACTGAATGAATATAGAATGCTAAAATTACCAAATGAATATATAAGGCTTAACTGACCAATTGAATATAGAATGCTTAACTGACCAAATGAATATAGAAGGCTTAACTGACCAAATGAATATAGAATGCTTAACTGACCAAATGAATATAGAAAAGCTTATCTGACCAAAGAATGCTTAACTGACCAATTGAATATAGAGCACTTAACTGACCAATTGAATATGTGACACTTAACTGACCAAATGAATATGGAGCGCTTAACTGACCAATTGAAAATAGAAAGCTTAACTGACCAAAGAATGCTTAACTGACCAATTGAATATGGAGCGCTTAACTGACCAATTGAATATGGAGCGCTTAACTGACCAATTGAAAATAGAAAGCTTAACTGACCAAATGAATATAGAAAAGCTTAACTGACCAAAGAATGCTTAACTGACCAATTGAATATGGAGCGCTTAACTGACCAATTGAATATGGAGCGCTTAACTGACCAATTGAAAATAGAAAGCTTAACTGACCAAATGAATATAGAAGGCTTAACTGACCAAATGAATATAGAAAAGCTTAACTGACCAAAGAATGCTTAACTGGTCAATTGAATATAGAGCACTTAACTGACCAATTGAATATGTGACACTTAACTGACCAAATGAATATGGAGCGCTTAACTGACCAATTGAAAATAGAAAGCTTAACTGACCAAATGAATATAGAAGGTTTATAATTAACTGATCAAATGAGCATGGAATGATAGTTTAATAACGAACGTTAAACTGATCAAACTAATGTCGAAGACTTCACTGGCCATTTATTCATGGTCTAAATAAATACCAAAAAAATGTTTTTTATCAATTTTAATGACCAAATCGCTGTAAAACGCTAAACTGACGATACGAATATAGAATGCTTTACTGACCAATGATTTCACGGATCAATAAACACTCTTTGTTTAACCGGTCAGTTAAGGATCACAATTCTTAACTGACGAGTTAAATATAGAGTGGTCATTAGACCGTGAAAATATAACTGACCAAAATGAAGAAACTCTTTGTATTGAAAGATTTCCTCGTATTTGTATCTTGCAATAACAGATGAATAATCAGAAGAAATGTAATCTAAAAAAATAAACCGATCAAAGGAATATAGACCATTTGAAAATGTATTGCTTAATGACTAAATAAATTTGAAGGCTTAACTGACCAAATCATAGCAGAATGCCCCCGTCTTTGTTTAAAGATTGCTGACAAACTGTCAAAAGAACTTTATTTGAAAGTTAAGCGTTCTATATTCATTTGGTCAATCAAGGACCCTATGTCCTTGGTCAATAAAGCCTTCTATATTCAAAGACGGAAGATTTACATTACGGGTCGATGCACACTCTTTATTTAATTGGTCAGTTTTTTAGGATCGTGATGTCTTAACTGACCAGTACAGCAACTCATGTTGTGTTTCATGTTGTAAATATTCATGACATAGTCGTTTTTACCGATTCTCATGTATGGCAGCGAAATCTTTGGAAAAAGCTTGACATGCCGGAAAATAATAATATTTCCTTAAAATAAAATAAAGCGCACCGCAAGCGCACCGCCTACTCCAATAATACTTTTGCGCGGCGAATACGGACGATTACTTATTGCTACAAACCAAAAAACATTTAGATTATTTAATCACTGTACTGTCAAAACCAAGTGTTAATGTGATAATTGGATTATCTCACACATGCTTTTAAGTGACCGACTAAGACACGTGTCATAAATGATTAGGTGCGAAAGTTACATTCAAGATTGGTCGTTTAATTAAAACATGAGCGTAGTTATCATATCAGTCAGAAGTAAGGTCTCAATTATTGAATATAACACATAATGCACTTTTACTGACCAAAAATTATTGCTATTTTTTATATAGTAAATACACTGTAAATGTAAATTTAACTATTAAAATTTTTCAACATGTTTGTTTGTTATGTTAAAAATACAAACAGAAAAAAACTTTGTTTGAATATTTAATTAGACAGTTGGCAAGTGACAATGGTCAATAGTGCGTAACTGATTGCTAAGTGTTTGACACTTGTCAAAACTTGATTACATTAACAAGATTAGCGGCAGAATTATTAATCGAATTATCTCCGATACACTGTTAATGACGATATTGTACTACAAAGGAATGTTGATCGACTACTATATTTATTTGGTCAGTTGATTAAATCTTCTATATTCATTTGGTGAGATAAGCGATCTACCATCATTATATATAATTTATTCGGCCAATTAAAAAATACTTTCTGTAGCGTTTTTTATAAATAATTTTACGGTTGAATAACCACTATATATTTAACTGGTCAGTTAAGAATTATGATCCTTAACTGACCAGTTGAACATACAGTAATAATCGTGTAATCATAATTTTTGTCAGCTAAGCAATCTTCTAGCCTTCTAGATTCATTTGGTCAGTTAAGCATTCTATATTCATTTGGTCAGTTAAGCCTTCTAGATTCATTTGGTCAGTTAAGCATTCTATATACATTTGGTCAGTTAAGCATTCTATATTCATTGGTCAGCATTCTATATTCATTTGGTCAGTTAAAGATTCTATATACATTTGGTCAGTTAAAGATTCTATATATTTTGGTCAGTTAAGCCTTCTATATTCATTTGGTCAGTTAAAGATTCTATATACATTTGGTCAGTTAAAGATTCTATATACATTTGGTCAGTTAAAGATTCTATATATTTTGGTCAGTTAAGCCTTCTATATTCATTTGGTCAGTTAAAGATTCTATATACATTTGGTCAGTTAAGCACTCTATATTCATTTGGTCAGTTAAAGATTCTATATACATTTGGTCAGTTAAGCATTCTATATACATTTGGTCAGTTAAGCATTCTATATTCTTTTGGTCAGTTAATCATTTAGTATTCATTTGGTCAGTTAAGCATTTTATATTAGTCCAGTTAAGCTTTCAACATTTTGGTTAGTTAAAAAAAGCTTTCCTTCATATCCTTTAATTATTTATCTACTATTGCAATAAACAGAAGAAATAAAATCTTTCAATATATATTTTTTTTTCAATTTGGTCAGTTATATTTTCATGGTCGAATAACCACTCTATATTTAACTGGTCAGTTAAGAATTGACATCCTAAAACACTGACCAGTTAAACAAAGAGTGTTTATTCATCCGTGAAATTATTGGTCAGAAATTCGTTCAATATTCTTTTCGTCAGTTAAGCGTTTTACGGCTATTTGGCCATTTAATTTGATAAACACATCTTATTTCTTAATTTAACCAATGGTCAATAAAGCATTCGACATTAGTTTGCTCATTAAACGCTCGTTATTGAAATATTAAAATATACTCACTAACTCATTTGGTCAGTAAACCATCTTTATTCATTTGGTCAGTTAAGCATTTTACACTCATTTGATTACTAATTACTCATTTAAATATCATATTTAAATAATTTTATTCGGAAAATACGTCTTGCCCTACTGTTAAATACACTAAAATTAATTAATTTGATTTTGTGAAAAATTATCATATGTCACATCACTATCGCATTTTTCTACTTCAAAGTATCTTTTATGCAATTTCATAAAAAATCAATCTAATCATAATTTCTTATAATGACATTATTGAATAAGATAATATATCACATCATCATCATAAAATTTCAACAAAAAACACCAACAATATCTCAAAAACACTCCAGCAATACAGTCATTTTTAATCCCTTCTTTATTTAACTGGTCAGTTAAGAACATAATTGCACTATATTTAACTCGTCAGTTAAGCGCACTATATTTAACTCGTCAGTTAAGCGGTCAGTGTTTTAGGATTCGCCTGTTTTGTGTCATAACATTAATGTTTTCAAGGAACAATTGTTTAATAAGAGCTTTGTGTATAGATAATTTGTGTTGATAAACACTATAGGTTATTTTGGTTTATTGTTTATTTCAGACTGAAGATTAATACTATTGATGCATCTGTTCATCTTCTAGTCATCTGAATTATATATATATATTGAGTTTATCATATACATGTGACATCATTCATAGAAATATACATCGATGTAAACAGAAGTAGAGTTGTGTTACCCTTTTACCCACGACCCGTGTGGCAGGTGTGTTTTGGCCACCTGGCCACACGTTACATAATTAAAGGTTGAAAACATTCCAAGACTTGATCCTACATACAAGATAGTGAATGTCTTTAAAGGAACCCACGAGTACTGATGTTGTATATCATTTTCATTCATTCATTATTACAAATTATTTTCATCTTAATAAAAACGACATATAGTGAATGATTGATACACGATACTTGGACTCCTACTTTATCGTCATAAATGTATTGTTTCACGTACTTACTTTGTTATATGTAACGCCACCCGGGTTGGTTACGTAGTTGTAGCGCTGTAAAGTCCAATAAAACCAAATAAGGTAGAATTCCATACACCTCATAAAACTTGTTATAACTTGCTTGTTCTTTAAATGTTAATAACTGCCTGCATTCTGAAGTTACCACGATAACGGATCATAAATGTGTCTTTATTATTTCTAACTCTTCACATTGTCTTTATTTACAAAACTAAATGTCTTATAATGCTCTACTAACGTTTCAACAAATTAAAATTGTCTGTATATTTGCCTGGCCTTTTCCTGTATGAAGGTGTAAATTTATCTGTATATTTGCCTTGCTCTTTCCTGTATGAAGGTGTAAACAAGTGCTATTGGCCATTGACTAACTCTATAAAGGAAGAAACCTATTGTCTTTAACTGCAGCTGGTGTTTTCCTTTTTCTGGTCATGAACAATTTACTTTGCTTGCGTTCTCGGATCTTTTAAGTTTCAACTTGCACGAAAGTATTTTTCACATGTTATTACTTATTGTTCTATTTACTGTTCCCCATTTGCAGTTACTTTTGCATTAGAAAAAGGTCAGGGTCGTTTTGATGAGAGAAGACGTGTTTTTTTCATGTCTTACAAAATTCTTCTAAAACGTTATACATCGGTGACATTAAAAATATGTTCTGATCGTTATATTAACAAAGGACTACATATATCAATAATATTCTTTGGATGGAAAATATTCAAAAATGGATTTATAAGGACTTTCTTTTTAAAAGGGTGTGTCCAAGCTTGAGGGAAACCGGTTCGACCATTTTTAGTGCTCAGTAAATTTTTCAGTATATTGACCAGAGTTTACAAAAGATAGTGACAGAAAATTTCGTGAAAAGTTGCATGGAATCTTTTAAAACAGAATACAATGAAAGAATTCAGATGGGAAATTTCGTCTATGAAGGATCAAATGTTGACTTTAGAAATAAGCCTTGAAATTCATAAAACTGAAATTGAAAGTAAAAAAATGAAGCAAGTGATAGTAAAGTTCAAGGGTATAACTTGGCCAAGTTGCATATCTGTTTGTTAATTAGTAATGAAATGAGAGCATCTTGAAATAGCCATAGCGCGTAATGGTGAAACAATGGCTACTTTTCACACATGTCGCAACCAGTAAAGGGTTAACATACACATAAAAATGATACTAAACTAACTTTAGGTTTAATTTACACAGTAGTAAAGTTATTGTCTTACATTATTACCATTTTGTTTAAGTCATATTATTGACAAGAGATTACTAAATAAATTTTATTCTAATAGCTTAATATATGTCGACATCTCTAAATTATTGGAAATGTGTCGGAATTGAGTTCTTATACAGAATATAACTGCTCGTTTCCTCTGATTAGTTGACAATTACAGTTAATGTAGCATAATAAGATCATCAATTTAACATTAATACAAATGTCAAACATTGTTACGGCTTCTACAATACCCATTTCTTGATTAATTTGATATAATTGCTGTTTTCAGGTACATATAAACCACATGTAGTGTTTTGTTGTGTATAAGATTCATGTAGTTAAAGAACAGCAATTAATTCTCCTTCACTTCCTGAATTATTTGATCACGTGTTTTCGATGTGTTTGCACTCGGCAATATCACCACCTTTAGTCAAATTCGTTTTACATCGTAATCAAACACACATTGTCAATCGAGTACAAAAAATAATTTGCCAGAAAATCCTGATGAGACACAAAAACTTGTCTCTGAAGTCTCTGATCTCTTTGTTTTTCGTGATATCAAATCTAGTCTGCTGCAAAATAAAACAAACTTGATAAAAGAGATCAATACAGAGTTGGCAATTATGTCAGCAAACAAATTTCAGCCATGCTAGAAAACTATTAATTTTTTATCGACTTGTCGGCGGTTCTTGATATTGGCATATTTTATGTATATATGTAATACAATGCGAATAAGATCAGATGTATTATCAGTACTATACTAATACGATATTAAATCTGTAATTATGAGTTCTTTTAAAGTTTTAAAGAAGTAGTTAATTGATTAAATGAATATGTAATTTTGTATTTTGTAAATCAAACTAGATAAATAACACGATAATAAACACAATATTACGGCATATATTCCTCCATCTTGACACAGAACAAGCTATAATGGGACTTGATTTTGATTGTTATGACAAAATAAATTGAGAGATGAGCCACTAAAATGCATTATGAAACTTCTAAATAACTTGCATAAAAATTCACGTTCAATTTAGTTACAAAATTGGACATAGAGTTTACCAATTGTTTTGGATAAATGTCGGTTGACAAAATGATATATTCTGTTTAAAAGATGATATTATACTATACTCAGATACCGTGATTGGGATGCAACTGGCTTAGAATATAATCAAAACAATAGATAGACTTGTGTAGACATTAGATTTTTTGTAAAAAAGAAATTCGTTTATAATATAACATTAGAATATTAAAATTATAGATACAATTATATATGAACGTATATGGAAATCTTACGTAAATTTTCAAAATACTGTTCGACAATAAAAATGAAGCAACATGTTGTATCTATTTCTGTGCCTTGCGATGTTGACCTCGACAGTGTTGGACACAAATATGTGACAACTAATTATGGAAGAATCTATTTGTATAATATCTTATTTTGTGTTTCCGATAATTCAGCACTTGAATATAAAATTAGCCATACATTCATAACATAACTTATTAGATGTCTGGAGAGATTGTCTTCATTTGTTTTCTCAATCATGTTTAAATAGACTCTTAGCAGTTTTCAATAATTGTAATTATATAATTGTAAACTCGAGATTGCCCGTTAGAAGAGAAATGACGCTATAATGCTTTTGAACTCCCTAATGACATCCGTATTGCTTTATAATCTATGTAAGCCTTTTGAACAAGTACAATGATATACTTATGCTTCGTTTGTATCATTATTTAATTTTAGTATCTATCATATTAAAAGGATATACATGCAAATGACTGTGCCAAAAGTAAAGAACCCAGTTTAGTCTTTAAAACAGTATTAAGAACGTAAGAAATCATTTACTATGTCATTTACAATATTCAACTGAACGAATTAAAACATACACATTGTTGAAACAAAAGTAGGATACCGAGGGAATCACCAAGCCATTTATAGATTTGTTATATATCGTACTTGCTGAAATTAAACATTTTCATTGGTCGCTTCTTGTCTTTTCAACATTCATAGGCGGCTAGGATATCTTTTTAATAAAATTATACTAATGTTGCTCAATAACAAGCTCAAGTACCTTCTCAACAGTAAATGCATCTTTTAACACGAATCTATTCTAGCTAACCTGACCCACGTGGGTCTAGTTAGGAAACACCCCAAATATTACGAGAAAATAAAGAAATATCTTGCTAAGTAATATAACAGTGTGTCTGTTGCATTCACAGTTATAGAAATTCAAAACAGGAAATAGGAAGTTGAACTTTTGCCTCTATATCCCTTTAAGTCATCTGAACACGACTTTCGGTTGGATGAATTGTCCAGAATCAATCGTCGTTCGTTGTTGGCAAATTTTCATTGTAAACACGCTTAAAAAACACATAAATGCTATATGGCCAGTTTTCCAATTCTGCTTCAAAATTATTCATTCAACTGAATTGTTACCTTAGCAAAGTTATAGCCGAAAGTGTTGTTTTCTCGGAATGAATTTAAAATGTACACTTCAGACTTTCGTAATCAAAATCCAGCGACAGTCCCGTCCACATTAAACCGTTTGAAATAGACACTCACACCAAAAACGACAATGTAACTTTCTAAAAGAAAAATATCACATCCATATAATCAAGGACAGTCGTTTAAAAAAATGGTCACTAAATTCTCAAAAGCTTATCTCATTTACTTTTACTCAGGTGAGCGTTATACTCGTAGATCCTTCATGCCTTCTTGTTTACTTTGTTGACTACCACAGACTTCTAGACGTATTTGTGGCGGTTGTTCATCCAATATTTACATGTACTAAGTTTTGTCTCCAAACTGTAACAAAAATCTAAAGTCTGGCGTATATACCAAAACGCCATATTTTATTGAAGAATTGTGAAGCACAACTGGAAAAGATACAAACTTGGTGTAAAAGTGCCAGGAATGGTGACAGATATAAATATTGTAACATACACCTACACTATTGTATACTGTAAAGTTTTCTTGCTCAATGTAAGTTTATGTTTCTCGACTATTACGTGAAAACAAATTCAGATATTTTATGGTAAGTTTCAGTGCAAGAAATAATTACTTAAATATAATTTAGATAAAAACCCAACGTGCAAATATTCGTGTCTACGTTTAATACATGGCATAAAATATTAATACAAAATGAAAACTTATAAGAAGATATTTTATTAATTTAGGACACGTAGAAAGTTTGTGTACAGATCGTATAAAAACAAAGTCTTGTTTATGTAAAGTAATCTGCGCCAGGGGATTGTCAAGAAAGCAATTACACGTTATATACTATTGATATCAATTTTCAAACATGGCATGTTATTGTACTTTTACTTTTGGATTTATCCGTTTATGGGGGGAGCACATGAGTCTATACTATAGTAAAGCAGTTTCAAAGTATTAATTTTGTAAAACAAAATTAATTATTCAGCTCTTGTGGCTCAGTGAATAAGAGTGTAGATATTACTCACTTGGGTTTTTTATATTGATAATAAAAATCTATTTCTGAATATATTCAGGATAATTCAACCATCTTATAAGTGCCTCGTTGGTGTAATGATAAACGTTCATTTACACGCCAAGCGTTTTGTGTTACACTTATTATTGGGGCGCTATGATTTATTTTGTTGAAATAAACTTCATTCCCAATACTGTTCTACCGTTGGAATGGATTGGTTTATATTAATGTTTAAACAAACATGTAATGTTATTTTGTACGAACTATATGTTGTTTTACTTAAGACAAATTATTATTATTGATGACATAGCAAAGCATTGCCGTGTTTTGAATTCCTGCTGTGTTGTTCTTGTTGAATTTACTTTAGGTGATCTGGTCTCTGTAAGGTCATTTAGTACTTACCGCTTACCTTGGCAATCTTATTAGTATATTGTTTTCATGTGTTTGTGAGTTTTTGCACACAACATCGTCGAGAGAATTGTGGTGTGAAGTTTTTTCTCCAAGGCCGAGACAATTTTGTTATTATTTGTTTTAAGCCTGTTGGGGCAAGTGTAAGGTTAATGCACCCTAGAACCTGGTTTAAACTTCAAGTGTCAATTTTCGTTTCAAGGCGATAACTTCATAGGTTCTTTATTTTGTTATTTGTTTGTGCCTCCCTATTATAACATGTTCTGTATAATTTTAAAAACAACTTCCTCTTTGCCTTTTGGTTTTGTGGCAAGTGTGTGTTTTTAGTTGTGGCTTTTACCAAATGGTTTCCTAACCTCCTTTTAATATATACTAGGCGTCCATGAAAACTTACCACTTACATGAACCTAATTTTTGAAAAAATGAAAACACTTACAAATATGAAAATTTTACATGATTTTAAATAATATATTAAAAAATAGGACTTGTCTTTGCAAGTACGGAATCTAAGCATAAACGGATCAACTCCGCGAACCAAGACAACCACCTCGAAAATGAAAGTTACGGACCTCGGTTGCGGGTATGCCCTCCCTCTGCATCAAGTTCAGCTTGACATTTACGTCTCATACTCCGTATCAGACGCAGGATTCTGTACTTTGGTATTGCATCCCACTCCTCAGTCAGTGCTTGTATACGTTGCTTCAAATTATAGACGTGACGTCTGACGTTATAAACCCTTAGGTCAAGTTGGTCCCAAAGATGCTTTATAGGGTTTAAGTCGGGACTGAATGCTGGTCAATGCGATGTGTGAACATTATTATCCTGCAGGAAATCTTTTTAACGCGAACCGAGTTGGGCCGTGCACTGTTTTGCTGGAGAAGGTTGACGTCAGTGTCAGTCTGAATAAAAGAAAGAACTACTGGCCTCAGCACATTATCAATGTAACGATGAGTAGTAAGTGTTCCATGCAATACAATAAGTGGGGTCTTGTGCCTCCAAGAAATGCCTTCCAAAACCATGACACTATCACCACCACAGCGTGCAGCAGGAGAATTTGACGATCGGTACGTCCTGACGTCACCTTTTCACGACCTAGGCGTAACCTACCTTTCACTGAGCCTATCTGTTCATGTCTCCTTACCAGATTCTTGATTGTCTGATGGGAGCAGCCCATGTGACGAGCAATCTCAAGAAATGAAAGCCCGGCGTCAGCAATCCTGAAAACGTGGTGACCTTGAGTGTCTCCTAAACGTGGCATTCTTAACCTGTCGACTAACTGTCGTAAGAGACAAATGATTCACACAAACTACTGCATACATGTCGTTCTTACAAAAAATCCTATTTTGCACGTGCAGTCCGGGACTCGAACATCGTAAATCGATTTTAAATTCTTTTGGCAGCAATGACTACATGTGAATGCCAAACATGTGTCTATGTAAAGTTATTACTGCACTTCAATTCTATTATCATAAAGCGAGGGTTGGTAGGGTGGTAAGTTTTCATTGACGCCGAGTACATTGCTTTATTCATAAGGTGTAATTTAAATAATTTAACAGTTTCAATAAAGGAATCTAATTTCTTTTGCACATTTCTAATACAGATGTATACACAGATGTATAGCTACGTATATGCTTACACTGTGACATGATGAAACATAACCAAATAAATATACTGCTAGAATGTTCATTCCTCTTATATTGTTCAGCTTATTGATTCCAATAAAATGTCTCCCATAAACTATCCACTGCAATCTTAATCAAACATTGACAAGTGTCTAATAAATGGATTGTTGTTCTCTCTACGTCAAGTGTTGTGAATATCTGATTAAACTATTGAGTGGAAATATAACTAGAGATTTTCAACAGTTGAATCGTCTCCAGTAGAACTCTATTTTATGTTTGTAAAACCCTTGGTTTAGATTAGACAGCTATTTAAAAGTTCATAGAAATATGTAACAAATGATATGTATCCAATGCTTATTATAATGGAGTTTAAAAAACAACGAATCTGTGTAATGTTGTTTATATATATGTTATCATTTCTAGACTTTCAACAGAAAACTAGAACACCTAAATATATGAAAAGCTATTGATTCCTTTAATTTGGTAAGTGAAAATCGGGAAGAAAATAATTTTTAGCTCATGTTTTTGATTTGGCGACTGTAATGGTTGTTTTCAACAATATTATTAAAACACTGTACATATAGTAAAAGTACTAAAAGTAGGAAAATACTAAATTTACACTTGTATATATTGTAGAAACACATTTATTTGTTAACTTCATCTTCTTTGATTTTATTAGATTTGAAAACCGCACACTTTCTCAATATCTCTGAATGAATTTTGTGCATGTTTTATTAAGACGAATCCTTTCAATTGGTTGAAAACATTGACAAGATTCAAATGTAAACTGTAAACATGTTAACATTTGAACTCGCCGATATCAATAGGAAATACGCAGTATGATTATCATATGTCGCGACAAAAGCAACACAAGCTCGTACATAGAAATGTCTGTTATATCGAAAGATGAAACATTTCAAGTGGTCTAAGGTGTCATTTTGTAGGCTGACGCATTGATTTCAGTCTTTCCACATATATCTCAAATTTGTTTTAGCTTATGTACATGAATAATGAAGTTTCATGCTTAAAGTAATAGAATAAAAATCATGTTTTATTATGTTTCTTACTTGAATTAAAATTTACCATATTTATGTTTTAACTACTGGAATCTAACCAGATTGTCTAAACTATATATCATATTGCCGTTGACGCAGCTTGATCAAATTGTATGTGGAATAAAACGGTTGACAAAACCATATGGAAGGACGAGTTATTTATTTATCATAATATTATATATGACTCTTTTTACAAATACAAAAGCAGTAACAAGTGTGAATACATACTTACCTAGGACAAAGAATTCAAACGTATAAAATTGAATTATAAAGAATTCAACTGGTCAAAAGTGTTTGTTTATTCTAGCTTTCAAGATGAAGTTATACAAATAAAGAATGAGGTATACAAAACCAGCCACACAGTATTTTCATCCAATTATTCAAACTTTGTTATTTAAGAAAAACGGACTAATTAAACTAGTTTTTTAAAGTATGTTTTTTCATCATCAAATATATGTAGTTAAATACTTTTTGTCATAATGGTGCAAATACTTGATACATATAAAGATATAACACTGTTATAATAAAAGACAAACATGACATAATTAACAAGATATAAAAAACTTATAAACGTGAATGAATAATCTTACTAATGTATAATCATCGTCACCGCCAATGTCATATATAAATATAATATTTTTTTCGAGGCAACTTGTTACTGACTTTTGTCTGGTACAGAGATTGAGAATTTTAATGATAAATTCATTTGCTTATATTAATAATTTGCAAGTCCGTTTTTAGCATCACTTAAAAAGTCAGCTCAGAGAGTATCCTTAAATTTCAATTATGTTTACACTATTTAGATAACGAATCTATGCAATTGACACTAGAATATCAAAATATAAACACTGAATCAAATGATAAAAAACTGAATATTGGATATTTTTTAACTAAGTTGGTATGCCAACATCAACAACACCACAAAGTTCGAAACTTACTGTAAACATGATTTTATTCTCCAACGTTGTCTTAACAATATAAAAAACAAATTTCGAATAATGTGCACTAAACTCGGTTTTTCTTCTCCTACTCTAACAATTTAAGAAAAGCTATAAAAAAACTCCTAGAAAAAACATAGATGAACTTTTACATGAGTATACCTGAATACGGTATATATTTCTATCTAGTATGTACTTAACTTAGAGAAGTAAAAAACTTATTTTGAATTATATTTTGCAACTTGTCCAATACAAATAAATTCAAAATTATTGAATTATCGAAAACAACAAAAACGCATTATGTATTTGTATTTTTCACATTTTTAATTAAGCAATAATGGAAACGCTACTTCTGTACTAACTAAATGCATTTCATGTCTTTGTGTATTTGTTTGTACTTACATGTTATTATGCTTAATTTTATTGCTAAAATGTTACTGACATCTAATGCAAAACAAGTATGTTATGTTAAAAATGATTTACTAAAGCAAATGGTCTCCTATTACTTTAAGCAATAGGAACCCAGCAGGCAAACTGACGTTGAAACAACGTTGTTTCAACGTTGAACCACAACGTTGTTTTTATGTTGGATTTATTTTAGGATTTGAAAGTTGTGCCAACGTTGAAATATCAACGTTGATTCAACGTTGTGTTCAACGTTGATACAAGGTTAATTCAACGTTACTTCAACGCTCATTAGGTTAGAGGATGGTTGAAATCTGGTTGATAATTGGTTGTTATTAGGGTGATTTATAGCCGATTCCACGTTGATCTAAGGTTGGTTTTAGTTGAACTATAGTTGAAGGAGGTTGAATATAAGCTGTATTTAGCCCTTTTTCAGAGTTTGATCTAGATATATATTTGATCTAGATATCTGCCGACTGAAAAACTGTATAACATGGACAAATAAAAACATGAGAAAAGATCCAATAATTTTACAATTTAATCACTATGTCAATGAGAATGGGTCATTAACCCATACAAATTAGCAAAACTATTATGTATAAAACTATATGTAACAAATATTAAGCTTGGTCTCTTCTGCCCCCACCTCCAGGCCTTTCTGGGGCATATTTTAAAAACTTCATTATGGTTCCATTGACTTTGCACTTCGTGGCTCCTTAGTGATTCTGTAAAACTGACTCTGAAATAAAAAATATGAATCATAAGAAAACAAAAAGAACTTAGCACACAGATGATGCAAATATAATACTGGTTCGCTGCAGTTTGATTTTCTTCACTCTTAGCCCTTAATATTTGGACAGAAAACAGCGATCACTTCATTTTAATTACACACTAACAGTCTGTTCTACAAAATACGCCAAGGTTAAATCGGCGTGGGGTCGAATCGTCTCCGTGCAATTTGGCCTATTGGGTCGAATGACATCGGGACGAAATGGCGCCGACAAGGCTTTCTTGAACACACACATGATTTTCAACTCTTAAACCAGTCGTGGGTGTTAAAAACAAATGATATCTATAAACGGAACAATGACAAGTATAGTATGTTAGTATAATATCGTTGTACATACCTTCAAACTAATGTTTTCTAGACTAGATCTGCGTCAGCGCTTTAGAAAGTCGAGGTCAGCACTGCGCGTTTCTGAATGCGTCACGCATGCGCAGTTTCTAAACGCGCGAAAAGCACTTTCTAGAATATTCGTTAGAGAATATTCAAAATAGTGAGAGAGTAACAGTTTCTATATTTCATAGTCAATAGAAAATATTTTGGGCATACTCAGAGGTGAAGATAATATACCATCTAAATAATCGCAATATTATAAAGAAATAAGAAAACAATTTAAAATATACTAGATCTACAACCATTATCAACGTTGTTTCAACGTCGGTTATCAACATCCGATGATAAAATATTTATTTGTGGTTTAAAATTAGTTGATCAACGTACTGTCTCATTTTCAACGTTGTAACAACGTTGAATCAACGTCGTGTGCCTGCTGGGAATAAATTGTTAAACTGTGCCATAAATGCATAAGAATGCTATCATTGCCTTTTATTAATGGCATTTAAACGATTGTAAAAGCATTTAAAGATCTCATAAAAATAATATTGTATTGATGATTGGCCATTTGCCAAGACATTTGTGACAACAATGTTTTATAAAGGTAGAATTTTATTACATTACAGTGACATGTGCATATATTAACAATGATACAATGGTACATGTTATTAACCCACCCGGCCACCACAATGTTCAGAACAAAAAAATAAATAAGTAAAATAACATATAATAATAGTTAAAATTGTTTGAGATCCACAAATTAATACATCCCTTATATAATCATGTTAAGCTTTAAAAGACGTATTTTAGTATTGATCTAACGGGTTCTTAAAACTTAGAACACAACAACAACAATCTTTAGTTTTGACTCCATTGACTTTGAAGGTTCTAAGTGAATTTAACGTGATATATTTCAGAACCTAAACTAGTCATTGTTAATAAAAGGAAGGACAGTATCCTTATTTTGCTAATTTATTCTAATTTTGTTCTCTGAATTAAGTTGTTAACGGTAACTAAGCACATAATTCGTCTGGGTCTGACAACTGCCTTCAATGGTAGTATGAAGGAAGGCCGTGCAAATTATTTTCATGACCAAACTCCACGAAAGTATGTCCGACCTGCCCACGACCCCTTAATTAGTAGTTTTGCAAGCTACCAACTGTGCCAGCCGGGCGTTTACACATTTTAATTGAATCGTTTATGATGAGATGACCCTTAAATAAAATGCTGTCGGAGCAAAAAGAAAGTTTTGTGGAACAAAATGAAGTTAGTCTATACTTAAATCTGCATTTTTTTTATAGAGCTACAGGTACTTTTAAATTGTCTGCACAAAACATCAGACATTGAATCATATTAAAAAAGAAGTTTTTATTATTCACAAAAATATATTATAAATGGATTGTTGTGAATCAAAATATAAATTATAATTCTCTACATGAATTACTTTAAAACTTTTAAATAAACATCGTATGCCTTTCTTCCGCTTAATAGAGAAACATATCGATGTCTAGGAAATATTTTAGATTACTTGTATTTATACAATATATATTCTTAGATATTGTAAGACTATTTGAAATATTTCACAAATAGGTTAGTTCACGCAAACTTTATTTTCTTCGTAATTATATTACCTCAAAGTATTTTGGAAACAAATCGTACAACGTCATTGTTTTATTGGGTTATTTACGACAGCCATCTTGTTAGACTTCATACAACATACAACTGTGCTTAGAGGAAATGAGTAAACTGTTAAAATCCTAATCATCTTTATATTAATTCATACAGGAAAAAGACATTTTTTAATGTCTGATTAATCCGATCACAAGTAGTCTGATAAGAAACCATACAGTGTTTGACATAGATTAAAGTTTCTGTGGGGATCTGTTAACGCTACATCAGATTTAGTTGTTACTTCAACAATTTAGGTACATGATTGCCAATTAAGTTATCAGGAGTACAAACGGCTGATATCCACCAATTATGACACCTATAGAACGTAATATAAAGTTATCTGATTCAGAATTATTTCACCATCGAAACCCTACTTTTACCTAATGTCGCTGTAATCCTTGGTTTCTCGGTTGGTATAAATACTTCCCCTGTTAGATCATTTATTTTTACGTCGAAACTGCTTAATGAACAAAATTTCTTATTAATGATAATAATAGTCTATATGACATAATGTACACGTAGCAAAATACCACATACACGGAATATATTTTATCACAGCATACGTCCATTTGCTATGACATGCACACCAATATCAGGAATAGGATAAAAAGGACAAAAACTTCTTACCATTTCTCTGTTGTTTCAATATTTAGTGGGCATCATGTGGTATTAAGTAAAATATTTATGTTTTTTAATACAAACATACATTGTAACATTTACAAACCAGTAAATATTTTATAACGTCATTAAATCATAAGTTGGAGTACAGTCTTGTCTGAAACCGTCTGTTTTCTTGTATTTGTCTTAGATTTTATAAAATTACACCATAGACAGTAAAGATTGACTTATAGCCATATAAATCAGTAATAAACATTTCTTGTAGTGTGTGTGAAACAATATTTCATCTAAATCTAGACAGGCATTATGTTTCCTATAGGGAATCTGGGTTACGACAAATTGATGGTAGCTGGTTGTCTGTGTGTGTAATTCAAATTGTAATTCATTTTCTGCTATAATGATCATTTGCAGTAAAATTTAAGCAAAATAAGATGTCAGGATTAAAAAATAGAAATTCTCAAGTGGAGATTCTAAAGAACGAAAAATATCAACCGTTCGTTTACTAACCAATGATTGTGTGTAGACAGAACTAATCTCTAAATGACACCATTAGGAAATGAGAGAATTTCCCATTACAGTATTTTGTTCTGCTTATTGTAGTTCAAAGAGATTCGAAATGACTTCTAGAAAATTACATAGTAGTCCTAAATGGATGTTTGTATAAGTAATAGAAGCGTTCTAACGATCTATAATGATAATTATGTATCTTCTGTTAAGGGAATACTAGCAAAGTTAGGAAAGTTCCACTTATACAGACGAACAGGATTCACTATCCACTTGTTCTATGAAAACAAGAAATGATAATGACTTTATAATTGTTATTAACAACTGTACTTGTTACAAATGAATGCTTAACGTAAACCCGTGATCTTTGTTACGGAAGCGAAATTTGGGGATTCGATTACAGCCATACTCACGCCAATTTTTGAAAAAATACATTTGTTTATCTAGACATACAAATGATAGCATGGCTCTTGGAGAATGTGGTAGAATAACTCTCTGTTGTACTATGTATGTTGTCTTCAGTATTGATGTCTGCAAGAAAAGAAATCTCATAGATATGCATGAAAGTATTTAATGCTCGAACAACTAGGCGACATTCATCGTCATAACTGGGCAAGTAAAACACAGAATATATTCACTATAATATAGCATATAACCGAAAATCACAACGAAGCAACTCGTGTTGATCTTTATGTTGAAGATGATATCTAGCAAGTACAGGGTAGTGATTTTCACTTTATTAAAATATGATTTTGTATCTGATTCAGAAAATGACATACCAGTACTGATGTTGTGTATAATGTTAATTCATTCATTATTACACATTATTTTCATCTAAATAAAAACGATAAATTAAATGATTGAAAAACGATACTTGGACTCCTACTTCATCGTCATAATGTATTGTTTCACGTACTTACTTTGTTATATGTAGCGTAACCCGGGTAAGTAACGTAGTTGGTAGCGCTGTAAAGTCCAATAAAACCAAATAAGGTAGAATTCCATACACCTCATAAAACATATTATTTCTTGCTTGTTTTTAAATGTAAATAACTGCCTGCATTCTGAAGTTCCCACGATAACAGATCACCTCATAAAAGATGTTATTACTTGCTGCGATACTTAATATCAGAATATTGTTTTGTAAATGTTAATAACTAACTGTTGGCATTCTAAAGTAACCACGATAATAGATCATAAATATGTCTTTATTATTTCTAACTTCACACATTGTCTTTAGTTACAAAACTATATGTATTATAATGCTCGTTGATGAACTACAAACGTTTCAACAAATAAAAATTGTCAGTGTGTTTGTCTGATCCTGTCCTGTATGAAGGTGTTATATCTTTAACAGCAGATGATGTTTTTCCTTTTCTGACAATATCATTGGTCATTTGTTGTCTTTTTCACATGTAATTACTTACTGTTCCATTTACTGTTTATTAGACTTACCCTGATTAGCATTCAATATCACTTTTATAAAACTCTCATAATATAGGACTTCAATTGAGAGAAAAATAACTAAATATTTCTAAACAAACAATATTAGTTATCAAAAGAGAAGATTGGAATACAGGTAATGTAGTCTCGTAAGTGACAATTGTTACTTAAAAGCACTAAAAACTATTTTCTAATGCTTTTCTAAATAACTGTCAAATGTTTCCATATAATTTTATGTTGGTTTTACTTCTGACAGATTCATGTCTTAGAAATAGTTAAAACTTAGTTTTGCTTTTCGCTTGTTTTGGGCCAAAATCTGTTGAATAAATTGACAGTATCTCACAGTCTCCATCTGCGTAGAGATTGGGTATCAACGTGACAAAGTCATCTTTGAAACTCTCCGGGTGCCACGTGACAGTTTTATAAATATCTAAATTTGCTGTAACAACTATTGCATTAAGAAAATATGATTTTGATATCTTTTCTTTTTACGCAATGCCTTCATTTGCGAGTATTAATTATGTATGTACGTAAAATAAATCAGGTAATGCTTATTAAAAGCCACCACCTACTGGTATATATGTATTGGGACAAAAATATAAACAATTAATGAGCAAGTATTAACATGTACATAAAGTGATACTAACTTTAGGTTTAACTTACACAGTAGTACAGTTAATGTCATACATTATTACCATTTTGTTTAAGTCATATTATTGACAAGTGATTTACTAAATTAGATTTTACTCTTATAGCCTAATAGATGTCGACGTCTCTAAGTCAATCGAAATGTGTCGGAATTATGTTTTTATACATTAATTATGTTTAACTGCTACTCTACTAACATTTCTTCTGGTTAGTTGACAATTACAGTTAATGTAACATAATAAGATCATCAATGTAACATTAATACAAATGTCAAATACTATTTTGGCTTCTACACGACCAATTTCTTTGATTAATTAGATAAAACAGCTGTTTTCAGGTATAATATATATCTCACATGTAGTGTTTTGTTGAGATAGGAATTGTATTGCAGGTGTGTGAGCAAGTGTTATTTTGTATATTTGTTTGTTTACTAAAATCATGGACACAGTGTTTAAATCTAGTAAATAACATAAGCTGTATCACTTAAAGGCATAGTGAGGATACATACGATAGCAAAACATAAACATGCTTTGCGAAATATGGCTGCATTGTTCCCAATAATTTGTGTAAATGCAAGAGGGATGTAAAGATCTCATTATACAGTATGTAGTCTGTAGATGTCAAATTTAGCATACATCAAAGTTGGTTTTACGGAATAGAGTATTGTTTAAATATACCGAAGTATCCCTGTAACATTTCTTGGTAACATGTAATTTGCTCTGTTTAGTAAATATGAATGGTTACATTAAAGTTTATTCAATTGTTGTAAAATAACAAAACAAAATTTCCGGAAGAAATTCCAATCATGTTTACAACAGTTCAGTATAGATCCTGACCACATTCAACATACACGATATGAATTAAAGTATTATTTTAAAATGCACTGTATTATCTCCCTTTTCTTCTCTTAACTTTTGTAATAAGTTGACAAATATACCAACAAACAACCAAACCTATATTATATAAATACTCATTAATGTTATGTATATTAACACACACCTAAATAACTAACTTAACTAATCATATAAATTTGTTACACTAAAAGACAGAAGATACAATACATTATCTCATTATTCTTATATTAACAACCTACACTTTAGTGAGCAACGAACATTTTTTTTGTGATGATCATACATCTATTATTGCCTGACTAAATTGCCTGTCTTGTTGATAAAAACACTAGCAAAGGATTGTATGAAAAAATCAAAATACGATTTCAATCAATTTGGAGACGCATGACAAAAATTAATATGTAACAGGTAGAAGTAACGTCTAGATAGTTCAACAATATCTGACATCTTCCCTGAGTTAATGACAACGACAAGTACATCATAAATAATATAGAATAGAAGTTAGCCCACGTATGATATAAATATCTCGAAGTTATTTCACAGGATAATAAATTTCCCTCTACAGTTTTCATGTTGTCTTGAATGTATGATAATGTACAAGATCAAAACACTAGTATACAGTTTGCGTCTTATAGCAAATTATTTTATATCTAAATACTATCTAAGTTTAACACTTACATAAAAGAACCAAAGTACATTTAATTTTCTTATAGTTTTTATTATCTTAGGCTAGTAAAGTTTTCTCTTATGACAAGAAATCAGAAACGAAAGATATGAACGACCTTTTTTAAAACAAATACACTAAATAAATGAGTTAGCTTTTGTGGTCGACGTTTGTCCATTGTCAGTCCATCCGTCGTCAGTCGTCAGTCGTCCGTGAACAATTTCACATTTGTGAACCAATGTCAATGAAACTTGATCATACTGTAACTCTCAATGAAATCTAGGAGATTGATAATAGGTAATAGTGAATAAAAAATAGGTCACTAGGTCAGATAAAGCCGAACCCATGTTAACACTATAGAGAATACATAGTTCAGCCGACACCCATGAAATCTAAGAATATTTGTCACGATTACCCTTCCCTGAATAGAAAACGTTTCCTCTATTTTTGTGCTTTAGTTCTTTCTTTGTATAAACATTTGCCCCATGATCACCAACAGTTACAATTTCTTTACCAAACCAACTTAACTCAGGTGAGCGATTAAGGACTATCATAGCCCTCTTGTTTGGTTACTGATCAACGTGTGAGTGCATACTTTGTATATACTTTTTAGCGACACAATATTATATTGTAAATGAATACCCGGAGCAGGTTAGAACCATTCGGTGTTATTTTTAAATGATTTAACAGTTTTATTAAAAGAATTGGCTTTTTAAATTCTAAAGTTTTCTCACACATTTCCTAATACAGGTGTATATACAGATTTATACACAGATTCATAGCGGTGTATATGCCTACACTGTGACATGATGATATACATAACAAATAAATATAATGCTAGAATGTTCATTCCTATAATATTGTTGAGTTTATTGATTCAAGTAAAATTCTCACATAAACCTTTCACAGCAATCTTAATCAAACATTGACAAGTGTCTAATAAATGGATTATTGTTCTGTTTATATAAAATTCCCTCAATACCTCTCTATGACACGTGTTGTGAATATCTGATTAAATTATTGAGTGGAATTTTTTACGCCAGAGATTTTCAGCTGTTGAATCGTCTTCAGTAGAACTCTATTATATGTTTGTAAAACCCTTGGTTTAGAATAGACAGCTATTTAAAAGTTCATAGAAATACGTAACAAATGATATGTATCAACTGGTTAATATGACAGACTTTTAGTACAACGAATCAGTTTAGAGTTTTCTATATATGTTATATCATTTCTAGACTTTCAGCAGAAAACTAGAACACCTAAATATATGAAACGCTATTGACTCCTTGAATTTGGTAAGTGAAATTCGGGAAGAAAATAAACTTTAGCATTTATTGTTAGATTTTGCAACAGCAATCGTTGTTTTCGACAATATTATTAAAAACACTGTACATATAGTAAAAGTACTAAAAGTAGGAAAATACTAAATTTACACTTGTATATATTGTAGAAATACATTTACTTGTTAATTTCATCTTCTTTGATATTATGATATTTGAAAACCGGGCACTTTCTCAATATCTCTAAATGAATTCTGTGCATGTTTCATTAAGACGAATCCTTTCAATTGCTTGAAAACAATGACAAGATTCAAATGTAAACTGTAAACATGTTATTTAAACTCGTCTATATCAATAGGAAATACGCAGTATGATTATCATTTGTCGCGACAAAAGCCACACAAGCTCGTACGTGGAAATGACTGATATATCGAAAGAAGAAACATTTCAAGTGGTCTAATGTGTTATGTTATAGGCTGACACATTGATCTTTTATTTAGTATGTTCACATATAATATGTAAAATGTGGTTTAGCTTATTTATATGAATATTGATGCTTCACGCTTGAAGTAATAGAACAAAAGTAATTTTATTATGTTCCTAACTTGAAATCTGTCACAACAAACTTTCTGTAATATCTGTTTCAGTATAGTTCGTTTTTCTCAACTGTCAAAACATAACTACTTGCACAGTGGTTTCGTGAGATCTAACAATCTTGAAGATTGTATGTTTTAAACTTTGGTGAAGCAAACGAATAGTTTAAGCGGTTTAATAACGCCTGCTTGCTGAGTCGACGCTGCCACCGTATTTAAATGAGTCGCATCAGTCACCGTGGAATAATTCAAACTTTCTTATTTAAGTAAAACGGATTATAGGCTATCACTTGTTAACAGTCATATCTTAAATTAAAATGTTTTTTCTCAAATGTGTTTGTTCATCATTAATAAAATCTAGTTAATCTTTTTTGTCATAAATAAATATATTAATATGATACTGTAATAATCTGAGGCAAACATGGCATAATAAACAAGATGCATAAAGAACGTGTAAAGGTGAATGAAAAAATCCAAATTATGTATTATCGTCGTCACCGGATACAATAGTTCTCCAATGTAACATTTAACTGATTCTTGTACAGAATGGGAATTTTAATGATGAATACAATTGCTAACATTAATAATTTGCAAGATCAGTTTTGGTATCACTTACAAAGGCAGCTGTAAGAGTGTCAAGTTTTACAAACATGTTTACACAATTTAGATAACGATAAAAGTAAGCTAAAAATGAATCACATAACTTATGTCTTGACATCTTTCTCTGAATTACAGAATTACTTATACCAGTAATTATGCATGTCAGTTTAAATTGATATTAGATCACACTGGAATGTCATATATTTGATATTTTACAAATTATAAAAACAAAACAAAAATAGATATCTTTAACTAAGTTGGTAGGCGAACATCAATAACATCACAAGCTTGAAGCTTATTGTAATTTTAAACTTGATTTTATTCTCGCACCTTATCTCAACAATAAAAAACTAATTTGGAATAGCGTGCAGTAAATTCTGTATTTCGTCTCACACTCTAACAATTAAAAAAGGGCAAAATAATAACGCCCCCAATGTATATGTTTAAACTGTAGCAGGAATCTATCTGAATAAGAACACAATTTGTTACTAGTATGTGCTTAACTTAGAGAATTAAGAAAACATATTTTAAATCATAATTTACCATTGGTCCATAAGAAGTGAATTCAAACAATAATTAAATAGCAAAAAACAACAAAACTTGAATTTTATTTACCTGTATCTTTCACCTCTTTTAAATTAAGCAATTTACGATACACTTCTTCTCTGCTTACTAAATGTACTTCATATCTTTGTATATATACTTTTACATATACTTTTTATGTTTAATTGTATTGCTAAAAAATGACAAATCATTCTATTGAAAAGCAAAACGCATGCCCCTAATAAGAACGTGACCTCCTTGTTTCACTTTCGTAACATTATTAATCAGTCAAAACTGACATGCTGCAAAAACACTCGAAAAAGAAAAGAATGAAATCAATATAGACTTGGAAATCGTGTCAGAAAATAATTTAGTCTTATTGTAAGAAATCATTTGTTTTTCCTCAACCAGTGCCAGTAAACTTATCAGTAATTCTTGTACAATGAAGTTGTAAGTCAATACGATGTAAATAGGTCCAAGACAAATAAAAAGGTTCTATAATCAAAGCTTTTATATAAACTTATGATGGAAATAATTGGATTGCGTACGAAGTTTGTTATTTCGAATCAGTAGGTTAAATAATAACGGTTCATAATTTATAGACGTATTTCAAATGACTTCAGTGTCTAATTGGATTTGTTGATTCGATGCTTAAGGACTTTCAGTCCACAATTCATGTGTTAAATGAAAATATTAATCCTATCTTGTTTTCAGTTCTCATCATTTATTGAGAATATAAGATACAATTTATTTTGAAACAATATAGTATTACATTGGTAATCTAACTTATCTTACGCTAGATTAAGCCGATCATCGGGTTGGAAAAAGTGAGCTCAAAAATCGAATTTCATATATGATTTCAATATTTTCTCATCAGATCTTTTTCCACATAACATGTTTTACATTAATACACATCTAATCACAGGGTGCTATTTTGAGACAACTATAACATTAATATATAGAGCGTAACTGTCTTATAATGCGTTTACTTTTCTCGCAAGAGACTTCTTTATTATTCTTTGATAGTTTTGTTTACAACTTAATTTCAAACAGTTTACTTACTCATAGAAGTGTTTACTAGCAAGAGATTACATGAATGATTATTAATATTGTCTAGGAAGTAACACAACAAGGGACATTTGTACTGTTTGGACTGGTATAGCCCCCAAACATCTAACTGATTAAAAATCGTTGAATACAGACAGTGTTTACTAAATCATGTTATTGCTTCAACTGAAATTCTCACATAAACCTTTCACAGCAATCTTAATCAAACGCTGACAAGTGTCTAGTAAATAGATTGTTCTGTTTATATAGAGTTCTCTTGATACCTCTCTACGTCACTTGTTGTGAATATCTGATTAAATTATTGAGTGGAAATATTAACACCGGAGATCTTTAAGTAGTTTAGTTTTTGTCAGAAGGAATCAGACTGATGCATATTCTTTTTTATGTTCAGTTTTTACCAAAAGTTGGAAACTTTGACGCCAACATTACACTTAGATAAACCAGTAAGTGATATGGAAGTTTATCTTATTGTATGCTTTGTCCTTCCGGCTATTCCATAAGAAGTGTCGATTTCCCTTCACATAAACAATACATATATACAGCGTCAGGCTACAGTTACAATAGTTAACTACAAATTAGGAGTCTACATTGAATGTTTTCCAAATTGTCCTAAAAATAGAGTTTTTAGAAACAATACAGGACTACCGTCTGCTGCAATCCAATACAAAATCTACAAATACCATAACCACTCTAAAGAACACAATTTGATAGGACGTTTAATGTCAGTGTGGAACGCTTCTTATCTGCAAGTAAAATATTATATTCTAAAATACATCTGATCAGTAAATAACTTATTTCTCTCTAGAGTTTTCTTTATCATCAAGTTTTATATTCCTTAGAAAGTTTTCTTAACAAACACATTTCCAACTGTATAATTACTTACAGAAGTGTCTACTATCAAAGGGGTTTAGAGGATCTATAAATGTACTAAGTGTTGCGTGTAAAAGACAAATATTACCCATACATCAGGATTGTACGTTAATCTTAATCTCGTGTAAACTGTAATGCATTTCTTGTTTAAGCATGTTTCGAAGGAAAGTGTAAGCTTAACTGGGACAATATGCTAGTATGTCACGAATGAATAAAACGATAATTATAATAAACATTGTAATAAAACAACTTGCTTACATAGCGTATCTGATTAAAAGCAATATTCTATGATATATATAATCGTAAAATATAATTCACATAATTTTTATAATAAAGAAAAATTAATGTGAAAATCTTGTAATGTAAAAGACACAGCAATAATATGAAGCATGAAATGAAATGTTTATGATTTGTTGATTATATAACAGTCTAGGCGTGCGTAGAATAGCGTTAATGCAATAATAAAATTTGAGTTTGATCATAATGACAAGATTTTACATTTAAAACCTATAGACTACAAATGACAAGAAGATATTCATCAAAATAAACACGTCGATAACAACTTGCCACAGACACATGCAATCAATGGTTCAGTTGAAGCTAGACGAAAACATACCAATTACAATCAGATAATGTCTGTCGTCCTGGAAGAGTCTGGGCAATTTGGATTCTCTGATAGCTACATCCTTACTGAGCGACAATTACCCTATCTTTCCTCAATGTAGATATCACTAATGATGGCAAGTTCTTACTGGATCAAACAACGGGTATAATAATAGTTTATACATTTATACACTTTTATTCTCTAATCATTGTCTGCTCACTTTATGCCATGCATCTAAACTATTATTCCGACACTTAATTATTTACGTCGATATTTGAAACAATCTAAATAAATAACTGTGTAAACAAGTGTATTCTTAACAAGAAATGTCTTTAAAAAGACAAACGGCGTAGAATTATGAGAAAGCTATTCTCGGTAAGCCAGGGTATTACGTTAACGATAATATTCATAACGGATGAGTACCGTGGGTTTCCGACGATGGAGACATCCATGATGTGTCAAACAGCCGTTCTCCAGAAATCGTTACCATTTTGAAAAGTGAAATGTTGAAAAATGAACTTACTGTAAACATTTATTTTTTAACATATTTGCAAAATTCAAACCTTCGTGGTCTCGAAACGAAAATATAACGCACACCATTTTAAGACTGAGACAGATATACGAGTTCAAAAAGTATACGTCAACTCCTACGTTACGGAGCATAGAACCACGAGCTCAAGTAGTAGATACCTAGTTTTAAAATGCAAGTCTGTATTTCTGTCCATGTAACTATGGAATAGCATTCAATGGTGAGTAGTGAAACAAATTTAAGCAAACTACTTCGCAATATATACATGATTGTCAGAATAGCGCATGTAGAAGTCATCATCATTTTGTTGTTAAGATAAGATAACGTAACACAATTATGTCAACTTATGTATTTGTCACATACAGACATGTGGACCATTCTTTTCTAAATTGATGAAAACTACAACATATAAGGCACAAAATAAAATGTAAATTAGTTTGAAACATGACACTGAATGCTCATACATAATGACATATTTGATGTGCCATGGAGTTACGGAACATAGTAAAAATTAGAAAGTCTTGCCAACTCGAACAAAACTGCATTTTAATATCGATTAAACAATACAATAGTATGATTTATTAACAGCACAGAGTATTTCCTTATGTTTTTAACAAAATTTAAGTTTAAGTGTTGCCATATTACAAAATTACAATAATACTGAGCTTTGAATATAACAAATGAGACATATGAAGTAAGTATGATGGTATTAACCTAACTAAAATGCACTTTTACTGATATGTTCTAGCGTGTATACCATGTAGATATATGAAATATACGACACTGATCGTGATGAACATTATAAATAGTCAATAAATTAGCTATTTGCGAAAAATTACTACGCTAAGCGGCGTTACGGAACATATGCTAAGCACCACGATGGGAAATGATTATATTAACAATCCATTCGTTTGGGTTTGACATAATAATTTTTGGTGACAGTGTAGGCCAAATAACTATTATGCAGTAAAATGGGTAATTTTAAATCCGGGCGAATTAAAACTCGAGGACGCGATCAGACTAAAACTAGTGAGAAACATTCTATATTAACAATCACATTTTGGAATGAAATCAAATCCAGAAACAATTTTTATAAATTTTATGCATAGTTTAGCTTAAATTTAACTTTGGTCAAACATTGCATTTGATATATACCGAAAATGAAAGGAAACTGTTTTGTCATATGTGTATTTACAAAGTATTTCTAAAATTGAACTGGCAAACACTTTGGTATTGCTAAATTTATTTTGTAATATATTTTATTTTCATTAAAATATTGCAATCACTTATTAAAGTATTTACTTGTTACTTACCCCATGATAAAAGTTAATAAAGTAAGAATATCATTAAATAATAATAAATAGTATGGTATCTAAAGTTAGCTTAGCAGATGTGGTCTTCAAAGAAATTTGATAAGATATTCCATCATATTTTATGCGTTCCGAAATTCCTAGCTGTTTTATTCGGATTTTGAATATATGTGTCGTAGGTGCAAGAGACGTTTAAAATTGTCTTTGTGCAACGTCTCTGATGGGTGCTCATGTTGAGATTGGTTATCAGTGGTGAAGATATTTTTTCGAAGCAATAACTGGAAATTTCAACTGATAACGCACAAGATAAAATGAAACTTTTGAATAATATTAACATTCTCAAATCTTTAGACATGCTGATTTTTTAGGTCATTGTTTTAATGTGTAAGAATCATTGTTAATTCGATTCAGACATTGCCAATTTGTTAAATATTCTTTATTGTTGTTATGGCCATAATTTTGCATAAATTGGTTACACAAATATTGTTTTGTTACAAATCTGAAACACATACAGGTGTGTCAAATATGAAAATCTCCACGGACGCAACTATTTTCATCAATTTTCATCATATAAGGCTGAAAAACGTTCAGTTAGTCTGTTTACGTAGTAAAAGTACTGTGATAATGTTAAATGCATTCAATTTAATTCAATGATCGCTTAAATCGTTATTATTACAATCTATGTTCCGTAACAAGCCCTCTATACTCCGTAACGAAATGAATTTTCATTCTCAATTAAAGAGACATCAACATTTTTTCTTTCCACTTAAAGAAATATGTCAATGAATGTATTAATAATTGTAATATTAATACTATGACAGTCATCCATTACACAGATTTCATATTTATCCTTCATTCTGTACCTGCACTAAAATATGTTTTCTTACAAATGTACCGTAATTGTTAGTGCTAAGGCCTAAATTTGCTTTTAACATGATCAAATGATCAAAAGAGGAATATCGAAAACAATAACAGCTTGTTTCTTCCATAAATTATATCATATAGTATGTCAAATACTTGTTACGGAGAATAGTCGTTACGGAATCCCTGTGTTCCGTTAAAGTTTCCCTCAATAAATATAGAAGTAATAATAAATGTACACGTTACTTGCACTTGATCACACCAATGTACAGTGGCAAACAACAATTCAATGTAAAAACACCTATATTGTCACTAGCAACTGTGCTACGCTCGTTATGGAAGCATAGTTTCTTAAATGCGACATTTAAAAATTTGAGTTTGGGGTTAATTTGTTCATTCTCCTTAGGACAGATAAGATTCAAACTTTGTTTCCCACGATATTTGACTCAATGTAGTATTAGTAAACGGTTTAACAATTAACAACAACACATTTTGGAAAGTAATTTAACCATGCAAAAATAGTTACGGTAACATAGGACTGTTTTGGAGACAACCCTAAAACGTAGAAAATCTTAGAATTTCATATTCGTATCAGTAGAATATCTTTAAAATCATACAAGTCACTACCCATATATGGAAAATAAATACATATTACAAGCAATAACAAACCTTAGATTTATTATTTTTCAAAGCAAATATTAAACATAGAGCTGGAGACACGGCCTTTTTCTACTTATTGAAGTTTTTGCTCAGCAAACTTTTGCCAAAAGACGTAAGTTTTCAATGTTTCTTTTGTACCACTTTAGCAACAACAATCTAAGTTAACATTTCCAAATGATTAAAACCATAAGTGTTGTTTCACGTTGTGTATATAGTCGTATATAACCTGGAGACACGTGTTTTTCAAAATGGTAACCATTTCTGGAGAACGGCTGTCAAAATGAATTAACGAAATATCTGCATCATGTGCAATTAATTATTGCATTTCACATTGCATTTCTGGTTTACCATTGAAATGACCTAAATTAAATGGATTAATATCCTTGTCACAAATCTTTCTAATACAATTTGAAAGTATGTGTTACGTATTTACAGCAGTATTATTCATCAACAAACATCAAGAAGCATAGTAATTGAGTAATTAACTCTACGTACGCGTTATAAAGCATTACAATCTATAAAACATTATAATGTTTATAATCTAAATTCAAAAGACTGTCTAAAAGAATTTACACTATATTATTCTTAATAATTAAAAACATATTACAATAAAATCATGGCTAAAATACTAGAAAATTCACACGAACTATTAACTTTATCAAAGGGAGATAATTTGTATGCTCATGTATATTGAATAATAAACAAATTGTTCCGAGACGATTCGGCATACAAAAGAAAACTACTCTCAACAAAGTCATTTTCGTTTTACATAAAGGTCAGTCATAAAACTGTTGTGGTATGTGAAAAAATTAATATAACCTGACACACAATCATATAATTTATCTATTATATATCCAATGTTCTTATAAAAAACCTCATTTATAACGCTTATGAAAACACCAACGATTGTTTTTAATTTTCAAAATCTGACGAACACGGAGAAACGCCCTTTTCAGTTTTTGGAGTCTTTTTGCTATTTTTAACCGATATTAGGGGGGATTTCTACAAAGTTGCCATGCGAAATTTTGTATTTGTCCAATAGAATGAGATTTTATAAATAGATTTGGGTATTCCAAAAGCCAGCTTAGACAGCTACGTCGAAAAAAAACTCACGAATCCCTTATATATTTGCTTAAGTCAAATTTTACAGTATACATGAACAACTTAAGATGTCATTTGTAAACTATACATGAAAATCCAATTTTCATGGATTTTTCAAAGAAAGATATCCTAATATTCAGGTAAAACTCATTGAGAAATTGATTAAAATACACACTCCTGTGATTGCACAGGTATACAAACCATAGAGGAGTACAGGGAAATGCAATTGAATGATCAAATAAATAAGTTACTAAAATGTAACAGAACCACCAATATACATTCAATAGTGTCACACATGGCGTAGAAATCTACAACTTGTATTAATATTTATTGCATTTAACTTATAATGAATACTTATACTATTTACTTCAATTCATTACCATATCAGAGCTATGAGAAAAATACAACGTAGAACTATTTGACCAATAATCCTAATTATTTGTGTAATTTCCCATCCATTGAGTTAACCATAATGCTCACAAACTAACTGTACGATACTACGCTAAGTATCATGCATAAACATGTATAAATACCTGAAGCCACGTGGCAATTTTTACATGAATAAATTAAACATTTTTGTGACCTCGCAATATAATATTGCTATACAAATAAGTATGTACGTTAAAAAACTAATATACTGGTCATTTAACCTCCATGAGAACGTGTTTACATCTGTCAATCATTACACATACCTTTGAAAACGAAATTAGGATACGGCTACGGATATATAGCTATTGAGGGTTAAAAGCACCTTGTATCTATGGATGGGTGTTCCTGTAGTTATTACCTAGCATTTTTACAATTTAATTATGATTATATTTTTAAAAAAAACGAAAAAAATCATTCAACGATTTTTTGTTCATGTATACGCCGCACTTCTTCCTGTGCATTGCCCATTGTGCGAATTGAGTTAAGCGTCTAAGACAAGACATATTTTATCGTTTACGTATAGAATGAGGATCAATGCGTCACAGCATTACAAATTGGGGTTCACCGCAGGGAATCTTCATTATTGTCAAATTTGTTTGAGAACCCAAAATTAATACATCCCTTTATATAGTGATGTTAAGCTTAAAAAGATTTATGTTTGGTATTGATCTAACGGGTTTCTATAACTTAAACACAACAACAACAATCATTAGTTTTGACGCCATTGTCTTTGAAGGTTCTGAGGGAATTAAACGTCATATATTTCAGAACCTAAACAAGTCATTGTTTATCAAAGGAAAGACAGCATCCTTACATGCTCATTTATTCTGATTTTGTTTTTTGAATTAATCTGCTAACGGTAACTAAGCACATACTTTCGTCATGGTCTGACAACTGCCCTCAATGGTAGTATTGAAAAAGACCGTAGAAATTATTTTCATGTCCAAACTTTACGAAAGTATGTCCGACCCGCCCACGACCCCTCGATCAGTAGATTTGCTAGCTACCAACTGCGCCAGCTGGGTGTTTACACATTTTAATTGAAGCGTTTATGATGAGATGACCCTTAACTAAAAATCTGTCGGAGCAAAATCTACATTTAAATTTGCATTTGCTTTATGGAGGTTGGAGCTACATGACCTTTTAAATTGTCTGCACTAAACATAAGACATTGAATCATATTAGATAAGTTTTATTATTCTGAGTTTACAAAAATATAATATTATAAATGGTCCTTTGTGAATCAAAATATAAACTATAAATCTCCACATGAATAATCTCTCATAGGAAACCTTTTTAAATAAACATCGTATGCCTTCCTTCCGCTTAATAGAGAAAATATCGATGTCTAGGAAATCATTTAGATAATTTGTATTTATACAAAATATATTCTCAAAAATTGTTAGACTATTTGAAATATTTCACAAACTGTATTTTCTTCGTTGATATATTACCTCAAATTATCTTGAAAACAAATCCTACAACGTCATTGATTTATTGGGTTATTTAAGACAGCCATCTTGTTAGACTTCATATAACATATACCTGTTCTTAGAGGAAATGAGTAAACTGTTAAAACTCTTATCATCTTAATAGTAATACAGGAAAAAAAGACATTCTTTAATGTCTGATTAATCCGATAAATAGTTGTCTGGTGAGAAACCATAAAGTGTTTGACATAGATTAAAGTTACTGTGGTGATCTGTTTACGCTACATCAAAATTTGTTATTAAGTTAAAAATAAAAAATCATAATTGCCAATTAAGTAAGCAGGAGTATAAATGGGTGATATCCGCCAGTTATGACACATGTAGAACGTAATATAAAGTTATCTGATTTAGAATTATTCCGCCATCTAAACCCTACTTTCACCTAATGTAGCTGTAATCCTTGGTTCCTCAGTTGGTATAAATACTTCCCCTGTTAGATCATTTATTTTTACGTCGAAACTGCTTAATGAACAAAATTTCTTATTAATGATAATGATAGTCTATTTGACATAATGTACACGTTGCAAAATACCACATACACGGAATATATTTTATCACAGCATACGGCCATTTGCTATGACATGCACACAGATATCAGGAATAGGATAAAATGACAATAGCTTTTTACCATTTCCCTGTTGTTTCAATATTTAGTAGTCATCATGTAGTATTAAGTAATATATTATTGTTTTGAATACAACCATACATTGTAACATTTACAAACCAGTAAATATTTTATACCGTCATTTAATCATAACTGAGCGCAAACCTGTCTGGAAATGTTTGCTTTCTTGTATTTTGTCTTGGAATCTATAAAATCACACCGTGAAATCACCCAGTAAAGATTGATTTATAGCCACATAAATCAGTAATAAACATTTATTGTCGTGTGTGTGAAACAATATTACATCTAAATCTAGACTGGCATTATGTTTCCTATAGGGAGTCTGGATTACAACAAATTGATAGAAGCTGGTTGTCTGTGTGTGTAATTCGAATTGTAATTCAGTTTCTGCTATAATGATCATTTGCAATTTAAACAAAAAAGACATGTCTAGATTAAAAAATGGAAATACTCAAGTGGAGTTTCTACAGAACGAAACATTGTAAAATATCAACCGTTCATTTGCGAACCAATGATTGTGTGTAGACAGAACTAATCTCTAAATGACACCATTAGGAAATGAGAGAATTTCATATTACAGTTTTTTGTTCTGCTTATTGTAGTTCAAAGAGATTAGAAATGACTTCTAGAAAATTACATAGTAGTCCTAAATGGATGTTTGTATAAGTAATAGAGCGTTCTAACGATCTATAATGATGATTATGTATCTTCTGTTAGGGAATTTTAGCAATGTTAGGAAAGTTCCACATATACAGACAAATAGGATTCACTGTCCACTTAACTATGAAAACAAGAAATAATAATGACTTCATAATTTTTAGTTTACAAATGTACTTGTGACAAATGCATACTTTACGTAAAACCGTGATGTTTGTTACAGAAGCAAAATCGAGGGGGGGGGGTTCAAGTACTGCTATCAAGTTGAATCTATTCACAACAATTTTTGTAAAAATACCTTGGTTTATATAGAAATATAAATAATTGCATGGCTCTTGTAAAAGGTGGTAGAATAACTCTCTGTCATACTATGTTCGTTGTATTTAGTATTGATATCTGCAAGAAATGAAATCTCATAGATATTCACAAACGTAATTAATGCTCAAACAACTAGGCAACATTTGTCGTCATAACTGGGCGAGTAAAACACAGAATAAATTCACAATGATATAGCAAATAACCGGAAATCACAATGAAGCAACTCATGTTGATCTTTATGTTTAAGAGGATATCTAGCAAGTTCACTTGCCACTTTATTAACAATAGTGATTTTGTATCTGATTCAGAAAATGACATAAACTATTCTTATAAAATACATGTAGTTTAATTTTTCTTGTAATTTATTGTTTAATACATTCCAAGACTTGATCTTATATACAAGATATTGAATGTCTTTAAATGACCCTACCGGTAATGATGTTGTATGTAATGTTAATTCATTCAATATTACAATTTATTTTCATCTAAATAAAAACGATATATTGAATGATTGAAAAACGTTCCTTAAACTCCTACTTCATCGTCATAAATGTATTGTTTCACGTACTTACTTTGTTATATGTAACGTAACCCGGGTAGGTAGCGTAGTTGGTAGCGCTGTAAAGTCCAATATTTGAAACAATAAGGTAGAATTCCATACACCTCATAAAACATGTTATTACTTGCTGCCATACCTAATACTCACGTTTCAACAAATTAAAATTGTCAGTATATTTGCCTGGCCCTTTCCTGTATGAAGGTGTGAACAAGTGCTATTGGCCATTGACTTACTCCATAAAGGAAGAAACAATATCATTGGTCATGAACAATCTACTTTGCTTGCGTTCTCGGATCTGTTAAGTTTCAATTTGCACGAAAGTCTTTTTCACATGTAATTACTTATTGTTCCATTTACTGTTCCCTATTTGCAGTAACAACTTTTGCATTAGAAAAAGATCAAGGTCGTTTTGATGAGACAAGGCGTGTTTTTTCATGTCTCACAAAATTCTTTTAATAAAATATAATTCTACATCGGCGACATTAAAATTATGTTCTAATTGTTATATTAACAACGGACTACATATCAGTGATTTTCTTTGGATGGAAAAATATTCAAAAATGGATTCATAAGGAATTTCTTTTTAAAAGGGTGTGTCCAAGCTTTAGGCAAACCGGTCTGACCATTCTTAGCGCTCAGTAAATTTTTCAGTATAGTTCAAACGAAATGTATTATTTACTACCATTTTGAAATTATGTTGGATTAGGCTAGGATACTGAAAAACATCACGTAAGTGGAAAAAATAGTAAAATTTGGCTGAAATGCAAACATTAAAAATAAAATGTCAGAACGCGGGAAAGCCTAGTCCAAGAGTACTAAGTCATCAGAGTCTTGGAACGAGGACAACACTCATTCCCAAGATTCACAAACTGCTCTTGACTCATTATTTGGACCAGACAACTCCAAAAGTGATATAAGCAAACAGGATTCGACTAAATTGATGTGTTATTTAGACTGCAAAATGAACAAACTAGCTTCAAATGAATATATTGACCAGAGTTTACAAAGAATCGTGACAGAAAAATTCGTGAAAAGTTGCCTAGAATCTTTTAAAACAGAATACAATGAAAGAATTCAGACAGGAAATTTCTTCTATGAAATATCAAATGTTGACTTTAGAAAAAAGCCTTGAATTTTATAAAACTGAAATATAAAGTATAAAAAATGAAGCAAGTGATAGTAAGGTTCAAGGAAATAACTTAGCCAAGTTGCATATCTTTTGTTAATTAGTAATGAAATGAGAGCATCTTGAAATAGCCATAGCGCGTAATGGTGAAAAAAATGGCTACTTTTCACACATGTCGCAACCAGTAAAGGGTTAACATACACATAAAAATGATACTAAACTAACTTTAGGTTTGACTTACACTGTAGTACAGTTATTGTCTTACATTATTACCATTTTGTTTAAGTCATATTATTGACAAGTGATTTACTAAATTAGATTTAACTCTAATAGCTTGATATATGTCGACATCTCTAACTAAATGGAAATGTGCCGGGATTATGTTCTTATAAAGAATATAACATTTAACTGCTCGTTTCCTCTGATTAGTTGACAATTACAGTTAATGTAGCATAATGAAATCATCAAAGTAACTTAAATACAAATGTCAAACATTGTTAGGGCTTCTACAAGACCAATTTCGTGATTAATTAGATACGTATAATTGCTGTTTCCAGGTATATATAACTCATATGTAGAATTTTGTTGCGTATAAGATTCATGTTGCTTAAGAACAGCAATTAATTCTCCTTCACTTCCTGAATTATTTGGTCACGTGTTTTCGATGTGTTTGCACTCGGCAATATCACTCCCTTTAGTCAACGTAATCAAACACAAATTGTCAATCGAGTACTAATAACCATTTGCCAGAAAATCCTGATGAGACACAAAAACATGTCTCTAAAGTCTCTGATCTCTTTGTTTTTCGTGATATCAAATCTAGTCTGCTGCAAAAAAATGAACTTGATGAAAGAGATCAATACAGAGTTGGCAATTATGTCAGCAAAGAAATAACAGCCATGCTAGATATTGGCATGTTTTATGTATTTATGTAATACAATGCAAATAAGATAAGATGTATTATCAATACTACACTAATACGATATGTAACTGTGATTATGAATTTTTCATTTTAAAAGGAGTAGTTAATTGAATAAATGAATAAGTAATTTTGTATTTTGTAAATCAAACCACATAAATAACACGATAATAAACACAATATTATGTCATGTATTCCTCCATCTTGACACAGAAAAAGCTATAATGTGACTTGATTTTAAGGTTATGACAAAATAAATTGAGAGAGCTGTGCATCTAAAATGCATTTTAAAACTTCTAAATAACTTGCATAAAATTTCAAGTTCAATTTAGTGTCAAAATTGGACATAAAGCTTACCACACGTTTCAAATGGATAAATGTCTGTTGACAAAGTGATATTAACTGTTTAAAAGATGATACCCGTATTATTCTATACTCAGATACCGTGATTGGGATGCAACTGGCCTATAATTGAATTAATCCAATAGATAGAATTGTGTGGATATGTTTGGGGTTTTTTTTGTAAAAAAGATAAAATCGTTTATAATATATCAATAGAATATTAAAATTATAGATACAATAATATATGAACGTATACAGAAACCTAATTATGGAAGAATATATTTGTAAAATAACTTTTTTAAATGTTTCCGATCATTCAGCACATGAATACAAATTAAACCATACATTCATAACATCACTTATTGGATTGTCTGGTGGGATTCTCCTCTTCATTTGTTTTCTCAATAATGTTTAAATAGGCTTTTAGTGGTTTTCGATGATTGCAATTATATAATTATAAACACAAGATTGCCACTCAGAAGAGAAATGACGAGAAAAATTGATTAATGAAGCTATAATGTTTTTGAACTACCTAAGACACTCGCATTGCTTTATAATCCCTCTAAGCCTTTAGTACAAGTACAATTATGTACACTAATGCTTCTCACCAAAACATCTGTAACAATATTTAATTTTATAATCTAACCTGTCTCATGCAAGATTAAGATACAACTTAGCTTTCATCACTTACTACACGAGTCTCATCATCACTTTATAAGTCATCTGAACACGACTTGCTGTTGGATGAATTGTCCAGAGTCTATCGTCGTGTGCTGTAGGCAAATTTGCATTGTAAACACGCTAAAAACACACAAATGCTGTATGATCAGTTTTCCAATTCTCTTTCAAAAGTATTTATTCAACTGAATTGTTTACCTTAGCTATAATGAAAAATTATAGCCGAAAGTGTTGTTTCTTCGGTAATAATTTTAAATGTACACTTCAGACATTTTTGATAAAAATCCAGCGACTGTCCTCTCCTCATTTAACCCTTTGAAATGAACACCCACACCAAAAACGGCAATGTACCATTCTAAGAGAAAAATATCATATCCATATAACCAAGGACAGTCGTTTAAAGAAAATGGCCACTCTCAATTCTCGTTTAAAGAAAATGGTCACTCATTTCTCAAAAGCTTATCTCATTTACTTTCATTCAGATGAGCGATTTACTCGTAGATCCTTCGTGCTTTCTTGTTTACTTTGTTGACTACACATAATACTAGACGTATAATTTTGTGGTGGTTGTTGATCCAATATTTACATGTACTTAGTTTTGTTTCCAAACTATATCATAGAAAATCTAAAGTATGGCGTATATATCAAAACGTCATATTTTATAAAAGAATTGTAAAGCACCACTGGAAAAGATACAAACTCGGCGTAAAAGTGTCAGGAATGGTGACAAATATAAATATTGTAACATACACCAACACCATTGTTTACTGTCAAGTTTTCTTGCTCAATATAGGATTAAGTTTCTCAACTATAAAGTCATAACAGATTCATATATTTTATAGTAGGTTTCAGCGCAGAAAATAATTACTTAAATATAATTTAGATAAAAACCCAACGTGCAAATATTCGTGTCTACGTTTAATACATGGCATAAAATATTAATACAAAATGAAAACTTATAAGAAGATATTTTATGATTTTAGGACAGGTAGAAAGTTTGTGTACAGATCGTATAAAAACAAAGTCTGGTTTATTTGAAGTAATCTTTGCCAGGGGATTGTCAAGATAGCAATAACACGTAATAATCTATAATTATTTGGTGCGTACAAAAAAAACGTGTTTTGGTAAACATTAAAAATGAGACAGTTCATTACAGGGATAGGCACTATTGAAAATAAAATTTGTGTCATTCATTTAACAAAATTAGCATGGTTGATAAACCACCACCACTTGGTAAATCATGCTTTCTATGGTAGAACGCTTTCCATTGCAACAACAACTAAGACACAAGAAAAATGATTATTTTAAAGTCATCATGGGCATCCCTCGTCGTGGGTTAGTTCATTGTATTGTTATAATTAACAGTGTGGGTTTTTTAACTATAACATTTCTTATAAGTGCCTCCTTGGTGTAATGGTAAACTTACATTTACACACCAAGCGTCTTGTTAATTAAGGCGCTATGATTTATTTGTTAAAATAAACTCCATTTCCATTACTGTTTTACCTTTGGAATGGATTGGTTTATTTTAATGCTAACTCAAACACTTAAAGTTTTTTTGTCCGAACTATACGTTGTCTTACCTGAGAAAAGGTATATCATCATTGATGACATAGCAAAGCATTGACAGTGTTTTGCATTCCTGTTGTGTTGTTCTTGTTGAATTTACTTTAGGTGATCTGGTCTCTGTAAGGTCATTGAGTACTTACCGCTTACCTTGGCAATCTTATTAGTATTTTGTTTTCATGAGTTTGTGAGTTTTTGCACACAACATCGTCGAGAGAATTGTGGTGTGAAGTTTTTTCTCCAAGGCCGAGACAATTTTGTTATTATTTGTTTTTAAGCCTGTTGGGGCAAGTGTAAGGTTAATGCACCATAGAACCAGGTTTAAACTTCAAGTGGCAATTTTCGTTTCAAGGCGATAACTCCATAGGTTCTTTTTTACGTTAATTGTTTGTGCCTCATTTTTACAACATGTACTGTATAATTTTAAAAACAATTTCCTCTTTGCCTTTTGTTTTTGTGGCAAGAGTGTGTTTTTAGTTGTGGCTTTTCCCAAATGTTTTCCTAACCTCCTTTTAATATACATTGCTTTATTAATAAGGTGTAATTTTAAATAATCTAACAGTTTCAATAAAGGAATATACTAGCCAAAATTTAACTTCTCTTACAAATTTTCTAAAACAGATGTATACACAGATTCATAGCCATGTATATGCTTACACTGTGACATGATGATGAAACATAACTAAATAAATATACTGCTAGAATGTTCATTCCTATAATATTGTTAAGTTTATTGATTCAAATAAAATTCTCACATAAACTATCCACTGCAATCTTAATCAAACATTGACAAGTGTATAATAAATGGATTATTGTTCTGTTTGTATAAATTCCCTCGATACCTCTCTACGTCACGTGTTGTGAATATCTGATTAAATCATTGAGTGGAAATATTTACACCAGAGATTTTTAGCAGTTACATCGATATGACAATATATAACCCTTGGTTAAGATTAGACAGCTATTTAAAAGTTCATAGAAATATGTAACAAATGATATGTATCAAATAGTTAATATGACTTTTAGTACAACGAATCAGTTTAGAGTTTTCTATATATGTTTTATCATATCTAGATTTTCAACAGAAAAACTAGAACACATAAATATACGAAAAGCTATTGATTCCTTGAATTCGGTAAGTGAAATTAGGGAAGAAAATAAACTTTAGCTTTTATTGTTAGATGTTGCAACTGCAATGGTTGTTTTCAACAATATTATTAAAAACACTGTACATATAGTAAAAGTACTAAAAGTAGGAAAATACTAAAGTTACACTTGTATTTATTGTAGAGATACATTTATATGTTAATTTCATTTTCTTTGATGTTATTAGATTTGAAAACCGCGCGCTTTCCCAAAATTCTTAATGAATTTTGTGCATGTTTCATTAAGATGAATCCTTTCAATTGGTTGAAAACATTGACAAGATTCAATGGTAAATTGTAAACATGTTATTTGAACACACCGATATCATTAGAAAATACACAGTTTGACTATCATTTGTCGCGACAAAAGCAACACAAACTCATAAGAGAAAATGAATGATATATCAAAAGAAGAAACATTTCAAGTGGTTTTATGTGTCATTTTGTAGGCTGACGCATTGATTTCAGTCTTTTCACATTTATCTCAAATATGTTTTAGCTTATGTACATGAATAATGAAGTTTCATGCTTAAAGTAATAGAATAAAAATCATGTTTTATTATGTTTCTTACTTGAATTAAAATTAACCGTAACTTAAACTACTGGAATCTAACCAGATTGTCTAAACTACATAATATTATATTGCCGTTGACGCAGCTTGATCACATTGTTTAAGGAATGATACGGTTTAAAAAAAACCAAATGGAAGGGCGAGTTATTCATTAATTATAATATTATATATGGCTCATTTTACAAATACCAAAGCCGTAACAAGTGTAAATACATACTTTTCTAGGACAAAGAATTCAAACGTTAAAAATTGAATTATAAAGTACTCAACTGGTCAAAAGTGTTTGTCTTCGAGCTGTCAAGACGAAGTTATACAAATAAAGAATTTGGCTGACATACAATAACAGCCAAGCAGTATTTTCATCCAATTATTCAAACTTGGTTATTTAAGAAAAACGGACTAAAGTCTATGACTAATTAAGATAGTTTTTCTTAAGTATGTTTTTTCATCATCAAATATATCTAGTTAAATAGTTTTTGTCATAATGATGCAAATTCTTGATACATATAAAAATATGACTCTGTAATAATAAAAGACAAATGACATAATTAACAAGATATAAAGAACTTATAAAGGTGAATGAATAATATGAGTAATGTATAATCATCGTCACCGCCAATGTCATACATAAATATATTTTTTTTCGAGGCAACTTGATACTGACTTTTATGTGGTACATAATGAGAATTTTGATGATAAATTCAATTGCTAACATTAAAAAATTTCAGGATCGTTTTTGGTATCACTCACAAGTTCAGCTCAGAGAGTATCCTTCAATTATGTTTACACTATTTAGATAACGAATCTATGCATTTGACACTAGAATATCAAAATATAAACACTGAATCAAATTATGAAAAACCGAATATTGGATATTTTTTAACTAAGTTGGTATGCCAACATCAACAACACCACAAAGCTTGAAACTTACTGTAAACATGATTTTATTCTCGAACCTTGTCTTATCAATATGAAAAACAAATTTCGAATAACGTGCACTAAATTCAGTTTTTCGTCTCACACTCTAAAAATTTAAAAACGGCGATATAATTAAACTCCAAGAAACCAAAATAAATGTCTTAACTTTTACATGAGTATACCTATATACGAACAACATTTCTTACTAGTATGTACTTAACTTAGAGAAGTAAGAAAACATATTTTAAATTATATATTGCAACTTGTCCAATACATATAAATACAAAATTATCAAATATCGAAAACAGCAAAACGTATTATGTATTTTATCTTTCATTTTTTTTAATTAAGCAATTATCGAAACACTGCTTCTCTAAAGACTAAATGCACTTCATGTCTTTGTATATTTTTTTGTACTTACATGTTATTATGTTTACATGTATTGTTAAAATGTTTTTGTCATCTCATGCAAAACAAGTTTGTTAAAAAGGATTTACTAAAGCACATGGTCATCTATTACATTAAGCAAAAGGATTAAATTGTTTAACTGTGCCATAAGTACAATACAAAACGATCATTGACTTTTATGAATGACATTGAAACGATTGTGGAAGTATTTAAAGATAACATAAAAATAATAATATTGCATTGATGATTAGTCATTTGCCAAGTAGTTTGTGACAAAAAGTCTCATATAGGTAGATTTCATTTAATTATAGTGACATGTGCATATATTTAAAATGATACAATGATAAATCAGATGATAAACCACCCGGCCACCTCAATGTTCAGAACAAAACAGATCCCCAAATTAATACATCCCCTTATATAGTCATGTTTAGCTTAAAAAGATGTATGTGTGGTATTGATCTAACGGGTTCTTAAAACTTGAACACAACAACAACAATCCTTAGTTTTGACGCCATTGTCTTTTAAGGTTCTGAGTGAATTTAACGTCATATATTTCAGAACCTAAACTAGTCATTGTTAATAAAAGAATCTTTTTAACGTCGTATTCAACACTTATTTAGGTCATATATACGACGGCCAGCTCTTCCTTCTATAGGTTTCCTGGACAATTTTCTATAATCAGTACTAACTTATCCTATCACGAGGCCGACAACTCATGTATAGAGTATGACCTACCGTGACCGGGCTCGAACCCGCGATCTCCGGATTCGAAGTCAGACATGCTAACCACTACGCCATGGCCGCGGCTAATACATAAAAAGCCAGCATCCTTATATTGCTCATATTGTATTTTTGTTCTCTGAATTAAGCTGTTAACAGTAACTAAGCACATACTTCGAATCCGTCAGGGTCTGACAACTGCCCTCAATGGAAGTATCGAGAAAGGCCGTAGAAATTATTTCCATGACAAACTCCACGAAAGTATGTCAGGACACGACCCCTCGATCAGTAGATTTGCTAGCTACCAACTGCGCCAGCTGGGTGTTCACACATTTTAATTGAAGCGTTTATGATGAGATGACCCTTAACTAAAATTCTGTCGGAGCAAAATCTACATTTAAATTTGCATTTGCTTTATGGAGGTTGGAGCTACACGACCTTTTAAATTGTCTGCACTAAACATAAGACATTGAATCATATTAAAAAGAACTTTTATTATTCTGAGTTTACAAAAATATAATATAAATGTTCCGTTGTGAACCAAAATATAAATTATAAATCTCCACATGAATAATCTCTCATAGGAAACCTTTTTAAATAAACATCGTATGTCTTCCTTCCGCTTAATAGAGAAAATATCGATGTCTAGGAAATCATTTTGATTATTTGTATTTATACCAAATGTATTCTCAGAAATTGTTAGACTATTTGAAATATTTCACAAATAGGTTAGTTCACACAAACTGTACTTTTTTTCTTTAATATATTACCTCAAAGTATCAGGAAACAAATCCTACAAAGGCATTGATTTATTGGGTTATTTAAGACAGCCATCTTGTTAGACTTCATATAACATATACCTGTTCTTAGAGGAAATGAGTAAACTGTTAAAACTCTTATCATCTTAATAGTAATACAGGAAAAAAAGACATTCTTTAATGTCTGATTAATCCGATAAATAGTAGTCTGGTGAGAAACCATAAAGTGTTTGACGTAGATTAAAGTTACTGTGGTGATCTGTTTACGCTACATCAAAATTTGTTATTAAGTTAAAAATAAAAAAATCATAATTGCCAATTAAGTAAGCAGGAGTACAAATGGGTGATATCCACCAGTTATGACACATGTAGAACGTAATATAAAGTTATCTGATTTAGAATTATTCCGACATCGAAACCCTACTTTCGCCTAATGTAGCTGTAATCCTTGGTTCCTCAGTTGGTATAAATACTTCCCCTGTTAGATAATTTATTTTTACGTCGAAACTGCTTAATGAACAAAATTTCTTATTAATGATAATGATAGTCTATTTGACATAATGTACACGTAGCAAAATACCACATACACGGAATATATTTTATCACAGCATACGGCCATTTGCTATGACATGCACACAGATATCAGGAATAGGATAAAATGACAATAGCTTCTTACCATTTCCCTTTTGTTTCAATATTTAGTAGTCATCATGTAGTATTAAGTAATATATTATTGTTTTGAATACAACCATACATTGTAACATTTACAAACCAGTAAATATTTTATACCGTCATTTAATTATAACTGAGCGCAGACCTGTCTGGAAACGTTTGCGTTCTTGTATTTTGTCTTGGATTCAATAAAATCACACCGTGAAATCACCCAGTAAAGATTGATTAATAACCACAATAATCAGTTATAAACATTTATTGTCGTGTGTGTGAAACAATATTTCATCTAAATCTAGACTGGCATTATGTTTCCTATAGGGAATCTGGGTTACGACAAATTGATGGTAGCTGGTTGTCTGTGTGTGTAATTCGAATTGTAATTCAGGTTCTGCTTTAATGATCATTTGCAATTTAAACAAAAAACGACATGTCTAGATTAAAAATTGGAAATACTCAAGTGGAGTTTCTACAGAACGAAACATTGTAAAATATCAACCGTTCATTTACGAACCAATGATTGTGTGTAGACAGAACTACTCTCTAAATGACACCATTAGGAAATGAGAGAATTTCCCATTACAGTTTTTTTGTTCCGCTTATTGTAGTTCAAAGAGATTAGAAATGACTTCTAGAAAATTACATAGTAGTCCTAAATGGATGTTTGTATAGTAATAGAAGCGTTCTAGCGATCTATAATGATGATTATGTATCTTCTTTTAAGGGAATATTAGCAATGTTAGGAAGGTTCCACATATACAGACAAATAGGATTCACTGTCCACTTAACTATGAAAACAAGAAATGAAAATGACTTTATAATTGTTAGTTTACAAATGTACATGTGACAAATGCATACTTTACGTAAAACCGTGATGTTTGTTACAGAAGCAAAATCGGGGGAGGGGGAGTTCAAGTACTGCTATCAAGTTGAATCTATTCACAACAATTTTTGTAAAAATACCTTGGTTTATTTAGAAATATAAATGATTGCATGGCTCTTGTAAAAGGTGGTAGAATAACTCTCTGTCATACTATGTTCGTTGTATTTAGTATTGATGTCTGCAAGAAATGAAATCTCATAGATATTCACAAAATTAATTAATGCTCAAACAACTAGGCAACGTTTGTTGTCATAACTGGGTGAGTAAAACACAGAATAAATTCACAATATTATAGCAAATAACCGGAAATCACAATAAAGCAACTCATGTATGATCTTTATGTTGAAGATGATATCTAGCAAGTTCAGGGTAGTACCTGTAGTTGTCACTTTATTAACAATGGTGATTTTGTATCTGATTCAGAAAATGATATTAACTATTCTTTTAAAATACATGTAGTTTAATCTTTCCTTGTAATTTATTGTTTAAAACATTCCAAGACTTGATCTTATATACAAGATAGTGAATGTCTTTAAAAGACCCTACCGGTAATGATGTTGTATGTAATGTTAATTCATTCATTATTACAATTTATTTTCATCTAAATAAAAACGATATATTGAATGATTGAAAAACGATACTTGCACTCCTACTTCATCGTCATAAATGTATTGTTTCTCGTACTTACTTTGTTATATGAAAACCCGGGTAGGTAGCGTAGTTGTAGCGCTGTAAAGTCCAATAAAACCAAATAAGGTAGAATTCCATACACCTCATGAAACATGTTATTACTTGCTGCCATACCTAATATCAGAATATTGTTTTGTAAATGTTAATAACTGTCTGCATTCTAAAGTTACCACGAAAGCAGGTTATGAATATGTCTTTATTATTTTTAACTTCACACATTGTCTTTAGTTACAAAACTATATGTATCATAATGCTTGTTGATTAAATACTCACGTTTCAACAAATTAAAATTGTCAGTATATTTGCCTGGCCCTTTCCTGTATGAAGGTGTAAATAAGTGCTATTGGCTATTGACTTACTCCATAAAGGAAGAAATTTATTGTCTTTAACTGCAGATGATGTTTTGCTTTTTCTGACAATATCATTGGTCATGAACAATTTACTTTGCTTGCGTTCTCGTATCTGTTAAGTTTTAATTTGCACGAAAGTCTTTTTCACATGTAATTACTTATTGTTCCATTTACTGTTCCCTATTTGCAGTAACAACTTTTGCATTAGAAAAAGATCAAGGTCGTTTTGATGAGACAAGGCGTGTTTTTTCATGTCTCACAAAATTCTTTTAATAAAATATAATTCTACATCGGCGACATTAAAATTATGTTCTAATTGTTATATTAACAAAGGACTACATATCAGTGATTTTCTTTGGATGGATAAATATTCAAAAATGGATTTATAAGGAATTTCTTTTTAAAAGGGTGTGTCCAAGCTTTAGGGAAACCGGTTTGACCATTCTTAGCGCTCAGTAAATTTTTCAGTATAGTTCAAACGAAATGTATTATTTACTACCATTTTGAAATTATGTTGGATTGAGCTTGGATACTGAAAAACATCACGTAAGTGGAAAAAATAGTAAAATTTGGCTGAAATGCAAACATTAAAAATAAAATGTCAGAACGCGGGAAAGCCTAGTCCAAGAGTATTAAGTCATCAGAGTCTGGGAACAAGGACAGCTTTCATTCCCAAGATTCACAAACTACTCTTGACTCATTATTTGGACCAGACAACTCCAAAAGTGATATACGCAAACAGGATTCGACTAAATTGATGTGTAATTTAGACTGCAAAATGAACAAACTAGCTTTAAAGGAATATATTGACCAGAGTTTACAAAAGATAGTGACAGAAAAATTCGCCAAAAGTTGCCTGGAATCTTTTAAAACTGAATACAATGAAAGAATTCAGACTGGAAATTTCGTCTATGATAGATCAAATGTTAACTTTAGAAAAAAAGCCTTGAATTTTATAAAACTGAAATATAAAGTATAAAAAATGAAGCAAGTGATAGTAAAGTTCAAGGAAATAACTTGGCCAAGTTGCATATCTGTTTGTTAATTAGTAATGAAATGAGAGCATCTTGAAATAGCCATAGCGCGTAATGGTGAAAAAAAATGGCTACTTTTCACACATGTCGCAACCAGTAAAGGGTTAACATACACATAAAAATGATACTAAACTAACTTTAGGTTTGACTTACACTGTAGTACAGTTATTGTCTTACATTATTACCAGTTTGTTTAAGTCATATTATTGACAAGTGATTTACTAAATTAGATTTTACTCTAATAGCTTGATATATGTCGACATCTCTAACTAAATGGAAATGTGCCGGGTTTATGTTCTTATAAAGAATATATAACATATATATGCTCGTTTCCTCTGATTAGTTGACAATTACAGTTAATGTAGCATAATGAAATCATCAAAAGTAACATAAATATAAATGTCAAACATAGTTACGGCTTCTACGAGACCAATTTCTTGATTAATTAGATATAATTGCTGTTTTCAAGTATATATACCTCATATGTAGGATTTTGTTGCGTATAAGATTCATGTTGTTAAAGAACAGCAATTAATTCTCCTTCACTTCCTGAATTATTTGGTCACGTGTTTTCGATGTGTTTGCACTCGGCAATATCACCCCCTTTAGTCAAATTCGTTTTACAACGTAATCAAACACAAATTGTCAATCGAGTACAAATAATCTTTTGACAGAAAATCCGGATGAGACACAAAAACATGTCTCTGAAGTCTCTGATCTCCTTGTTTTTTCGTGATATTAAATCTAGTCTGCTGCAAAATAAAATGAAATAAACTTGATGAAAGCGATCGATACAGAGTTGGCAATTATGTCAGCAAACAAATTTCTAGCCATGCTAGATATCGGCATGTTTTATGTATTTATGTAATACAATGCGAATAAGATAAGATGTATTTTCAGTACTACACTAATACGATATAAAACTGTGATTATGAATTCTTTATTTTAAAAGAAGAAGTTAATTGATTAAATGAATTTGTAATTTTGAATTTTGTAAATCAAACCACATAAATAACACGATAATAAACACAATATTACGGCATGTATTCCTTCATCTTGACACAGAACAAGCTATATTGTGACTTGATTTTGATGTTATGACAAAATAAATTGAGAGAGCTGAGCATCTAAAATGCATTATAAAACTTCTAAATAACTTGCATAAAATTTCACGTTCAATTTAGCGACAAAATTGGGCATAAAGCTTCACAGGTTTTGGATAACGGTTGACAAGTGATATTTACTGTTTGAAAGATGATATTATTCTATGCTCAGACACCGTGATTGGGATGCAACTTTCGTTGAATAGAATCAAGAAAATAGATAGAATTGTGTGGATATGAAAGTTTTCTTTTTGTAAAAAGATAAATTCGTTTATAATATAACATTAGAACATTAAAATTATAGATACAATTATATATGAACGTATACGGAAACCTTACGTTAATTTTTATATTATGTTCGACAAAAATGAAGTAATTTTGTCTATTTCAGTCCATATCGATGTTGACCTCAGCAGTGTTGGACATAATTATGTGACAACTTATCAAGGAAGGATCTATTTGTAAAATATCTTATTTTGTGTTTCCGATAATTCAGCTCTTGAATACAAATTAAACCATACATTCATAACATAACTTATTGGATTGTCTGGAGAGATTGTCTTCATTTGTTTTCTCAATATTGTTTGAATAGACTCTTAGCAGTTTTCATTGATTTTAATTATATAATTGTAAACACAAGATTGCCACTCGGAAGAGAAATGACGAAAAAAAAGTATTAATTAAGCTACTGTTTTTGAATTACATAAAGACAGCCGTATTGCTTTAAAATTCATATTAGCTTTTAGGGCAGGTACAATTATGTACAATAATGCTACGACCAAACGCTTGTAACAATATTTAAACTTATCATCTAACCTGACAATGTCTCACGAACGATTTAAGATCCAACTTAGCTTTCATCACTTCCTACACGAGTCTCATCATCACTTTTTAAGTCACCCGAACACGAATGTGTGTTAGATGGTTTCTCCAGAGTCCATCGTCGTGCGTTGGAGGTAATTTTTATCTGTTAGCACGCTAAAAACGACATAAATGCAACGTGGCCAGTATGCCAACTATATTAATAAGTAGTCATTGAACTGAAATATGACCCTGGCAACAATGAAACGTTATGATCTAAAGTGTTTTTTTTACTCAGTATAAATTTAAAATGTACGCTCCCGACATTTGTTATCAAAATCAAGAGACAAACCCCTCCACATTAAACGTTTTGAAATAGGATCCATACCAAAAACGGTCATGTACGTTTCTAGAAGAGAACAATTATCATATCCTGCTTAAACCTATTTTCTAAACCAAGGACATCCATTTAAAGAAAATAGTCGCTCAATTCACAAAAGCTTTTCTCATTTACTTTCACTCAGGTGAGCGATATACTCGCAGATCCTACATGCCTTCTTGTTTACTTTGTTGACTACGACAGACTTCTGGACGTATTTGTGGTGGTTGTTTATCCAATATTTATATGTACTAGATTTTTGCGTATATACCAAATCGTCATACTTTATTAAAGAATTGTGGAGCACAACTGGAAAAGATACAAACTTGGTGGAAAAGTGTCAGGAATGGTGACAAATATAAATATTGTAACATACAACCTCACTAAAGTAAACTGTTAAGTTTTCTTGCTCAATGTAGGTGTATGTCTCTCGACTATTACGTGATAACAGATTCAGATATTTCAGGGCAGGAAGTAATTACTTCAATATGATTTAGATAAAAACCCAACCTGTAAATGCTTGTATCTACGTTTAATACATTGCAAAAAATATTAACAAAAAATAAAAATTATAAGAAGATATTTTATCAATTAAAGACACGTAGAGAGTTTATGTACAGTTCGTACAAAAATAAAGTCTTGTTTATGTGAAGTAATTTGCGCCAGGGGATTGTCAAGATAGCAATGACACGTTATATACTACACTTAACAACTTTTCTAAGTATACACTTTTCCCCTGCAGATAATTTCAACAGTTGTTGAATATTTAAATTTTAAGCGAAATTTTGTAAGTCAACTATGGGAAACTTTTATCTTTCATGTGACACATTTTGAGTAACCGACTTCCAAGATGCACGTGCATTTCGTGCTTTTTACTAATATGAGTCAAACGGTTTACATGTTCACGTTTATTTTGTACATGTCGATACCTATAGCGATTTACAATTAGAGAAAACGCCTAAACATTCACAAGTCGTAAGTATGAAACGAATTAGCTCGAAATGAAGAGGCCAGGCTATCGAAATGATACATGCTGGCTCATCAGTACGAAAGGTAAATTGAATGGAATTGCTATCTCATGTTTTGCTTGCATCATATTCATCACTGAGACATTCTAAGCATAGCTGCAATTCAGAAACCTTCAACAATCGTGATAAAGTGAACCAATTTTTCAGCTTGCCCATAATTTCAAGCGTAACCCTCAGACTGTATTGAAACTTTTAAGAAAGTTTGAGCCAACCGGAAGTGTTGAAGACCTGCCAAGCCAGAGAAGACGTCCTGTGACGACAAGACGGCAAGAATGGGCCATGATACCCTCAGGATATCATTCAGAACTACATAATCTCAATCCGAGCAAGGTGTCTTACAGCTATACGAGCTGAAAGTGGCCATACTAAGTGTAATATATATATTTCTTATAAGTGCCTCGTTGGAGTAATGGTAAATTTTATTTAAACACCAAGCATTTTGTGTTACACTAATGATTAAGGCGCTATGATTTATTTTGTTTAAATAAATTCCATTCCCAATACTGGTTTATTTGAATGTTTACACAAACATTTATGTTATTTTGTACGAGATATATTTTGTCTTACCTGAGACAAAGTATATCATCATTGATGACATAGCAAAGCATTGACAGTGTTTTGCATTCCTGTTGTGTTGTTCTTGTTGAATTTACTTTAGGTGATCTGGTCTCTGTAAGGTCATTGAGTACTTACCGCTTACCTTGGCAATCTTATTAGTATATTGTTTTCATGAGTTTGTGAGTTTTTGCACACAACATCGTCGAGAGAATTGTGGTGTGAAGTTTTTTCTCCAAGGCCGAGACAATTTTGTTATTTTTTGTTTTTAAGCCTGTTGGGGCAAGTGTAAGGTTAATGCACCCTAGAACCAGGTTTAAACTTCAAATGGTAATTTTCGTCTCAATGCGATAACTACATAGGTTCTTTTTTACGTTAATTGTTTGTGCCTCCCTTTTAAAACATGTTCTGTATAATTTTAAAAACAATGTCCTCTTTGCCTTTTGGTTTTGTGGCAAGTGTGTGTTTTTAGTTGTGGCTTTTACCAAATGGTTTCCTAACCTCCTTTTAATATACATTGCTTTATTCATAAGGTGTAATTTTAATAATTTAACAGTTTCAATAAAGGAATTTACTAGCCAAAATCTAATTTCTCTTACACATTTCCTAATACAGATGTATACACAGATATACAGTAAAACTCGGATATAACATACTCGCTGGGCCATAGAAAAAAGGTATGTTATAACCGAGGTATGTTATATCCATATAGCATACTAAGTATGTTATATATAAGGATGAAAAACGGGCCAGACAAAATGGTATGTTGTAACCGAGTGTATGTTATAACCGAGTATGTTATATCCGAGTTTTACTGTATAGCTATGTATATGCTTACACTGTGACATGATGATGAAACATAACCAAATAAATATACTGCTAGAATGTTCATTCCTCTTATATTGTTCAGCTTATTGATTCAAATAAAATGTCTCCCATAAACTCTACGTCAAGTGTTGTGAATATCTGATTAAACTATTGAGTGGAAATATAACTAGAGATTTTCAACAGTTGAATAATCTTCAGTAGAACTCTATTTTATGTTTGTAAAACCATTGGTTTAGATTAGACAGCTATTTAAAAGTTCATAGAAATATGTAATATATGATATGTATCAACTGGTTAATATGACAGACTTTTAGTACAACGAATCAGTTTAGAGATTTCTATATATGTTATATCATTTCTAGACTTTCAGCAGAAAACTAGAACACCTAAATATATGAAACGCTATTGACTCCTTGAATTTGGTAAGTGAAAATCGGGAAGAAAATAAACTTTAGCTCATGTTTTTGATTTGGCGACTGTAATGGTTGTTTTCAACAATATTATTAAAAACACTGTACATATAGTAAAAGTACTAAAAGTAGGAAAATACTAAATTTACACTTGTATATATTGTAGAAATACATTTATTTGTTAACTTAATCTTCTTTGATTTTATTAGATTTGAAAACCGCACACTTTCTCAATATCTCTAAATGAATTTTGTGCATGTTTCATTAAGACGAATCCTTTCAATTGGTTGAAAACATTGACGAGATTCAAATGTAAACTGTAAACATGTTAATATTTGAACTCGCCGATATCAATAGGAAATACGCAGTATGATTATCATATGTCGCGACAAAAGCCACACAAGCTCGTACGTGGAAATGTCTGTTATATCGAAAGATGAAACATTTCAAGTGGTCTAAGGTGACATTTTGAAGGCTAACGCATTGATTTCAGTCTTTCCACATATATCTCAAATATGTTTTAGCTTATGTACATGAATAATGAAGTTTCATGCTTAAAGTAATAGAATAAAAATCATGTTTAATTTTGTTTCTTACTTGAATTAAAATTTACCATATTTATGTTTTAACTACTGGAATATAACCAGATTGTCTATAACTCTATAGCGTGTTGCCGTTGACGCAGCTTGATCAAATTGTATGTGGAATAAAACGGTTGACAAAACCATATGGAAGGACGAGTTATTCATTTATCATAATATTATATATGGCTCATTTTACAAATACAAAAGCAGTAACAAGTGTGAATACATACTTACCTAGGACAAAGAATTCAAACGTATAAAATTGAATTATAAAGAACTCAAGTGGTCAAAAGTGTTTGTTTATTCCAGCTTTCAAGATGAAGTTATACAAATAAAGAATGTGGCATACAAAACCAGCCACACAGTATTTTCATCCAATTATTCAAACTTTGTTATGTAAGAAAAACGGACTAATTAAACTAGTTTTTCTTAAGTATGTTGTTTCATCATTAAATATATCTAGTTAAATAGTTTTTGTAGATGAACTTTTACATGAGTATACCTGAATACGGTATATATTTCTGTATAGTATGTACTTAACTTAGAGAAGTAAAAAAACTTATTTTGATATATATTTTGCAACTTGTCCAATACAAATAAATTCAAAATTATTGAATTATCGAAAACAACAAAAACGCATTATGTATTTGTATTTTTCACATTTTTAATTAAGCAATTATAGAAACGCTACTTCTGTACTAACTAAATGCATTTCATGTCTTTGTGTATTTGTTTGTACTTACATGTTATTATGCTTAATTGTATTGCTAAAATGTTACTGACATCTAATGCAAAACAAGTATGTTATGTTAAAAATGATTTACTAAAGCAAATAGTCTCCTATTACTTTAAGCAATAGGAATAAATTGTTTAACTGTGCCATAAATGCATAAGAATGCTATTATTGCCTTTCATTAATGGCATTTAAACGATTGTAAAAGCATTTAAAGATCTCATAAAAATAATATTGTATTGATGATTGGCCATTTGCCAAGACATTTGTGACAACAATGTTTTATAAAGGTAGAATTTTATTACATTACAGTGACATGTGCATATATTAACAATGATACAATGGTACATGTTATTAGATATTAACCCACCCGGCCACCACAATGTTCAGAACAAAAAAATAAATAAGTAAAATAACATATAATAATAGTTAAAATTGTTTGAGATCCACAAATTAATACATCCCTTATATAATCATGTTAAGCTTTAAAAGACGTATTTTAGTATTGATCTAACGGGTTCTTAAAACTTAGAACACAACAACAATCTTTAGTTTTGACTCCATTGACTTTGAAGGTTCTAAGTGAATTTAACGTGATATATTTCAGAACCTAAACTAGTCATTGTTAATAAAAGGAAGGACAGTATCCTTATTTTGCTAATTTATTCTAATTTTGTTCTCTGAATTAAGTTGTTAACGGTAACTAAGCACATAATTCGTCTGGGTCTGACAACTGCCTTCAATGGTAGTATGAAGGAAGGCCGTGAAAATTATTTTCATGACCAAACTACACGAAAATATGTCCGACCTGCCCACGACCCCTTAATTAGTAGTTTTGCAAGCTACCAACTGTGCCAGCCGGGCGTTTACACATTTTAATTGAATCGGTTATGATGAGATGACCCTTAAATAAAATCCTGTCGGAGCAAAAAGAAAGTTTTGTGGAACAAAATGAAGTTAGTTTATACTTAAATCTGCATTTGCTTTATAGAGCTACAGGTACTCTTAAATTGTCTGCACAAAACATCAGACATTGAATCATATTAAAAAAGAAGTTTTTATTATTCACAAAAATATATTATAAATGGATTGTTGTGAATCAAAATATAAATTATAATACTCTACATGAATTACTTTAAAACTTTTAAATAAACATCGTATGCCTTCCTTCCGCTTAATTGAGAAACATATCGATGTCTAGGAAATATTTTAGATTACTTGTATTTATACAATATATATTCTTAGATATTGTAAGACTATTTGAAATATTTCACAAATAGGTTAGTTCACGCAAACTTTATTTTCTTCGTTATTATATTACGTCGAAGTATTTTGGAAACAAATCGTACAACGTCATTGTTTTATTGGGTTATTTACGACAGCCATCTTGTTAGACTTCATACAACATACAACTGTGCTTAGAGGAAATGAGTAAACTGTTAAAATCCTAATCATCTTAATATTAATTCATACAGGAAAAAGACATTTTTAATGTCTGATTAATCCGATCACAAGTAGTCTGATAAGAAACCATTACAGTGTTTGACATAGATTAAAGTTTCTGTGGGGATCTGTTAACGCTACATCAGATTTAGTTATTACTTCAACAATTTAGGTACATGATTGCCAATTAAGTTATCAGGAGTACAAACGGCTGATATCCACCAAGTATGACACCTGTAGAACGTAATATAAAGTTATCTGATTCAGAATTATTTCACCATCGAAACCCTACTTTTACCTAATGTCGCTGTAATCCTTGGTTTCTCGGTTGGTATAAATACTTCCCCTGTTAGATCATTTATTTTTACGTCGAAACTGCTTAATGAACAAAATTTCTTATTAATGATAATAATAGTCTATATGACATAATGTACACGTAGCAAAATACCACATACACGGAATATATTTTATCACAGCATACGTCCATTTGCTATGACATGCACACAAATATCAGGAATAGGATAAAAAGGACAAAAACTTCTTACCATTTCTCTGTTGTTTCAATATTTAGTGGGCATCATGTGGTATTAAGTAACATATTTACGTTTTTGAATACAAACATACATTGTAACATTTACAAACCAGTAAATATTTTATAACGTCATTAAATCATAAGTTGGAGTACAGTCTTGTCTGAAACCGTCTGTTTTCTTGTATTTGTCTTAGATTTTATAAAATTACACCATAGACAGTAAAGATTGACTTATAGCCATATAAATCAGTAATAAACATTTCTTGTCGTGTGTGTGAAACAATATTTCATCTAAATCTAGACTGGCATTATGTTTCCTATAGGGAATCTGGGTTACGACAAATTGATGGTAGCTGGTTGTCTGTGTGTGTAATTCAAATTGTAATTCATTTTCTGCTATAATGATCATTTGCAGTAAAATTTAAGCAAAATAAGATGTCAGGATTAAAAAATAGAAATTCTCAAGTGGAGATTCTAAAGAACGAAACACTGAAAAATATCAACCGTTCGTTTACTAACCAATGATTGTGTGTAGACAGAACTAATCTCTAAATGACACCATTAGGAAATGAGAGAATTTCCCATTACAGTATTTTGTTCTGCTTATTGTAGTTCAAAGAGATTCGAAATGACTTCTAGAAAATTACATAGTAGTCCTAAATGGATGTTTGTATAAGTAATAGAAGCGTTCTAACGATCTATAATGATAATTATGTATCTTCTGTTAAGGGAATACTAGCAAGGTTAGGAAAGTTCCACTTATACAGACGAACAGGATTCACTATCCACTTGTTCTATGAAAACAAGAAATGATAATGACTTTATAATTGTTATTAACAACTGTACTTGTTACAAATGAATGCTTAACGTAAACCCGTGATCTTTGTTACGGAAGCGAAATTTGGGGATTCGATTACAGCCATACTCACGCCAATTGTTGTAAAAAATACATTTGTTTATCTAGACATACAAATGATAGCATGGCTCTTGGAGAATGTGGTAGAATAACTCTCTGTTGTACTATGTATGTTGTCTTCAGTATTGATGTCTGCAAGAAAAGAAATCTCATAGATATGCATGAAAGTATTTAATGCTCGAACAACTAGGCGACATTCATCGTCATAACTGGGCAAGTAAAACACAGAATATATTCACTATAATATAGCATATAACCGAAAATCACAACGAAGCAACTCGTGTTGATCTTTATGTTGAAGATGATATCTAGCAAGTACAGGGTAGTGATTTTCACTTTATTAAAATATGATTTTGTATCTGATTCAGAAAATGACATACCAGTACTGATGTTGTGTATAATGTTAATTCATTCATTATTACAAATTATTTTCATCTAAATAAAAACGATAAATTATTGTTTGTTTGTTTGGGTTTTACGGCGCACCAACACAAAAAGGTCATATCGCGCCGACAGCTATCAATGATACTAATAATTCAAACTATATTAATGATGTACAACTCTATATCTTATTATAAACATTTATTTCTTTCAAAAAGTTTAGTATAGCATATGATGGTACAGACTCAAAAAGTTCTTTAAGTGAGTTTACTTTAAAATGTTTGTCACGAATGTATTTTAGATCCTGACAGTCAAGGAGAACGTGTTTTACATTGAAGTGCTCGTCACATGGTATGCATGTAGGTGCTTCTTCTCTTTTCAGAATGTATGAATGTGTTAATCTAGTATGACCTATTCTACATCGCGTGATCACAATTTGATCTCGGCGATTTGAAAATTTGATTGATGGAGATGAATCAAGGGTTGGCTTTATTTCATGTAACTTATTAAAAATGGCGTTGTTCCATACTGTTTGCCATTTCGACTTAATTAGCGAATTGATCGAACACTTGAAGTCACTGCTTGGTAATTTTAGATCAACTGGTTGAAGGTTTAAAGATTCTTTAGCGAGGATGTCAACTTTTTCATTTCCATGTATACCAATATGGCTTGGTATCCAGCAGAGGTGTACTAATTTTGATTTTAAAATGTCATGTAATTTTAACTCGATACTTTTAATAAGATTATTGTCTGAACTGCGATTTTTAATCGCTAGTAATACAGATAGAGAATCTGAGAAAATAATAAACTTGTTATTTATACTATTTGATATGTATGTTAAAGCCAGATCAATTGCTTTTATTTCGGCAGTAAATATAGATGCTTTGTCAGGCAGTCGCATTCTTGCAACGAAAGAATTTCCGTATGCGGCGCAACCAACTTTGTTTCCATCTTTGGAACCATCGGTAAATAAATGAGTAAAATCTTTGTATTTTTCCAAGATGTTTACAAATTCAGATTTAAAAGCTTCAGGACTGGTGAAAGATTTGCGAAAAGTTGATAAGTCAACATTGACGTCTGGAATGTTGTAGGTCCAAGGGGGGATATTTTCATCTAAGTTTTGTATCACAGACGAAGTGTTTATATTTAGCAATTCTAAGTCATTTTTAACGCGTAGGCCAAATGGTTTAATTTCGTTTGGTTTGTTGTCAAATTTACTGGTGTAATCAGGTTCAAAAATAACATTTCGTGCCGGGTTTCTTTTGTTAGAAGATATACGAGTTGCGTATTGCAATGAAAGTTTTTGACGACGTAATTTTAGAGATGGTTCGTTAGCTTCAACATAAAGACTTTCAATAGGTGAAGTTTTAAAAGCACCAAGGGCAATACGTAAGCCCTGGTTGTGTATAGTATCTAGCATTTGTAAGTATGATTTGCGAGCTGATCCGTACACTATTGATCCGTAATCGAGTTTTGAGCGAACAAGACTTCTGTATAATTTAAGTAAAGTTTGGGTATCAGATCCCCAATCAGTATGTGAAAGTACTTTCAGTAGATTCAAAGCTTTAATACATTTTGTTTTAAGCAACTTTAAGTGTGGTATAAAAGATAGTTTTTTATCGAATGTAACGCCTAAAAACTTAGCTTCATTTACTACTGGGATTTTAGAGCCAGAAATGTAAAGTTCGGGATCATTATGATGTTTTCTTAATCGACAAAAATGTACACATTGAGTTTTTGACTTGGAAAATTTAAAACCATTTTCTGTTGCCCATTTTTGAATTTTATCCAAGTTCTGTTGTAATTGACGTTCGATACTTCGAATATTTTTAGATCGATAACAGATTAAAAAATCATCAACATATAATGAGCAATCTGTACCAGGGTTTATAGCCTTAAAAATATTTTTAATTTTAAGCCCAAAGAGGGTAACTGATAAAATACTGCCTTGCGGCACGCCTTGTTCTTGTTCGTGGCTCTCTGATAACGTTGATCCTACTTTAACTTGAAAATTTCTGTCTGACAAAAAACTAGAAATGAACATTGGTAATCTACCATTTAGACCAGCATCTTTTAAATCTTTGAGAATACCATATTTCCAAGTTGTATCGTAAGCTTTCTCAAGATCAAAGAATATTGAAACTACATGTTGTTTATTGACAAAAGCCTCTCTTATGAATGTTTCGAGGCGTACTAAATGATCATTAGTACTTCGCTGTTTTCGAAAACCAGATTGGAAATTAGTAATAATACCGTTAGATTCTAAATACCAGATGAGTCTTTTATTAACCATGCGTTCAAAGGTTTTACAAATACAACTAGTTAGAGATATTGGTCGGTAGTTAAGGGGGTCAGTATTGTCTTTACCCGGTTTCGGTATTGGTATAATTAAAGCTTCTTTCCAGGAATCTGGAATTTTACCAGATATCCATATATCATTAAAAATATCGAGCAATAAATGTTGAGATATCAATGGGAGATGTTTTAAAAATTGATAATAAATTTCATCAGGGCCAGCAGCTGTATCTTTGGCATGCTTAATAGAATCGGTTAAATCGTCAATTTTAAAGAGGGTGTTATACTCTTCTTCGTTGTTAGAATGGAAATTAATATTTTGTTTTTCCAAGTTAGATTTGACCTTTTTAAATTCTTCAGTGTAGTGTGCTGAAGAAGAATTATGTTCAAAAGTTTCTGCCAGTGTGTTGGCTATATCTTTTGTAGTTTTTGCTACGCTCGAATCTTTACGTTTTAGATGAGCAGTAGGAACTTTTTTGTGTTTACCATTAATTTTACGAACTGCTTCCCAAACTTTTTTAATTGATGTGTTGGCGTTAATTTTAGAAACATATGACTGCCATGATTTACGTTTAGAAAACTTAAATGTTCTACGAGCTTGTGCTCGTAGGATTCTATAATTGTCTAGATTTGCAGTTGTGGGGCAAACCTGAAACTTTTTAAGTGCTGCTTTTCGTTTCCGATATGATTTCTTGCACTCATCGTTGAACCATGGTTTTTTAATTTTACTTGAATTTTTCATTGAAGTTTTAGGAATACACTCATCAGCTATCTTTGATAGAGTGGACGCAAAGAGATTAGCTTTATCCGAAGAGTTGGAAAAATTCTGACTTGTTAAATCATCAGAACACAATTTGTTGAATTGTTCCCAGTTCGCTTTTGAGAATTTGTAATAAGAGCGGTTGTTTACTGGAACAGAGTCGTTTAAAGTTAACAACAATGGAAAGTGGTCACTGCCATATTGTTCGTCAAGCACTGACCAAGTAAAATCCAAGTATATTGATGGATGTGATAATGTGAGGTCTATACAAGAAAAACTACCAGTGGCTGGATGTAAGTAAGTTGGTGACTTGTTATTTAAAAGGCATAGTTGAACATTATCAATGAACTTTTCTGTAATGCTGCCTTTATTATTCGTAGATGCACTTCCCCATATTGGATTATGCGCATTAAAATCGCCGAGTAAAAAGAATGGTTCTGGGAGTTGTTTAGTTAAATTTTCTAAGTCTTCAACAGTTATAGATAAATTGGGAGGGAGATATAATGAGCATATTGTTATAGGTCTGTGTAAAGTTACTTCAACGGCTACGGCTTGCAGATTAGTTCGTATCTGAATTTGTCGTTGAGGGATACAGTTTGCAACCGCAATTGTTGAGCCACCAGATGCTCTTATTGTGTCTGTGCAAATTTTATTATAAAGCGTATAGTCCTTTATTGATGTTTTATCATTTGTAGATAGGAATGTTTCTTGAAGACAGACAACTTTCGGGGAGTATTTTGATAATAAGAGAAGTAAATCGTTGTAATTTGATTTAAGACCACGACAATTCCATTGAAGTATAGTTTGACTCATGGTTCAACGAAAAGTAAAAACTTACTTCGGAAACTTGACAGGACTTCGCGCCGAAGTCCGGGGAGGAGAGCTGTGGACACCCATGTCCTCGTCCTCCATCGACTCGATGTCGCTCATAAGAGCCTCGAATCGGTTGGAGGACGGGACAGGGTCCCTCTCCGCTTTTCTAACTCGGTCGGTTAGGACGACCTTCTTTTTGGGCGATTGCCTTTGAATCACCCGCTCAGGAGACGGAGAAGCCTGTGAGACCCGCCTCTGAGGTACAGATGAGGTACTTGTAGATGCTGTCTGTGAACTAGTACTTGCTTTGGACGTATTACGTGAAAGAATAGGAGACGGTTTTTGCACTGGAGTTATTTCAAGAGGAGAACATTTACATAAATTGACCTGCACAGCAGAATCAACCATTTTAACTGGTTTTGATACAACAGCTGAATAAGAATTAGTTTTGGAACTTTCTACAAGCTTGCGTGCATCAGGAAAAGACAAACTTTGTGTATATTTAACACGGAGAACTTCTTTTTCTGTCTTCCAGACTAAGCAAGAACGGGAGGTTGCAAAATGATTACCTCCACAGTTTGAACATTTGACTTCATTAGAACAGTTTTCAAGAGGATCAGCATGAGAAGTACTACATTTACGGCATATATTCTCTCTAGTGCATTTAGTTTCATGATGTCCATATTTAAAGCATTTGTAACACTGCATCGGGTTTGGTATGTACATCTCAACGCGAACGTTAAGATAACCAACCCGAAGAGTGGATGGAAGAATTGGGGTATCAAATGTTAAAATGTATGTGTTCGTGGGAACACGTTTACCGTCTCTGGTGGATAGAATACGTTTGGCATTTGAAACATATTGAGAGCTAAGCTCTTTTACTATGTCTGCTTCTGACATGTCTGCAAGGTCAGGACAGCGAATGACTCCTTTGGATGAATTGAGGGTATTGTGTGCAGTGCAAAAAGATTTAATGTTGAAAAAAGATCTTAATTTAAGCAAATTATCTGATTGTTGTTTTCTTTGGACCTCGATCAGGAGTTCTCCACCACGGAGCTTCCTAACCGATTTTGGAGTTCCTATGAGAGCAGAAATTGACTTTTCAATGATAAATGGGTTCAACTGACGATAAATTAAATGATTGAAAAACGATACTTGGACTCCTACTTCATCGTCATAATGCATTGTTTCACGTACTTACTTTGTTATATGTAGCGTAACCCGGGTAAGTAACGTAGTTGGTAGCGCTGTAAAGTCCAATAAAACCAAATAAGGTAGAATTCCATACACCTCATAAAACATATTATTTCTTGCTTGTTTTTAAATGTAAATAACTGCCTGCATTCTGAAGTTCACACGATAACAGATCACCTCATAAAAGATGTTATTACTTGCTGCGATACTTAATATCAGAATATTGTTTTGTAAATGTTAATAACTAACTGTTGGCATTCTAAAGTAACCACGATAATAGATCATAAATATGTCTTTATTATTTCTAACTTCACACATTGTCTTTAGTTACAAAACTATATGTATTATAATGCTCGTTGATGAACTACAAACGTTTCAACAAATAAAAATTGTCAGTGTGTTTGTCTGATCCTGTCCTGTATGAAGGTGTTATATCTTTAACAGCAGATGATGTTTTTCCTTTTCTGACAATATCATTGGTCATTTGTTGTCTTTTTCACATGTAATTACTTACTGTTCCATTTACTGTTTATTAGACTTACCCTGATTAGCTTTCAATATCACTTTTATAAAACTCTCATAATATAGACTTCAATTGAGAGAAAAATAACTAAATATTTCTAAACAAACAATATTAGTTATCAAAAGAGAAGATTGTAATACAGGTAATGTAGTCTCGTAAGTGACAATTGTTACTTAAAAGCACTAAAAACTATTTTCTAATGCTTTTTTAAATAACTGTCAAATGTTTCCATATAATTTTATGTTGGTTTTACTTCTGACAGATTCATGTCTTAGAAATAGTTAAAACTTAGTTTTGCTTTTCGCTTGTTTTGGGCCAAAATCTGTTGAATAAATTGACAGTATCTCACAGTCTCCATCTGCGTAGAGATTGGGTATCAACGTGACAAAGTCATCTTTGAAACTCTCCGGGTGCCACGTGACAGTTTTATAAATATCTAAATTTGCTGTAACAACTATTGCATTAAGAAAATATGATTTTGACATCTTTTCTTTTACGCAATGTCTTCATTTGCGAGTATTAATTATGTATGTACGTAAAATAAATCAGGTAATGCTTATTAAAAGCCACCACCTACTGGTATATATGTATTGGGACAAAAATATGAACAATTAATGAGCAAATATTAACATGTACATAAAGTGATACTAACTTTAGGTTTAACTTACACAGTAGTACAGTTAATGTCATACATTATTACCATTTTGTTTAAGTCATATTATTGACAAGTGATTTACTAAATTAGATTTTACTCTTATAGCCTAATAGATGTCGACGTCTCTAAGTCAATCGAAATGAGTCGGAATTATGTTCTTATACATTAATTATGTTTAACTGCTACTCTACTAACATCTATTTCTTCTGGTTAGTTGACAATTACAGTTATTGTAACATAATAAGATCATCAATGTAACATTAAAATAAACTAGATGGGAGCCCGTGCAAGCACGGGCTTTAGGTAATGACATTTTAGGTTATTGATTTAATAAAGGGAAATAACCGCTGCGGGGAGTTTGTTCTATTTTTAGTTTTATCTAGAACTATTTTTAGACACAAAACAAAACACACTTTTTTGTTGATTTTTGGCAGTTTTTGCAAATATCAAGAGGCTTTGTCAAAAAAGAATTGTCAACTTGATATGCCGGATTATAGGTGCTCCAGCGACAAACAAAAGATTTATTCAAAGCTGCGCAGTTTTTTCCACAAAACAGGAAACTCGCAAATTTAATAGTATAGATGTCAAATACTGTTTTGGCTTCACCACGACCAATTTCTTAGATTAATTAGATAAAACAGCTGTTTTCAGGTATAATATATATCTCACATGTAGTGTTTTGTTGAGATAGGATTTGTATTGCAGGTGTATGAGCAAGTGTTATTTTGTATTTTTGTTTGTTTACTAAAATCATGGACACAGTGTTTAAATCTAGCAAATAACATAAGCTGTATCACTTAAAAGGCATAGTGAGAATACATACGATAGCAAAACATAAACATGTTTTGCGAAATATGACTGCATTGTTCTAACATTCCTAAACTTTTTTTATTTGTACCAAATAATTTTTGTAAATGCAAGAGGGATGTAATGATCTCATTGTACAGTAAGTAGTCTGTAGATGTCAAATTTAGCATACATCAAAGTTGGTTTTAAGGAATAGAGTATTGTTTAATCATACAGAAGTATCCCTGTAACATTTCTTGGTAACATGTAATTTGCTCTGTTTAGTTATATTAAAGTTTATTTAATTGTTAAAAATAACAAAACAAAATTACCGGAAGAATTTCCAATCATGTTCACAACAGTTCAGTATAGACCCTGACCAGGTTCAACATACACGATATGAATTAATGTATTATTTTAAAAATATACTGTATTATCTCCTTTTTCTTCTCTAAACTGTTGTAATAAGTTGACAAATAACCCACAAACAACCAAACCTATATTATATAAATACTCATTAATGTTATGTATATTAACACACATCTAAATAACTAATTAAACTAATCATATTAATTTGTTACACTCAGAGACAGTAGATGCAATACATTCTCTCATTATTCTTAGATTAGCAACCTACAAACTTAGTGAGCAACGAGCATTTATCTTTGTCCTGATCAAACATCTATTATTGCCTGACTAAATTGCCTGTCTTGTTGACAGAAACACTAGCAAAGGATTGTAAAAAAATCAAAATACGAATTCAATCAATTTGGAGACGCATGACAAAAATTAATATGTAACAGGTAGAAGTTACGTCTAGATAGTTCAACAATATCTGACATCTTCCTTGAGTTGATGACAACGACAAGTACATCATAAATAATATAGAAGTTAACCCACGTATGGTATAAATATCTCGAAGTTATTTCACAGGATAATTTTCCCTCTACAGTTTTCATCTTGTCTTGAATGTAGGATAATGTACAAGATCAAAACACTAGTATATAGTTTGCGTCTGATAGCAAATATTTTATAACTCAATACTATCTAAGTTAAACACTTACAAAAAAGAACCAAAGTACATGTAATTTTCTTATAGTTTTTATTACCTTAGGCTAGTAGAGTTTTCTCTTATGACAAGAAATCAGAAACGAAAGATATGAACGACATTTTTTTAAAACAATACACTAAGTGAACGAGTTAGCTTTTGTGGTCGACGTTTGTTCATTGTCAGTCCATCCGTCGTCACTCGTCCGTGAACAATTTCACATTTGTGAACCAATGTCAATGACACTTGGTCATACTGTAACTCTCAATGAAATCTTGGAGATTGATAATGGGTAATAGTGAATAAAAAATAGGTCATTAGGTCAGATAAAGCCGAAACCATGTTAACACTATAGAGAACACACAGCTCAGCTGACACCCATGAAACTTGATAAGAATGTTTATATCTGTAAAATTTAGATTGATCTTTTCGAAATCTAAGAATATTTGTCACGATTACCCTTCCCTGAATAGAAAACGTTTTCTCTGTTTATGTGTTTTAATTGTTTCTTTGTATAACAATTTGCCTCATGATCACCAACTCTTACAATTTCTTAACCAAACCAACTTAACTCAGGTGAGCGATTAAGGACTATCATATACCTCTTGTATGGTTACTGATCAACGCGTGAGTGCATACTTTGTATATATTTTTAACGACACAATATGATATTGTAAATGAATACCCGAAGCAGGTTAGAACCATACGGTGTTATTTTTAAATGATTTAACAGTTTAATTAAAGGAATAAGCTTTTTAAATTCTAAAGATTTCTCACACATTTCCTAATACAGGTGTATATACAGATTTATACCCAGATTCATAGCGGTGTATATGCTTACACTGTGACATGATGATGAATATAACCAAATAGATATACTGCCAGAATGAATGTTCATTCCTATTAGATTGTCGAGTTTATTGATTCAACTTAAATTCTCACATAAACCATTCACAGCAATCTTAATCAAACATTGACAAGTGTCTAATAAATGGATTATTGTTCTGTTTATATTTGATTCCCTCGATACCTCTCTACGTCACGTGTTGCGAATATCTGATTAAATTATTGAGTGGAATTTTTACACCAGAGATTTTCAGCTGTTGAATCGTCTTCAGTAGAACTCTATTATATGTTTGTAAAACCCTTGGTTGAGATTAGACAGCTATCTAAAAGTTTATAGAAATATGTAACAAATGATATGTATCTAATGGTTAATATGATAGACATTTAGTACAACGAATCAGTGTAGAGTTTTCTGTATATGTTATATATTTCTAGACTTTCAACAGAAAACTAGAACACCAAAATATATGAAACGCTATTGATTCCTTGAATTTGGTAAGTGAAATTAGGGAAGAAAATAAACTTTAGCTTTTATTGTTAGATTTTGCAACTGCAATCGTTGTTTTCAATAGTATTATAAAAAACACTATACATATAAAAAGTACTAAAAGTAGGAAAATACTAAATTTACACTAGTATATATTGTAGAAATACATTTATTTGTTAATTTCATCTTCTTTGATTTTATGATATTTGAAAACCGCACACTTTCTCAATATCTCTAAATGAATTCTGTGCATGTTTCATTAAGACGAATCCTTTCAATTGTTTGAAAACATTGACAAGATTCAAGAGTAAACTGTAAGCATGTTAATATTTGAACACGCCGATATCAATAGGAAATACGCAGTATGATTATCATTTGTCGCGACAAAAGCCACACAAGCTCATACGTGGAAATGACTGATATATCGAAAGAAGAAACATTTCAAGTGGTCTAATGTGTTATGTTATAGGCTGACACATTGATCCTTTATTTTAGTATGTTCATATATAATATGTAAAATGTGTTTTAGCTTATTTATATGAATATTGATGCTTCACGCTTGAAGTAATAGAACAAAAGTACTTTTATTATGTTCCTAACTTGAAATCTGACACAACAAACTTTCTGCAATATCTGTTTCAGTATAGTTCGTTTTTATCAACTGTCAAAACATAATTACTTGCACAGTGGTTTTGTGAGATCTAACAATCTTGAAAATCGGATTGTATGTTTTAAACTTTGGTGAAGCAAACGAATAGCTTATCGGTTTAATAACGCCTGCTTGCTGAGTCGACGCTGCCATCGTATTTTAATGAGACGCATCAGTCACCGTGGAATAATTCAAACTTTCTTATTTAAGTAAAACGGATTATAGGCTATCACTTATTCACAGCCATATCTTAAATTAAAATGTTTTTTCTCAAGTGTGTTTTTTCATCATTAATAAAATCTAGTTAATCCTTTTTGTCACAATGACCTAAATAATTATATTAATATGATACTGTAATAATCTGAGGCAAACATGACATAATAAACAAGATGCATAAAGAACGTGTAAAGGTGAATGAAAAAAATCCAAATTATGTATTATCGTCGTCACCGAATACAATAGTTCTCCAAGGCAACATTTAACTGATTCTTGTCTTGTACAGAATGGGAATTTTAATGATGAATACAATTGCTAACATTAATAATTTGCAAGATCAGTTTTGGTATCACTTACAAAGGCAGCTGTAAGAGTGTCAAGATTTTCAAACATGTTTTCACAATTTAGATAACGATAAAAGTAAGTTAATCAAAGCACTGGAGTGCTGGAGGAACGATGTCTTGAACTTATTTTTTGATAAAAGAATATATTTTTATGTATATTATCTATAAAATAATGTATTAAGTATCAATTAACAGAATTTAACAAAAGAATAGCACTAGACTTCTCAAGTGGTTTGCTCATGGCAAGGTTTATCTTACTTTATCAAACAAAATAAACCAGTCAAAGAATTAATTTTCATCAACACATTTTAGGGTTATATACAGCAGCGATCTCACCAAACCAAAGATTATTCTGGACTATTTTCTTTAACCAAAAGGAGCTGACAACTTCTCATTTGTGGTTATCAATGGGTATTGTTTAACGAGATCGTTAATATTTTCGTTAAAATTTTAAAGATTTGGTGTGGAATGACAAGCTGATTTTTTTCACAAAAACATCGACTTTCTAACAATTCATTTAAGGTTTTCCCCCGAGTACTAAGCTCTTTTGCACAAAGCTACATTCCCATTTTTGTTCACTAATTTTAAGTCAAATTAACGTTTTGCACCTGCAATTTATTCAAAATAAAAAAATTACTCTAAGAATCGTCTATTTCCTATAAATATTTGTTTAAAATTCCGTACACACTTATACATATTCATTCCAAATTATAATCAAACTCAATAACTTAAAATCGCTCAAGTAAACTTTTAATGTGACACTTTGAAGACGACAACGTCATATCGCCGTATATTAAACATCCGGTAAGTGTATTAGTCATATCCAAAATGGCGGGTGTAATAACAATTGGATAAGTCACGTCGGTAAATATTTGTTTATTTCAAGTAATAATGAATTTAAACAAGTTTTTCGACGTTTAAAAGTTGTTATTTGACTTCCGTAACTCTAGCCAACCCTGTCTAGGGTTGTCTATAGTTACGGAACTTCCGTAACTCTAGAACCTTGGTCTAGAGTTACGGTACCGTAACTCAAGCCACTGCTTAATATAATACGATCATTTAATATTGTTTATTACTATCGAATGATGTAATTATGTTACGCATATAACAGGCATTGTCAAAAACATCGTAGGCCCTTTTTACTCCAACAAGTAATCATTGCAGTTGTGACGGGTTGAGTTGTCTACGGGTTGAGTTATCCCGTTTCCATTGCAAAATTTATATGTCCTGAGAGTAACCTCCCTTTTCCTGAAGAGTTTCAAGAACGACAACACAAGCCAGCGTTGTATTACATTTAAATGAGATGTTAATGAGTTTCACGCTTGAACTACGCCTCTTTGTCTATGTTGAAAATTGTTGAAGCGTGAAAAGAGTAATCTTATACTTTCTTGTTACCATTTGGAACGATGCTAAATTAGCATCGTTCCAAAAATGAATCACACAACTTATGTCTTGACATCTTTCACTGAATTACAGAATTACTTATACTAGTAATTATGCATGTCAGTTTAAACTGATATTAGATCACACTGGAATGTCATATATTTGGTATTTTACAAATTATAAAAATTATAACAAAGATATTTGTAACTAAGTTGGTAGGCTAACATCAATTACAACTCAAGCTTGAAACTTATAGTATTCTTAAACTTGATTTTATTCTCGTACCTTATTTCAACAATAACAAAACAACAAATTTGGAATAGCGTGCAGTAAATTCTGTATTTCGCGCCACACTCTAACAATTAAAGAAAGGCGATATAATAACAATGTATATGTCAAAACTGGAGCAGGAATCCACCTGAATAAGAACACATTTTTTACTAGACTAAGTATGAGCTTATCTTAGAGAATTAAGAAAACATATTTTAAATGATATTTTGCCATTGGATCATAAAAAGTAAATTCAAACAATAATTAAATAGCAAAAAACAACAAAACTTGAATTTTATTTACCTGTATCTTTCACCTCTTTTAAATTAAGCAATTTACGATAAACTTCTTCTCTGCTAACTGAATGTACTTCATATATTTGTATATATACGTTTACTTATAACACAGTCCGGAATACGTTTGCGAATCCGGAAATCTTGCAAACTTACTTTTTTATTTTTCATCCGATTTATTTCAAATTTTCAATAAATGTAGATCTACATATGAGCATAACACCAGTAAACTTTCATCCAGATATCTTTACTAGAAATATGTTTAATTTTAAGTCAAAAGTCAAAATTCCCATGGGAATTGGCAAATTCCCATGGTAGAATAGCTCTCCCATGGGAATCCCATTTATAAAATGGGAATTTTCTCCCGTGGGAGAATTCTCCCATTTCTAATTCCATTATTAAAGCTCACATCAAGGTAAAAATACATATTTGGCATCATATTGATATTTTTAACATGAATATGAAAAAAAATATTTAAAAAGTCCAAAAATAAAAAATTCCCATATTTAAGAATGGGAGAATTCTCCCGTGGGAGAAATCCCATATCCAAAATGGGAGAATTCTCCCGTGGGAGAAATCCCATTATTAAAATGGGAGAGTTCTCCCGTGGGAGAAATCACATTTTTTAAATAGGAGATTAGTCACATTGGTAAACTATTGTAAGACATATAGGAGAAATTTGATGTTGAGCTGAAGATTCTAGAGAGATGGCTAGTAGATTGTTTGAATTATTTTTAATCTAAAATAAAAATTGCTTATGTTTATTCTTTTTCATTGCTTAAATGAAGATTTCATTTAAAAATTACCATCCTTTCTATAATAATTTGGTTGTAAATATAATATATAAATGTAAGTTAGTTAACCTGCTCTTATGAATACATTTTATAGATGAGTGTGATGTGAATACAGACTTCCCTACATTATACGTTTCATAAAGAAATAAGAAGTAGATAATGCTTTTATTCTATGACTTTATACCAGTCATCAATTTATCCTCTAGCCTGAACCCATGACTAGCCTACATTGATACAGGCTAGTGAAATCTACTTGATTCATACAATTTGGCTAGCTAATAATTTTGCCTTGAACTTCATAACATTATTAATGGACCTTAATTGATATGCCAAAAAAAGACACAACACTCTATTGAAAAGCAAAACGCATGCCCTTAATAAGAACGTGACCTCCTTGTTTCACTTTCGTAACATTATTAATCAGTCAAAACTGACATGCTGCAAAAACACTCAAAAAAAGAGAATGAAATCAAAACAGACTTTGAAATCATTCAGAAAATAATTTAGACTTACTTGTAAGAAATCATTTGCTGTTCCTTAATCAGTGCCAAAAAAACTAATCAGTAGTTATTGTACAATGAAGTTGTAACACAATACGATGTAAATAAGACAAATAAAAACGTTCTATTACCAAAGCTTTTATATGAATTTATGATGAAAATAATTGGATTGCGTACGAAGTTTGTTATTTCGAATCAGTAGGTTAAATAATAACGATTCATAATTTATAGACGTATTTCAAATATATTCACTGTCTCATTGGATTTGTTGATTCGATGCTTAAGGACTTTCAGTCCACAATTCATGTGTTAAATGAAAAGATTAATCCTATCTGGTTTTCAGTTCTCATCATTTATTGAGAATATAAAATACAATTTGTTTTAAAAAAAGACAGTATTACATTGGTAATCTAACTAATCTTACACTAGATTAAGCCGATCATCGGGTTGGAAAAAGTGAGCTCAAAAATCGAATTTCATATATGATTTTAATATTTTCTCATCAGATCTTTTTCCACATAACATGTTTTACATTAATACACATCTAATCACGGGGTGCTATTTTGAGACAACTATAACAATAATATTAAGTACGTAACTGTCTTATAATGCGTTTACTTTTCTCGCAGGAGACTTCTATATTATTCTTTGAAAGTTTTGTTTACAACCTTATTTCAAACAGTTTACTTATAAGAAGTGTTTACTAGCAGGAGAATAAATGAATGATTATTAATATTGTCTAGGAAGTAATACTACAAGGGACATTTGTACTGTTTGGACTGGTATAGCCCCCAAACATCTAACTGATTAAAAATCGTTGAATACAGACAGTGTTTACCAAACCATGTTATTGATTCAACTAAAATTCTCACATAAACCATTCACAGCAATCTTAATCAAACATTGACAAGTGTCTAGTAAATAGATTGTTCTGTTTATATAGAGTTCCCTCGATACCTCTCTCCGTCACTTGTTGTGAATATCTGATTAAATTATTGAGTGGAAATATTAACACCGGAGATCTTTAAGTAGTTTAGTTTTTGTCAGAAGGACTCAGACTGATGCATATTCTTTTTATGTTCAGATTTTACTAAAAGTTGGAAACTTTGACGCCAACATTACACTTAGATAAAACAGTAAGTGATATGGAAGTTTATCTTGCTGTATGCTTTGTCCTTCCGGCTATTCCATAAGGAGTGTCGATTTCCCTTCACATAAACAATACATATACAGCGTCAGGCCACAGTTACTATAGTTAACTTCAAATTAGGAGTACATTTGAATGTTTGCCAAATTGTCCTAAAATAGAGTTTTTAGAAACAATACAGGACTACCGTCTGCTGCAATCCAATACAAAATCTACAAATACCATAACCACTTTAAAGAACACAATTTGATAGGACGTTTAATGTCAGTGTGGAACGCGTCTTATCTGTAAGTAAAGTATTATATTCTAAAATACATCTGATCAGTAAATAACTTATTTCTCTTAAGGGGTTTCTTTATCATCAAGTTTATATTCCTTAGATAGTTTCCAACTGTATAATTACTTACAGAAGTGTCTACTATCAAGGGGGTTTAGAGGATATATAAATTTACTAAGTGTTGCGTGTAAAAGACAAATATTACCCATAGATCAGGATCGCACGTTAATCTTAATCTCGAGTAAACTGTAATGCATTTCTTGTCTAAGCATGTTTCGTAGGAGTGTGTTAGCTTTTATGGGACAATATTGTGCTCGTATGTCACGAATGGATGAAAACCTAAAAAAGAGCGATAATAAACATATAATTTGTGATAGAAAAACTTGCTTACATAGCGTATCTGATTAAAAGTAATATTCTATGATATGAATAATCGTAAAATATATAATTCACACAATTTTTATAATAAAAAGAATTAATGTGAAATCCTGTAATGTAAAAGAAACAGCAATAACATGAAGCATGAAATGAAATGTTTATGCTTTGTACAGATGGTCAACCATTATGTTGATTATATTATAGTCTAGGCGTAGGATAGTTCTAATACAATAATAAAATATGACTTTGATCATAATGACAAGATTTTATTTTAAAACCTATAGACTACAAATGACAAGAAGATATTCATTAAAATGAACACGTCGATAACAGCTTGCCACAGACACATGCAATCAATGGTTCAGTTGAAGCTAGACAAAAACATACCAATTACAATCAGATAATGTCTGTCGTCCTGAAAGAATCTGAGCAAATTGGATTCTCTGATAGCTACATTCTTACTAAGCGACAATTACCCTATTTTTCCTCAATGTGATTATCACTTATGATGGCAAATTCTTACTAGATCAAACAACGGGTATAATAATAATTTATACATTTATACACTTTAATTCTCTAATTATTGTCTGCTCACTTTATGCCATGCATCTTAATCATTATTCCGACACTTAATGATTAAAGTCGATATTTGAAACGATCTAAATAAATAACTCTGTATGCAAGTGTATTCTTAACAAGAAATGTCTTTAAAAAAGACAAACTGCGTAGAATTATGATACAAGCCATCCTCGGTAACCCAGGGTTTTACGTCAACGATAATATTCATAACGTATGGGTACCGTGGACTTCCGACGATGGAGACAAGCATGATATGTCAAAATGAATTAACGAAATATCTGCATCATGCGCAATTAATTATTGCATTTCACATTGCATTTCTGGTTTACCATTGAACTGACCCAAATTAAATGGATTAATATCGTTGTCACATGTCTTTTTAGTGCAATTTGATAGTATGTTTTACGTATTTACAGCAGTATTATTCAACAACAAAGATTCAAGAAGAATAGTAATTAAGTAATTAACTCTACGTATGTGTTATAAAGCATTACAATCTATAAAACATTATAATGTTATAATCTAAATTAAAAAAAGATTGTCTAAAAGAATTTACACTATATTATACTTAATAATTAAAAACATATTACAATAAAAACGTGGCTAAAATACTAGAAAATTCACACGAACTATTTACTTTATCAAAGGGAGATAATTTGTATGCTCATGTATATTGATCACTTAAAGACGATCCGGCATATGAAAGGAAACTACTCTCAACAAAGTCATTTTCGTTTTACATAAAGATCAGTCATAAAATTGTTGTGGTATGTGAAAAAAATATAACCTGACACACAATCATTTAATTTATCTATTATATATCCAATGTTCTTATAACAAACCTTGGGGTGCATAACTTAATTCATAACGCTTATGAAAACACCAAAGACTGTTTTTAATTTTCAATATCTGACGAACACGGAGAAACGGTCTTTTCAGTTTTTGTAGACATTGTAGTCTTTTTACTATTTTTAACCGATATTAGTGGGATTTCTACAAAGTTGCCATGCAGAATTTTGTATTTGTCCATTATAAAGAGATTTTATAAATAGGTTTGCGTATTCCGAAAGCGAGCTTAGACAGCTACGCCGAAAAAAAGACAAGTAAACGTACAACTCACGAATCCCTTATATGTTTTCTTAAGTCAAATTTTGCAGTATACATAAACAACTTAAGATGTCATTTGTACTTGTAAACTTTACATGAAAATCTAATTTTCATGGATTATCCAAAGAAAGATATCTCAATGTTTAGTTAAAACGTATTGAGAAATTGATTAAATACACACTCCTGTTATTGCACAGGTATATAAACCATAGAAGAGTACGGGGAAATGCAATTGAATGATAAAAATGAGTTTCTTAAAATGTGACAGAACCACCTATATACATTCAATAGTGTCACACATGGCGTAGGAATCTACAACTTGCATTAATATTTATTGCATTTAACTTATAATGAATAATTTTCAAGTAATGATGTGGTTTTTTTTCAATTTGCAACATAACTATTTACTTCAATTCATTACCATATCAGAGCTATGAGAAAAATACAACGCAGAACTATTTGACCAACAATCCTAATTATTTGTTTAATTTCTCATCCATTGAGTTAACCATTATGCTCACAAACTAACTGGTCTGTTCTGTACGATACTACGCTAAGCATTATGCATAAAAATGTATTAATACCTGAAGCCACGTGTCAATTTTTACATGTACTGAATAAATTTCACATTTTTGTGACCTCGCAATATAATATTGCTATACAAATAAGTATGCACGTTAAAAAACTAATTTACTGGTCATTTAACCTCCATGTGAACGTGTTTACATCTGTCAATCATTACACATACCTTTGAAAACGAAATTAGGACACGGCTACGGATATATAGCTATTGAGGTTTAAAAGGACATTGTATCTATGGATGGGTATTCCTTATGTTATTAGCTAGCATTTTTACAATTTAATTATGATTATATTAAAACAAAAACGAAAAAACATACAACGATTTTATGTTCATATATACACCGCACTTCTTCCCGTGCGTTGCCGATTGTGCGATATGAGTTAAGCGTCTAAGCCAAGATATATTTCATCGTCTACGTATAGAGTGAGGATCAATGCGTCACACCCTTTCAAATTGGGATTCACCACAGGGAATCTTCACTATTGTCAAACTTGTTTGAGAACCCAAAGTTAATTCAGCATCTTATACGAGGGGTGTCCCAGTAAATCGTGGACTCTGTTTATGGCGGAAAAATTACGCGCAACTTTAGCACCAACTTTTAACTGCCATTAAATGTATGTGTTGTGAGTAAGTATGCTAAATTTTTAGACGGTTAATTAAAAAGTAAAAGTTTTGCTTCAATTAATAAGACACTAGGTATGACAACGCGGCGCAAGCCAACGTCATATTAAAACGTCAGGTCTATGAAATCATTTTTATTCACTCTCCAAGTTCGCCTTGTTGTGAACAGTGACAAATACTGGCAATGTATTTACTTCATATTTACTTTAACAAATTTGTTTTTGTCTTACTTTTGTTACAAATTTGTGACATCAGTCTCAAAATATTAGTATGGTCAATGATATAATGGTCCACGGTTAAGTATCCAACTTAACTTTGAATAACACTTCCAGCAGTTTTTGGTACGATAAATTCAGTCGATGTATTACACAATGAATAACTACTCTACCATATGTAGTATGCACATTGTATACTTAATGATTCATTTTGTCTGTCTATATGTTTAAATTCAAATTTATACCCATCCATGTTGTGCCAGGTTGATTATAAAACTGAGTTGCAATTACATAGACTCAATCTTGTCCTGACGTCACCTTATCTCGTTGATGTCACAATTTTCGTGTTTCGGTGCAAACGCGTATGGCACTCTTGAATACGTAATTTATGATTTGAGATTTGGTGTGATAATACATAGATAATTTCTGCGAATGTCTATGTAAAAATAAAATGCAATTAAAAAGTTTAAGTTTAAATTTTGCTGCCCACTTGAACTCAGTATGAACGAATATACAAGTGTGAAAGTGTTTGCGCCGCATGCACATACCTTGTATTAGCTGAACATTAAAATTACGCCTTTAATACAAATACTTTTAGGTCAAATGCTTAATTTGTATAAAAATAAGGCTAACAAACAGTCTTGTAAATTATGATCATCATGAGACGTAAGGAAAAAAAACGTAAGGACAAAGTACACGATTTACTGGGACACCCCTCGTATAGTGATGCTAAGTTTAAAAAAGATGTATGTTTGGTATTGATCTAACGGGTTCTTAAAACTTGAACACGACAACAACAATCCTTAATTTTGACGCCATTGTCTTTTAAGGTTCTGAGTGAATTAAACGTCATATATTTCAGAACCTAAACAAGTCATTGTTTATAAAAGAAAAGACAACATCCTTACATGCTCATTTATTCTAATTTTGTTCTTTGAATTAAGCTGTTAACGGTAACTTAGCACATACTTCCGTCAGGGTCTGACAACTGCCTTCAATGGTAGTATCGAAAAAGACCGTAGAAATTATTTTCAAGTCCAAATTCTACGAAAGTATGTCCAACCCGCTCACGACCCCTCGATCAGTAGATTTGCAAGCTACTAACTGCATCAGCCGGGCGTTCACATATTTTAATTGAAGCGTTTATAACGCGTTGACCCTTAAATAAAATCCTGTCGGAGCAAAAAGAAAGATTTGTGGAACAAAATGAAGTTAGTCTACATTTAGATCTGCATTTGCTTTATAGATTGCTTTAAATTGTCTGCACTAAACATAAGACATTGAATCATATTAAATAAGTTTTATTATTTTCTGAGTTTACAAAAATATATTATAAATGGTCCTTTGTGAATCAAAATATAAATTATAAATCTCCATATGAATAATGTCTCATAGGAAACCTTTTTAAATAAACAACGTATGCCTTCCTTCCGCTTAATAGAGAAAATATCGATGTCTAGGAAATCATTTTGATTATTTATTATTGGTATTTATACCAAATGTATTATCAGAAATTGTTAGACTATTTGAAATATTTCACAAACAGTACTTTTTTCTTTAATATATTACCTCAAAGTATCTGGAAACAAATCCTACAAATGCATTTATTTATTGGGTTATTAACGACAGCCATCGTGTTAGACTTCATATAACATATTCATGTGCTTATAGGAAATTAGTAAACTGTTAAAACCCTTATCATTTTATTAATAATACAGGAAAAAAGACATTCTTTAATGTCTGATTAATCCGATAAATAGTAGTCTGGTGAGAAACCATAAAGTGTTTGACATAGATTAAAGTTACTGTGGTGATCTGTTTACGCTACATCAGATTTAGCTATTAAGTTAACAATTAAAAAAACACAACATAATTGCCAATTTAGTAATCAGGAGTACAAACGGGTGATATCCACCTTATATGACACATGTAGAGCGTAATATAAAGTTTTCTTATTCAGAATTATTCCTCCATCGAAACTCTACTTTTATCTAATGTCGTTAAATCATAAGTTGGAGTACAGACCTGTCTGAAACCGTCTGTTTTCTTGTATTTGTCTTGGATTTTATATAATTACACCATTGACAGTAAAGATTGACTTATAGCCACATTAATCAGTAATAAACATTTCTTTTTGTGTGTGTGAAACAATATTTCATCTAAATCTAGACTGGCATTATGTTTAGTTTTGGGAGTCTGGGTTACGACAAATTGAAAAGGAGCTGGATGTCTTTGTGTGTAATTCGAATTGTTATTCAGTTTCTGCTATAAAGATCATTTGCCATTTGAAAAAAAACGACATGTCTGGATTTAAGAATGAAAATGTTCAAGTGAAAATCTACAGAACGTAACACTTAAAAATACCATCCGTTCATTATTGAACCAATAATTGTGTGTAGACAGAACTAATCTCTAAATGACACCATTAGGAAATAAGAGAATTTCCCATTACAGTTTTTGGTTCTGCTTATTGTAGTTCAAAGAGATTCGAAATGACTTCTAGAAAATTACGTTGCATTCCTAAATGAATGTTTGTAAAGTAATAGAAGCGTTCTAGCGATCTATAATGATAATGATATGTATCTTCTGTTAAAGGAATACTAGCAAGGTTAGGAAGGTTCCACATATACGGACAAATAAGATTGACTATATACTTAACTATGAAAACAAGAAATGATAATAAGTTTATAATTGTTAGTTTAAAAATGTACTTGTGACAAATGCATGCTTTACGTAAAACCGTGATCTTTGTTATAGAAGCGGAATCAGGGGAAGGGGTCGAGTAATGCTATTATCAATACATTGTAAAAATACATTTGTTTATCTAGACATATAAATGATTGCATGGCTCTAGTAGAATGTGGTAAATTAACTCTCTCTGTTGTACTATGTACGTTGTCTTCAGTATTGATGTCTGCAAGAAAAGAAATATCATATATATGCATGAAAGTATTTAATGCTCGAACAACTAGACGACATTTGTCGTCATAACTGGGCGAGTAAAACACAGAATATATTCACAATAATATAGCATATAACCGAAAATCACAACGAAGCAACTCGTGTTGATCTTTATGTTGAAAATGATATCTAGCTAGTACAGGGTAGTGATTTTCACTTTATTAAAATACTGATTTTGTATCTGATTCAGAAAATGACATTAACTATTCTTATATAATACATGTAGTTTTGTACCTTTTTTGTAATTGTAGCGGTGCTAGTTTTGGGAACCTTGTTCCTCGACTTTGTTTATCAGGAACCAATACTCTTACTTGCTTAGGTATTAAGAACATATATTCACAAATGAAAAGAACACGGCGTGTAATCTATAAAAGGCCGTGCAACCGGTTTTAAAAGTTGTCTGGGTACACTATTCGTCAAAGCAGGGTGTGGTTCTCTTTCGTTAGGTCTTTCGTGTAGTTTCACTGTATGTTGACTTCACGTGGTGTGTGTTAGTATTGACTTGTATAAGTATGGAAAGCTGTTTTCCTACTGAAGATTAATACTATTGATGCATCTGTTCATCTTCTAGTCATCTGAATTATATATATTTTTGAGTTTATCATATACATGTGACATCATTCATAGAAATATACATCGATGTAAACAGAATTAGAGTTGTGTTACCCTTTTACCCACGACCCGTGTGGCAGGTGTGTTTTGGCCACCTGGCCACACGTTACATTTGGAGCCCCCAGTGAGAAGATCTTCTTTGAAGTCTATTATGGTTTGTGAAACTTTATCCAGCTCTACAAGAACTTTCCAACAAATTTGACTTATTTATATAATTTGAGTACTCATTACTTAGGACTCTGATAAATTTTCTTTTCTTTATTATTTTTTTTCTATTTAGTTTTGTAATTTTTTTTACATTGAAATTTTTTTTTTTAATAATTTTAATATTTTTTTTTTATTGAAATTTGTCTTTATTTACATGTAATGAGTATTTTTTGCGAGCGAGCAGATGTTTTTTGAGCGAGTCGTCACTGCACAGTCACTTTAATTAAGATATTAACATTGCACGAATACTTTTCTAATAATCATTCATTTTCATACATTATTCATTTCACTATTAATAATCATTCATTTTCATTGATTATTCATTTAACTGTTAAAATCATTCAGCCCATTCAACCTATTTCTATCACTTCTGTTCTCATCTTTGGTATATCACTCTTATTTACAGTGAAATTGTGATGCTGGTTTTACAGTTTGGTGTTGGCTGGATTGGAGTTGAATTTTAATTAGTACATAGTAGTTTTTTATATTTATGTAGAAGTTCAGTGATTGTAGCTTTGTGAAAGTTTATAGTCGGTTTACTGTATGTTTACATGTGTAGTTTATACTTGTTGGGTTGTTACTAGTACTGTAATAATAGTGTAGTCAACCCCTTAGAATTTGCAGTGTTGCAAAGTATTGTTATATAGTGAAACATTTATAGTTTATTTTTATACTTTGCATTAGTATTTTTTTTCATGTTAACAGTTAATACCTTATCTCGTATTTGATTATATTGCAAACAACTAATTGTCATATTATTTTGTTTTTGTGCTATTTCTTCTTGTTTTCGTACAGTTGTTTCTATAGCATTTAGTCATGGCAACTGGTAAGGATTCTGATATGGTGGAACTCTTAAAATCATTGAAAGTAGAAAGTGTGGAAGAATTACGGGACTTGTTGAAATCAAAAGATGTAAGACCAAAGTCAGATACAAGTGCATGTAAGTATCCTAGAATTTCTTTATATTTTGGCGAATCAGGAAAAGGTGAAGTTAGCTATAGAACATGGCGATATGAAATTGTTTATTACAAGAACATGCTTACTCCCGTGAAAGCATCTTGCTTGGGATCAGGCGATCACTTAGGGGTGAAACAGCAGACATGGTAATGAGATTAGGTGAAGGAGCTTCTATTGAAGACATTTTACTTAACTTTCACAGTACGTTTGGTAATACTGAGACACAAGAAACTGTTCTTAGTAAGTTGTATGGTTGCCATCAAGAATTGAATGAGCCAGTTGTTAAGTATGCTTCACGAGTTGAAGAATTATTCGCGCAAGCAGTTGAGCTTCGCGCTATAGAAAGACGGCAACAGATATCATTAAAAAAGTGTTTTTTATGAAGGGCTCTTGCCTGAAATTAAAATTGCTGCTAGCTTTAAATATGAGGCTATATGTGATTACAACATGTTAAAATCTGAAATTAGAAAGATAGAAATTGAACTTGGAAAAGTTAGTAAGAAACCTGACTCTAAAGATCCTAAAATAAGTTGCAATGCAATGTCTGATGAAACTAAAAAGTCTGAATTTTCTGAATTAAAATCCATGTTAGAAAAGATTAATAGTAGGATTGATAATAATGAAAAAGAACAGGAAAATACTGCCTGTAATATTCAAGCCTTTTCAAACAGAGGTAGAAGAAATTTTAATTATGTTAATTTGCCACAATTATTTTAATTATGTTAATTCAGGCGAGGTTATACGCCTAGAAGACCTTTAGGTAAGAATACTTTTAAACCTTCATTTGATCATGTAAGATGTTATAATTGCAATAAATTGGGACATATTGCAAGGAATTGTCCTTTAAACTGTTAAGTACCTTTTCAGTGGGTCAAAATAAAGGTACATCACCACAGTTAGACCAAAAATTAGTTGGCGAGTCTGCTGAAGTTACGATTCGTGTTAATGGCAATACTGCATCTGCTCTTTGTGATACAGGCTCATGTGTTTCAACTTGTTCAGAAACATTTTATAATGAATATTTGAGTGATATTGAAATTAAATCACTTTCAAAAATTTTAAATGTTGAATGTGCGGATGGAAATAGTTAACCATACAAAGGTTATGTTGAAGTTTCTATATTACCTCATGGCATACCTGGTGCACATGAAATTCCTTGTCTTCTACTTGTTGTACCTGACACAAATTTTAATTCAAAAGTACCTGTTTTGTTGGGAACTAATATTTTGTCAGAGTTTTTAACAAATTGTAAGGATGTTAATGGTGAAAAGTTTTTACAACATGCTATGTTACATGTTCCTTGGTTTTTATCATTCCGATGTTTATCATTGAGAGAAAAAGAACTTATAAAAAATAATTATAGATTAGCTATAGTTAGATGTGCTGAAAGTGGTAATGTGAACATCAAACCTAATCAGTCTATCACTTTACGTTGTCATACTGACAGAGAGTTAGCTTACGACCTACCTGTGGTTTGATACAAGAAACTTCTGAATCGGTATTACCTGATACCATTACTGTAAGTCCGACCATGGTTAATTATTCTTCTGGTAAACAAATTGTTGATGTAACTGTTTCAAATTTGTCATATAATTCATATACTATTTCTCCAAAAACAATTTTAGCTGAAATACAACCTGTAACACTTGAGGATCTTGAAGAAGTTAAATGTAATATGTCATTTGATGCATTGTCAAAAATACATATAGGAACAGACGTTTCATTGGAAGAGCAACAAAAATTGAAAGATTTATTATATCTTCATAAAGACATTTTTTCTACTGGTCCTACAGACATAGGTAAGTGTAAAGTTTCTAAACATAACATTGAATTAAATGATTATACTCCTTTCAAAGAAAAATATCGTCGTATACCACCTGGTATGATAGAGGAAGTAAGAAAACATGTTAAAGAATTACTAGATAGTAATGTCATTCGTGAATCTAAATCACCTTGGGCATCAGCTGTTGTTTTATGTAGAAAAAAGTCTGGACAATTGAGAATGTCTATCGACTATAGAAAATTAAATCGTCGTACTGTTAAAGATTCTCATGCATTACCTAGACCAGAAGACATTTTTGATTGTTTAAATGGCTCCAAATGGTTTTCTATTATTGATATGAAATCTGGGTATCACCAAGTTTGGGTATCATATGGTTTGCGCCAAGTGTAGGCTGCATAAAACCTGCTCTGTTCTTTTTTGTGATTTTTGCAATTTCTTGTGGATTGATTAAAGTGATTTTTATCAAAGTGGATTATTAAAGTGTGATTTGTGCATTAGTGAAATTCAATTTTGGAAATTTAACTTCATTTTGGAGATATTTGATGCTTAAAATTTGAAAATATTACAAAATATTATTACTTAGTGATATAAAACTATTCAACCGTAACATAAAATTTACAATCTTATTGTTATAAGACATAATACATTGAATAGCTATATGGACTTACAGTCACTTTGCAATTGAGTAATAGAGAAGTGTTTGATTAACCAGGGATTTATAATCTATGTTTATCAACACATTATATTGTATAGCCTATAGGATTTTCAATTCAGTAGTTCATAAATACAATAGATTTGAGCTCACCAATTTAACAATTGCAATTTGAGTATAATCATAATGACCATTGACTCTAATTCTATTTTAAAGTATAATCGCACTAATCTGATAAATATTGGTCAAATAAACTGCCCGAGGCAGATACAAAGTATCTGAGGTAACTGTAAATAGATTGAAGAACCTAGGTGTGTTAAGTTACAGGACAAAAAGGGGAGGAAAATTGAAAAGTAAAATCAGTTCAAACAATGGGGTCAATTTAAACATTATAGTACCACTACCACAAGTTATAGAACCAGTTATTTCCCTGAGAGTAGCAGAAAACACTGATATTGAAAACCTGAGGCATAATAATTTAAATAACCTTGTCGATGTAAATAAAATCTTGACCAATGCTGTTCCTTATCAATCAAGAACAAAACAACTGAGTGTTTGTAGTATGAACGTTAGATCTGTCAAAAATAAAGCCGAATCCCTGTGTGATTTCATAGTTTCAAACAATTTTGACATTGTCGCCTTAACAGAAACCTGGCTAACAAGTAACGATGACTCCTGTATAAATGATCTATTGCCTACCGGATACGTTATGAAACAGATTATGAGAAGCAGCTCCCAACGTGGTGGGGGCGTCGCCTTGATCTATAAGAGCTCAATTACATTGAAAAAGCTGAAATGTAGACAGCTGTCATAGTTTGAACTATTTGACTGTCTTTTAGACATAGGTGGATTCAATCTGTGTCTAGCTATTGTCTATAGGCCACCCCCATCAAAAGCAAACGGTTTAAAAACTTCAAAATTTCTTGAATGTGAATGGCCTTCTTTCTTGAGTGAATATGCCACAGAAGAAAATGAAATTCTAATTGTTGGTGATTTGAACTTTCATCTTGATACTAGAACAAACAGAGATACTATTATTTTCTCCAATATACTTGACTCTTGTGGTATGAAGCAGTGGGTAAATGAACCAACTCATGTGAAGGGTCACACACTTGATGTTGTAATAACACGCGACAATTGCACAATTGTTTCTGATATTGTGGTTACCGACCCTGGACTATGTGATCATCAGGGGAATATGAAACAGGACCATTTTGCTATTATTTTTAACATTGATACAACTAAACAAAAGCCAATAAACAAAACTGTTACATACAGAAAGTTAAGAGCTATTGACACTGGGTTGTTAAAACAAGACTTGATTATCTTCAATAAAATAAATTCTCAAAATTTGGATGCTGTAGAACTGCTTGATATTTATAATAGTGAGCTAACCAAATTGATAGATAAACATGCTCCTTTACACACAAAGACAATTACAGTTCGTCCTCAATCTCCATGGTTTAATGAGGAGCTACATTCTGCTAAACATTTGAAACGTAAATTAGAACGCAAATGGAGGGAAACAAAACTTTTGATCCATCATCAGATTTACAGAAATCAATGTGCTGTGTATAACAAACTGCTGATTGAAGCCCGTAAAGTCTATTACTCAGACAAAGTTGAAGCTGCTGGCAGAGATAGCAAAAGTTTATTCAAAATTGTAAATAACTTGTTAAATGGAGAAAAGCGTGGTCCTCTTTTACCATCTGGAACCACACCGAAAGACACTGCTCAGAATTTTAGCGAGTTTTTCTCATCCAAAAATTGAAGGCATAAGAAATGACATTATAAACAGTCAAGCTGAAACACCCACTGAATCTGTGACCGAGCAATTCCAAGGCACTAAACTTAAAAGTCTAGCTTGTGCTTCACAAGAAGAAGTAAAGAAAATCATTGAGAAGTCACCAAATAAATCTTGCGAGTTAGATCCTATTCCAACATGGCTTCTTAAATCATGTTTACCCGAACTCTTGCCTGTAATCACAATTCTAATCAATTCATCACTTAACGCTGGGAGTGTACCAAAAGCATTTAAAAGTGCTATTATAAGACCATTGCTGAAAAAGTCAGATTTGGATTCAAATGTACTTAAGAATTACAGACCGGTTTCAAATCTTCCATTTCTGTCAAAGATTTTAGAAAAAGTTGTAAATGTTACACTTGAGAACCATCTTAAAGAGAACAATCTGCATGAACCTTATCAATCTGCCTACAGAGAATTTCATTCCACGGAAACGGCTCTTCTTAAGGTGCAAAATGACATTCTTCAGTCTTTAGACAATAATTGTGTAACAATTTTGGTGTTACTAGACCTATTGGCTGCTTTCGACACCATAGACCATCATACGTTGTTAAGCAGACTGCATGATCACTATGGTCTTGCTGATGGTGCTCTAAATTGGATAAAGTCATATCTGAGTGATCGATACCAAACAGTCTGTGTTGGTGGAGAACTTTCTGACCCTGTGCTGATGAAATACAGTATTCCTCAAGGATCTGTCTTAGGGCCTAAATATTTCACCATGTACACTAAGCCTGTTGGTGCCATCTGCTTGCAACATGGATTGTTACATCATTTCTATGCTGATGATTCTCAGCTATACATATCCTTTAAACCAATTGATAATATTTCAAGATCAGAAGCATTAAGTCGTATTGAAAAATGTTTGACTGAAATTATTTCATGGATGAATGCCAACATGCTGAAACTGAATGCAGACAAGACGGAAGTTATGTTGTTCTCTTCCAAACATAATCGTAAACATGTTGAAGACGTGTCCATTAGAGTTGGTGATTCCATCATAAACTCTAAAGACTGTATTAGAAATCTTGGTGCTTACTTCACACCACACATGGATATGGAGAAGCATGTCAATATTGTATGCAGATCGTCTTATTATCAGCTAAGAGATATATCGGTCGCATAAGAAAGTTTCTTACTGTGGATGCTACAAGGACGTTAGTAAATTCCCTGGTTACATCAAGATTGGACTACTGTAATGCCCTTCTTGCAAATACTTCAAAGTCAAATCTGAATAAACTTCAACGTCTACAAAATACAGCAGCAAGAATCATTACCAGAACCCGTGGTCATGACCATATAACACCAGTGCTCAAGGAACTTCATTGGCTTCCTGTTTGTCAGCGGATCAGCTACAAGCTCTTGATATATACATATAAAGCACTTAGCAACCAATGTCCCATATAAATCCAAGACCTAATACATGTTTATAAACCCAACAGAGACCTCCGATCTAGCAATTCATTATCTATACAGTCCCACGGTCTAGGACAATTACTTTTGGTAATCGTAGTTTCAGCCATGCTGCGCCAAAATTGTGAAATTCACTTCCAGACTCTGTCAAGTGTGCTCAGTCTCTAAATACTTTTAAGAGAAAATTAAAGACTTACCTGTTTGTCAATTACTATGGTCACTAAATCAATCACCCTGGGACAAACAACTTTGGTTTTGGAATAGATCAGTATTAATATGAACCAATCTTAGACTACTTAAAATTGTTTATTAGTACGTCCAATAATACTACAGTGAAATTTCTTTTAATCAATAGAAACTATCTGGCTGAATGATCTTAAAATATACCCAAATTACAAACATATAACACCATAGTTTAAAAAAAAATGATAATAATAATTATACCTAGGTCTATTACAAAATAATATGCGACCAAATGATGGATGTTCTGGTGGGATCCTTGGATTCGAATCCAACTTTGCACCTTGCAATTATGGATTTTACAGGGCAACTAGCCAGTTTCCCCCATTGGCTGGGGGTTGCTTTTCAACCGATTACATACTCATTACCCTTAAAAATAATACTTTATCTAACCAATTAGGCCCTGACACTGATGGATGTTCTGGCAGGATCCTTGGATTCGAATCCAACTTTGCACCTTGCAATTATGGATTTTACAGGGCAACTAGCCAGTTTCCCCCATTGGCTGGGGGTTGCTTTTCAACCGATTACATACTCATTACCCTTAAAAATAATACTTTATCTAACCAATTAGGCCCTGACGCTGATGGATGTTCCGGAGGGATCCTTGGATTGGAATCCGACTTTGCACCTTGCAATCATGGATTTTTCAAGGCATCTGGCTGGATTCCCTATTGGTCGGTGGCTGCCTTTTCTCATATTCTAATCATAACTATTATCACTTTTACTTTATCACTATACAATGTATGGTTGGGGGACGCGCGGCGCTGGTGCTGATGGATGTTTGGGTAGGAGCCTTGGAGAAGAATCCAACTTTGCACCTTGCAATCATGGATTTTCGGGGCATTTGGCCTGATTCCTCATCGACCACGTAGCTGCCGTTCTACCAACAATCCATTACCTCTCTTTCACTATTTTTAAAGTTGAAAATTCACTTGTTTTGTTGTTGTTGTTGTTTTTAAACTACTATGAGCACTTTATTGATCACAAATTTTAGTTTATTATTATTTTTCAGTTTATGTTTTTATATCTCTATCATTTTCGTTTTCATTTTAGCTCGTTTTTCCTAATTATGCATATGATTGTGAAGCGCTTTTGAACATATATTCAATATGAAAAGAGCGCTATACAAATACGGTATATAATAATAATAATAATAATAATAAAAGTTGAATTACAAGAAGAATGCAAGCAATTCACTGCTTTTACTTTAGGCCCCTTAGGTTTTTATGAGCATAACAAGTTACCATTTGGCTTATCCAATTCACCCAGTGAATATCAGAGAATAATGCAACATTGTTTGGGAGATTACCATATGAATATTTGTTTCATCTACCTTGATGACTTAATTATCTTTAGTTTAACCTATGAAGAACATTTAGACAGGTTAGATAAAGTTTTGAATAGGATTAAAGACTGTGGTTTAAAGTTATCACCTGAGAAATGTTATTTTCTTCAAAAAAGTGTAAAATTTTTAGGCCATGTTGTGTCTGATAAAGGATTAGAAACAGATCCTGACAAGTGTGATAAAGTAAAAAATTACCCAGTACCATCAAATTTTGATGAATTAAGATCTTTTTTGGCATTGGCAGGATATTATAGAAAATTCATAAAAAAACTTAAGTAAAGTAGCAAAACCCTTGTCTGATCTATTACCTCCTACTAGCCCTAAAAAGTTGAAATCTTCAAAACAATATCAGTGGAAGTGGGATACAGAACAACAGGTAACTTTTGAAAAAATTAAATCATTGTTGACCAGTCCCCCGATCCTAGCTTATCCTCAGTTTGATAAACCTTTTGAATTACATGTTGATGCTTGTTCAAAGTCACTTGGAGCTGTTTTATGCCAGGAACAGAATGGTCGAACTAGAGTTATTCCTTATGCTAGTCGAAGTTTGTCAAAGACTGAAAAAAATTATTTTACTTTTAAGTTGGAATTTTTAGCTCTAAAATGGGCGATTACTGTAAAATATAGTGACTATCTTATAGCCAATAAGTTTACTGTTTTCACAGACAATAATCCCTTGACACATGTTTTAACAAGTGCTAAACTTGATGCTACTGGTCAGAGGTGGGTTGCTAGCTTATCTGATTATGATTTTGACATCTTATACAAACCTGGAAGATCCAATACCGACGCGGACGTAATGTCGCGCATGCCTCAAATAGAAGAAACTAAATTAGATTCAATAACAGTTAAAGCTATTTGTAATAGTATTCATGTTTTAGGTTTAGTTGATATTTTACCAAGTTCAAGTCTTGATATTTTAGACATTACTAATTAACCTGAACAAACTATGGCTCAAATAGAAATGAGAGAGTTACGTAGGCAACAGCGTGAGGATCCTATAATTGGTCCATGGCTTAGAGCCGTTATTGATAGAACTTTTCCAAAAAAGTCATTGATTTCCCAAAGAACAAAGCACCAAACTATGTCTAGACAATTCAGTAAATTTATATTGATAAGAGGCTTACTTTACAAAGAAATAAATGAAAATGAAAATAAATCTAATCAATTAATATTACCGTCTATTTATAGAAATGAAGTTTTAAAAGGTTTACATTGTGATGTTGGACATCCAGGTCGGGAAAGAACAATTTCATTGGTGAAGGACAGATTTTATTGGCCAGGTTATACTTTAGACGTATCAAATTATGTAAGTAAATGTGAAAGATGTTTGAAAGAAAAACTTCCCCAAAATAACACTGCACCTTTAGTTAGTATTAAATCTTTTTACCCCCTTGAACTTGTTAGTACTGATTTTTTGAAAGTTGATGAATGTAAAGGAGGCATTGGTAACATACTAGTGATCACAGATCATTTCACAAAATTTGCTGTAGCAGTACCTACAAAAAATCAGCCAGCAAAAACAACCGCTGAAGTTTTATTTTATTAAATCACTTTATTTATCCTTTTGGTATTCCAGCTAAGTTATTGTCAGACCAAGGTCCAAATTTTGAGTCTGAACTTATCCAAGAGCTTTGTAAGCTGATGGGAATTGACAAAATTCGAACTAGTGCTTACCACCCACACTGTAATGGTGTAGCAGAAAGATTTAACAGAAGTTTATTAAATATGTTAAGAACATTAGAACCAGAGAATCTAATTGGAAGAGTTATATTGCTAGCTTAGTTTTTGCCTACAATGCAACAAAACATGAAACTACAGGGTTTTCTCCCTTTGAACTTATGTTCGGTCGTAAACCTCGTCTGCCTGTGGATACCTTATTTGATTTAAATGATGCCAATTCTTTGAATACAGATTATGTCAAAGATTTACAGGTACGAATGCAATTGACACAAGATATAGCAACAAAAGCCACTGAAACATCAAGAGAGAAACAGAAGAGATTGTATGATAAAAAAGCAAAAACTGTTGAATTGAAACAAGGAGATAAGGTATTGGTAAAAATTTTAGCGTTTACTGGTCCACATAAATTAACAGATAAGTATGAAGATAGATTGTATGAAATTAAAGATCAGAAAGATGGAGATGTTCCTGTATTTATCGTTGTTGATGAGGAAGGTAATGAAAAAACCTTGCACAGAAATCATTTAGGTTTAGTAGAGCAAGGACATTCAATTGAGAAGGTGAATCAGAAGCCAGTACCTAGACCGCGCAGGTTTACACCCACGGCTTCTTCTGAGAATAAAAAAGTTGTCCCGGAGGTTGGTACATAAATCAGACGGTGGTTGGAGAGAATCCACTGACTCTGATTCTGATACCGAGGTGCTTGTCTGTAGAGAAAGACTGACCGGTCAGCATGTTAGAGATGAATCACAGTCTGATAGTACAGATGTGAGTAATTCTGATGATAATGATGATGATAGTGGTGATGATGATGATAATGCTGTTACTGTAGATAATCACGATATAGTATCTCCATCTCGAGAGGAAGTATTGCCGCAACCTAGACGGTCCGGTAGGGTTAGAAAGAAACCAGCTTGGTTTGATTCTTATCATATAGGAAGTCAACAATCTATAACTAACATTATTTTAAAAATGCTACAGGAAAGTAATAAACATATGTGCAAAATGCTTAAGACATTTTTGAAATGAAAATATTATATGTAAATATATTGTATCTTTTATATGTACAGTTGGATTTGTGTTAAGGTATTAACATTGACTTTCCAATGTTGAGTATTTTTGTTATTGTTGTGAGGTTATAGTATTGTGTTTTCTTAACACTATATTTTCAGGGATTAAATTTATTTCTTTTAGCAGAGGGGAGGATATATGTGAAAAACATTTTTAAAGTTGTTCATATGAATCACGTTTGGTCATTATTGTGGACTAATGTAATTGTTTTAATTTTGTTTTAATTTCTTTTCAGTTTATTCATGGCTTGCTTAAGCTATGTGGTATGTATTATTGTTGAACTTGTGAAAATGGACCTCATTAGTATTTATTATTTATATACTTTCATTGTCTTTTAGGTTCAACATGTGTTCATTTATTATATGAACATTTTATCTTTTTTCAGTATAAGTATGTATGTAGCTGTAGTTAGTGCAGTAGTACAATTTAAACTAGTGAGTGCTTTGTAGATTGGTAGTTATCAATATAGTTCGATTATGAAGTCAGGATGACTTCTATGCGGGAGGGGGAGGATGTAGCGGTGCTAGTTTTGGGAACCTTGTTCCTCGACTTTGTTTATCAGGAACCAATACTCTTACTTGCTTAGGTATTAAGAACATATATTCACAAATGTAAAGAACACGGCGTGTAATCTATAAAAGGCCGTGCAACCGGTTTTAAAAGTTGTCTGGGTACAATATTCGTCAAAGCAGGGTGTGGTTCTCTTTCGTTAGGTCTTTCGTGTAGTTTGTAAGTAGAAATTAATTATTTTAGATTTCTTTCGTTTGTGGCTGCTTTTGTTCATGGTTTATTTTATTCGTGGTTTATTTTTGAAGTCGTTTATCTTGTCCTTTCTTCGCTTTCTCTCAACCAGGCTGACATTCTACATTTAACATTCATTTCCTAACCTATGCATGTTCATTTATTTTATTACAGCACTGTATGTTGACTTCACGTGGTGTGTGTTAGTATTGACTTGTATAAGTATTGAAAGCTGTTTTCCTCTAAGTAATTTAACGTATTCTCACTTGTTTACTTGTATGCTTTTTTCTTTCATATTTAAATTGTACTTATTATTTTTTGTAATAACTTGTATGAAAAGGATGTTTTGTGGGGTCCTCCTAAAACACTGACCGCTTAACTGACGAGTTAAATATAGTGCGCTTAACTGACGAGTTAAATATAGTGCAATTATGTTCTTAACTGACCAGTTAAACAAAGAAGGGATTAAAAATGACTGTTTCGCTTGAGAGTTTTGGTGATATTGTTAGATTATTTTTATATATTTTATGATGATGATGTGATTTATTACCAAATTTAATAATGTCATTATAAAAATTAATGATTTGTTTAAAAAAAATAAAAATGTTTTTAAAAAATACTTAATTAAAATAGAAAGATTAGATGTTAATAAAGTTCTGTTCTCAGATAGCGACATTTATGATTTTACATTAAGAATAATTTTTCAAATTAATATTTTCAGAGAATTTAACAAAAACACAAGAGGTATTTATTTCAGAAGAAAATGATTTAAATATTATTGAATGTCAGAATATTTAACTGACCAAATGAGGGTAACATGTTTAACTGACCAAAATGAATAAAAAATTGTTTTACTGACCAAATGAGTAAGGGGATTATATTTTAATTAAAAGCGTTAAATGAGCAAACTAATATGTCTTACACTTTACTGACCATTTAGTCATTAATAAAATAAGAAATAAGATTTTTAGCAAATTAAATGGCCAAATGACTATAAAACGCTTAACTGACGAAAAGAATATTGAACGAATTACTGACCAACGATTGCACGGATCAATAAACACTCTATGTTCAACTGGTCAGCGTTTTAGGATGTCAATTCTTAACTGACCAGTTAAATATAGAGTGGTTATTCGACCATGAAAATATAACTAACCAAATTAAAAAATATATATATAGAAAAGTTTGATTTATTTTGTTTATTGCAATTGTAGATAAATAATTAAAGCATATGAACTTATTTTTTTAAACTTACCAAAATATTGAAAGCTAAACTGAATGAATATAGAATGCTAAAATTACCAAATGAATATATAAGGCTTAACTGACCAATTGAATATAGAATGCTTAACTGACCAAATGAATATAGAAGGCTTAACTGACCAAATGAATATAGAATGCTTAACTGACCAAATGAATATAGAAAAGCTTATCTGACCAAAGAATGCTTAACTGACCAATTGAATATAGAGCACTTAACTGACCAATTGAATATGTGACACTTAACTGACCAAATGAATATGGAGCGCTTAACTGACCAATTGAAAATAGAAAGCTTAACTGACCAAAGAATGCTTAACTGACCAATTGAATATGGAGCGCTTAACTGACCAATTGAATATGGAGCGCTTAACTGACCAATTGAAAATAGAAAGCTTAACTGACCAAATGAATATAGAAAAGCTTAACTGACCAAAGAATGCTTAACTGACCAATTGAATATGGAGCGCTTAACTGACCAATTGAATATGGAGCGCTTAACTGACCAATTGAAAATAGAAAGCTTAACTGACCAAATGAATATAGAAGGCTTAACTGACCAAATGAATATAGAAAAGCTTAACTGACCAAAGAATGCTTAACTGGTCAATTGAATATAGAGCACTTAACTGACCAATTGAATATGTGACACTTAACTGACCAAATGAATATGGAGCGCTTAACTGACCAATTGAAAATAGAAAGCTTAACTGACCAAATGAATATAGAAGGTTTATAATTAACTGATCAAATGAGCATGGAATGATAGTTTAATAACGAACGTTAAACTGATCAAACTAATGTCGAAGACTTCACTGGCCATTTATTCATGGTCTAAATAAATACCAAAAAAATGTTTTTTATCAATTTTAATGACCAAATCGCTGTAAAACGCTAAACTGACGATACGAATATAGAATGCTTTACTGACCAATGATTTCACGGATCAATAAACACTCTTTGTTTAACCGGTCAGTTAAGGATCACAATTCTTAACTGACGAGTTAAATATAGAGTGGTCATTAGACCGTGAAAATATAACTGACCAAAATGAAGAAACTCTTTGTATTGAAAGATTTCCTCGTATTTGTATCTTGCAATAACAGATGAATAATCAGAAGAAATGTAATCTAAAAAAATAAACCGATCAAAGGAATATAGACCATTTGAAAATGTATTGCTTAATGACTAAATAAATTTGAAGGCTTAACTGACCAAATCATAGCAGAATGCCCCCGTCTTTGTTTAAAGATTGCTGACAAACTGTCAAAAGAACTTTATTTGAAAGTTAAGCGTTCTATATTCATTTGGTCAATCAAGGACCCTATGTCCTTGGTCAATAAAGCCTTCTATATTCAAAGACGGAAGATTTACATTACGGGTCGATGCACACTCTTTATTTAATTGGTCAGTTTTTTAGGATCGTGATGTCTTAACTGACCAGTACAGCAACTCATGTTGTGTTTCATGTTGTAAATATTCATGACATAGTCGTTTTTACTGATTCTCATGTATGGCAGCGAAATCTTTGGAAAAAGCTTGACATGCCGGAAAATAATAATATTTCCTTAAAATAAAATAAAGCGCACCGCAAGCGCACCGCCTACTCCAATAATACTTTTGCGCGGCGAATACGGACGATTACTTATTGCTACAAACCAAAAAACATTTAGATTATTTAATCACTGTACTGTCAAAACCAAGTGTTAATGTGATAATTGGATTATCTCACACATGCTTTTAAGTGACCGACTAAGACACGTGTCATAAATGATTAGGTGCGAAAGTTACATTCAAGATTGGTCGTTTAATTAAAACATGAGCGTAGTTATCATATCAGTCAGAAGTAAGGTCTCAATTATTGAATATAACACATGATGCACTTTTACTGACCAAAAATTATTGCTATTTTTTATATAGTAAATACACTGTAAATGTAAATTTAACTATTAAAATTTTTCAACATGTTTGTTTGTTATGTTAAAAATACAAACAGAAAAAAACTTTGTTTGAATATTTAATTAGACAGTTGGCAAGTGACAATGGTCAATAGTGCGTAACTGATTGCTAAGTGTTTGACACTTGTCAAAACTTGATTACATTAACAAGATTAGCGGCAGAATTATTAATCGAATTATCTCCGATACACTGTTAATGACGATATTGTACTACAAAGGAATGTTGATCGACTACTATATTTATTTGGTCAGTTGATTAAATCTTCTATATTCATTTGGTGAGATAAGCGATCTACCATCATTATATATAATTTTTTCGGCCAATTAAAAAATACTTTCTGTAGCGTTTTTTATAAATAATTTTACGGTTGAATAACCACTATATATTTAACTGGTCAGTTAAGAATTATGATCCTTAACTGACCAGTTGAACATACAGTAATAATCGTGTAATCATAATTTTTGTCAGCTAAGCAATCTTCTAGCCTTCTAGATTCATTTGGTCAGTTAAGCATTCTATATTCAATTGGTCAGTTAAGCCTTCTAGATTCATTTGGTCAGTTAAGCATTCTATATACATTTGGTCAGTTAAGCATTCTATATTCATTGGTCAGCATTCTATATTCATTTGGTCAGTTAAAGATTCTATATACATTTGGTCAGTTAAAGATTCTATATATTTTGGTCAGTTAAGCCTTCTATATTCATTTGGTCAGTTAAAGATTCTATATACATTTGGTCAGTTAAAGATTCTATATACATTTGGTCAGTTAAAGATTCTATATATTTTGGTCAGTTAAGCCTTCTATATTCATTTGGTCAGTTAAAGATTCTATATACATTTGGTCAGTTAAGCACTCTATATTCATTTGGTCAGTTAAAGATTCTATATACATTTGGTCAGTTAAGCATTCTATATACATTTGGTCAGTTAAGCATTCTATATTCTTTTGGTCAGTTAATCATTTAGTATTCATTTGGTCAGTTAAGCATTTTATATTAGTCCAGTTAAGCTTTCAACATTTTGGTTAGTTAAAAAAAGCTTTCCTTCATATCCTTTAATTATTTATCTACTATTGCAATAAACAGAAGAAATAAAATCTTTCAATATATATTTTTTTTTCAATTTGGTCAGTTATATTTTCATGGTCGAATAACCACTCTATATTTAACTGGTCAGTTAAGAATTGACATCCTAAAACACTGACCAGTTAAACAAAGAGTGTTTATTCATCCGTGAAATTATTGGTCAGAAATTCGTTCAATATTCTTTTCGTCAGTTAAGCGTTTTACGGCTATTTGGCCATTTAATTTGATAAACACATCTTATTTCTTAATTTAACCAATGGTCAATAAAGCATTCGACATTAGTTTGCTCATTAAACGCTCGTTATTGAAATATTAAAATATACTCACTAACTCATTTGGTCAGTAAACCATCTTTATTCATTTGGTCAGTTAAGCATTTTACACTCATTTGATTACTAATTACTCATTTAAATATCATATTTAAATAATTTTATTCGGAAAATACGTCTTGCCCTACTGTTAAATACACTAAAATTAATTAATTTGATTTTGTGAAAAATTATCATATGTCACATCACTATCGCATTTTTCTACTTCAAAGTATCTTTTATGCAATTTCATAAAAAATCAATCTAATCATAATTTCTTATAATGACATTATTGAATAAGATAATATATCACATCATCATCATAAAATTTCAACAAAAAACACCAACAATATCTCAAAAACACTCCAGCAATACAGTCATTTTTGATCCCTTCTTTATTTAACTGGTCAGTTAAGGACATAATTGCACTATATTTAACTCGTCAGTTAAGCGCACTATATTCAACTCGTCAGTTAAGCGGTCAGTGTTTTAGGATTCGCCTGTTTTGTGTCATAACATTAATGTTTTCAAGGAACAATTGTTTAATAAGAGCTTTGTGTATAGATAATTTGTGTTGATAAACACTATAGGTTATTTTGGTTTATTGTTTATTTCAGACTGAAGATTAATACTATTGATGCATCTGTTCATCTTCTAGTCATCTGAATTATATATATATATTGAGTTTATCATATACATGTGACATCATTCATAGAAATATACATCGATGTAAACAGAAGTAGAGTTGTGTTACCCTTTTACCCACGACCCGTGTGGCAGGTGTGTTTTGGCCACCTGGCCACACGTTACATAATTAAAGGTTGAAAACATTCCAAGACTTGATCCTACATACAAGATAGTGAATGTCTTTAAAGGAACCTACGAGTACTGATGTTGTATATCATTTTCATTCATTCATTATTACAAATTATTTTCATCTTAATAAAAACGACATATAGTGAATGATTGATACACGATACTTGGACTCCTACTTTATCGTCATAAATGTATTGTTTCACGTACTTACTTTGTTATATGTAACGCCACCCGGGTTGGTTACGTAGTTGTAGCGCTGTAAAGTCCAATAAAACCAAATAAGGTAGAATTCCATACACCTCATAAAACTTGTTATAACTTGCTTGTTCTTTAAATGTTAATAACTGCCTGCATTCTGAAGTTACCACGATAACGGATCATAAATGTGTCTTTATTATTTCTAACTCTTCACATTGTCTTTATTTACAAAACTAAATGTCTTATAATGCTCTACTAACGTTTCAACAAATTAAAATTGTCTGTATATTTGCCTGGCCTTTTCCTGTATGAAGGTGTAAATTTATCTGTATATTTGCCTTGCTCTTTCCTGTATGAAGGTGTAAACAAGTGCTATTGGCCATTGACTAACTCTATAAAGGAAGAAACCTATTGTCTTTAACTGCAGCTGGTGTTTTCCTTTTTCTGGTCATGAACAATTTACTTTGCTTGCGTTCTCGGATCTTTTAAGTTTCAACTTGCACGAAAGTATTTTTCACATGTTATTACTTATTGTTCTATTTACTGTTCCCCATTTGCAGTTACTTTTGCATTAGAAAAAGGTCAGGGTCGTTTTGATGAGAGAAGACGTGTTTTTTTCATGTCTTACAAAATTCTTCTAAAACGTTATACATCGGTGACATTAAAAATATGTTCTGATCGTTATATTAACAAAGGACTACATATATCAATAATATTCTTTGGATGGAAAATATTCAAAAATGGATTTATAAGGACTTTCTTTTTAAAAGGGTGTGTCCAAGCTTGAGGGAAACCGGTTCGACCATTTTTAGTGCTCAGTAAATTTTTCAGTATATTGACCAGAGTTTACAAAAGATAGTGACAGAAAAATTCGTGAAAAGTTGCATGGAATCTTTTAAAACAGAATACAATGAAAGAATTCAGATGGGAAATTTCGTCTATGAAGGATCAAATGTTGACTTTAGAAATAAGCCTTGAAATTCATAAAACTGAAATTGAAAGTAAAAAAATGAAGCAAGTGATAGTAAAGTTCAAGGGTATAACTTGGCCAAGTTGCATATCTGTTTGTTAATTAGTAATGAAATGAGAGCATCTTGAAATAGCCATAGCGCGTAATGGTGAAACAATGGCTACTTTTCACACATGTCGCAACCAGTAAAGGGTTAACATACACATAAAAATGATACTAAACTAACTTTAGGTTTAATTTACACTGTAGTACAGTTATTGTCTTACATTATTACCATTTTGTTTAAGTCATATTATTGACAAGAGATTACTAAATAAATTTTATTCTAATAGCTTAATATATGTCGACATCTCTAAATTATTGGAAATGTGTCGGAATTTAGTTCTTATACAGAATATAACTGCTCGTTTCCTCTGATTAGTTGACAATTACAGTTAATGTAGCATAATAAGATCATCAATTTAACATTAATACAAATGTCAAACATTGTTACGGCTTCTACAATACCCATTTCTTGATTAATTTGATATAATTGCTGTTTTCAGGTACATATAAACCACATGTAGTGTTTTGTTGTGTATAAGATTCATGTAGTTAAAGAACAGCAATTAATTCTCCTTCACTTCCTGAATTATTTGATCACGTGTTTCCGATGTGTTTGCACTCGGCAATATCACCACCTTTAGTCAAATTCGTTTTACATCGTAATCAAACACACATTGTCAATCGAGTACAAAAAATAATTTGCCAGAAAATCCTGATGAGACACAAAAACTTGTCTCTGAAGTCTCTGATCTCTTTGTTTTTCGTGATATCAAATCTAGTCTGCTGCAAAATAAAACAAACTTGATAAAAGAGATCAATACAGAGTTGGCAATTATGTCAGCAAACAAATTTCAGCCATGCTAGAAAACTATTAATTTTTTATCGACTTGTCGGCGGTTCTTGATATTGGCATATTTTATGTATATATGTAATACAATGCGAATAAGATCAGATGTATTATCAGTACTATATTAATACGATATTAAATCTGTAATTATGAGTTCTTTTAAAGTTTTAAAGAAGTAGTTAATTGATTAAATGAATATGTAATTTTGTATTTTGTAAATCAAACTAGATAAATAACACGATAATAAACACAATATTACGGCATATATTCCTCCATCTTGACACAGAACAAGCTATAATGGGACTTGATTTTGATTGTTATGACAAAATAAATTGAGAGATGAGCCACTAAAATGCATTATGAAACTTCTAAATAACTTGCATAAAAATTCACGTTCAATTTAGTTACAAAATTGGACATAGAGTTTACCAATTGTTTTGGATAAATGTCGGTTGACAAAATGATATATTCTGTTTAAAAGATGATATTATACTATACTCAGATACCGTGATTGGGATGCAACTGGCTTAGAATATAATCAAAACAATAGATAGACTTGTGTAGACATTAGATTTTTTGTAAAAAAGAAATTCGTTTATAATATAACATTAGAATATTAAAATTATAGATACAATTATATATGAACGTATATGGAAATCTTACGTAAATTTTCAAAATACTGTTCGACAATAAAAATGAAGCAACATGTTGTATCTATTTCTGTGCTTTGCGATGTTGACCTCGACAGTGTTGGACACAAATATGTGACAACTAATTATGGAAGAATCTATTTGTATAATATCTTATTTTGTGTTTCCGATAATTCAGCACTTGAATATAAAATTAGCCATACATTCATAACATAACTTATTAGATGTCTGGAGAGATTGTCTTCATTTGTTTTCTCAATCATGTTTAAATAGACTCTTAGCAGTTTTCAATAATTGTAATTATATAATTGTAAACTCGAGATTGCCCGTTAGAAGAGAAATGACGCTATAATGCTTTTGAACTCCCTAATGACATCCGTATTGCTTTATAATCTATGTAAGCCTTTTGAACAAGTACAATGATATACTTATGCTTCGTTTGTATCATTATTTAATTTTAGTATCTATCATATTAAAAGGATATACATGCAAATGACTGTGCCAAAAGTAAAGAACCCAGTTTAGTCTTTAAAACAGTATTAAGAACGTAAGAAATCATTTACTATGTCATTTACAATATTCAACTGAACGAATTAAAACATACACATTGTTGAAACAAAAGTAGGATACCGAGGGAATCACCAAGCCATTTATAGATTTGTTATATATCGTACTTGCTGAAATTAAACATTTTCATTGGTCGCTTCTTGTCTTTTCAACATTCATAGGCGGCTAGGATATCTTTTTAATAAAATTATACTAATGTTGCTCAATAACAAGCTCAAGTACCTTCTCAACAGTAAATGCATCTTTTAACACGAATCTATTCTAGCTAACCTGACCCACGTGGGTCTAGTTAGGAAACACCCCAAATATTACGAGAAAATAAAGAAATATCTTGCTAAGTAATATAACAGTGTGTCTGTTGCATTCACAGTTATAGAAATTCAAAACAGGAAATAGGAAGTTGAACTTTTGCCTCTATATCCCTTTAAGTCATCTGAACACGACTTTCGGTTGGATGAATTGTCCAGAATCAATCGTCGTTCGTTGTTGGCAAATTTTCATTGTAAACACGCTTAAAAAACACATAAATGCTATATGGCCAGTTTTCCAATTCTGCTTCAAAATTATTCATTCAACTGAATTGTTACCTTAGCAAAGTTATAGCCGAAAGTGTTGTTTTCTCGGAATGAATTTAAAATGTACACTTCAGACTTTCGTAATCAAAATCCAGCGACAGTCCCGTCCACATTAAACCGTTTGAAATAGACACTCACACCAAAAACGACAATGTAACTTTCTAAAAGAAAAATATCACATCCATATAATCAAGGACAGTCGTTTAAAAAAATGGTCACTCAATTCTCAAAAGCTTATCTCATTTACTTTTACTCAGGTGAGCGTTATACTCGTAGATCCTTCATGCCTTCTTGTTTACTTTGTTGACTACCACAGACTTCTAGACGTATTTGTGGCGGTTGTTCATCCAATATTTACATGTACTAAGTTTTGTCTCCAAACTGTAACAAAAATCTAAAGTCTGGCGTATATACCAAAACGCCATATTTTATTGAAGAATTGTGAAGCACAACTGGAAAAGATACAAACTTGGTGTAAAAGTGCCAGGAATGGTGACAGATATAAATATTGTAACATACACCTACACTATTGTATACTGTAAAGTTTTCTTGCTCAATGTAAGTTTATGTTTCTCGACTATTACGTGAAAACAAATTCAGATATTTTATGGTAAGTTTCAGTGCAAGAAATAATTACTTAAATATAATTTAGATAAAAACCCAACGTGCAAATATTCGTGTCTACGTTTAATACATGGCATAAAATATTAATACAAAATGAAAACTTATAAGAAGATATTTTATTAATTTAGGACACGTAGAAAGTTTGTGTACAGATCGTATAAAAACAAAGTCTTGTTTATGTGAAGTAATCTGCGCCAGGGGATTGTCAAGAAAGCAATTACACGTTATATACTATTGATATCAATTTTCAAACATGGCATGTTATTGTACTTTTACTTTTGGATTTATCCGTTTATGGGGGGAGCACATGAGTCTATACTATAGTAAAGCAGTTTCAAAGTATTAATTTTGTAAAACAAAATTAATTATTCAGCTCTTGTGGCTCAGTGAATAAGAGTGTAGATATTACTCACTTGGGTTTTTTATATTGATAATAAAAATCTATTTCTGAATATATTCAGGATAATTCAACCATCTTATAAGTGCCTCGTTGGTGTAATGATAAACGTTCATTTACACGCCAAGCGTTTTGTGTTACACTTATTATTGGGGCGCTATGATTTATTTTGTTGAAATAAACTTCATTCCCAATACTGTTCTACCGTTGGAATGGATTGGTTTATATTAATGTTTAAACAAACATGTAATGTTATTTTGTACGAACTATATGTTGTTTTACTTAAGACAAATTATTATTATTGATGACATAGCAAAGCATTGCCGTGTTTTGAATTCCTGCTGTGTTGTTCTTGTTGAATTTACTTTAGGTGATCTGGTCTCTGTAAGGTCATTTAGTACTTACCGCTTACCTTGGCAATCTTATTAGTATATTGTTTTCATGTGTTTGTGAGTTTTTGCACACAACATCGTCGAGAGAATTGTGGTGTGAAGTTTTTTCTCCAAGGCCGAGACAATTTTGTTATTATTTGTTTTAAGCCTGTTGGGGCAAGTGTAAGGTTAATGCACCCTAGAACCTGGTTTAAACTTCAAGTGTCAATTTTCGTTTCAAGGCGATAACTTCATAGGTTCTTTATTTTGTTATTTGTTTGTGCCTCCCTATTATAACATGTTCTGTATAATTTTAAAAACAACTTCCTCTTTGCCTTTTGGTTTTGTGGCAAGTGTGTGTTTTTAGTTGTGGCTTTTACCAAATGGTTTCCTAACCTCCTTTTAATATATACTAGGCGTCCATGAAAACTTACCACTTACATGAACCTAATTTTTGAAAAAATGAAAACACTTACAAATATGAAAATTTTACATGATTTTAAATAATATATTAAAAAATAGGACTTGTCTTTGCAAGTACGGAATCTAAGCATAAACGGATCAACTCCGCGAACCAAGACAACCACCTCGAAAATGAAAGTTACGGACCTCGGTTGCGGGTATGCCCTCCCTCTGCATCAAGTTCAGCTTGACATTTACGTCTCATACTCCGTATCAGACGCAGGATTCTGTACTTTGGTATTGCATCCCACTCCTCAGTCAGTGCTTGTATACGTTGCTTCAAATTATAGACGTGACGTCTGACGTTATAAACCCTTAGGTCAAGTTGGTCCCAAAGATGCTTTATAGGGTTTAAGTCGGGACTGAATGCTGGTCAATGCGATGTGTGAACATTATTATCCTGCAGGAAATCTTTTTAACGCGAACCGAGTTGGGCCGTGCACTGTTTTGCTGGAGAAGGTTGACGTCAGTGTCAGTCTGAATAAAAGAAAGAACTACTGGCCTCAGCACATTATCAATGTAACGATGAGTAGTAAGTGTTCCATGCAATACAATAAGTGGGGTCTTGTGCCTCCAAGAAATGCCTTCCAAAACCATGACACTATCACCACCACAGCGTGCAGCAGGAGAATTTGACGATCGGTACGTCCTGACGTCACCTTTTCACGACCTAGGCGTAACCTACCTTTCACTGAGCCTATCTGTTCATGTCTCCTTACCAGATTCTTGATTGTCTGATGGGAGCAGCCCATGTGACGAGCAATCTCAAGAAATGAAAGCCCGGCGTCAGCAATCCTGAAAACGTGGTGACCTTGAGTGTCTCCTAAACGTGGCATTCTTAACCTGTCGACTAACTGTCGTAAGAGACAAATGATTCACACAAACTACTGCATACATGTCGTTCTTACAAAAAATCCTATTTTGCACGTGCAGTCCGGGACTCGAACATCGTAAATCGATTTTAAATTCTTTTGGCAGCAATGACTACATGTGAATGCCAAACATGCGTCTATGTAAAGTTATTACTGCACTTCAATTCTATTACCATAAAGCGAGGGTTGGTAGGGTGGTAAGTTTTCATTGACGCCGAGTACATTGCTTTATTCATAAGGTGTAATTTAAATAATTTAACAGTTTCAATAAAGGAATCTAATTTCTTTTGCACATTTCTAATACAGATGTATACACAGATGTATAGCTACGTATATGCTTACACTGTGACATGATGAAACATAACCAAATAAATATACTGCTAGAATGTTCATTCCTCTTATATTGTTCAGCTTATTGATTCCAATAAAATGTCTCCCATAAACTATCCACTGCAATCTTAATCAAACATTGACAAGTGTCTAATAAATGGATTGTTGTTCTCTCTACGTCAAGTGTTGTGAATATCTGATTAAACTATTGAGTGGAAATATAACTAGAGATTTTCAACAGTTGAATCGTCTCCAGTAGAACTCTATTTTATGTTTGTAAAACCCTTGGTTTAGATTAGACAGCTATTTAAAAGTTCATAGAAATATGTAACAAATGATATGTATCCAATGCTTATTATAATGGAGTTTAAAAAACAACGAATCTGTGTAATGTTGTTTATATATATGTTATCATTTCTAGACTTTCAACAGAAAACTAGAACACCTAAATATATGAAAAGCTATTGATTCCTTTAATTTGGTAAGTGAAAATCGGGAAGAAAATAATTTTTAGCTCATGTTTTTGATTTGGCGACTGTAATGGTTGTTTTCAACAATATTATTAAAACACTGTACATATAGTAAAAGTACTAAAAGTAGGAAAATACTAAATTTACACTTGTATATATTGTAGAAACACATTTATTTGTTAACTTCATCTTCTTTGATTTTATTAGATTTGAAAACCGCACACTTTCTCAATATCTCTGAATGAATTTTGTGCATGTTTTATTAAGACGAATCCTTTCAATTGGTTGAAAACATTGACAAGATTCAAATGTAAACTGTAAACATGTTAACATTTGAACTCGCCGATATCAATAGGAAATACGCAGTATGATTATCATATGTCGCGACAAAAGCAACACAAGCTCGTACATAGAAATGTCTGTTATATCGAAAGATGAAACATTTCAAGTGGTCTAAGGTGTCATTTTGTAGGCTGACGCATTGATTTCAGTCTTTCCACATATATCTCAAATTTGTTTTAGCTTATGTACATGAATAATGAAGTTTCATGCTTAAAGTAATAGAATAAAAATCATGTTTTATTATGTTTCTTACTTGAATTAAAATTTACCATATTTATGTTTTAACTACTGGAATCTAACCAGATTGTCTAAACTATATATCATATTGCCGTTGACGCAGCTTGATCAAATTGTATGTGGAATAAAACGGTTGACAAAACCATATGGAAGGACGAGTTATTTATTTATCATAATATTATATATGACTCTTTTTACAAATACAAAAGCAGTAACAAGTGTGAATACATACTTACCTAGGACAAAGAATTCAAACGTATAAAATTGAATTATAAAGAATTCAACTGGTCAAAAGTGTTTGTTTATTCCAGCTTTCAAGATGAAGTTATACAAATAAAGAATGAGGTATACAAAACCAGCCACACAGTATTTTCATCCAATTATTCAAACTTTGTTATTTAAGAAAAACGGACTAATTAAACTAGTTTTTTAAAGTATGTTTTTTCATCATCAAATATATGTAGTTAAATACTTTTTGTCATAATGGTGCAAATACTTGATACATATAAAGATATAACACTGTAATAATAAAAGACAAACATGACATAATTAACAAGATATAAAAAACTTATAAACGTGAATGAATAATCTTACTAATGTATAATCATCGTCACCGCCAATGTCATATATAAATATAATATTTTTTTCGAGGCAACTTGTTACTGACTTTTGTCTGGTACAGAGATTGAGAATTTTAATGATAAATTCATTTGCTTATATTAATAATTTGCAAGTCCGTTTTTAGCATCACTTAAAAAGTCAGCTCAGAGAGTATCCTTAAATTTCAATTATGTTTACACTATTTAGATAACGAATCTATGCAATTGACACTAGAATATCAAAATATAAACACTGAATCAAATGATAAAAAACTGAATATTGGATATTTTTTAACTAAGTTGGTATGCCAACATCAACAACACCACAAAGTTCGAAACTTACTGTAAACATGATTTTATTCTCCAACGTTGTCTTAACAATATAAAAAACAAATTTCGAATAATGTGCACTAAACTCGGTTTTTCTTCTCCTACTCTAACAATTTAAGAAAAGCTATAAAAAAAACTCCTAGAAAAAACATAGATGAACTTTTACATGAGTATACCTGAATACGGTATATATTTCTATCTAGTATGTACTTAACTTAGAGAAGTAAAAAACTTATTTTGAATTATATTTTGCAACTTGTCCAATACAAATAAATTCAAAATTATTGAATTATCGAAAACAACAAAAACGCATTATGTATTTGTATTTTTCACATTTTTAATTAAGCAATAATGGAAACGCTACTTCTGTACTAACTAAATGCATTTCATGTCTTTGTGTATTTGTTTGTACTTACATGTTATTATGCTTAATTTTATTGCTAAAATGTTACTGACATCTAATGCAAAACAAGTATGTTATGTTAAAAATGATTTACTAAAGCAAATGGTCTCCTATTACTTTAAGCAATAGGAACCCAGCAGGCAAACTGACGTTGAAACAACGTTGTTTCAACGTTGAACCACAACGTTGTTTTTATGTTGGATTTATTTTAGGATTTGAAAGTTGTGCCAACGTTGAAATATCAACGTTGATTCAACGTTGTGTTCAACGTTGATACAAGGTTAATTCAACGTTACTTCAACGCTCATTAGGTTAGAGGATGGTTGAAATCTGGTTGATAATTGGTTGTTATTAGGGTGATTTATAGCCGATTCCACGTTGATCTAAGGTTGGTTTTAGTTGAACTATAGTTGAAGGAGGTTGAATATAAGCTGTATTTAGCCCTTTTTCAGAGTTTGATCTAGATATATATTTGATCTAGATATCTGCCGACTGAAAAACTGTATAACATGGACAAATAAAAACATGAGAAAAGATCCAATAATTTTACAATTTAATCACTATGTCAATGAGAATGGGTCATTAACCCATACAAATTAGCAAAACTATTATGTATAAAACTATATGTAACAAATATTAAGCTTGGTCTCTTCTGCCCCCACCTCCAGGCCTTTCTGGGGCATATTTTAAAAACTTCATTATGGTTCCATTGACTTTGCACTTCGTGGCTCCTTAGTGATTCTGTAAAACTGACTCTGAAATAAAAAATATGAATCATAAGAAAACAAAAAGAACTTTGCACACAGATGATGCAAATATAATACTGGTTCGCTGCAGTTTGATTTTCTTCACTCTTAGCCCTTAATATTTGGACAGAAAACAGCGATCACTTCATTTTAATTACACACTAACAGTCTGTTCTACAAAATACGCCAAGGTTAAATCGGCGTGGGGTCGAATCGTCTCCGTGCAATTTGGCCTATTGGGTCGAATGACATCGGGACGAAATGGCGCCGACAAGGCTTTCTTGAACACACACATGATTTTCAACTCTTAAACCAGTCGTGGGTGTTAAAAACAAATGATATCTATAAACGGAACAATGACAAGTATAGTATGTTAGTATAATATCGTTGTACATACCTTCAAACTAATGTTTTCTAGACTAGATCTGCGTCAGCGCTTTAGAAAGTCGAGGTCAGCACTGCGCGTTTCTGAATGCGTCACGCATGCGCAGTTTCTAAACGCGCGAAAAGCACTTTCTAGAATATTCGTTAGAGAATATTCAAAATAGTGAGAGAGTAACAGTTTCTATATTTCATAGTCAATAGAAAATATTTTGGGCATACTCAGAGGTGAAGATAATATACCATCTAAATAATCGCAATATTATAAAGAAATAAGAAAACAATTTAAAATATACTAGATCTACAACCATTATCAACGTTGTTTCAACGTCGGTTATCAACATCCGATGATAAAATATTTATTTGTGGTTTAAAATTAGTTGATCAACGTACTGTCTCATTTTCAACGTTGTAACAACGTTGAATCAACGTCGTGTGCCTGCTGGGAATAAATTGTTAAACTGTGCCATAAATGCATAAGAATGCTATCATTGCCTTTTATTAATGGCATTTAAACGATTGTAAAAGCATTTAAAGATCTCATAAAAATAATAATATTGTATTGATGATTGGCCATTTGCCAAGACATTTGTGACAACAATGTTTTATATAGGTAGAATTTTATTACATTACAGTGACATGTGCATATATTAACAATGATACAATGGTACATGTTATTAGATATTAACCCACCCGGCCACCACAATGTTCAGAACAAAAAAATAAATAAGTAAAATAACATATAATAATAGTTAAAATTGTTTGAGATCCACAAATTAATACATCCCTTATATAATCATGTTAAGCTTTAAAAGACGTATTTTAGTATTGATCTAACGGGTTCTTAAAACTTAGAACACAACAACAACAATCTTTAGTTTTGACTCCATTGACTTTGAAGGTTCTAAGTGAATTTAACGTGATATATTTCAGAACCTAAACTAGTCATTGTTAATAAAAGGAAGGACAGTATCCTTATTTTGCTAATTTATTCTAATTTTGTTCTCTGAATTAAGTTGTTAACGGTAACTAAGCACATAATTCGTCTGGGTCTGACAACTGCCTTCAATGGTAGTATGAAGGAAGGCCGTGCAAATTATTTTCATGACCAAACTCCACGAAAGTATGTCCGACCTGCCCACGACCCCTTAATTAGTAGTTTTGCAAGCTACCAACTGTGCCAGCCGGGCGTTTACACATTTTAATTGAATCGTTTATGATGAGATGACCCTTAAATAAAATGCTGTCGGAGCAAAAAGAAAGTTTTGTGGAACAAAATGAAGTTAGTCTATACTTAAATCTGCATTTTTTTTTATAGAGCTACAGGTACTTTTAAATTGTCTGCACAAAACATCAGACATTGAATCATATTAAAAAAGAAGTTTTTATTATTCACAAAAATATATTATAAATGGATTGTTGTGAATCAAAATATAAATTATAATTCTCTACATGAATTACTTTAAAACTTTTAAATAAACATCGTATGCCTTTCTTCCGCTTAATAGAGAAACATATCGATGTCTAGGAAATATTTTAGATTACTTGTATTTATACAATATATATTCTTAGATATTGTAAGACTATTTGAAATATTTCACAAATAGGTTAGTTCACGCAAACTTTATTTTCTTCGTAATTATATTACCTCAAAGTATTTTGGAAACAAATCGTACAACGTCATTGTTTTATTGGGTTATTTACGACAGCCATCTTGTTAGACTTCATACAACATACAACTGTGCTTAGAGGAAATGAGTAAACTGTTAAAATCCTAATCATCTTTATATTAATTCATACAGGAAAAAGACATTTTTTAATGTCTGATTAATCCGATCACAAGTAGTCTGATAAGAAACCATACAGTGTTTGACATAGATTAAAGTTTCTGTGGGGATCTGTTAACGCTACATCAGATTTAGTTGTTACTTCAACAATTTAGGTACATGATTGCCAATTAAGTTATCAGGAGTACAAACAGCTGATATCCACCAATTATGACACCTATAGAACGTAATATAAAGTTATCTGATTCAGAATTATTTCACCATCGAAACCCTACTTTTACCTAATGTCGCTGTAATCCTTGGTTTCTCGGTTGGTATAAATACTTCCCCTGTTAGATCATTTATTTTTACGTCGAAACTGCTTAATGAACAAAATTTCTTATTAATGATAATAATAGTCTATATGACATAATGTACACGTAGCAAAATACCACATACACGGAATATATTTTATCACAGCATACGTCCATTTGCTATGACATGCACACAAATATCAGGAATAGGATAAAAAGGACAAAAACTTCTTACCATTTCTCTGTTGTTTCAATATTTAGTGGGCATCATGTGGTATTAAGTAAAATATTTATGTTTTTTAATACAAACATACATTGTAACATTTACAAACCAGTAAATATTTTATAACGTCATTAAATCATAAGTTGGAGTACAGTCTTGTCTGAAACCGTCTGTTTTCTTGTATTTGTCTTAGATTTTATAAAATTACACCATAGACAGTAAAGATTGACTTATAGCCATATAAATCAGTAATAAACATTTCTTGTAGTGTGTGTGAAACAATATTTCATCTAAATCTAGACAGGCATTATGTTTCCTATAGGGAATCTGGGTTACGACAAATTGATGGTAGCTGGTTGTCTGTGTGTGTAATTCAAATTGTAATTCATTTTCTGCTATAATGATCATTTGCAGTAAAATTTAAGCAAAAAAAGATGTCAGGATTAAAAAATAGAAATTCTCAAGTGGAGATTCTAAAGAACGAAAAATATCAACCGTTCGTTTACTAACCAATGATTGTGTGTAGACAGAACTAATCTCTAAATGACACCATTAGGAAATGAGAGAATTTCCCATTACAGTATTTTGTTCTGCTTATTGTAGTTCAAAGAGATTCGAAATGACTTCTAGAAAATTACATAGTAGTCCTAAATGGATGTTTGTATAAGTAATAGAAGCGTTCTAACGATCTATAATGATAATTATGTATCTTCTGTTAAGGGAATACTAGCAAGGTTAGGAAAGTTCCACTTATACAGACGAACAGGATTCACTATCCACTTGTTCTATGAAAACAAGAAATGATAATGACTTTATAATTGTTATTAACAACTGTACTTGTTACAAATGAATGCTTAACGTAAACCCGTGATCTTTGTTACGGAAGCGAAATTTGGGGATTCGATTACAGCCATACTCACGCCAATTTTTGAAAAAATACATTTGTTTATCTAGACATACAAATGATAGCATGGCTCTTGGAGAATGTGGTAGAATAACTCTCTGTTGTACTATGTATGTTGTCTTCAGTATTGATGTCTGCAAGAAAAGAAATCTCATAGATATGCATGAAAGTATTTAATGCTCGAACAACTAGGCGACATTCATCGTCATAACTGGGCAAGTAAAACACAGAATATATTCACTATAATATAGCATATAACCGAAAATCACAACGAAGCAACTCGTGTTGATCTTTATGTTGAAGATGATATCTAGCAAGTACAGGGTAGTGATTTTCACTTTATTAAAATATGATTTTGTATCTGATTCAGAAAATGACATACCAGTACTGATGTTGTGTATAATGTTAATTCATTCATTATTACACATTATTTTCATCTAAATAAAAACGATAAATTAAATGATTGAAAAACGATACTTGGACTCCTACTTCATCGTCATAATGTATTGTTTCACGTACTTACTTTGTTATATGTAGCGTAACCCGGGTAAGTAACGTAGTTGGTAGCGCTGTAAAGTCCAATAAAACCAAATAAGGTAGAATTCCATACACCTCATAAAACATATTATTTCTTGCTTGTTTTTAAATGTAAATAACTGCCTGCATTCTGAAGTTCCCACGATAACAGATCACCTCATAAAAGATGTTATTACTTGCTGCGATACTTAATATCAGAATATTGTTTTGTAAATGTTAATAACTAACTGTTGGCATTCTAAAGTAACCACGATAATAGATCATAAATATGTCTTTATTATTTCTAACTTCACACATTGTCTTTAGTTACAAAACTATATGTATTATAATGCTCGTTGATGAACTACAAACGTTTCAACAAATAAAAATTGTCAGTGTGTTTGTCTGATCCTGTCCTGTATGAAGGTGTTATATCTTTAACAGCAGATGATGTTTTTCCTTTTCTGACAATATCATTGGTCATTTGTTGTCTTTTTCACATGTAATTACTTACTGTTCCATTTACTGTTTATTAGACTTACCCTGATTAGCTTTCAATATCACTTTTATAAAACTCTCATAATATAGGACTTCAATTGAGAGAAAAATAACTAAATATTTCTAAACAAACAATATTAGTTATCAAAAGAGAAGATTGGAATACAGGTAATGTAGTCTCGTAAGTGACAATTGTTACTTAAAAGCACTAAAAACTATTTTCTAATGCTTTTCTAAATAACTGTCAAATGTTTCCATATAATTTTATGTTGGTTTTACTTCTGACAGATTCATGTCTTAGAAATAGTTAAAACTTAGTTTTGCTTTTCGCTTGTTTTGGGCCAAAATCTGTTGAATAAATTGACAGTATCTCACAGTCTCCATCTGCGTAGAGATTGGGTATCAACGTGACAAAGTCATCTTTGAAACTCTCCGGGTGCCACGTGACAGTTTTATAAATATCTAAATTTGCTGTAACAACTATTGCATTAAGAAAATATGATTTTGATATCTTTTCTTTTTACGCAATGTCTTCATTTGCGAGTATTAATTATGTATGTACGTAAATTAAATCAGGTAATGCTTATTAAAAGCCACCACCTACTGGTATATATGTATTGGGACAAAAATATGAACAATTAATGAGCAAGTATTAACATGTACATAAAGTGATACTAACTTTAGGTTTAACTTACACAGTAGTACAGTTAATGTCATACATTATTACCATTTTGTTTAAGTCATATTATTGACAAGTGATTTACTAAATTAGATTTTACTCTTATAGCCTAATAGATGTCGACGTCTCTAAGTCAATCGAAATGTGTCGGAATTATGTTTTTATACATTAATTATGTTTAACTGCTACTCTACTAACATTTCTTCTGGTTAGTTGACAATTACAGTTAATGTAACATAATAAGATCATCAATGTAACATTAATACAAATGTCAAATACTATTTTGGCTTCTACACGACCAATTTCTTTGATTAATTAGATAAAACAGCTGTTTTCAGGTATAATATATATCTCACATGTAGTGTTTTGTTGAGATAGGAATTGTATTGCAGGTGTGTGAGCAAGTGTTATTTTGTATATTTGTTTGTTTACTAAAATCATGGACACAGTGTTTAAATCTAGTAAATAACATAAGCTGTATCACTTAAAGGCATAGTGAGGATACATACGATAGCAAAACATAAACATGCTTTGCGAAATATGGCTGCATTGTTCACAATAATTTGTGTAAATGCAAGAGGGATGTAAAGATCTCATTATACAGTATGTAGTCTGTAGATGTCAAATTTAGCATACATCAAAGTTGGTTTTACGGAATAGAGTATTGTTTAAATATACCGAAGTATCCCTGTAACATTTCTTGGTAACATGTAATTTGCTCTGTTTAGTAAATATGAATGGTTACATTAAAGTTTATTCAATTGTTGTAAAATAACAAAACAAAATTTCCGGAAGAAATTCCAATCATGTTTACAACAGTTCAGTATAGATCCTGACCACATTCAACATACACGATATGAATTAAAGTATTATTTTAAAATGCACTGTATTATCTCCCTTTTCTTCTCTTAACTTTTGTAATAAGTTGACAAATATACCAACAAACAACCAAACCTATATTATATAAATACTCATTAATGTTATGTATATTAACACACACCTAAATAACTAACTTAACTAATCATATAAATTTGTTACACTAAAAGACAGAAGATACAATACATTATCTCATTATTCTTATATTAACAACCTACACTTTAGTGAGCAACGAACATTTTTTTTGTGATGATCATACATCTATTATTGCCTGACTAAATTGCCTGTCTTGTTGATAAAAACACTAGCAAAGGATTGTATGAAAAAATCAAAATACGATTTCAATCAATTTGGAGACGCATGACAAAAATTAATATGTAACAGGTAGAAGTAACGTCTAGATAGTTCAACAATATCTGACATCTTCCCTGAGTTAATGACAACGACAAGTACATCATAAATAATATAGAATAGAAGTTAGCCCACGTATGATATAAATATCTCGAAGTTATTTCACAGGATAATAAATTTCCCTCTACAGTTTTCATGTTGTCTTGAATGTATGATAATGTACAAGATCAAAACACTAGTATACAGTTTGCGTCTTATAGCAAATTATTTTATATCTAAATACTATCTAAGTTTAACACTTACATAAAAGAACCAAAGTACATTTAATTTTCTTATAGTTTTTATTATCTTAGGCTAGTAAAGTTTTCTCTTATGACAAGAAATCAGAAACGAAAGATATGAACGACCTTTTTTAAAACAAATACACTAAATAAATGAGTTAGCTTTTGTGGTCGACGTTTGTCCATTGTCAGTCCATCCGTCGTCAGTCGTCAGTCGTCCGTGAACAATTTCACATTTGTGAACCAATGTCAATGAAACTTGATCATACTGTAACTCTCAATGAAATCTAGGAGATTGATAATAGGTAATAGTGAATAAAAAATAGGTCACTAGGTCAGATAAAGCCGAACCCATGTTAACACTATAGAGAATACATAGTTCAGCCGACACCCATGAAATCTAAGAATATTTGTCACGATTACCCTTCCCTGAATAGAAAACGTTTCCTCTATTTTTGTGCTTTAGTTCTTTCTTTGTATAAACATTTGCCCCATGATCACCAACAGTTACAATTTCTTTACCAAACCAACTTAACTCAGGTGAGCGATTAAGGACTATCATAGCCCTCTTGTTTGGTTACTGATCAACGTGTGAGTGCATACTTTGTATATACTTTTTAGCGACACAATATTATATTGTAAATGAATACCCGGAGCAGGTTAGAACCATTCGGCGTTATTTTTAAATGATTTAACAGTTTTATTAAAAGAATTGGCTTTTTAAATTCTAAAGTTTTCTCACACATTTCCTAATACAGGTGTATATACAGATTTATACACAGATTCATAGCGGTGTATATGCCTACACTGTGACATGATGATATACATAACAAATAAATATAATGCTAGAATGTTCATTCCTATAATATTGTTGAGTTTATTGATTCAAGTAAAATTCTCACATAAACCTTTCACAGCAATCTTAATCAAACATTGACAAGTGTCTAATAAATGGATTATTGTTCTGTTTATATAAAATTCCCTCAATACCTCTCTATGACACGTGTTGTGAATATCTGATTAAATTATTGAGTGGAATTTTTTACGCCAGAGATTTTCAGCTGTTGAATCGTCTTCAGTAGAACTCTATTATATGTTTGTAAAACCCTTGGTTTAGAATAGACAGCTATTTAAAAGTTCATAGAAATACGTAACAAATGATATGTATCAACTGGTTAATATGACAGACTTTTAGTACAACGAATCAGTTTAGAGTTTTCTATATATGTTATATCATTTCTAGACTTTCAGCAGAAAACTAGAACACCTAAATATATGAAACGCTATTGACTCCTTGAATTTGGTAAGTGAAATTCGGGAAGAAAATAAACTTTAGCATTTATTGTTAGATTTTGCAACAGCAATCGTTGTTTTCGACAATATTATTAAAAACACTGTACATATAGTAAAAGTACTAAAAGTAGGAAAATACTAAATTTACACTTGTATATATTGTAGAAATACATTTACTTGTTAATTTCATCTTCTTTGATATTATGATATTTGAAAACCGGGCACTTTCTCAATATCTCTAAATGAATTCTGTGCATGTTTCATTAAGACGAATCCTTTCAATTGCTTGAAAACAATGACAAGATTCAAATGTAAACTGTAAACATGTTATTTAAACTCGTCTATATCAATAGGAAATACGCAGTATGATTATCATTTGTCGCGACAAAAGCCACACAAGCTCGTACGTGGAAATGACTGATATATCGAAAGAAGAAACATTTCAAGTGGTCTAATGTGTTATGTTATAGGCTGACACATTGATCTTTTATTTAGTATGTTCACATATAATATGTAAAATGTGGTTTAGCTTATTTATATGAATATTGATGCTTCACGCTTGAAGTAATAGAACAAAAGTAATTTTATTATGTTCCTAACTTGAAATCTGTCACAACAAACTTTCTGTAATATCTGTTTCAGTATAGTTCGTTTTTCTCAACTGTCAAAACATAACTACTTGCACAGTGGTTTCGTGAGATCTAACAATCTTGAAGATTGTATGTTTTAAACTTTGGTGAAGCAAACGAATAGTTTAAGCGGTTTAATAACGCCTGCTTGCTGAGTCGACGCTGCCACCGTATTTAAATGAGTCGCATCAGTCACCGTGGAATAATTCAAACTTTCTTATTTAAGTAAAACGGATTATAGGCTATCACTTGTTAACAGTCATATCTTAAATTAAAATGTTTTTTCTCAAATGTGTTTGTTCATCATTAATAAAATCTAGTTAATCTTTTTTGTCATAAATAAATATATTAATATGATACTGTAATAATCTGAGGCAAACATGGCATAATAAACAAGATGCATAAAGAACGTGTAAAGGTGAATGAAAAAATCCAAATTATGTATTATCGTCGTCACCGGATACAATAGTTCTCCAATGTAACATTTAACTGATTCTTGTACAGAATGGGAATTTTAATGATGAATACAATTGCTAACATTAATAATTTGCAAGATCAGTTTTGGTATCACTTACAAAGGCAGCTGTAAGAGTGTCAAGTTTTACAAACATGTTTACACAATTTAGATAACGATAAAAGTAAGCTAAAAATGAATCACATAACTTATGTCTTGACATCTTTCTCTGAATTACAGAATTACTTATACCAGTAATTATGCATGTCAGTTTAAATTGATATTAGATCACACTGGAATGTCATATATTTGATATTTTACAAATTATAAAAACAAAACAAAAATAGATATCTTTAACTAAGTTGGTAGGCGAACATCAATAACATCACAAGCTTGAAGCTTATTGTAATTTTAAACTTGATTTTATTCTCGCACCTTATCTCAACAATAAAAAACTAATTTGGAATAGCGTGCAGTAAATTCTGTATTTCGTCTCACACTCTAACAATTAAAAAAGGGCAAAATAATAACGCCCCCAATGTATATGTTTAAACTGTAGCAGGAATCTATCTGAATAAGAACACAATTTGTTACTAGTATGTGCTTAACTTAGAGAATTAAGAAAACATATTTTAAATCATAATTTACCATTGGTCCATAAGAAGTGAATTCAAACAATAATTAAATAGCAAAAAACAACAAAACTTGAATTTTATTTACCTGTATCTTTCACCTCTTTTAAATTAAGCAATTTACGATACACTTCTTCTCTGCTTACTAAATGTACTTCATATCTTTGTATATATACTTTTACATATACTTTTTATGTTTAATTGTATTGCTAAAAAATGACAAATCATTCTATTGAAAAGCAAAACGCATGCCCCTAATAAGAACGTGACCTCCTTGTTTCACTTTCGTAACATTATTAATCAGTCAAAACTGACATGCTGCAAAAACACTCGAAAAAGAAAAGAATGAAATCAATATAGACTTGGAAATCGTGTCAGAAAATAATTTAGTCTTATTGTAAGAAATCATTTGTTTTTCCTCAATCAGTGCCAGTAAACTTATCAGTAATTCTTGTACAATGAAGTTGTAAGTCAATACGATGTAAATAGGTCCAAGACAAATAAAAAGGTTCTATAATCAAAGCTTTTATATAAACTTATGATGGAAATAATTGGATTGCGTACGAAGTTTGTTATTTCGAATCAGTAGGTTAAATAATAACGGTTCATAATTTATAGACGTATTTCAAATGACTTCAGTGTCTAATTGGATTTGTTGATTCGATGCTTAAGGACTTTCAGTCCACAATTCATGTGTTAAATGAAAATATTAATCCTATCTTGTTTTCAGTTCTCATCATTTATTGAGAATATAAGATACAATTTATTTTGAAACAATATAGTATTACATTGGTAATCTAACTTATCTTACGCTAGATTAAGCCGATCATCGGGTTGGAAAAAGTGAGCTCAAAAATCGAATTTCATATATGATTTCAATATTTTCTCATCAGATCTTTTTCCACATAACATGTTTTACATTAATACACATCTAATCACAGGGTGCTATTTTGAGACAACTATAACATTAATATATAGAGCGTAACTGTCTTATAATGCGTTTACTTTTCTCGCAAGAGACTTCTTTATTATTCTTTGATAGTTTTGTTTACAACTTAATTTCAAACAGTTTACTTACTCATAGAAGTGTTTACTAGCAAGAGATTACATGAATGATTATTAATATTGTCTAGGAAGTAACACAACAAGGGACATTTGTACTGTTTGGACTGGTATAGCCCCCAAACATCTAACTGATTAAAAATCGTTGAATACAGACAGTGTTTACTAAATCATGTTATTGCTTCAACTGAAATTCTCACATAAACCTTTCACAGCAAACTTAATCAAACACTGACAAGTGTCTAGTAAATAGATTGTTCTGTTTATATAGAGTTCTCTTGATACCTCTCTACGTCACTTGTTGTGAATATCTGATTAAATTATTGAGTGGAAATATTAACACCGGAGATCTTTAAGTAGTTTAGTTTTTGTCAGAAGGAATCAGACTGATGCATATTCTTTTTTATGTTCAGTTTTTACCAAAAGTTGGAAACTTTGACGCCAACATTACACTTAGATAAACCAGTAAGTGATATGGAAGTTTATCTTATTGTATGCTTTGTCCTTCCGGCTATTCCATAAGAAGTGTCGATTTCCCTTCACATAAACAATACATATATACAGCGTCAGGCTACAGTTACAATAGTTAACTACAAATTAGGAGTCTACATTGAATGTTTTCCAAATTGTCCTAAAAATAGAGTTTTTAGAAACAATACAGGACTACCGTCTGCTGCAATCCAATACAAAATCTACAAATACCATAACCACTCTAAAGAACACAATTTGATAGGACGTTTAATGTCAGTGTGGAACGCTTCTTATCTGCAAGTAAAATATTATATTCTAAAATACATCTGATCAGTAAATAACTTATTTCTCTCTAGAGTTTTCTTTATCATCAAGTTTTATATTCCTTAGAAAGTTTTCTTAACAAACACATTTCCAACTGTATAATTACTTACAGAAGTGTCTACTATCAAAGGGGTTTAGAGGATCTATAAATGTACTAAGTGTTGCGTGTAAAAGACAAATATTACCCATACATCAGGATTGTACGTTAATCTTAATCTCGTGTAAACTGTAATGCATTTCTTGTTTAAGCATGTTTCGAAGGAAAGTGTAAGCTTAACTGGGACAATATGCTAGTATGTCACGAATGAATAAAACGATAATTATAATAAACATTGTAATAAAACAACTTGCTTACATAGCGTATCTGATTAAAAGCAATATTCTATGATATATATAATCGTAAAATATAATTCACATAATTTTTATAATAAAGAAAAATTAATGTGAAAATCTTGTAATGTAAAAGACACAGCAATAATATGAAGCATGAAATGAAATGTTTATGATTTGTTGATTATATAACAGTCTAGGCGTGCGTAGAATAGCGTTAATGCAATAATAAAATTTGAGTTTGATCATAATGACAAGATTTTACATTTAAAACCTATAGACTACAAATGACAAGAAGATATTCATCAAAATAAACACGTCGATAACAACTTGCCACAGACACATGCAATCAATGGTTCAGTTGAAGCTAGACGAAAACATACCAATTACAATCAGATAATGTCTGTCGTCCTGGAAGAGTCTGGGCAATTTGGATTCTCTGATAGCTACATCCTTACTGAGCGACAATTACCCTATCTTTCCTCAATGTAGATATCACTAATGATGGCAAGTTCTTACTGGATCAAACAACGGGTATAATAATAGTTTATACATTTATACACTTTTATTCTCTAATCATTGTCTGCTCACTTTATGCCATGCATCTAAACTATTATTCCGACACTTAATTATTTACGTCGATATTTGAAACAATCTAAATAAATAACTGTGTAAACAAGTGTATTCTTAACAAGAAATGTCTTTAAAAAGACAAACGGCGTAGAATTATGAGAAAGCTATTCTCGGTAAGCCAGGGTATTACGTTAACGATAATATTCATAACGGATGAGTACCGTGGGTTTCCGACGATGGAGACATCCATGATGTGTCAAACAGCCGTTCTCCAGAAATCGTTACCATTTTGAAAAGTGAAATGTTGAAAAATGAACTTACTGTAAACATTTATTTTTTAACATATTTGCAAAATTCAAACCTTCGTGGTCTCGAAACGAAAATATAACGCACACCATTTTAAGACTGAGACAGATATACGAGTTCAAAAAGTATACGTCAACTCCTACGTTACGGAGCATAGAACCACGAGCTCAAGTAGTAGATACCTAGTTTTAAAATGCAAGTCTGTATTTCTGTCCATGTAACTATGGAATAGCATTCAATGGTGAGTAGTGAAACAAATTTAAGCAAACTACTTCGCAATATATACATGATTGTCAGAATAGCGCATGTAGAAGTCATCATCATTTTGTTGTTAAGATAAGATAACGTAACACAATTATGTCAACATATGTATTTGTCACATACAGACATGTGGACCATTCTTTTCTAAATTGATGAAAACTACAACATATAAGGCACAAAATAAAATGTAAATTAGTTTGAAACATGACACTGAATGCTCATACATAATGACATATTTGATGTGCCATGGAGTTACGGAACATAGTAAAAATTAGAAAGTCTTGCCAACTCGAACAAAACTGCATTTTAATATCGATTAAACAATACAATAGTATGATTTATTAACAGCACAGAGTATTTCCTTATGTTTTTAACAAAATTTAAGTTTAAGTGTTGCCATATTACAAAATTACAATAATACTGAGCTTTGAATATAACAAATGAGACATATGAAGTAAGTATGATGGTATTAACCTAACTAAAATGCACTTTTACTGATATGTTCTAGCGTGTATACCATGTAGATATATGAAATATACGACACTGATCGTGATGAACATTATAAATAGTCAATAAATTAGCTATTTGCGAAAAATTACTACGCTAAGCGGCGTTACGGAACATATGCTAAGCACCACGATGGGAAATGATTATATTAACAATCCATTCGTTTGGGTTTGACATAATAATTTTTGGTGACAGTGTAGGCCAAATAACTATTATGCAGTAAAATGGGTAATTTTAAATCCGGGCGAATTAAAACTCGAGGACGCGATCAGACTAAAACTAGTGAGAAACATTCTATATTAACAATCACATTTTGGAATGAAATCAAATCCAGAAACAATTTTTATAAATTTTATGCATAGTTTAGCTTAAATTTAACTTTGGTCAAACATTGCATTTGATATATACCGAAAATGAAAGGAAACTGTTTTGTCATATGTGTATTTACAAAGTATTTCTAAAATTGAACTGGCAAACACTTTGGTATTGCTAAATTTATTTTGTAATATATTTTATTTTCATTAAAATATTGCAATCACTTATTAAAGTATTTACTTGTTACTTACCCCATGATAAAAGTTAATAAAGTAAGAATATCATTAAATAATAATAAATAGTATGGTATCTAAAGTTAGCTTAGCAGATGTGGTCTTCAAAGAAATTTGATAAGATATTCCATCATATTTTATGCGTTCCGAAATTCCTAGCTGTTTTATTCGGATTTTGAATATATGTGTCGTAGGTGCAAGAGACGTTTAAAATTGTCTTTGTGCAACGTCTCTGATGGGTGCTCATGTTGAGATTGGTTATCAGTGGTGAAGATATTTTTTCGAAGCAATAACTGGAAATTTCAACTGATAACGCACAAGATAAAATGAAACTTTTGAATAATATTAACATTCTCAAATCTTTAGACATGCTGATTTTTTTAGGTCATTGTTTTAATGTGTAAGAATCATTGTTAATTCGATTCAGACATTGCCAATTTGTTAAATATTCTTTATTGTTGTTATGGCCATAATTTTGCATAAATTGGTTACACAAATATTGTTTTGTTACAAATCTGAAACACATACAGGTGTGTCAAATATGAAAATCTCCACGGACGCAACTATTTTCATCAATTTTCATCATATAAGGCTGAAAAACGTTCAGTTAGTCTGTTTACGTAGTAAAAGTACTGTGATAATGTTAAATGCATTCAATTTAATTCAATGATCGCTTAAATCGTTATTATTACAATCTATGTTCCGTAACAAGCCCTCTATACTCCGTAACGAAATGAATTTTCATTCTCAATTAAAGAGACATCAACATTTTTTCTTTCCACTTAAAGAAATATGTCAATGAATGTATTAATAATTGTAATATTAATACTATGACAGTCATCCATTACACAGATTTCATATTTATCCTTCATTCTGTACCTGCACTAAAATATGTTTTCTTACAAATGTACCGTAATTGTTAGTGCTAAGGCCTAAATTTGCTTTTAACATGATCAAATGATCAAAAGAGGAATATCGAAAACAATAACAGCTTGTTTCTTCCATAAATTATATCATATAGTATGTCAAATACTTGTTACGGAGAATAGTCGTTACGGAATCCCTGTGTTCCGTTAAAGTTTCCCTCAATAAATATAGAAGTAATAATAAATGTACACGTTACTTGCACTTGATCACACCAATGTACAGTGGCAAACAACAATTCAATGTAAAAACACCTATATTGTCACTAGCAACTGTGCTACGCTCGTTATGGAAGCATAGTTTCTTAAATGCGACATTTAAAAATTTGAGTTTGGGGTTAATTTGTTCATTCTCCTTAGGACAGATAAGATTCAAACTTTGTTTCCCACGATATTTGACTCAATGTAGTATTAGTAAACGGTTTAACAATTAACAACAACACATTTTGGAAAGTAATTTAACCATGCAAAAATAGTTACGGTAACATAGGACTGTTTTGGAGACAACCCTAAAACGTAGAAAATCTTAGAATTTCATATTCGTATCAGTAGAATATCTTTAAAATCATACAAGTCACTACCCATATATGGAAAATAAATACATATTACAAGCAATAACAAACCTTAGATTTATTATTTTTCAAAGCAAATATTAAACATAGAGCTGGAGACACGGCCTTTTTCTACTTATTGAAGTTTTTGCTCAGCAAACTTTTGCCAAAAGACGTAAGTTTTCAATGTTTCTTTTGTACCACTTTAGCAACAACAATCTAAGTTAACATTTCCAAATGATTAAAACCATAAGTGTTGTTTCACGTTGTGTATATAGTCGTATATAACCTGGAGACACGTGTTTTTCAAAATGGTAACCATTTCTGGAGAACGGCTGTCAAAATGAATTAACGAAATATCTGCATCATGTGCAATTAATTATTGCATTTCACATTGCATTTCTGGTTTACCATTGAAATGACCTAAATTAAATGGATTAATATCCTTGTCACAAATCTTTCTAATACAATTTGAAAGTATGTGTTACGTATTTACAGCAGTATTATTCATCAACAAACATCAAGAAGCATAGTAATTGAGTAATTAACTCTACGTACGCGTTATAAAGCATTACAATCTATAAAACATTATAATGTTTATAATCTAAATTCAAAAGACTGTCTAAAAGAATTTACACTATATTATTCTTAATAATTAAAAACATATTACAATAAAATCATGGCTAAAATACTAGAAAATTCACACGAACTATTAACTTTATCAAAGGGAGATAATTTGTATGCTCATGTATATTGAATAATAAACAAATTGTTCCGAGACGATTCGGCATACAAAAGAAAACTACTCTCAACAAAGTCATTTTCGTTTTACATAAAGGTCAGTCATAAAACTGTTGTGGTATGTGAAAAAATTAATATAACCTGACACACAATCATATAATTTATCTATTATATATCCAATGTTCTTATAAAAAACCTCATTTATAACGCTTATGAAAACACCAACGATTGTTTTTAATTTTCAAAATCTGACGAACACGGAGAAACGCCCTTTTCAGTTTTTGGAGTCTTTTTGCTATTTTTAACCGATATTAGGGGGGATTTCTACAAAGTTGCCATGCGAAATTTTGTATTTGTCCAATAGAATGAGATTTTATAAATAGATTTGGGTATTCCAAAAGCCAGCTTAGACAGCTACGTCGAAAAAAAACTCACGAATCCCTTATATATTTGCTTAAGTCAAATTTTACAGTATACATGAACAACTTAAGATGTCATTTGTAAACTATACATGAAAATCCAATTTTCATGGATTTTTCAAAGAAAGATATCCTAATATTCAGGTAAAACTCATTGAGAAATTGATTAAAATACACACTCCTGTGATTGCACAGGTATACAAACCATAGAGGAGTACAGGGAAATGCAATTGAATGATCAAATAAATAAGTTACTAAAATGTAACAGAACCACCAATATACATTCAATAGTGTCACACATGGCGTAGAAATCTACAACTTGTATTAATATTTATTGCATTTAACTTATAATGAATACTTATACTATTTACTTCAATTCATTACCATATCAGAGCTATGAGAAAAATACAACGTAGAACTATTTGACCAATAATCCTAATTATTTGTGTAATTTCCCATCCATTGAGTTAACCATAATGCTCACAAACTAACTGTACGATACTACGCTAAGTATCATGCATAAACATGTATAAATACCTGAAGCCACGTGGCAATTTTTACATGAATAAATTAAACATTTTTGTGACCTCGCAATATAATATTGCTATACAAATAAGTATGTACGTTAAAAAACTAATATACTGGTCATTTAACCTCCATGAGAACGTGTTTACATCTGTCAATCATTACACATACCTTTGAAAACGAAATTAGGATACGGCTACGGATATATAGCTATTGAGGGTTAAAAGCACCTTGTATCTATGGATGGGTGTTCCTGTAGTTATTACCTAGCATTTTTACAATTTAATTATGATTATATTTTTAAAAAAAACGAAAAAAATCATTCAACGATTTTTTGTTCATGTATACGCCGCACTTCTTCCTGTGCATTGCCCATTGTGCGAATTGAGTTAAGCGTCTAAGACAAGACATATTTTATCGTTTACGTATAGAATGAGGATCAATGCGTCACAGCATTACAAATTGGGGTTCACCGCAGGGAATCTTCATTATTGTCAAATTTGTTTGAGAACCCAAAATTAATACATCCCTTTATATAGTGATGTTAAGCTTAAAAAGATTTATGTTTGGTATTGATCTAACGGGTTTCTATAACTTAAACACAACAACAACAATCATTAGTTTTGACGCCATTGTCTTTGAAGGTTCTGAGGGAATTAAACGTCATATATTTCAGAACCTAAACAAGTCATTGTTTATCAAAGGAAAGACAGCATCCTTACATGCTCATTTATTCTGATTTTGTTTTTTGAATTAATCTGCTAACGGTAACTAAGCACATACTTTCGTCATGGTCTGACAACTGCCCTCAATGGTAGTATTGAAAAAGACCGTAGAAATTATTTTCATGTCCAAACTTTACGAAAGTATGTCCGACCCGCCCACGACCCCTCGATCAGTAGATTTGCTAGCTACCAACTGCGCAAGCTGGGTGTTTACACATTTTAATTGAAGCGTTTATGATGAGATGACCCTTAACTAAAAATCTGTCGGAGCAAAATCTACATTTAAATTTGCATTTGCTTTATGGAGGTTGGAGCTACATGACCTTTTAAATTGTCTGCACTAAACATAAGACATTGAATCATATTAGATAAGTTTTATTATTCTGAGTTTACAAAAATATAATATTATAAATGGTCCTTTGTGAATCAAAATATAAACTATAAATCTCCACATGAATAATCTCTCATAGGAAACCTTTTTAAATAAACATCGTATGCCTTCCTTCCGCTTAATAGAGAAAATATCGATGTCTAGGAAATCATTTAGATAATTTGTATTTATACAAAATATATTCTCAAAAATTGTTAGACTATTTGAAATATTTCACAAACTGTATTTTCTTCGTTGATATATTACCTCAAATTATCTTGAAAACAAATCCTACAACGTCATTGATTTATTGGGTTATTTAAGACAGCCATCTTGTTAGACTTCATATAACATATACCTGTTCTTAGAGGAAATGAGTAAACTGTTAAAACTCTTATCATCTTAATAGTAATACAGGAAAAAAAGACATTCTTTAATGTCTGATTAATCCGATAAATAGTTGTCTGGTGAGAAACCATAAAGTGTTTGACATAGATTAAAGTTACTGTGGTGATCTGTTTACGCTACATCAAAATTTGTTATTAAGTTAAAAATAAAAAATCATAATTGCCAATTAAGTAAGCAGGAGTATAAATGGGTGATATCCGCCAGTTATGACACATGTAGAACGTAATATAAAGTTATCTGATTTAGAATTATTCCGCCATCTAAACCCTACTTTCACCTAATGTAGCTGTAATCCTTGGTTCCTCAGTTGGTATAAATACTTCCCCTGTTAGATCATTTATTTTTACGTCGAAACTGCTTAATGAACAAAATTTCTTATTAATGATAATGATAGTCTATTTGACATAATGTACACGTTGCAAAATACCACATACACGGAATATATTTTATCACAGCATACGGCCATTTGCTATGACATGCACACAGATATCAGGAATAGGATAAAATGACAATAGCTTTTTACCATTTCCCTGTTGTTTCAATATTTAGTAGTCATCATGTAGTATTAAGTAATATATTATTGTTTTGAATACAACCATACATTGTAACATTTACAAACCAGTAAATATTTTATACCGTCATTTAATCATAACTGAGCGCAAACCTGTCTGGAAATGTTTGCTTTCTTGTATTTTGTCTTGGAATCTATAAAATCACACCGTGAAATCACCCAGTAAAGATTGATTTATAGCCACATAAATCAGTAATAAACATTTATTGTCGTGTGTGTGAAACAATATTACATCTAAATCTAGACTGGCATTATGTTTCCTATAGGGAGTCTGGATTACAACAAATTGATAGAAGCTGGTTGTCTGTGTGTGTAATTCGAATTGTAATTCAGTTTCTGCTATAATGATCATTTGCAATTTAAACAAAAAAGACATGTCTAGATTAAAAAATGGAAATACTCAAGTGGAGTTTCTACAGAACGAAACATTGTAAAATATCAACCGTTCATTTGCGAACCAATGATTGTGTGTAGACAGAACTAATCTCTAAATGACACCATTAGGAAATGAGAGAATTTCATATTACAGTTTTTTGTTCTGCTTATTGTAGTTCAAAGAGATTAGAAATGACTTCTAGAAAATTACATAGTAGTCCTAAATGGATGTTTGTATAAGTAATAGAGCGTTCTAACGATCTATAATGATGATTATGTATCTTCTGTTAGGGAATTTTAGCAATGTTAGGAAAGTTCCACATATACAGACAAATAGGATTCACTGTCCACTTAACTATGAAAACAAGAAATAATAATGACTTCATAATTTTTAGTTTACAAATGTACTTGTGACAAATGCATACTTTACGTAAAACCGTGATGTTTGTTACAGAAGCAAAATCGAGGGGGGGGGGTTCAAGTACTGCTATCAAGTTGAATCTATTCACAACAATTTTTGTAAAAATACCTTGGTTTATATAGAAATATAAATAATTGCATGGCTCTTGTAAAAGGTGGTAGAATAACTCTCTGTCATACTATGTTCGTTGTATTTAGTATTGATATCTGCAAGAAATGAAATCTCATAGATATTCACAAACTTAATTAATGCTCAAACAACTAGGCAACATTTGTCGTCATAACTGGGCGAGTAAAACACAGAATAAATTCACAATGATATAGCAAATAACCGGAAATCACAATGAAGCAACTCATGTTGATCTTTATGTTTAAGAGGATATCTAGCAAGTTCACTTGCCACTTTATTAACAATAGTGATTTTGTATCTGATTCAGAAAATGACATAAACTATTCTTATAAAATACATGTAGTTTAATTTTTCTTGTAATTTATTGTTTAATACATTCCAAGACTTGATCTTATATACAAGATATTGAATGTCTTTAAATGACCCTACCGGTAATGATGTTGTATGTAATGTTAATTCATTCAATATTACAATTTATTTTCATCTAAATAAAAACGATATATTGAATGATTGAAAAACGTTCCTTAAACTCCTACTTCATCGTCATAAATGTATTGTTTCACGTACTTACTTTGTTATATGTAACGTAACCCGGGTAGGTAGCGTAGTTGGTAGCGCTGTAAAGTCCAATATTTGAAACAATAAGGTAGAATTCCATACACCTCATAAAACATGTTATTACTTGCTGCCATACCTAATACTCACGTTTCAACAAATTAAAATTGTCAGTATATTTGCCTGGCCCTTTCCTGTATGAAGGTGTGAACAAGTGCTATTGGCCATTGACTTACTCCATAAAGGAAGAAACAATATCATTGGTCATGAACAATCTACTTTGCTTGCGTTCTCGGATCTGTTAAGTTTCAATTTGCACGAAAGTCTTTTTCACATGTAATTACTTATTGTTCCATTTACTGTTCCCTATTTGCAGTAACAACTTTTGCATTAGAAAAAGATCAAGGTCGTTTTGATGAGACAAGACGTGGTTTTTTCATGTCTCACAAAATTCTTTTAATAAAATATAATTCTACATCGGCGACATTAAAATTATGTTCTAATTGTTATATTAACAAAGGACTACATATCAGTGATTTTCTTTGGATGGAAAAATATTCAAAAATGGATTCATAAGGAATTTCTTTTTAAAAGGGTGTGTCCAAGCTTTAGGCAAACCGGTCTGACCATTCTTAGCGCTCAGTAAATTTTTCAGTATAGTTCAAACGAAATGTATTATTTACTACCATTTTGAAATTATGTTGGATTAGGCTAGGATACTGAAAAACATCACGTAAGTGGAAAAAATAGTAAAATTTGGCTGAAATGCAAACATTAAAAATAAAATGTCAGAACGCGGGAAAGCCTAGTCCAAGAGTACTAAGTCATCAGAGTCTTGGAACGAGGACAACACTCATTCCCAAGATTCACAAACTGCTCTTGACTCATTATTTGGACCAGACAACTCCAAAAGTGATATAAGCAAACAGGATTCGACTAAATTGATGTGTTATTTAGACTGCAAAATGAACAAACTAGCTTCAAATGAATATATTGACCAGAGTTTACAAAGAATCGTGACAGAAAAATTCGTGAAAAGTTGCCTAGAATCTTTTAAAACAGAATACAATGAAAGAATTCAGACAGGAAATTTCTTCTATGAAATATCAAATGTTGACTTTAGAAAAAAGCCTTGAATTTTATAAAACTGAAATATAAAGTATAAAAAATGAAGCAAGTGATAGTAAGGTTCAAGGAAATAACTTAGCCAAGTTGCATATCTTTTGTTAATTAGTAATGAAATGAGAGCATCTTGAAATAGCCATAGCGCGTAATGGTGAAAAAAATGGCTACTTTTCACACATGTCGCAACCAGTAAAGGGTTAACATACACATAAAAATGATACTAAACTAACTTTAGGTTTGACTTACACTGTAGTACAGTTATTGTCTTACATTATTACCATTTTGTTTAAGTCATATTATTGACAAGTGATTTACTAAATTAGATTTAACTCTAATAGCTTGATATATGTCGACATCTCTAACTAAATGGAAATGTGCCGGGATTATGTTCTTATAAAGAATATAACATTTAACTGCTCGTTTCCTCTGATTAGTTGACATTTACAGTTAATGTAGCATAATGAAATCATCAAAGTAACATAAATACAAATATCAAACATTGTTATGGCTTCTACAAGACCAATTTCGTGATTAATTAGATACGTATAATTGCTGTTTCCAGGTATATATAACTCATATGTAGGATTTTGTTGCGTATAAGATTCATGTTGTTTAAGAACAGCAATTTATTCTCCTTCACTTCCTGAATTATTTGGTCACGTGTTTTCGATGTGTTTGCACTCGGCAATATCACTCACTTTAGTCAACGTAATCAAACACAAATTGTCAATCGAGTACAAATAACCATTTGCCAGAAAATCCTGATGAGACACAAAAACATGTCTCTGAAGTCTCTGATCTCTTTGTTTTTCGTGATATCAAATCTAGTCTGCTGCAAAAAAATGAACTTGATGAAAGAGATCAATACAGAGTTGGCAATTATGTCAGCAAAGAAATTACAGCCATGCTAGATATTGGCATGTTTTATGTATTTATGTAATACAATGCAAATAAGATAAGATGTATTATCAATACTACACTAATACGATATGTAACTGTGATTATGAATTTTTCATTTTAAAAGGAGTAGTTAATTGAATAAATGAATATGTAATTTTGTATTTTGTAAATCAAACCACATAAATAACACGATAATAAACACAATATTATGTCATGTATTCCTCCATCTTGACACAGAACAAGCTATAATGTGACTTGATTTTAATGTTATGACAAAATAAATTGAGAGAGCTGAGCATCTAAAATGCATTTTAAAACGTCTAAATAACTTGCATAAAATGTCAAGTTCAATTTAGTGTCAAAATTGGACATAAAGCTTACCACACGTTTCAAATGGATAAATGTCTGTTGACAAAGTGATATTTACTGTTTAAAAGATGATACCCGTATTATTCTATACTCAGATACCGTGATTGGGATGCAACTGGCCTATAATTGAATTAATCCAATAGATAGAATTGTGTGGATATGTTTGGGGTTTTTTTTGTAAAAAAGATAAAAACGTTTATAATATATCAATAGAATATTAAAATTATAGATACAATAATATATGAACAGAAACCTAATTATGGAAGAATATATTTGTAAAATAACTTTTTTAAATGTTTCCGATCATTCAGCACATGAATACAAATTAAACCATACATTCATAACATCACTTATTGGATTGTCTGGTGGGATTCTCCTCTTCATTTGTTTTCTCAATAATGTTTAAATAGGCTTTTAGTGGTTTTCGATGATTGCAATTATATAATTATAAACACAAGATTGCCACTCAGAAGAGAAATGACGAGAAAAATTGATTAATGAAGCTATAATGTTTTTGAACTACCTAAGATACTCGCATTGCTTTATAATCCCTCTAAGCCTTTAGTACAAGTACAATTATGTACACTAATGCTTCTCACCAAAACATCTGTAACAATATTTAATTTTATAATCTAACCTGTCTCATGCAAGATTAAGATACAACTTGGCTTTCATCACTTACTACACGAGTCTCATCATCACTTTATAAGTCATCTGAACACGACTTTCTGTTGAATGAATTGTCCAGAGTCTATCGTCGTGTGCTGTAGGCAAATTTGCATTGTAAACACGCTAAAAACACACAAATGCTGTATGATCAGTTTTCCAATTCTCTTTTAAAAGTATTTATTCAACTGAATTGTTTACCTTAGCTATAATGAAAAATTATAGCCGAAAGTGTTGTTTCTTCGGTATTAATTTTAAATGTACACTTCAGACATTTTTGATAAAAATCCAGCGACTGTCCTCTCCTCATTTAACCCTTTGAAATGAACACCCACACCAAAAACGGCAATGTACCATTCTAAGAGAAAAATATCATATCCATATAACCAAGGACAGTCGTTTAAAGAAAATGGTCACTCAATTCTCGTTTAAAGAAAATGGTCACTCAATTCTCAAAAGCTTATCTCATTTACTTTCATTCAGATGAGCGATTTACTCGTAGATCCTTCGTGCTTTCTTGTTTACTTTGTTGACTACACATAATACTAGACGTATAATTTTGTGGTGGTTGTTGATCCAATATTTACATGTACTTAGTTTTGTTTTCAAACTATATCATAGAAAATCTTAAGTATGGCGTATATATCAAAACGTCATATTTTATAAAAGAATTGTAAAGCACCACTGGAAAAGATACAAACTCGGCGTAAAAGTGTCAGGAATGGTGACAAATATAAATATTGTAACATACACCTACACCATTGTTTACTGTCAAGTTTTCTTGCTCAATATAGGATTAAGTTTCTCAACTATAAAGTCATAACAGATTCATATATTTTATAGTAGGTTTCAGCGCAGAAAATAATTACTTAAATATAATTTAGATAAAAACCCAACGTGCAAATATTCGTGTCTACGTTTAATACATGGCATAAAATATTAATACAAAATGAAAACTTATAAGAAGATATTTTATTAATTTAGGACAGGTAGAAAGTTTGTGTACAGATCGTATAAAAACAAAGTCTGGTTTATTTGAAGTAATCTTTGCCAGGGGATTGTCAAGATAGCAATAACACGTTATAATCTATGATTATTTAGTGCGTACAAAAAAAACGTGTTTTGGTAAACATTAAAAATGAGACAGTTCATTACAGGGATAGGCACTATTGAATATAAAATTTGTGTCATTCATTTAACAAAATTAGCATGGTTGATAAACCACCACCACTTGGTAAATCATGCTTTCTATGGTAGAACGCTTTCCATTGCAACAACAACTAAGACACAAGAAAAATGATTATTTTAAAGTCATCATGGGCATCCCTCGTCGTGGGTTAGTTCATTGTATTGTTATAATTAACAGTGTGGGTTTTTTTTTGTTCGAACTATAACATTTCTTATAAGTGCCTCCTTGGTGTAATGGTAAACTTACATTTACACACAAAGCGTCTTGTTAATTAAGGCGCTATGATTTATTTGTTAAAATAAACTCCATTTCCAATACTGTTTTACCTTTGGAATGGATTGGTTTATTTTAATGCTAACTCAAACACTTAAAGTTTTTTTGTCCGAACTATACGTTGTCTTACCTGAGAAAAAGTATATTATCATTGATGACATAGCAAAGCATTGCCGTGTTTTGAATTCCTGTTGTGTTGTTCTTGTTGAATTTACTTTAGGTGATCTGGTCTCTGTAAGGTCATTGAGTACTTACCGCTTACCTTGGCAATCTTATTAGTCTATTGTTTTCATGAGTTTGTGAGTTTTTGCACACAACATCGTCGAGAGCATTGTGGTGTGAAGTGTTTTCTCCAAGGCCAAGACAATTTTGTTATTATTTGTTTTTAAGCCTGTTGGGGCAAGTGTAAGGTTAATGCACCCTAGAACCAGGTTTAAACTTCAAGTGGCAATTTTCGTTTCAAGGCGATAACTCCATATGTTCTTTTTTACGTTAATTGTTTGTGCCTCATTTTTACAACATGTACTGTATAATTTTAAAAACAATTTCCTCTTTGCCTTTTGTTTTTGTGGCAAGAGTGTGTTTTTAGTTGTGGCTTTTCCCAAATGTTTTCCTAACCTCCTTTTAATATACATTGCTTTATTAATAAGGTGTAATATTAAATAATCTAACAGTTTCAATAAAGGAATATACTAGACAAAATTTAACTTCTCTTACAAATTTTCTAAAACAGATGTATACACAGATTCATAGCCATGTATATGCTTACACTGTGACATGATGATGAAACATAACTAAATAAATATACTGCTAGAATGTTCATTCCTATAATATTGTTAAGTTTATTGATTCAAATAAAATTCTCACATAAACTATCCACTGCAATCTTAATCAAACATTGACAAGTGTCTAATAAATGGATTATTGTTCTGTTTGTATAAATTCCCTCGATACCTCTCTACGTCACGTGTTGTGAATATCTGATTAAATCATGGAGTGGAAATATTTACACCAGAGATTTTCAGCAGTTACATCGTCTTTAGTAGAACTCTATTATATGTTTTGTGAAACACTTGGTTTAGATTAGACAGCTATTTAAAAGTTCATAGAAATATGTATTAAATGGTTAATATAATTGACTTTTCAAACAACGAATCAGTGTAAAGTTTTCTATATATGTTATATTATTTCTAGACTTTCAACAGAAAACTAGAACACCTAAATATTAAAAGCTATTGATTCCTTTAATTCAGTAAGAGAAAAATGTGAAGAGAATCAACTTTAGCTTTTATTGTTAGATTTAGCAACTGCAATGATTGTTGTTAACAATATTATTAAAAACACTGTACATGTAGTAACTAAATGTAGAAAAATACATATTACATTCATCGTAGTAATATATTTATTTGTTGATTTTGTTTTCTTCGAGTTTATTGGATTTGAAAGCCGCACACTTTCTCAAAATCTCGAAATGAATTCTGTGCATGTTTCATTAAGACGAGTTCTTTCAATAGGTTGAAAACATTGACAAGATTCAATGGTAAATTGTAAACATGTTATTTGAACACGCCGATATCATTAGGAGATACACAGTTTGATTATCATATGTCGCGACAAAAGCCACACAAGCTCATACGTGGAAATGTCTGATATATCGAAAGAAGAAACATTTCAAGTGGTCTCATGTGTCAAGTTTTAGGCTGACGCATTGTTCTTTTATTTTAGTCTTTTCACATATAATATGTCAAATGTGTTTTACCTTATTTAAATGAGTATTGATGCTTCACGCTTGAAGTCACCGTGGAATTATTCAAACTTTCTCATTTAAGTAAAACGGACTATAGGCTATCACTTGTTAACAGTCATATCTTAAATTAAAATGTTTTTTCTCAAGTATGTTTTTTCATCATTAATAATATCTAGTTAATAATGTTTGTCACAATGACCTAAATAATTATACAAATATGATACTGTAATAATCTGAGGCAAACATGACATAATAAACAAGATGCTTAAAGAACGTATAAAGGTGAATGAAAAATCAAAATTATGTATTATCGTCGTCATCGAATACTATAGTTCTCCGAGGTAACATGTAACTGATTCTTGTCTCGTACAGAATGGGAATTTTAATGATGAATACAATTGCTAACATTAATAATTTGCAAGATCAGTTTTGGTATCACTTATAAAGGCAGCTGTAAGAATGTCAAGATTTCCAAACATGTTGACACAATTTAGATAACGATAAAAGTAAGTTAAAAATTAATCACATTACTTATGTCTTGACATTTTTCTCTGAATTACAGAATTATTTTTACCAGTAATGATGCATGTCAGTTTAAATTGATATTAGATCACACTGGAATTTCATATATTTGTACTTCACATGTTTGTATAATAAGTTTACTTATATTTGTTATGTTTAATTCTAATGCTAAAATTGACAAAACGCTCTATTGAAAAGCAAAACGCATGCCCCTAATAAGAACGTGACCTCCTTGTTTCACTTTCGTAACATTATTAATCAGTCAAAACTGACATGCTGCAAAAGGCTCTCGAAAGAGAAGAGAATGAAAGCGAATGAAATCAAGACAGACTTGGCAATCATGTCAGAAAATAATTTAGTCTTGCAAGTAAGAAATCATTTGTTGTTCCTCAACCAGTGCAAATAAACTAATCAGTAATTCTTGTACAATGAAGTTATAACTCAATACGATGTAAATAAGACAACTAAAAACGTTCTATAACCAAAGCTTTTATATAAATTTATGATGGGAATAATTGGATTGCGTACGAAGTTAGTTATTTCGAATCAGTAGGTTAAATAATAACGGTTCATAATTTATAGACGTATTTCAAATGTCTTCACTGTCTCATTGGATTTGTTTATTTAATACTTAAGGATCTTTAGTTCACAATTTATGTGTTAAATGAAAAGATTAATCCTATCTGGTTTTCAGTTTTTATTTTGTTTTGAGAATATAAAATACAATTTGTTTTGAAACAAGACAGTATTAAATTGGTAATCTAACTAATCTTACACTAGATTAAGCCGATCATCGGGTTGGAAAAAGTGAGCTCAAAAATCGAATTTCATATATGATTTCAATATTTTCTCATCAGATCCTTTTCCACATAACATGTTTTGCAATAATACACATCTAATCACAGGGTGTTATTTTGAGACATCTATAACAATAATATTAAGTACTAGTCCGGTATATAAACTACAAAAATCGACTGAACCGTGCATGGAATGATGTAGAAAATGTTTTGCATTTTCTTGAAGCTAAGACATTGTAGTTTACGAAACTGAATGATGCCACTTCAGCACTCTTGGGCAACTCCCAAAATTCAAGATGGCGGACAAAATGGCAGAGGAAAGCTGATTATTGTATAACAAATCCATCTTTACCACAGTCTGATCATTTAAATAGCTGAAATTAGTCTAACATTATCTGCAATTTTATTTCATGCAATTTTGGTACCCCTCGTTTATTATCCAATCCAAGATGACGGACAAAATGGCAGATAAAAGCTACATTTGTCGGGAATATCAACCCGAATGAGAAGAATCGTACATAGAGGCATTTCAAAAAAGTTTTAATGCATTTTTGAAATAAAAACTCTTGAGTTTAGTTTACAAAACTGGTAGATGCCACACTGACATCATGGGGCAATTTCCAAAACCCAAGATGGCGGCTAGAATGGCGTAAATAACTAACTGTCGGGTATATATTAGTCCGGCATATAAACTACACAAATCAATTGAACCGTGCATGGAAGGATGTAAAATGTTTTTGCATTTTCTTGAAGCTAAGACATCGTAGTTTACGCAACTGGATGATGCAACTTCGGCACTCTTCGGCATCTCCAAAAATTCAAGATGGCGGACAAAATGGCGGATGAAAGCTGATTAATGTATAATAAATCCATCCATAGCGGATAAAAACTACACTTGTCGGGTATATCAACTACAATGAGCGGGATCGTACATAGGGGCATTTCAAAAAAGTTTTAATGCATTTTAGTTGGAATTACTCTTTAGTTTAGTACATAAAAGTGGTTGATGCCACACTGGCATCATTGGGCAATTTCCAAAATCCAAGATGGCGGTTATAATGGCGTAAATATCTAGCTGTCGGGTATATATCAATCACAATGAGCTAAGTCATAGACTGGGGTATACAAAATGATTTCAATGCATTTTATTTCGTAGTTAATTTTTTTTTGTTTATGTAACCGATTGATGCCATATTGGTATTCTTGGATAACTTCAAGAATTTAAGATGGTGGTCAAAATGAATGATTAGAGTTTGAAAATTAATTTCAATTCCCATTGAAAAACATGAATGCTAACTAATGGGTATACAGCATTATGTTTATTTTTTTCATCTCTTGGTCGTGCGTATATCAAATCGTTGATATTTGTTAGATTGTCAGTTGACTCTGGAATCAAATTGTGCCTAAGATGGCAATTTGGAGACACTTTTCTGGTAATATTTAATTAATTGAACAACATATGTTGTGATAATCTTAGAATAGCGACCACTTTCCCAATATGTTTGCCACTTCAATAATAATCAATATATATTTAAAGGAGGTTATAAAAAAGAAAAAAAACTAATTACATTGTAAGTATTGTGTGCATGTTCTATTATCTTTCAAGAGTATATTTATCCAAAGCAATTGATAGAAATTCTGTTGACATTGTAACACATTTTGATAGTAAATAAGAGAAATTGCAATAGGATCACTTCAAGTCCGATCAAGACATCAGATATCACAACTGAATCATGAATGTTCTTTATTTACTTGTAAGTGACTCTGGCCATTGATAAAAATGGAGAAATAAAAAAAGCACATTTCCATCAAAAGTGTGTAGTAGAATTTGGTTTTATTTACAAGGATTGAGAGAAATTACGTGGCATAGATGCCAATTCTCATTATAAGTGTATATACTGCTATTTGAACCCAGTGTCTAGCTCATGATTTAGCAAATAGTGTTACACTGTGCAAGATGGTGGTTTTAAGGGATTCATTAATTACAAAACATTGCCAAGTAGAAAATTTAAAAATGTATTGTTTCACTTAACACTAAATATCTTGAAAGAACACATAACAGGTCTGATGCATCAGTGCCAAAAGTTTAAACATGTCTGATTACTAAACACATTTGGAGTATATTCACTATCAAAGACTCCCCCAAAGAAGGATGGTACGTTGAGACAACTTGTCGATCTTGTATGTACTATTTAAATATGTTCCACTCCAAACATTATAGACGATGAATTGCAAGATATGGTGATTCTTCATTTTTTCGGTAACATTAAATATATGTTTAATCGCATAAACCTTTAAGACTTGGTACGAGAAGCACAGACAACAAAATTGTTCAACAAATGATCACTTCTGCTGCAATTTGCTGAGCACCAAAAATATCTGACGACATTAGTGTGCTGATACTCTTTTGAGATATATATATCTTGTTGGAGTGACACTATAACAATGCGGTCAACTGACATTCGTCCAAAATGTAATGTTACAAGTCAGTCAGTTTTTGACAATGTAAAGAAGGTACACTATTAGCATGGGTGTAATGCTTTTAAAGCTAGTTCACATTCTACATCAAAAGTGAAGACATTTATGATATCTTTTGGCCATAAGCTAGTACCCGCTTGGATACTTTCTAAAGATAATAACCACTAATATGTTTAGTTTACCATTGCATATGCTTAGAGTTTTGAGTTCAAAATACTCAACAATAATTTGTGTCGTCACTTGAACATGTTGTTATCAACATACAAAACGACCAGAGAAATTGTGCTATCGTCATGTAATATTATTAGACAGAAGCAAACTTAAACATTTAAGCACATATTCTAATTAAGTCAAGTTTAGTCAAGTCAGACTGTATCATTGTTTGTGTAATGATATTGATAGAGCTCAGTCAATTAGTTTCTTCCTCATTTTTTGGCACATGCTTAATTTGCTATTTACATGTTTCAGTTTATTTTCACTGCATCGAAATATTTCAACTAAAAGGATTACAAGCTTTTCAAATATCCACACATATTGCAATCTAAAACAAAATGATAGCACTTCATAATAATCCTAAATTAAATTGTCTATTGTAAATTGTATATTAACCCAATTTTATTTTCCCGTTTTTCTTTATTTAAATGGCTTATATTTTCGAAATTAAATTAGTTTGTCTATCACAATTTGAGGGTTGCCAGCAAAACTGTAATAAGTACATTGCGTTGAAGAGCTAGTATCTTGCGGGCAACCCTCGAATTATTTATCAAATTTTCATTTCATTTAATCTTCGGCTTTAATGAGATTCAGGCATTTTTATTGCTTACGAATCTCATAGTGACCGAGTTTTTTCATGAAGGCCGTGTTTTTTTTCTTCCACAAAAATGCCGTCATTTTGAATGTTGGTACAATCTGAGCGTGTTTTTATTGGGACCCTATCTACGACAATGGTGAATTAAGTGTTTTCATAACGGCCTGTATTCGGCTGAAGACAGTCATTATAAACCGAGGTCACAGGCGAAGGCTAATATGACTGTTTTCAGCCAAATAACTAGGCCATTATGAAAACACTTCATTATTTACAATACATTATTGCTAAAAAGTTAAACTGGTTGAATTTGCTTCGTATTCGTAATCTTTGACCCCACCTTGAATCTTGAGTTGCTTATTGATTATCAGGTGGGATTAACTAGTTTTACGAAATTGAGAGTTTATAAGGATTCAAAAAATCATATAACAAACATTGAAACTTAAACCCAAATGTGTTTGTTTCCGTCCATGTATGTACTCGTATATTATATACTGAACTATTAGATCATATCGGCGATTTTAGCCGCCATTTTGGATTTATAATTGTTAATAATAAATTATAACTAAGTATAATCAATCGGTTTCTTAATATCATGAACTATTCTATAAGTAAATAAATTTCTACAGCACTCAATCTCTTTCTGCCAGTTTGTTCTTTAGATACTGGGAAAATAGCCTATACCCGCCATTTTGACCGCCATTTTGATCGCCATTTTGAAAATGTTGAAATCACTTTTGTCGTTCATTTTAAGACCATAATGTGTAAAAATACATTTTGCATGTATAATTTAGCTTCTAGCCGCCATCTTGGTCGCCATCTTGGATTCTGGGAGTTGCCCAAGGATGACAAAGTGGCATCAATCGGATTTGGAATCAGTAAGACCATGTCTACCAATAAATTGAATAACATTTTCTACATCATTTCTTGCAAGGTCATCCTTGGTGTTGGCCGGACTATACGTAACTGTCTTATTATGCGTTTACTTTTCTCGCAGGAGACTTCTTTATTATTCTTTGATAGTTTTGATTACAACCTAATTTCAAACAGTTTACTTACTCATAGAAGTGTTTACTAGCAAGAGATAACACGAATGATTGCTTATATCGTCTAGGAAGTAACACTACAAGGGACATTTGTACTGTTTGGACTGATATAGCCCCAAAACATCTAACTGATTAAAATCGTTGAATACAGACAGTGCTTACCAAACCATGTTATTGATTCAACTAAAATTCTCACATACACCATTGCATATTCTTTTTTATGTTCAGTTTTTACCAAAAGTTGGAAACTTTGACGCCAACATTACACTTAGATAAAACAATAAGTGATATGTAAGTTTATCTTGCTGTATGCTTTATCCTTCCGGCATTCCATAAGGAGTGTCGATTTCCCTTCACATAAACAATACATATACAGCGTCAGGCCACAGTTACAATAGTTAACCTCAAATAAGGAGTATACATTGAATGTTTGCCAAATTGTCCTAAAATAGAGTTTTTAGAAACAATACAGGACTACCGTCTGCTGCAATCCAATACAAAATCTACAAATACCATAACCACCCTAAAGAACACAATTTGATAGGACGTTTAATGTCAGTGTGGAACGCTTCTTATCTGCAAGTAAAATATTATATTCTAAAATACATCTGATCAGTAAATAACTTATTTCTCTCTAGAGATTTCTTTATCATCAAGTTTTATATTCCTTAGATAGTTTTCTAACAAACACATTTCCAACTGTATAATTACTTACAGAAGTGTCTACTATCAAGGGGATTTAAAGGATATATAAATTTACTAAGTGTTGCGTGTAAAAGACAAATATTACCCATATATCAGGATCGCACGTTAATCTTAATCTCGTGTAAACTGTAATGCATTTCTTGTCTAAGCATGTTTCGTAGGAGTGTGTTAGCTTTTATGGGACAATATTGTGTTCGTATGTCACGAATGGATGAAAACCTAAAAAAACGATAATAAACATTTTATTTGTGATAAAACAACTTGCTTACATAGCGTATCTGATTAAAAGTAATATTATATGATATAAATAATCGTAAAATATATAATTCACACAATTTTTATAATAAAAAAATTATTGTGAAATCCTGTAATGTAAAAGAAACAGCAATAATATGAAGCATGAAATGAAATGTTTATTAATTGTACAGATGATCAACTATTATGTTTATTATATTATAGACTAGGCGTAGGATAGTGCTAATAAAATAATGAAATATGACTTTGATCATAATGACAAGATTTTACTTTTGAACCTATAGACTACAAATGACAAGAAGATATTCATCAAAATAAACACGTCGATAACAACTTGCTACAGACACATGCAATCAATGGTTCAGTTGAAGCTAGACGAAAACATACCAATTACAATCAGATAATGTCTGTCGTCCTGAAGGAGTCTGAGCAAATTGGATTCTCTGATAGCTACATTCTTACTAAGCGACAATTACCCTATTTTTTCTGAATGTGATTATCACTAATGATGGCAAGTTCTTACTGGATCAAACTACGGGTATAGTAATATGCGTTAATACTATTTTATACTCTAATTATTGTTTGCTCACTTTATGCTATGTATCTTAATAATTTATTACGACTCTGAATGTATGTGTTATGTCAATAAATAAAATGATTTAAATAAATAACTATATACGCGAGTGTATTCTTAAAAACAGGTTGACAAGTCAACGTACAAGTCATGAATTTCTTATATGTTTGTTTGAGTCAAATTCTGCTGTATACTTGTATATTGTAAAAATAAACAAACTGATTCAAAATATAAATTCTTCGTTTGTCATTATTTCTATCACAGTATATCACTCTACAATCGTAGATAACATCTCTTGCCAATCTAATAACATGCCTAATCACCTAATACCATGTCTTGTGTTTACATTGACATTGTGTAAATACGTTTGAGAAACCCCCCCCCCCAAGTATTTTATCAACATCGGACATCCACATAGGCATCGGTGTTAGACATAAATGCCTAATGGGAGACAAAATATTACACATAAAAAATACAATGCAACTTTTCTTGATTTAAATATATAAATAACGGTTGCCATGGTAAATAATTGTTGCTGTGAGTGATCAAATCTTTATAATAAGAATAAGAAAAAGAACCTTTTAAAAAATCAGGCCAAATTTCTTACATTTATCAACTAATGTAAACGTTCAGAATACTAATGCGATAAAGTTTGCGATTGTCGTCAATATTTTGAATACACTTTTCCACAAAGCACAACCTCAGGTTTCAAAAAATCACTTAAACTTATACCTGTGTGTTAACCAATACCAACACATATAGAGAAATTTAATAAATTAGCGTTCCACCGACTTTTTTATAAAAAAAATCTTTGTGTTATAAATATCAAGACATGGAGCATGTTTATTCTGTTACTATGGATAGTTTTATAAAGTGTGTGTGGTTGTACAAAAATCGTCATAGTAACTAAGTTTGAGATATGACTCTGAAAATAATGAAAGTCGATTATAATCTTACATTACCTAGACAATTATACGTTTCTCAGGGAAGAAAATATAACGAAATTCTATACACAAAAATGATAAGTTCGTGCTAAGAGAAATTTGTGGGGAAAAGTTTCATTGTTTCTGCCTGTTATACAATTTATATATATGATAGGTTTCACTGAATAATATAAGTAAATATGATTGTTTTTTCGATTTATAAAAGATATAACTTGTTTAAGTGAGATGTTAGAAACGTTATATCACCAGGGATTGAATGGAGACAACAATATTTACTACAGAATAGTTATAACAGTGGGACAACAATAGTCGTCGATGAACAGATTCTGATAACGATCTCCGATTTTCTTAGCAATGTTCTGTATATGTTTTAATATGTTGATTAACTAATCGCGACAACATAAGAAAATTAATTTAATTGCATTTATAACAAAATATGATATTGACAATTTGGAGAAGAAAGAAAGGACAAGTGCACGCATGTACATAAGAGATTGATAATATAATAAAATCAAACGATGGCAGCCCCTATAAAGGCAATTGTCTGGTAATTTTTGGTCATAGCAACATGCTTTGTCGTTTTGGAAAACTTGAAATCACAGGCAATTGCTATTTAGGTAACTACTCGAAAATAGAGGATCTTCAACTGAATAGTCTAAGGATGATGAATGGTACACAATTGTCCCCAAGCAGGACATTATAAACACTCATTTATTTTCATCTTAAACAAACTCGTCGTGCTCAGTCTCGACCTATCAAACTGAAACAATGCTTCGAACTGTATCTACTGTTACTTGCTGGGGATATTGCTCTCAACCCTGGACCCATAAAGTTCCTGGTGGTATATGTACCCGACAAGTTGCAAGTAATCAAAGATACTTTATAAATACAGAGTATAATTTAGACTAGTTTCCAGCAACAATTCACCAATACCGCGAAAAAAACATTAAATTTGATAAACGTGTTCCAATTAAACAAAAAGGCCTTACATGAACTTTACGTTGAGGAAATGTCTATAAAAAGAAAAAGACGCTTAGTAAGTATTTAAGAAATAGAAATACTGTATACGAAGAAAATTAAAGTCTATCAAAAAACGTGTTACCATGCTTCTTGATAGTAAAAATCAAGAAACTATCAATTAAAACTATCTCTGTACAGATGCTCTGGATGATGTAAACAGTCTGATTTATGGAAGACTACAAAACTTTTTTAAATCTACAAATGCCCTTCTGGTCAATTAAGTACAAAGCATCGTTTAAATGATCAACCAGTTCTTGCACTTAATGTCGAAAATCACGTACCTTTGACGATAAATGGGAAAAGTTGGTTTGCCGCTGAACTTGTGTATGATGAATTTAAATGCTCAAGTGGCTGGCTAGCACGTTTTAAAGAACGTCATGGTATCTCTTTTAAAAGAGTGTGTGTGGAGTCTAAGGCTGTAAATCAAACTTTAGTTGACACATGGTCAAGTAGCCTTAAAACTCTCCTCAGTAAATATCAGCCAAGAGATATATATTATGCTGATGAAACAGCTTTGTTTTTCAAGCTGATGCCTGACAAGACTTTAGAAGTTTAGAAGTCATGGTGGAAAGCGTAGTAAAAAGAGAATTACTGTTTTAGTTTGTGCCAATATGTCGGGAGATGACAAAATCCCCCTTTTGGTTATTGGTAAGGCCACCAATCCAAGATGTTTCAGGGGTTTAAAAATCTATCCACTGATTATAAAAACAGAATCAAAGCTTGGATGACAATTATTTGTTGAATGGCTCAATAAGTTAAACAGAAGATTCATCAGGATGGGTAGGCATGTGGCAATGGTCTTAGATAATTGCCCTGCCCACCCACAAAATGTTTCTCTGTAAAACATTGACTTGATATTTCTACCACCAAACACTACTAGTCATACACAACCATGTGGCCAGGGGATAATTAAAATAGTCAAAATTCATAACAGAAGGCAGGTTATACATAAGCAGTTGAAAGCTATGGAAAATAAACTGCCTCTGCCTGTCATTACACTGTTGGACGCTATGCGTCTCTTAAAACAGGCATGGTCAATGGTAAGCAGTTCTACAATCAGAATCTGCTTCAGACACGCTGGTTTCAGCGAATCAGTTGAACAATTTTCAGACAATGATTCTGATGATGACATACCCATTGCCAGTTTAGTTCAAATGGCAAGGGAAGACATGGCCGCCTACGTAAATGCGGACCTAAATGTCCCAATTTGTCACCAGTCAACTGACATCGATATATACTCAAACGAAAAAGAAACGCAGGGTAAACTTCAGTGGTGATTTATGGTGAATTATAAGAATGATATTAAAATTGGGATATTGATTTATCAAGAACTATCTTTCGTGAACTAAATTTGGAAATTTTCGTTGGATTTTGACCTTTACTTTTTGTGTTATTCCCGAGGGGAATGTGCCGCTAACCAAGTCATTCGACGCGCCCGACGTGGAGGAGTAAGAGGCAAACCAATGCATGGACGTCTACAACGAAGACCCGCCTCACGTAATCGGTTCCTTACAGTTTGGGAGTGAATACGACGGTTATGATTGCCTACTGTTTTGTTAGCAGTTTCAGTGGCAGTAACGTAACGATTACGCAGGTGTGCGAGACGTATAACCCTGTCCTGACGTCGTGTCGTGACGCGCGGACGCCCTGTCCGAGGCCGGTCGGCAAGCCTTCCAGTTTCCCTAAGTCGACGAACAAGTCGCACTATGGTCGAAACATTCATGCCAAACTGCATAGCCACCTGCTGTTGCGTTTGACCTTGCATTAGCAACGTAATGACCTGACCCCGCTGAACGTCAGTAAGCCTTGCCATTAACGTAGAAAGTTAAAACAGAGTTTTAATACGGAAAACAGTGTATAAATGTCTAGAGTATTGGATGATATGAAAAGATGTGTTGAAGAAATTATCAAATTTATTCTGCACGAAATTTTTGCATTTCTTCGCTTGTATTACGTGACACTGAACGTTTCATGCTTCAGTAACTTTTCATTATGTGTTGAGTAAATAGATGCCTTGATAATAATCTGACCAATTTTCATCATCTTACACAAAGGCGATAAAAAGTTATTCCATATCATTTTACCCTGCGTTTCTTTTTCGTTTGGGTATATTACTTTAATCATTCAATGATAATTCGTGTAAAACATAGAAGAGGAAGAAGACGAAGAAGAAACCACGATATTCAGTATCCATGGTGCTCTAGAAGCTTGTGATTACCTAAGAGATGTGATGATAAACGTGACAATAGTTCGTTGTTGTGTACAATATAGAGGATATTCGCCAATTTTGGTGTAAGATCGATTTATATTTCACCGAGTGAGCTTAGAAAACATATTTTCACGAGTGGCGTAGCCACGAGTGAAAATGTCATTTTCTGAGCTCACAAGGTGAAATATGAATCGATCTTACACCGAAATCGGCGAATTTTCTGTTTCTTTCATGCTGTTCACCTGAAAAAATGCAAGACTTTCTAGATTCTACCTGTGCCAGTTCATGGACAGACCGTATGACTCATTATTAGTGTGATAGAGCGAAAATAAGTAGTTCCAGTGTGCATAATTTATTGTAATATAATCGTTCATTTCTAAAGACACTACCCATTCAAATTTAATAAATGCATGCTTGTTACGGTAAAGAAGTATGAGGGAAAACAATTTTAAACTCGAAAATCGTGTAACAGTTTCCTTACGCGGATGGAGACAAATGTGTACTGCATGAACAGTCAATGTCAAGGTAAATGTGTTTACGTCTGAGTTGGACTACGCGAATTTTAAATCAATACAGTTTTTATTGTGATGTCATATTACACGGTTAAACGGAAGGATTTAAACGATATTATCAAGCGACTGGAAAGTACATGTTTCACAATTATGATATGGATATAAGGATAATGTAAGGAAACACATAGAATCTAGATCTACGCACTGAAAGGATGTGTCGTTGATTTGTCAAAATGGCGAAGACTCAAGAAAGCCGATGATTTTTAAGCCAGTTCATTATATCTAATTTATGCACAGATTGGCTTGGATTAATACTAGCCAACCTTTGTATTTACCGTATAATGACTGGATATTCGTCAAATGAATCAACGAATGGAATCCAATAGCAATGCACTCGATGCAGCTTTGATACAGTCAACGTTCAGACATGTTTGAGTTTTTCCTCGCTGGATTTGAATGGTGACGTAAGTTATTCTAAGATTGTAATGAATTTTCTCATGAAAACCTGTGTTAGACTATTCATTGAAAGCACAAAACTCTCGCATTTGACCCCAATTATGTACAAAAAATCTCCATTATGCAGTCGCGTGACTGCCGTGTAATCTGGACTGAAGCTGTGTCGACTACATTTGTAGACTTTCGTTTTAAAAATTAATTAGCAACAGGATATGTTGGATTTGTTTATATCATCTCCAGCTTTAGCATCATCTAATGCATTTTGTCACCATTGAACTCGCTTATATGATGTTTGAAAGAGCTCTAGCTTATCTGTCTCCCTTGAAAAAGTAGTCCGTCATTTTTTTATATTTTCACCGTAGTGAAAATATAAACCGATATTTTCATCGTTTATTTTCATCGTATAACACAGCATTTCACCGTAAAGCATGAAAGAAAAATAAGGATTTGATAAATAGAGACTTCCAGAAACGTTGTGGTAAACAATCCACGATTAATGACTTTTTTTAAATGTGCTTAATTATTATTATTGACCTTAACATGTAAGATAACGTGAAGTGTGCTATTGATGTTTGAACATATTCTTGTACTGTATGTATTGTGTTGATATGATTGTTTTATGTTTTCGCGTTTATAATAAAATTATGTAAACAATTTTTGAGTTTTATATTCTTCATTTACAGTATAACCATGTAACATACAAGCTCATAATACAACAACAAGAAATAAAAGAGATGACTAGAACATTGTTCATAAATGTAAAATTAACAAACAACAAATAAATTATTAACAAATTAATTTGCAATTTGTTCTGACTTTTGAACGAACCGTGTGTTCGGGTTATATACTAAGCAAAAGTTATAACGCAAACGGTAATTTTTTTACACATTTTTTATTTTATATTATACATTAGTATATTTGCCAGCATTAAGTCTCTCGGTATGTTCACACATGATAGTGTGTTAAAATCTTGAGCGGTCACGCTTGGGTGAACAGCATCGGTAAATCCTTTTTACTGAGTTTCACGAATCCTGCGCAACACGTTAGTGTGTACACAAACAAATAAAGTTTGCTGAGAACTCTAGAGACTGCGTGACATAGTAGCAGTCGTCATATTCGAAACAAGTCAGTAAATATGCCAATAATGAGCATTGAAAACCGAGGATAAGCCGTTTGACGGATACCCCATCAACAATTACCATCAGCGTGTTCAGTAACTACTGTTAGTTAACGTTCGGATACGGGGAAATTCAACCCGAAGACAACTCAACCCGTGGATAACTCAACTCAAAGTTGTGACAACTCAGTCCGTTAGTTGGGAGTTGAGTTTTCTCGGGTTGAGTTGTCTTTGGGTTAAGTTGTTCCGACCCTGATGTAACGGAACGTTACGGATCGATCGGGGTTATTGAGCAGGCTACAGGTCATGGAGCAATTTTTTTCAAGCAGTTAAATGTGTAGTAATATTGACCATTCTGCCAAGCTGGGTTCTGATTAATGGAAACCACAACGCCCAACGCTACAGGTGAAGGGTGAAGATTTTAATAACGTCGCTGTTAAATACGCCATCGGGCGCCCATGTCTTTTCCTCTAACAAGATAACGCCAGACAACATTCCAAGATTTTAGATTTGTCGTCATTTTCAGTAGACAAAAATCCAATAGAACGTCTTTGGGACGTGTTTGACAGACGCATACGTCATCGTCTTGAACAGTATGTGACGATACAGGAACTAAACATTGCTTTAATTTACGTTTTTACGACGTCCTATTGGGTTTTAAAGATTTAGGATTTTAGCAGACGTGAATTCAAATTAGACACACACTCATTATCAAATCTTGTTAACTTTTTTCTCCTACTGGGCTTTTGATTCTGTGAATATTTTCTTTCCAAAAATCTTCACATATTGTTTTATTATTGAATACTCATGACAGATGATTGTTTTATTATCATGTTAAATTTCACATCATTTTCATTAAAACTTTTGAAAATATTTACGTTTTTGTACCTATTTGCGTTATAACTTTTGCTTAGTATATATTAAACCAAGAGAGATAACAAATAAAAACAATAACAAAACAAAGGGAAGTAATAGCGTCGAACTCGGACGAATGTCGGCCAGGTCGAACACCTTGCTCACTCGAATTTTTCCACATCCCTTCGAGTTCGAGCCAGCGAACTTTTACTGTAATCGGAAATTATGCCACATGAGGTTATGGGGACTCACATTGAAAATAGCTTACAATGGAATACGCAAATAAAACCATGTCCGTAATAAACCATCATGAAAATTCATTTATTATAAAAACTGACATCATATCTATTGAATGGTCTCCCCGACCACTACAAGACAACACCGAGGTTGAGACACGTCAAAGGCGCATTTCTTCATATGCCTAAGTTCTAACTACAGTATGAACTAAACAAAATCATGATAGTTTACATCAGAAGCCTCATTTATTTTTATTAGATTATTAATTGTTTGGATAGGAGTCTGAAATAACTTGACATTATATCCTGATTTATGTAGGATTGAATCATCTGCATGGATAGTAATTGTGTGTCAATATGTCTTTCGAATATTTTTGATATCATCGATAGTATGGATAATGTCCTATAGTTGTTAGGATCAGGTTTAGAACCATTTTTATGTAATGAAGGAGTATAATGCTGTTTTAAGAACGCCCGGAAATACACTTTAAGATATGTTTTTATTAATCAAACGTGTAATGGGTGTGACAATATTATCTCCGCATAGCTTTGGTAGTTTTAGACCAATACCATCTAAACCTGTTGACTTGATTAAGTGTTTCTAATGAGCGTTTTACTTCAAAAATAGTAATTGATTTAATATTGAAATAATTAATGTTAATTTTTTTGTCCATGCTTCCCTTTAATACAGAGAATGTTTTGAGTAAAATGTTCTCTTTATGTATAATATTGAATATACAAATGTATTCACAAATATGTGAATTAAAGATTTTTGCTATTTCTGATTTACCTCATTTGGTGACATTATTAATTTCAATAATCTCTGGTAAATCTGATGGAATTTAGTTTTAAGAATTTAGAAGGGTTGCAGAAACAATGAAATTGATGCATCATTTTCGGTTTGCATAAGTCAAATTTATTTAGATTCAAACAGAAAACATTTTTAAAAAATAATTCAAATATATATACATTATAGTTTTGTGCGTTAATTTGATTGGTTCCTGTAGTATCAAAATATACAGCTGGTTTCGTTGTTAATTGCTTTTTATTTCACTTTTAAATAATTCCCGTCAGTTTTCTTAATAGAGTGATGTTACTCAAAAAGTAAAATAATCGAAAAGATACTTAGAATATGATTATGCCCTAGACATACCTACAGGCAAATACAAACTTTAACTATTTTCTTCACAGATACTTGTCTGAAATCCTAAAAGAATACAACGGAGTACATTTGATCAGTGTTTAATCTAAAAGTTAGCACACAAGTACTTGTGTATCATATCGTTATGTGATGCCACGTTCAGCTTTCTAGGCGCATTGCTAGAATATAATAAAATATTTTCACAAAACTTAACAATCCACTAACGCATGTTAAGCAATATATTTTCCGATTTATTGAGTTGCGTAGATATCTTGCTTATATTGAACATGATAACAAATATAAATGTATGATGTAAACGATGAAAGCGAAGACGTGGATCAAATGAAAGATTCAAGTCACGTGATGAAAGTTGAAGACTTGGATTAATTGGAAGATTCAAGTCACGTGATGAAAGTTGAAGACGTGGATCAAATGGAAGATTCAAGTCACGTGATGAAAGTTGAAGACGTGGATCCAATGGAAGATTCAAGTCACGTGATGAAAGTTGAAGACGTGGATCAAATAGAAGATTCAAGTCACGTGATGAAAGTTGAAGACGTGGATCAATTGGAAGATTCAAGTCACGTGATGAAAGTTGAAGACGTGGATCAATTGGAAAGATCAAGTCACGTGATGAAAGTTGAAGACATAGATTAAATAGAAGCATCACGTGACTTCTTACCTAGATAATTGTCACAGTATGCACGCCATCCTCTTCAGTCAACAAAAATGAAGATTTACACTACATATATGGCAAAGTTGTCGGGTTCAAGAAATGGTAAGAACAAAGATGACAAAAAGTTACTATCAGACTGACATATGAACTTTTAAATTTTATATTCATATCGTATTTCTTTGTTTTCACCAGACATAAGCGAAATCTAATTCTTACTTTACGGCTAAGCCAAGATAAAGGGTACCTCTTCAGTCTCACATTTGCCAATTTTCAGACCCCATCAGAGTGCAGATTCTTTTTAAGTAATATACAGAAATGTCTATTAGGTGCTTATTTCAAAAAGATCTTGGATGGAACATGTCTAGAACAAAAAAGTTAAGAACGTTTGAATAGATGTACCCAAGGGGCCTACGGACTATACATGGTAATTCATATCACCACACGAAAAATTAGAAAGAAGTATATTTCTTATAAAAGATTTATTATTTAGTTTTATAAACATGTACTTTAAAATTTTGAAGAGAATCCACGCCCACTCTCTCCTTGTCTGCAACATTTACCCAGGTCAAAGTGCAAATACCCCAAAATACTCAGGAAATGTTAAGTTTCAATTTACATATAGATGAGAAAAAAGATACAAAACTGTTTTTTTTATATTTGAAAGTATTCGAAGATGTAGACTACACATTTAGAACATGTTTGATATGAATAATATGGTTTTGCTGACCCTAAAAAGAAAATTATATAATTGGAAAACAGGGCTACGGACTCTACACGGTAATTCATATCATCACTAGAAAAATTAGAAAGATGTATGTTTCTTATAAATGATTTAAAAATAAGTTTGATATTTATGTATTATCAATTTGGAAGTGAATCTACACTGACTCTCATTGTTTGCAACATTTACCAGAGTCAAAAGCGCAAATACCAAAAATACACAGGGAATGTAAAGTTTCAATTTACATTTAAATGAGAAAAAAGAAACAAAACTGATTTTCTTATATTTGAAAGTATTCGAAGATGTAGACAACACATTTAGAACAAGTTTGATATGAATAATCATATGTTTCTTGACCCAATAAAGAAAATCATAAAATGGATATCAGGGGCTACGGACTCTACATACTGACTTGATTGTATTTAGTAGATTGAAGAAAGTAGTTTAATGTGAATTTATCTGTGGAATAATATTCTTTAGATACAGTATTAATTTTCTGACTTTTGAAAAAAATGAGATATAATATGAAGAAACAATTCCTTTACTTTACTTGAGAAAACATGAAAAATGTATGTTTCTTAGTAACATAAAATGTCAAAACAAAACAAAGTCCTGAATTTTCAACCTGTTTCTATGTATATTTCAACAAAAAATCTATCAAATAAGTTATCTCTATACATATATAAGTTTGGGAGTAAAAAATACAAAAGAATAGATTATGTGAAAATTAACATGGGGCTACGGACTCTACACCCAACCAGTATCTCTACACCACACATTTAAGTATCTTCTGAAATGTCTAATGTATCAGTTTGACCATTAAAGAAATCTATCAGAAAAGTTATCTCTATACATATATAAGTTTGGGAGTAAAAAATACAAAAGAATAGATTATGTGAAAATTAACATGGGGCTACGGACTCTACACCCAACCAGTATCTCTACACCACACATTTAAGTATCTTCTGAAATGTCTAATGTATCAGTTTGACCATTAAAGAAATCTATCAGAAAATTCATAAATTATGTCAATTTAACTCTATTTTCAACAGATTGAAGATTGTCAAGACATACAGTATTTAGATGCATAGCTAGTCAGCACAAGTGCGAATCTAAGAAACTTAGAAAAGTTTTATAATTTTTCTGTGTGAAAAAAGATATAAATATATTAGGGGCTACGGACTCTACAGGGATACGGACAGCAATTATTTGTCTCAAGATTTTTTTTGTTCTTCTTCTGATTTAATTCCTTTCCTGCATTACCTATATGGCACAACCAAAAATAGAAAACGTAATAAAACAGCAGCTATGTTTCTTTATATTAAGTCAGCACACAGTTTAAAACAGGGGCTACGGACTCTACATAAAATTTACAATGTTAAGTAGTTATTTTCCAAAAAGAAAATGCTATGTTCCAAAAAACTTCATTTGCGTTAAATAAAAATAATTATAAACTGTAATAGTAAAAAGGTGATATAAGTGAAATAAAGCAGTAACATTGTTTTAAAGTCTATCAAAGATGGTAACGTAAAACTCTTACTTGCGTTACAAGGGTACATGTTTACTATTTCATGAATATTTTCTTAAATATTGATTATAAATAAATTTCTTAAAAATACCGTAAACCTGTATGTCAGTCAGAGATAGAAACACATCAAAATAACTGTAACAAACAAACACTTTTCAAAACAACTGATGAAAAAAGAACAAAACCTTAGTGAGACTCAAAAACAGTGTAAAAACAGGGTTTTTAGGGAATATAATCCTAAATAATTCAATAAATGGTAATAGAACATATATAAAACTATACATCGCCAGAAAGCTCTCAAGATAACGTGTTGGAAAAAAATACTCTTCATTTAATTTAAACTTAACTTTTCAGAATATTTCAATGTAACATAGGCAAAATCAAAAGTTCCCATATATCTTGGCTAAGCCGTTTAGCAATAATTTATTCTGAACAATTAAGATGCTATGTTCCTTTCATCTAAATAATACTACCCGTTTGTCTGGTTTGAAAACAGTTTCTTAAATATCTCTGGTCGTATATTTGATGCTGGGTTAATATTCTATCTCGACAGCGGAGTCATATTATATTTGAATTATTGATGTGTTGCATATATTAACGTTGTAATTACATGATGATATTCTACATGACATGTTTCTTTATTGTATTCAACATTAAAATGATACATGCAAGACTTATGACGCTACGAATAAATGTCTCCATACTTTTTATATTGTGCTATCTATTATAAAAAGTAAAAAGTAAAGTTCGTCGTTAAGGACTATGTAATTTACGAATGTCCTTCATGACTTTAAAATAGGTGTGGTTGCAATAATTGAAATTTACAAATAACTTTCATAAATTTCAGTTTTTATTTTAATCCTAATGAAATAAATAAGTAAGTTTAATGGAAAAATATCAAAAAAGAGGTTTAGTTATATTTATTTTTTATGAAAAAAGTGAGTTTAAACATGTAAACTTTTGTGCAAGTTTGTATGAAGTACAGTGAAAACAGTTAAAATAAAATCTTCCAATCAGATTGTGTACACCCCCGTACAGATGCACTAAGAGTTAAACATACAAATTAATTTATACATTGTCTGAAATCAGTATAATAAAATATCTCTATATACTAAAATTCATAATTTTCAACATGTCCAAAATACAACTTTACACAAAAGAAGTAGTATCCATTGCTCAATTATCTCTTATGATGAATGAAACAGTCATGCGTTTATGTCTATCATGCGACATCGTGTGATCGAGTTCAGTCATACAAATGACTCAGGAAGTTGACTTCAATTAGCTTTTGGGTTAGTTAATGATAGATGGTCAAATGGTGATATAACGTTTGTTGATGGTCAGTGTATTATTTCTTTTGAGGTTTCCCAACGTAAATGATAGAGGAACATCAACTATTGTATGAAAGTTGTTATTTCATGAATGATTCAGTGGTAGTTTGAGTAACATACAAACTGTATGTAAAACGGTATTGTTATTTTCCCAACAATATTTATGGCACATTTAGTTAACATGTATTAGGTAGGCTTGTTCTTCTCAGAAAGTAGTGTGTCATGGAAACAGTATACCTAATTAGTATTTTGTCATGGATTCTATAAATTACTCCGTAGACAGTAGAGATTGACTTATAGTCACATTAATCAGTACTAAACATTTCTTGTCGTGTGTGTAAAACAATATTTCATCAAAATCTAGACTGGCATAATGTTTCCTATAGGGAGTCTGGATTACGACAAATTGTTATAAGAAGGAAATTGACTTGCGATAATACAATTGTCTCCAAAATGATGCAGCTTTTACAAGTCTGCAAGATTTAGAAAATATAAACTCAAAATTTGAATACAATGTTATTAGTTTTACAGTTTCAACTATTTCTTAACAGACAAGTATTAAAGTATCCCCTACATACACCACATATAAACATAAACCGTTACTTTCCAACAAAAATCATTGCTTGACAAATATCAATACATTAGTTACTGAACATTGATCACCAAGAAACAGTTAAAATTAGTGAATGTTTTATCCAAATTATTATCAAAGTAGGAAATATAGATTTATTTAAATACATAACATTTTCTAACTGATCTTATCTATTTTTTATAATTATATTTCAACAACGTTTTATTTCTTTGGTTTTTTTTTAAATCTGTCTTCTGTTTATGTTACATTTGGTTGCTTTCTGGAGCTTTCGGAACATAAACATTTTTAAAACTGTGAATATATTATAATAGCACTGACAAATATATACTTTTTTAATTATCTAGACATCCTTCGAGCAAGATTGAGACATACACATATTACGGTAGAAAAATGTGGTTGTAATCAGTGAATAACAAATATTTTGAAATATACTATACAAATATAAAGATTCGGTGTGAGATACAAACAATGTAGCTGCTGTATTTGTTGTATTTATAATAAAATCGTGCGAACCAGTGTAATATGATAACTTAATGGAGTTTGTTTGATAGAAAAAAATCATGTTTAATCAATTTGTATTGATTTGACACATTTTATTCTAAAGTAGATAATAAATTAAGTTATAATTCAACAATTGTCAACGTCTTTAAAATTAAAATTTAACATTTAAGTGTTATATAATTAACGAAACATCAACGTGAAGAAAGTTATACACGAAACAACAAAATCTCTACAACCAGCCGCGTGCAGTCAGTAAATATACTCATGTTTGACACACACTAGCAAATACGATAATTTGTTAAGATGAAATGCATTCATGTTATAAGTAGTTAGCAATTCATTTACAACTAAGCTAGCCAATTCATGTTATGACTAAGTTAGCAATTCATGTTACAGATGTAAGTTAGCACTTTCATGTCAGAAGTAAGCTAGCAATTTCATGTTATAACTAAGTTATAAAAATTCATGTTACAATTAAGTTAGCCAATTCATGCTATGACTAAGTTAGCAAATTCATGTCAGAAATAAGCAAGCAAGATCATATTCTAAGCTAGCAAATTCATAATATAACTAAGTTAGAAAATTCAGGATATAACTAAGCTAACCAATTTATGTTTTCACTTGTTGAGGAACTTTCTGCGAATTTATTATATCTGTAGAAACAACTTTCGATAAAAGTATTATATACAACGGGTGGGAACGGAAGAACTCCTAGTATAGCTTCTGTAACAAGTTGTATTTAATGAGATTGTTAAGAAAGCTATGATAAGAGTATAAAACTTAATGATAAAGTTTCTCCAGAGAGATAATAGTAAATGTTTGATCAGAGACATATGATAAATCTGGTTTATTCTTAGATCAATAAATCCTGAATTGTAGATGAATGATGATACAGACAACGACTACATAAATCTAACTGACTCTGAACATTTGTAAATATTACTCTTATTTGTTTACTTTTTCATGCATCAATCTCTTTTGATTCCATTTACTAGATGATGTTTATCTTGGAATTAACTGCTGATTGCGAAGACACATACACATATAATGTGTTACCACTTATTAAAGAATTCCACTGGCAACAAATCTACGTTTCAGATTATATCCATTTTGTCAATGAAAAAAGAAATACGTATACCAGGGCCCGGTTTCACGAACGCTTATAACTTAAATAGATTTAAGATTGACTTAAATAGTTTGGCCTTAACTATGAGTATCTTATAAAATATTTTAAGTGGCTTTCACGAAACCTTTCTTACTTAGGTATAAATTTAGGGTTGATATAAGCGACCCAACAGCCGTTCTCCAGAAATCGTTACCATTTTTAAAAGTGAAATGTCGAAAAATGAACTTACTGTAAACATTTATTTTTTAACATAATTGCAAAATGCAAACCTTCGTAGTCTCGAAACAAAAATATAACGCACACCATTCTAAGACTGAGAAGGATATACGAGTTCAAAAAGTATACGTCAACTCCTACGTTACGGAGCATAGAATCACGAGCTCAAGTAGTAGATACATAGTTTTAAAATGCAAGTCTGTATTTCTGTCCATGTAAGTATGGAATATCATTCAATGGTGAGTAGTGAAACAAATTTAAGCAAACTACTTCGCAATATATACATGATTGTCAGAATAGCGCATGTAGAAGTCATCATCATTTTTTGTTGTTAAGATAAGATAACGTAACACAATTATGTCAACATGTGTATTTGTCACATACAGACATGGGGACCATTCTTTTCCAAATTGATGAAAAATTCAACATATACGGCACAAAATAAAATTTAAATTAGTTTGAAACATGACACTGTATGCTCATACATAATGACATATTTGATGTGCCATGGAGTTACGGAACATAGTAAAAATTAGAAAGTCTTGCCAACTCGAAAAAAACTGCATTTTAATATCGATTAAACAATACAAAAGTATGATTTATTAACAGCACAGAGTATTTCCTTATGTTTTTAACAAAATTTAAGTTTAAGTGTTGCCATATTACAAAATTACAATAATACTGAGCTTTGAATATAACAAATGAGACATATGAAGTAAGTATGATGGTATTAACCTAACTAAAATGCACTTTTACTGATATGTTCTAGTGTATATACCATGTAGATATATGAAATATACGACACTGATCGTGATGAACATTATAAATAGTCAATAAATTAGCTATTTGCGAAAAATTACTACGCTAAGCGGCGTTACGGAACATATGCTAAGCACCACGATGGGAAATGATTATATTAACAACCCATTCGTTTGGGTTTGACATAATAATTTTTGGTGACCGTGTAGGCCAAATAACTATTATGCAGTAAAGTGGGTGGTAATTTTAAATCCGGGCGAATTAAAACTCGAGGACGCGATCAGACTATAACTAGTGAGAAACATTTTTATATTAACAATCACATTTTGGAATGAAATCAAATCCAGTAACATTTTTTATAAATTTTATGCATAGTTTAGCTTAAATTTAACTTTGGTCAAACATTGCATTTGATATATACCTTAAATGAAAGGAAACTGTTTTGTCATATGTGTATTTACAAAGTATTTCTAAAATTGAACTGGCAAACACTTTGGTATTGCTAAATTTATTTTGTAATATATTTTATTTTCATTAAAATACTGCAATTACTTATTAAAGTATTTACTCGTTTCTTACCCAATGATAAAAGTTAATAAAGTAAGAATATCATTAAATAATAATAAATAGTATGGTATCTAAAGTTAGCTTAGCAGATGTGGTCTTTAAAGAAATTTGATAAGATATTCCATCATATTTTATGCGTTCCGAAATTCCTAGCTGTTTTATTCGGATTTTGAATATATGTTTCGTAGGTGCAAGAGACGTTTAAAATTGTCTTTGTGCAACGTCTCTGATGGGTGCTCATGTTGATATTGGTCATCAGTGGTGAAGACATTTTTCGAAGCAATAACTGGAAATTTCAACTGATAACGCACAAGATAAAATGAAACTTTTGAATGAGATCAACATTCTCAAATCTTTAGACATGCTGATTTTTTAAGTCATTGTTTAAATGTGTAAGAATCATTGTTAATTCGATTCAGACATTGCCAATTTGTTAAATATTCTTTATTGTTGTTATGACCATAATTTTGCATAAATTGGTTACACAAATATGTTTTGTTACAAATTTGAAACACATACAGGTGTGTCAAATATGAAAATCTCCACGGACGCAAATATTTTCATTAATTTTCATCATATGAGACTGGAAAACGTTCAGTTAGTCTGTTTACGTAGTAAAAGTACTGTGATAATGTTAAATGCATTCAATTTAATTCAATGATCGCATAAATCTTTATTATTACAATCTAAGTTCCGTAACAAGCCCTCTATACTCCGTAACGAAATGAATTTTCATTCTCAGTTGAAGAGACATCAACATTTTTTCTTTCCACTTAAAGAAATATGTCAATGAATGTATTAATAATTGTAATATTAATACTATGACAGTCATCCATTACAGAGATTTCATATTTATCCTTCATCCTGTACCTGCACTAAAATATGTTTTTTTACACATGTACCGTAATTGTAAGTGCTAAGGCCTAATTTTGCTTTTAACATAATCAAATGATCAAAAGAGGAATATCGAAAACAATAACAGCTTGTTTCTTCCATAAATTATATCATATAGCATGTCAAATACTTGTTACGGAGAATAGTCGTTACGGAATCCCTGTGTTCCGTTAAAGTTTCCCTCAATAAATGTAGAAGTAACAATAATTGTACGCGTTACTTGCACTTGATCACACCAATGTACAGTGGCAAACAACAATTCAATGTAAAACACCTATGTTGTCGCTAGCAACTGTGCTACGCTCGTTATAGAAGCATAGTTTCTTAAATGCGACATTTAAAAATTTGAGTTTGGGGTTAATTTGTTCATTCTCCTTAGGACAGATAAGATTCAAACTTTGTTTTCCACGATATTTGACTCATTGTAGTATTAGTAAACGATTTAACAATTAACAACAACACCTTTTGGAAAGTAATTTAACCATGCAAAAAATAGTTACGGTAACATAGGACTGTTTTGGAGACAACCCTAAAAAGTAGAAAATCTTAGAATTTCATATTCGTATCAGTAGAATATCCTTAAAACATACAATTCACTACCCATATATGGAAAATAAATACATATTACAAGCAATAACAAACCTTAGATTAATTATTTTTTAAAGCAAATTTTATTAAAAATAGAGCTGGAGACACGGCCTTTTTCTACTTATTGAAGTTTTTGCTTAGCAAAATTTTGCCAAAAGGCGTAAGTTTTCAATGTTTCTTTTGTACCACTTCAGCAACAACAATCTAAGTTAACATTACCAAATGATTAAAACCATAAGTGTTGTTTCACGTTGTGTATATAGTCGTAGATAACCTGGAGACACGTGTTTTTCAAAATGGTAACCATTTCTGGAGAACGGCTGCCAAACTTAAACCAATAATACTACCGAAGAGTACTAGATGTCCAACGTGTTTTATTGGTGGACTCTATAACGTAAACGGGTAGACTGTTGTGCTTGAAACATTGTGTTTGTCTGGCATAGGTTCGAACCGTGAATGTTGATTTTTTTCACTTTTGATCCATTCTTTTTATTATTGTCAATCATTTGTTTTTGTTTTTTTTCATTATGCACAAATTATCTTACCTTCACTTCATTGCTGTATTTGTAGAGTTTATTATTTTCTGAAATTGCAATATTGTGCATCAGCGAAGATTGAATAATAAGTGATAAGTATGTATTTAGTGGATAATATCAGGGTACATAGTTATAAGATTCATACAAAATCTCATATCTTTTAGGCCATTATCAAAGTTTGGAGACGAGCGTCATTTAATTTGAAAAACCAAAAACTGCAAAATTGCAATGCAAACTATGATGCCCGTCTTGGCTAACTTAAAAACAAGGTGGTATGTCAAATTTATTACTAGTATGTGATAAAAGTACCCTTTGCAAAATATTTGGTTTACAACTTTTGAATGTCTCCAGGCAGTTACTTAAAAGTTATACTTGAATGTCCGCCTTACAATATGCTTGGCATTCTCTTACTGTCTTACAACAGGTTTGACATTCATGGATTGGCTGGACAGTGTGTTTAACATGCATTGCATGTCTTGCAAGAGCATGGTGGTTAGAAACGTTTACATTATTTGTTTTTAAAATAGTTCGACTTTCATTACTTGCATCTGAAAATTATGAACTGAAATGTTTTGTAAAAATCTTACATACTCTTATATACTATTTTTTGTTAAAATCTACAAGCTATAAATCTTGAATAAAGAAATCACGAATTAATTTAGCATACTTAATAGTCATGCCTCGTAAACAAAAATGCTGAATATAGGTGTGAATACTTAAGCGAAAAAGGCAACGAAGTATTTAGATTTAGGGGAAAATGAAGGAATTGAATAAAGGTATGATTGCAATGTGTTATAATACGAAAAATAACGACAATAAAACACCGTTGGATTACGGTGCGATTTGGTGGCGAATGTGTATTAAAATTAGAATTAATGAAATTGATAAAACTAATTAATCAATTTTCTGTTGGAATGATTGTCATCTCTTAAATCTTAACAGAATGACGATCGACCTAGATATTAAAGCGTTTATCCGTTTTAATCTGCTTGTTTTATTGTTATTTATATAATAATACAGAAACTCAAGTCCGCCAACACGAAGTCTTAAAGTAGTGCATAAACTGTCATACTCAGTCTTATACGTGAAGAGACGAATAAGTTAAACGGTGAAATGAATCGTAGCAGATGAAAATCAGTAACTCTGATATATTCTATCTTCCGAAGTACTTCTTAAACCACACTAAGTGTCCCTTCGTCGGAATTCCCGTCGTCTAGGGACTCTATAGCCAGTCAAACATAAATTTAGACGAACATTAACCATTTGTTTATATTTATATATAATAAGTAATGTTTACATTCAGTTTATTCTACCCGTTCACTCAATTAAATTTTTACTCATAACTATTTAAGACCGGGTTAAATTGTAAAATGGGTTGTGAAACGCATTTTAACTTAAAATTGCTAAAAATAGAAAAAATAAGGTAAATCTAGAAATTTAAGATTGGAATGCGTTCGTGAAACCAGGCTCTGATAAATTGCCCAAACGACATTTAATAGGCATCACGTGATTCTAATGTACGTACGTTTTAAATATGTATGCATCTTATAAATAGTTATAATATCAGCATAATATTGTATAATGTTTTTCTAAGTCTTCTTACAAAACTATATCTGTATATAGCACTTACACTCTGGACAAACTGTGTATCATATTGAACTGTCAAAGTTGACAAGGAACTGATTTATACTATAATTTTTAGTATGTTCATTGCTTTTCATATATAGTATATTTTATTTGTTAAGTCAATTGGATACATTGATTCATTTAACAAGAAAAGTTGACATAACTTGAAATAGAATATATCAGAAAGTGAAAACAGCAGACATATTTTCTGATATATCGTCGATTGGATTGTTTGTAATTGCCATTGTGAAGGAAACAGACTCACATTAAAGACATTATATAGATTGATGTAGTATATTTCAGTATTATTCTAAAAGTAAAAATCTTTGTTGATTCGTTCATGTTTTAACTTTGGTGACAAACAAAATTATAACACAAGATAGCTTACCTGAGAACTAGATTCTAAAGGCATCTTACACAAAATTGTGAACATTTTTATTTTTAACGGTATGAAATGTCGAATATGTGCACACAAAGCACAGCACACGACGGACAAAGACCTATTACAAAAGCTCAACTTGAGCACTACGTTCTCATGTGAGCTAAAACGATATAAAAATTACAAGTATTCACCCAAAATACATTATTGAAAAATAAAGCACTAACGGAAACATTCCATGTAAAATAAAACAATAAAGAAACAATAAATTCTGTTTAGGGCTGTCACGATCTATCGGTATACTGGTATATTGCAATACGCAGCTGCGGCAATACGTGCCGCGATACGAATTAATAACGTACCGGTATTTGGCGATATGTTTATTTCAATGGAAAATATTTCCCTTCGCAAAATGGAAGTTGCGAATCATATTTGTTTTCAATTGTTCATTTAATTAAAGCTTTTGTTACAAAAAATAAACCGATGCGCGTTCGTTTGGTTGTTAGGAACTTGTACAAAACATGTTCTTGATTTGAATACTTCGGGAAAGGAAGTTGTGAAACTAGCATGGCGTCCAGAAGCATGATTGCTAGGACGTTCTGCAGCTAAGGGCTGGTTGTTTCTATCAACGTACGCATTTTTATGCAAAAAAGTATCGCAGTCTTAATTGACAGTATAGACTTAAATTGGCTGGATTCTATCAGTAGCTGCATGTAAGATATTCAATGTTTCTGTTAAATACAGCGGAGGCACAACGAATTAAAAAACCCACAATATATCGTGGTACGTATCGCGATACGGTGCTAGCGTATTGCAATATATATGTGATTAGCTTCTGGCGTATCGTGACAGCCATACTTCTGTTGTTTCAACAAAATCTATTTTATAAACACGCAACTACTTGTAGAAGACAATCTATGAATTTTATATCACATCAAAATTCATCAAATATTCTAGTGCGTGTAAATGATTATGCATAAATCCTAAACGTTTGCATATATTATCTATTATGTTCGATAGATTACTTCCCAAAGGAAACATTGTATATTTTATGTTATATATGACTGACATCTAACTAGCTAGGGAATGTATTTTTCCCCATTCCTGTGTATCAGTTTTCTAAAATATCATCAAGTCAATTCAGACAAGAAAATAGTCCTGTGGTTTTATAATCAACAATACTGGTTATCGTCAATATTTACATATAAAATATAGATAAAACATGGTGAAAAACAGGTTATTATTAATTAACAAGGAAATGCATGTACAAGTTTAGTGAAAGTAAAATCTGCTGTTCGTATTGCTAATTATACAACCAAAAATGCTCATAAACAAATTCATTTTCTATAAATTACAAGTGAATTACAGTCCAGTCAGTATTTTTTTTCTTCAAATGTAGCCTAACAAACAATAATGACAATTGTAAATGTTACGATGTTTTTAGATAAACCTCTCCAACAGCTCGTTTATTGTTTTGATTGCTTCATTCTTACACACGATCAACACAGTAATAAACTATTTAGTTTACCAAGAAATTGCCACTGACTATACTATATATATATCACAACTGTCAATGATTTTATCTGCAGTGTTTCAGACTGAAATCTTTGTCATATAATCCAATAAATCAGCCTATTGACGCTACATTCAGTTAAGTCAAGTCTTAAAGTCAAGACAAGATATGAATATATATAAATATATCAGAATATTGTTAAGAGTTCCAGGCTACCTTCATTTCCAATCAAATATTATCACATATACTATATATACTATTTTCAATATTTACCCAAAATTGTTACTGTGACTTTGGAGTAATATAAATTGTATTAGTCAATATTTGCCTCGTCTGCATACAATTATATCGATTAGATTGTTTTTAAAATACAGTTATATTCTTGTATTTTCGCCCGGTAAGCGTAGTCGGTAATACGTTAACTGTTCATCCAGTTTAATATCAGGGCTGAGAACATGCCCCTGTACATTGATGATCATAAAATGTTTTCTGCAACCAATACCTTGTCTACACTTTGTCAACTAGCTCAATAATCAGCCAGTTTAGCCCAACTTAGGTCAAAAGATATACGCCTATCCGTCTACAGTGACTAGTTTGACTGTCTCATTATTACTTTTAGAAACTGTCCTTGAATTATATTGTTTTGATTTCATATCGATAGTAACTGTCCTTGAATTATTAAATACCCTTACGACAGTAACCTTCAAATATTCAGATTTTGAGCTTTCTGCATAATTATTTGAGAGAACACACATTAAAATATCAAACATAATTGTTTATATGGATGTTTAAGAACATTAAGATTCTGTTTTATTTTATTGTACGTATCAGCCTATAACAACAATCCAAGTGTATGATATTTTGAATGTGACGTTAATGTAAACTGTTCAAAATCTTCAATTATGAGGGTTTACAAATCAGTAAATCAACATAGCTATTACTGCATTAAAACAAAAGATGAAATATTATATACAAACACCACTGTTTTTATATGGTGTTAAATTCGCTAAGTTCTTACAAAATCGTAAATTGGACAACAAATAATGAGCCCGCTAATTTTCAGACAGATAGTAATCATTCAATCGGAAATAAGAAACCATACAATGGATCATTATATGATTGTGTAAAGCCAAACAAACATTAATGTCAGTCATAGACATTAAACGAATAGATATATTTCTTCCTGAAATTACATGGTACATTTTTTTTATGAGGAATTTTATAAGACATTAACAACTTTTAGAGTGTCGAACTTTCGATTTCAAACGAGTGTTTTGTCGATATCTCCATTCAATGGATGCAAACATTCATCTTGTGTTATTAAAACTGTGCATTGAGTTGTTATACCGGTTGCATTGGCAATACCATTCAATCAAATAGATCTACATTAAAAATGAAGTGATCAAACTCTATCGATATGCTCTAGTTTGCTCTAGTTTGGCAAACACAGACCATTCTCAATTTTTTTAACGCTCAGACCAAGGGTCAAATTGCTAAAAACAAAAGATAGCGTGTATATATTGCTGGATCCTGGCATAATTTACAAGCGAGTGTTGTGAAAGATATTTTATAACATTCATAACATTCTTAAAAGAATTTACGCCACGGGTTGGGCATAAACAAGTAAAAGGTGGAAGCACAAAAATAGTGCGGTTAAAAACAAGGATTTAGTGTTAAAGAAAGTTGTGCCTGGAAGACTACGACTTAGCCTGCTGCATATGACCAATGGTCAAATATTTGATTCTTTGGTCGTCCTTGGAAAATCACTTCTGACGGTAGGTGTTAGTAACTTGAAGGAGTGTGTAGATGAATGACTAGACTGGCAATTGTTTGGTGTTGGTCTGATATCTTTGCTACCAGGTTATGCACCTTGTGCAGGAGTGTTAGTTGGGTGTTCTTTCAGCGTTCTTGTAGAGATTACCATTGTAGGTTGTTATCATGTCGGTAACACTAGATCTGTTTCTATATTTGTTTTTACAAATCTTGCTACACGGCGTTGGATCTTGTCTGACTTTTAAAAGTTAGCTTCTCATAGGGATCCCAGATGGTTGATGAGTACTCTATAATTGGGCAGACGAATGGCATCTAGGTTGTTGCTTTAACTCTTGAGTATAGGGTGTGTTTAAGTTCTGTCGGACAAACTTGAGACGTCTGGTTGCTTTGTTAGAGATATTGTTGATATTTACCTCAAATCAAGATGGCTATTGATTATAAAGCCGAGGTAATTCGCTAACTGAACCAGTTTGTCTACATATCTGTGTAGGATATCACAGGCATTGTCATTTAAGATAGTCAAGTAGGTGATATTGTCATTTGCAAAGAGTCTGACATTAGGACAAGAGAGTTTAGCATGTCATAGGTATAGTATAGAAAACATTTGGACATAGGACGGAACCTTGTGGAACACATGATTCAACAGAGACTTGGTCAAAATGTTCTCCTTCAAGTACAACAGCCTGGGTTCTTTGACTGATGAATGCTTTGACCCATAGGTTAGTTCGGTTTTTTCTACCTTAATGCTCAAGTTCATGAATAAGTAGGTTATGAGATATTTTGTCGGATGTTTTATGCATAACGTAGTGTAACTGTATTTAAACTTTAAAAGTTCATATCAGTGTACAGCACGGGAATTGTTGAATTTACGTGCGTAGCTATTTTTTATTGTAGACATAAACTGACAGTTCTCTGGAATCTAGGAATTTAGTTAGATCTTGCTTTTATCATGGGTTTTAGTAGTAATGTAAGGATTTTATGTATTCAGTGAAATCCGTGCGCAGTTGGCGCGAATATTGCCTATTTAAGTACACGTTTTCATTGTTTTACTGTCACTATTCATTTTGCGTTTGGTTCACTCGTACGTTTAGAATATTATTATTGGCGTTGTCTATGATTATTATCAACGGAATCATTCTAGCCTGGTGAGTATAATTTTTTCAGGATCTTGTATTTTTACGAAAACATTGTAATTTTAATATTTTACTTCAGATTTATTTTAGGTTTAACCAAATTGTCGGTACTGTAACAATTTTGCTTTAATTTAAACTTTTTTGATATCGTTGGTGGTATTTGTCGCGAATTTAGAGTATAAGATATCATGTTAGTTTATTAGAATTTAATACTTTTATATTATTGATAGAGCTACTGTACACGTAGATTTCTTGTATTTTTTATTTGTTTTATTGAATATGTTTTGAATGTAATGCAATTGTATTTTCAGGCTGTATTTTATATGTTGATAATTAATATATTGAAAACTACTTTTCTCAGCATTGTATCTGCTTCCTGTTTTTGTAAATGGTAGCAACTTTTGCTGTGCGCCAGTCAGATGGTGTGTCCCTTGTTTGGATAGAATTGTTAAAGATGATTGTAAAAGAGGATTGGAGCTATGTAAGATGCAAGTTCCTTCAGTACTCTTGGAGATATGGAGTCTGGTCCTGTGACGTTGTTGATGTTGAGCAATTTCATCCACAACTGTTGATGGGATCAGGAGTGAAAATATCATAAAATGTACTAAACCTGATGATGTTATAGCAACTGAGGCATAAGTTGATCCTTCCATCACAGGAAATCAAATATTTTCCTCAAATTACAAATTCTGGCGAAAAGACAGACACGTTAGTCCAGGAAGAGGGTCTTTCTTGCAATCAAGAACACATTCCATAGTAGTGAAGTGCCAGAACTTCAAACAGACTATCAGATAGTCTGTGCCAAGATCAACCTTGTATGTTATAAATGACTTTACTGATTCAGACACTTTCAAAATAGATTACATGAAGACGAATATCACAATACACTATATTGGTTGCTAAATATTTCATTATTACTACTTTACAAATGTAATACCAGAAAAAATGCTTATTGTGTTGACGATTACTGTCACTAATGTTTGTTTGGTCAAACACTATCATATAATGACTCACTGTATGGTTTCTTATTTCTGATTGAATGATCACAATCTGTCTTACATCAAAAGACGTCGTTATTTTTGTTCAATATAACATTTTGAATGAAACTATGGAATATTTATAAATATCTTGAATAATAAGGAGGATGTGTTAATAAAAGATTTGTAAATGTAATATTTTATTTCTTATAAATTTAGACGTTGTGTGCTACTATATACACTATTTTGAAAATCTTAGACTTAACAGAATATCGATTTCCTTTTTACATAATCATAAAACAAGAAAACAAATACATATGTAATTAATTTTCAAAATCAGTCGATCATCCTTTCAGCTCAGTCCCTAGCTCCTCTGACAACTAAGCCTTTGGTCGCTTGTTTGATTCCGCATGGTATGTGCTTATTATTAGGTTAAAAGCTTGGGTCCAGAGATCTATGCAAAAAAAGTCGCATTCATTCCAATGAAATGTAATTCCATAGAAGTAGATATTCATCTGATCGAAGTCAACACTCATCAATAGATCGATTGATTTTTGTATAAATTATACAACATTTACATAAAATTACTGTACATGTAATAAGATAAATATAGAAAAATTAAAAGTATGCCAATCATATCATATACATAAAGGATGACACACAAAATATGGGGAAATCACCTTGTTACAATTGTGGTCCTTGTAGTAATCATTACAGTGAGGCAAATGAAGACATGAAATAAAATTAAGACAATTAAAAAGAAAAACAAAGAGTTTAGTAAAATATGATTATTTTACAAGGGGACGTACGAACATGAAAAAGATTAGAAAACTTCAATGCACTTAATAAGATACAACTATAAATGACCAATTATCAATCAAATATATCTACACTTAAACATTTCACAACAGTAATTGAAATAATGGTAATGATAAAATTATCTAAATATCAAACAAATAAATAAATATCATTACAAATGTCTTTTTAGCCTTGATTTTTTAACTTTTATGTATATTTTAGGGACAGATATCTTATACTTAAAATTTTACTAAATTAAAAATGTGATCCTTAACCTTAGATTTAAAACAAGAAATGGATATTGTACCTTTTGTGCTAAAGTGGACCACAAACTACAACCATTATAATATACTATGTACAATAAATAAAATATATGTTCTTTCAGTTCTATTCTTTAATATACGATACAATCTTATCATAAACTTGTAGGCATTTGTATTCAACAATATATCATGTCACATGTGACTTAATGTGTGATATTTCCTTACAAATCGCGCAGTGGAGACGACAAAACCTATGATAGATGTGTATATTTGCATTTTGATAAACCAAATTTGTCTGGCAATCTCTATATATGAATATTTAAGTCAAATTTTGTATCTCACACTAGAACAAACTATGTTTGACATATAAACGCATATCGAAAATAGCTCCGCAACTAAACGATTAAAAAGATACTTCAATGTTTACTGTTTATAGAATTATATTGGGTCGTAGGTTCGATTCCCGGGCGGGGCATACTTTCGTATTAATTATTACATTTTGTAATCTAAGATATTACTAGAGATTGAATGACATATCATTCATACAGATGATGATTATTCTTGACAGAAAATTTTAAGACATTAATTTTACTTGACAGGTGACATTTCTAAATGTTTATTATATTTATGTAGATAAACATTTGTCATATGTAATTTTTTAAAGCGACCATGGCTGTAGCTGAGTAGTGAGACAAGTACAGTCATGTACACTACTACTACTAGTAGTTGAGAAAATAAACCGAGTTCCTAAATGTTCAGCATGGTATCATTTTAAATTTTGTAGAGATTTTTATCAACATGTATATCGACTTCAATGAAAATAACACTTACTCGTATGTTTGGATGTTTGAAAAAGATGCAGTGTATTGATTTTAACTCGGCTTTTAACAGAAAATATGTTTAAACTATTCAACTCGTTATCTATACATGTACGAGTATAGTAACGATCTCATTTAAACACAGGAACAATGCGAACCAAATGTAGCTATCATTTATATCGTATAAGCTACCCAGATATTATTCGTCTAAAGAATATATAGAAATTCCAAGATTTAAGGCATTGTAAATTAGGTTGATTTAGAATAGTTTTGACCTCCAATATCGTGTGGTCAATTGATACTGATCACATTACCTTCTAGAAGAAAATTTTCGTTTTTATTTCCTCTGCGAAAATTCTAGACATTTAGTATTAGCTTCAACTATTCCTCTGACTTGCAAATAAAGTAAGTTGAAGTTGGCTGTCAATCATCTAGTCTATCAATAGCTTTTCCGATGACCACATAACACTGTGATTTAATCTGTGGCGAAATGAAACACTCAAATCATGAAAGTGTATGTAATGAATGGAACATTTGAATACCAATATCACTTAATGTATATTAAAAAAGCAATTTAAATTATTAGAGATTTGCTTTTTCAATTTTGAAGAAATGAAAAACTTAAATTGATAGTCAAAAATTATATACTAAAAGTGTGTAAGTGTTAGAGAGTTAACTAATTCTACCAGCGAGCTGCATAAATCAGTCGATATTGTATTCACCACTTTAACGAGCTTGAACAATTTTAAGAGTTCAATATTACAATTTGAACAATTCATCTTATTATCATTATATGCATTTGTCAGTCCTCGACTCCGATCCTCACACATAATTCCACTTGGATATTTTGGACAATTCCCATGTTTCATTTATAGTCAACTGTGTGTAGTACAGTAGTACTGTACTAATATTTAAACAATTTCTTTGACAATACTTAACATTTTTGATACTTAATATTTTGCATGGTCCGAACAAGAAAAGAAAACAATGAAAACGAATAAAATAGTATATCTATGTCAGACAATATATGGAACAGTACAATTGAGAGTTCATAAAAAATAACACATCAAGTTTAAATCATGCCTGTAGTTGACACATGATCTACACTCCTTAGAAATACCAATGTCATCAGATTGTTTTACTTAACATTGTCAGTATTTAAATAACTGTTCAATGTATACCATATGTAAAACACAACATGTAATTATGATTACTTCATCGAAGAGATGAGCTTTTAAGTGTTGTTGTAATGCAGGACTCAAGACTGCACTAATCAGTGGAGTGTCATTAAAGTGAAAGTTAAATTGCAATTCTATATGTAGCCGCCCGGCTAGCTCAGTTGGTAGCTCGCAAGTCTACTGATTGAGGGGTCGTGGGTTCGATACCCAGGCGGGACATATTTTCGTGGAGCTTGGTCATGAAATTATTTCTACGGCCATTCTCCCTTCTACCAATGATTTTTAATTATGTAGGGCAGTTGTCAGTCACTGACGAAAGTATGCGCTTAGTAGTTGGTTAATAGCTAAATCCAGAGATTTAGCCTTTCCAGGAACAGTGAGTAGGTTGACTGGCCGCATTTATATGACCTATAAAATGTGTTGCTACGGCGTTTAACCAAAAAAAAACAACACTTTTTATAACCCGGGAACTCTAAATCGCGCATCCTACCACTCAACCACTGCCCCTACTATTATGTTGTACATGAGTCTCATGTATACTATATAGAATCTCTATAGTACCATCATCTAACTTGAGGCTGATGTTGTAGATTTGGAACAAGAAAAAAGTAAACGTCCATTTAAATATATTAGATATATGTAATATTCACTTTACTGTAGTTAATAATACCCAAACAAATATAATAAACATAGACATTTGTAGCAGATTGTGTACATGTATTGTATTACTTGTATTACATAAGTTTCTATCGTCACAACATGTTCTCAACGTACAACCACCAATCATATATTGTTTTGGTGTAGCTATACACTTGAAGAATTCATCTATTGAGGAAGAGTCGCATGGATTATTTGTACACGTTCTAATAACTGAATCATAATGTGTCACGTTATCAAACATTCTGTATCGTACTTTCTGAAAAAGATAAATAAACACTGTATAGTTCATTTTTTCTCGACTGTCAAAGTTTAAATAATTTCACGTCGACTGAATACACGCTATCTCAATATCACGATTGATAGACAAAGAACAATTGTAACACGCGAAGTCACCGTGAAATTATTCATGTTTCGACAGTTGAGAAAAACGAACTATACACGTATTAACAGGGATGGAACGTTAGATTCTTTGTAACAATTTTGTTCAAATTTCTCAGTATCTTTATACTGATAAACTGATGAACATTTAATTTGGATTTACGCCTTTTATTTACAATTATATAAGGTTGTGTAACATGTCACAGTCGGTAATCGAATCTGAAACCTTCGGCACTTGCAACTGAATAAAACATTTCTGCAGAAATGTAAATAAAACATTTCGTTTGTTTTCTTATTGTTGTGATTATTGTGCCGCTCATCAACAATACTTGTGTTATTACCGTTACACCTGAGCAGGTTTCCTTACTAGTCCATGCTTGCTTGTCATTCCAAATATCTGACAATTTCTCTCAAAACAGAGTTGAATTTTAAAAACTGTCATTTTTTTCATGGATAGATGTAATATGTCACAAACATGAGTCTAACCTGCACCATGAATGTGACGAGATAAATTAAGTAATCGAGATTATTCAAATACAACATTGGTTTGTTTTATAATACTATAATACTTCAAATATACTTCAAATATTACAACACTACAATAAACTGTCAGTGTTTAATATGGAGTTATTAATGCTATTATTGTTGAAACTGTCACTAGTACTTGGAAACATTTTGTGTTTAGTATTCGAAAGATAAATACTATGTACATGTTTATATGTCTGTATTATGACGAACCATTGAAAGGTTTGGTTTTCAAAAGTCCAGCAAATGAAAACATGAGACAGGTGTTAAGCTTTCACTCATTTAGAATATCATCCCTTTAACAACTGATACAGGTTTTAATGTTATCAGGGATTTTAAGATAAATCTTTATTAAAGATATCCTTCTAGTTACCAGGTTTTTAAAAAAACAACTAGGAGTCAAGCGCTTCGTTTATCAATTCTATAAATCATATGTTGTAAAAGTAGATACATTCCTCCTCAGTTGAAACTTTTTTAAGAGTCCTGTATGATTATTAGGGTCGTTATGCAGCATTAATTTGCTTTATTAACCTAACAGGGGACATATTTAACTTTTTTATTTCATCTTGAGCGTTATCCTTTGGAGGAATAATCCACCAGAAGTCGATAACAAATAAATTAAACATATGATTTATGTCAGCTAAACTGTGAAATATTTTCAACATAGATCACTATAACATTCTGTTGAAGTCACATCAGTCAATATTAAGTCAGCAGAATGATCAATGTATCACACATGTTTTGGTTTCGTTCCAAATCTTTATTCGTTCACTGTCCAACAACCACAATAACTGCATATTCAACTACATTCACCAATTTTTCGCACTAAAAGACGGACATGGGTTCAACTATTGACCATGGTGAAAAAGCCCCAAAACAATTAATTAGGAGGGCTAAGAGTACAATTCTGATAAATTCAAAGAAGGGTTCAATGTCAGTAAGGAAGGTTTATGCCAGTAAGGATGGGTAATGCCAGTTAAGGATGGTATTTACCAGTAAGGGTGTGTGGATAATCTCCTAATAGATATAAGTTTAACCTACCATACATCTCTCACCATCACTACATTTAACTTTATAAGCTTTATAATTATCTACTGGATCTTTGTCACAATCATGTGCTATACATTTCCAACATTGTAAACCATCTCCTACAAATATATAACAGTATATACGTCTTAGATATCACCATGAGTTTAAAATATAAATATATAACAATATACACGTGTTATATATCACCATACGTTTAAAGTATAAATATATAACAATATACACGTGTTATATATCACCATACGTTTAAAGTATAAGTATATAACAATATACACGTGTTATATATCACCCTGAGTTAAAAGTATAAATATATAACACTATACACGTCTTAGATATCACCATGAGTTTAAAGTATAAATATATAACAATATACACGTCTTAGATATCACCATGAGTTAAAAGTATAAATATATAACACTATACACGTCTTAGATATCACCATGAGTTAAAAGTATAAATATATAACAATATACACGTGTTATATATCACCATGAGTTAAAAGTATAAATATATAACAATATACACGTCTTAGATATCACCATGAGTTTAAAGTATAAATATATAACAATATACACGTCTTAGATATCACCATGAGTTTAAAGTATAAATATATAACAATATACACGTCTTAGATATCACCATGAGTTTAAAGTATAAATATATAACAATATACACGTCTTAGATATCACCATGAGTTTAAAGTATAAATATACAACAATGCCAAATAAACACGCAGAACATTTCACGGAAACTAAGTAACAAAACATCATTTACAACAACAACGGGTCTGAGATGTCCATACATTATCAATGAACTTCTCAGGAGGAGAGACAAAACATTCCTTATCAAACAGAAACAGTTGCAGATTGATAGTTATTGTTTATGGTGTGTTTATCAAACGTTTAGCTTTCTAGCCATTGTTTCATGTAAATAGTAAAAATTACGCCCCCCTCGCAGCTCAGTGAATACATTACATTACAAAACATTCCTTATCAAACAGAAACAGTTGCAGATTGATAGTTATTGTTTATGGTGTGTTTATCAAACGTTTAGCTTTCTAGCCATTGTTTCATGTAAATAGTAAAAATTACGCCCCCCTCGCAGCTCAGTGAATACATTACATTCACCCGCTGCCTTAAAACGTGTCGATTTACTATGAACCCTTGAACGACCAATGAAAGTTTAATCATATGTTTTATAAACTGGCAGCCATGTGAAATTCACTGTCTGCTCTGTTAAATAAAATGCAGAAAAGCTCAAAGTCTGAATATTTATTTTAAAATGTTTAAAGGAAGTTTAATATTTTATGAATGTTTTATAGGAATTAAATTCTAAGTTATGTGTAAGCTATCATTTTACTTATGGCCGTTCACCGTTGTGTTCGAAGCTGTCAACTTCTTCCTTTGAGCAAAAACAAAATAATGTTATCTCTGAGTTACATAAATAAGTATGACCCGTCCCAGCTGGAATCGAACACGGATCACAAGATTTTAATTTGAACGCACTATCACCGTACCTGTATTATTTTAGTAGTTAGTATACATAACTGAGCTATAAATGAAAGAATCAATCATTAAAGTTGATCTAGAGCAATACTAAATTATTTATTTAGAAGATAATCATCGTGATGAGTAGCACATTTTTTATCAAGATATTTAAAACAAAAGAAGCATTTCATTATCTTGATTGATTTTATGGATGATATTGTGAGCATTTTTTTAGGTTAAATTGTTGATCTATAGTATATAAAGCTAGATTTTTGATAAATGAAAGTGTACATGTATGTCCATTAATCATCAGTATGATATATCTTAACCTTATTAAGTAATTCTGATGAATACTTTATTTAAGGCAGATATAAGATTACTGTTTATATAGAGTGGACATGATAAAGATGTTACTTTCTTGGAAAATGTTCTTTTCGATGTATGACTCAGAACAACTTTTGTATTTCGTTCCGTTTGTTCACTTTATTTCAAAACATTAATTATGGTTCGTTAAAAATTCCAATTAAATCGTCAGTCTTGTAGCCGCGATTTAACGAAAATGTCACGTGCGTTACGTGATGTTGCAGGATTTAAAATAACTTTAAAGTTTATCAATGCGACCTTTACACGGATCGTATAGCGTGATATCATTAAGAAGACGGGAATACGATACAGAATGTCAAGCTCCTGTTGTTGTACGGTCTTAAGAAGGAGAATAAAAACTTTTATTGTTTATTGTTGTCGTATTGCATTTGAATCTTTGATTAAAAATAATAAGAAAACTGAAAAAAAAATAAACAGTGCAAACCCTCAGTGCAACAGTTTTCCACATTTTTGTATGAGTGCCTATTTACATGCATTTCGTATTTAATGTTATGACGGGACAAGATAAAATTGCTCGGCTGTTGTACGACCTTTTTTACTTTTATTACATAATGATGTCGTTATAACATGAGAACAGAAAGAAAACGATATCATGTGAGATATGTTGAATATGTTTAAAATTAGATCTATTTTTAATAATCTAAAGACGCTTTGATCTCAAAGTTGAAAGTTTTGAGTTTATTCAATGTAGGGTATGTACCGGTATTTAATAAATAATATGAAGAAAAACGTTACCTTTGTGTATCATTTCCAAACAACTTGTAACAAATAAAATCATATGAGTTTGGTATTTCATTACAGCTAGTATCGTTGTTCACACAGGTAAAAATCAAATTAATTGTAAAATATTCCCTATATCTTAGGTTCCAATCATCTTTAAAGTCAATTATACCATTTCAAAAGTTTAATAGTTTATATCACATTTTCCAACTAGAAAACCAAATATAAACATCGCTCGCGTATCCTAAACGATGTTTGCTTTGTCATGGGCAGCATAAAACGTAAACGTCAAATTTTAGTCAGCTCCACTTATTCAAAATCAGATAAAACTTAGTTTCAAGTTTTATGTATGTTTAACCATTCTATTCTATAATTTGTTGTAAAATAAGCATGGAACACAATTGCACAACAGTTGAGTCATACGTAATGAAACATTAAAGAAAATGGCACAAGTGACTAATAATAACTTTCATATAGAGATTCTATGAAAAGAAAATTCATTAACTGTATACATAGTACATACTTTTGAATATTTCATCGTAATAAAATATTCATTAAATCCATATATAAAAGGCATAAACATCACTTCTAATTATTTCAATATCCCTAATTGTCATGAATAACTTCCTTTTAAAAGCTACACAAATATTTGCAACATTTAAAGTATCATAGTGAACACTATAGAAACACTTGACTGTTGTACAGAGCCATCGAGTGATGCCTGGATTCACCAATACCAACAAAACAACTAATATCGTTTTTCCGATTGCCCCGTTAAATACCATGGACCATTACAGTTGATGTGTAAAATTTCTAAATGAGTTCTAGCAATTACCATAAATAATTCGTTTCTGATTACTTCACTTAGAATAAACAGAATATTTATCAGCAATAATTTACGTACTGGTAAATAAGATTTAAAATTTAAAAAAAATACTGGCAAATACTTCATGTGAAATCTGCGTTAAATGTTTTGGAAGACATCTTGCATCACGAGAACATCCATGATGTGTCTGCATTTCTATTTGAAAATACTTGTGTGTGGGTCAAACCGTTTTCAAACGATTTACACTAAGTTTAGTCATAATGAATGTCGCCAGTATAACTTGTATGAATTCCACTTCCAAGTCAATCTACACTAGAGCTAGAGTTATAACCATTGAATAGCAAGACAAGAGTTTAAACAGTTCGTATTCTTCGTTTATCCCTATTTAAATATAAATGAGATTCATAGATGACTCTTTTTAGTATTTTAAAGAGATATACAGGGAAATGACTGTACCAAAATATAGAACAAAGTCTTTAAAACAGTATAAAGAACGTAAGAAATCAATCACTTACTAATAACATGTGTCACTTATAACATTCAACTGAACGAACTAAAACATGTGGCAAACACATTGTTGAAAACGAAAGTAAGATACTGTGGGAATCACCAAGCTATTTATAGATTTGTTATATGTCGTACTTGCTGAAATTAAACATCGTGTTCTAACAGTAATTTCATGATAAAAAGTTCTCTTCAGTTAAGCTTTACTCAATCAACAAATTATACAGATTACTTATACATAAAATGCTTCACAAATAGTATGTTACGGATGATACGGATGATTCTCTGTATATGTGAACAAACTCTTCTCGACTTTCATAAGCATGGTAACTTTAGTAATCATTCAACAAGACGTACTTAAAACAATTCAACTGTGTGTTGTCAAAATTAATTTAATTGTAGTAATGAGCAATTATCACCCATGAAATCATTTTTGTAGTATTTACACGTGTTGGTACTTGTTCAAGAGGAACATGCATACATTTCTAATAAATCTTTAAAATTATCAGCAATAAAAGATTATGTATTTCAACTCAGTTAAAAACAATTTCTAAAATGAATCTATCGTTCGGTCTATTTTATTGTAGGGTAATTTAGACTGCAATAAAAGTAACTTAAGACTATAAATATTAATTGAACGAGTAATATGGTTGACTTGTAATGTTTTATCAAATGTGTAGATTCATCTTTTTGACCAGTTATGTAAATAGAGAAAATAATTATTTGTTCATCAATCTTTTATTGATGTCCATTGGTGGATTTATTTTTTTGGAATATAAAGTATATTTGGGTTGTTTTTAATACGCAATGATTTTTTATTTTATTATTCAATTTATTGATTTCGTGCGTGATATGGTGCGTGGTAGTCAGGACTGAAAATTCATCTATAAATACTATATTGGATTTATAGGCAAACGTTATTAAGATTATCCTTAATTTACCTACCCCACGTTTCATCGACATGTACAGTGATGCATTTACCTTCAATCAAAGTGTAGCTACGCCGATGATAAATGGATTACCTAAAGGGTTGTTCACAGATAGGCATGCGACAAATTTACGATAATTATTCTCCTTCCTGGGACAATAATGACGGTGATTCTAAAGTAATCACTTTCCGCTATTTGTCTGGCAAAAGATGAGTTCATTGTAATAATCAGAAGATAATTGTGTGCAGGAAAGTCTGTGGTCATTGATTACAAAAGCGAGCAAAATACCATTCAGAATGTTATAATGAAATGTTTTGTGCTAAGGTAATTTAAGAGGTAAAACTAGTTTGTACATAAGGCATATAGTCTGGAAAATTGGATAAAATTAGCTCAACCTAGATTTTAAAAGTGTAGCAATATTTAAGTAGCATTATGATTTGACATGGTGTAGAAATGAAAATGGATTAGTGTCATTCTGCTACATATACATTTCAAGGAAACATGATGGCGTCCAAGATAGCTGATACTCTAGAGAAAAACATACTTTACATATGAAAAAAACATGTACAACTAAGAGCTTACATCGCAATATACATGTACATCATTTGTTGGTAATCAATTATTTAACGTGGAAAAAGAGTATTTAATGTATGAAATGTCATTATACAATATGTATAGTGACGTTTTATTTATTCTGTATGTATCAACAGAATGTAAATATCTGAACATAATCTGAACATATTATGCTAAGGTGGGTGGAAAACCGCCACAGCAAATTGCAAAATTTGACCCCCACCCCATTTTTCCACCCACCAGCTCAATTATCTCTTATGATAATGAAAACAGTCAGGCGTTTATGTCTATCATGCGACATTGCGTGAACAAGTTCGGCCATACGAATGACTCGGGTAGTTAACTTTAATTACCTCTAAGTTTATTTATAATAGATGGTCAAAAGATGATATAAAGTTGGTTCATGTTATGTTGTTTTTTTCCTTTCGTGGTTTCCCAATTTAAATGTTAGAGAAGCATCAACTATTGTATGAAAGTTGTTATTTGATAATTGATTCCTAGGGAGTTTAGGTAACATAAAAACGGTGTGTAAAAATCAAAGCGCCAAAGGCACTGGAGTTGTTCAACATAGAAATCATGTTGTGCTTCGATCACTTAATGTGCCAAAAATGTGAGAAAATATGTGGAATAAAATTTCGTTTCTTGAAACATAGACTGCAGAGCTTCCGTTGTATGAAATGTACAAATTGAATGTGCGGACAAATTAATTGTATATACTACTAAATTGTAACAGAACCACCTGTTTACATTCAATAGTGTCACACACGGCGTAAGATCTTTTGTTGATATTTATTCCATTAAACTTATAATGAGTAATTATCAGGTAATGATATTTTTTTATAAAATGCAACATAGTTTTTTACTTCAATTCAATACCATATCAGAGCTATGAGAAAAATACTACGCGGAACTATCTGACCAATAATCCAAATTATCTATTTAATTTGACATCTGTTGATCTATATTAGAGTTCAACACAAACTAACTGGTCCGTACGATACTTCGCTAAGTATCATGGTTAAAAATGTCTAAATACCTGAATCCACGCGACAATTTTTACAAGTCCTAAATGAATTCAGTATGTTTTTGTGGCTTCGCAATTTGATATTACTATCCAAAATAAAGTATGCACGTTAAATGAAACATTTATCCATGGATTGGTATTTCTGTAGTTATAAGCCAGCATTTTCTTATAATTTTATCATGATATTCATCATACACCGCACTACTTTCTGTGCGTAACTGATTTGTGCGATGAGTGAAGCGTCTTAGCCAAGATATGTTTTATCGTTTACGTATAGGTTGGGATCAATGCATCGCGTCCTTCCAATTTGGTTCATCACAAGGAATCTTCACTGTTGTATATATTTCAGTGTTTGATTTTATGTGATTTTTACGATGTTCCTATACATATTAGTTTTTTTCTCAGTAATACACATGCTTGAAGAGTTGAGTTCCTTCATGTACCTCAAAAGGTAGTTTTTGTAGTTAAGCTATACTGATTTCTCAAAAGTGATATATATAATTGTCCGACAAAGTCGAACAATTAATAAATGTTCTCCGGGAGTGGTATATTTGCCGGAAAAAGGAAAGTGTTACACTGACAGCGTAGAAATATCCAACTTTCATTAATAGTCATTGCTTTTAACTTTAAATAATTAAAGAATATTCTTAGTTATTAAAAATGTTTGTAAATTTGAAACAGTACGTTATATTTCTGTACGTTAGCCTATTAGAACAATACCGTGTAGAACTATTTGATTGGGGCTTCCACAGAGAATGTTCACCAGTGTTAACACTTTTACTTTCGATTTCATACTTATTTGCTGTGCTTCTAAAATCCCACATGCAGTATTTTTTAGTGCTTTGTTATAAAGATTTATTTGTATTTTATCTATTCAAACCTTTCTCTGTCATAAAATGTTTGAAAACTCTGTTTATCATAGGTTTGAAGAATTGAGCCCCGTCGTGTACCTCAAAAAAGTAGAATCCGTGGTAAGTTTGCTACACCAATTTCTCAAATTGACGTATATAGTTGTTCGACAAGCGAACAACTAATAATTATCATTATCTTCCCAACAATATTTGTTGCTCAAGTAGTTAACATGTATTAGCTATTGGGTGTTGTTTGTTCTTCACAGAAAGCAGTGTGTTTATGAATCCTTATACCTAATTAGTATTTTGTTTTGGATTCTATAAAATAACGCCATAGACAGTAAAGAATGAGGTATAGCCACATTAATCAGTAATAAACATTTCTTGTCGTGTGTGTAAAACAATATTTCATCAAAATCTAGACTGGCATAATGTTTCCTATAGGGAGTCTGGATTACGACAAATTGTTATAAGAAGGAAATTGACTTGCGATAATACAAGTGTCTGAAAAATGAAGGATCTGTATCAAGTCCGCAAGATTTAAAAAATATGACAATGAGCTCAATATGCGAACAAAGTGATTTAGTTTTACAGAGTTATTGCGTTTGTTTACAGATAGGCATTTAAGTATCTTCTGCAAACTCCACAGATGAACATAAACCGTTACATTTCAACAACAAAACACATGCCCATGCTTATTGTTTAAAGAGCAATATAGTTACAATATGTACTTGAAATATTTACATTATTGAATATATGTTTACAGTTTGTTTATATTTCATGCATGAGCTTTGTACTTTAAAAGAACCTTGAACAAGTTTAATGTGTAACAACATCATTGAAAATGAAAAATAAACTTTATATCATTTTTATTTCGATAAATGGATCATAATTTCATATTCAACTTAATAATTATAACGTCTGAAATATAATATATCAGTATCATAAGTTTATGGATTATAAAAAGACGTATGTATTATATGTAAAATATCAACAGGGTAGACACATCTGGGTATAAGAATATGACCATTGTACTATCTGTTGACAATTTATACGACTAGCCAAAAGGTGATATTTATATCTGGTTAATGATGTTTTAACTAGTTTTCTTAGTTCCAATTATAGCTTACTGACACAATTATTTTATCAGAACGCCTGATATTTAACACTGGCTTTGCGTTTACCTTCTACTTGTAGTACTAGATTTGTATTACTAAGCTACTGTGATAAAAATGATTATAGAATACGAATATCAAGAGATATGGTGTAATCTATGTAAAATGTTGGTAAATTTATCTTCTTTCCTATAACATAGTGAAAATTTAATGTTGGTAATTAAATGGAAACCAAAATGTTTCATATAAATTATCACATTTTTTACTCAGAAAAAGAAAACTCTATAGAAAGATGAATACGATAGAAAGATTAATATACGGACGATGAGAAATTATTAATTGACAAAAACTAGAGAAATACCATATTAAAGTAAGAGGAAGAAAGTTTGTCGGCATGTATTAATTAACGTTATTCTCTAGTCATTTAGTTCATTCTGTTGATAGAGTAGAAATTGTTAAATTATAGAAGAACAATCTGTTATGTTACGACACTTGTCTACAACGAAGTTTCTTTCATGCTTTATGTTAAAACGTCGCGTAATACGAAGGAAATATTTATTTTATACTTTCATTGCAGTGAAAATATTATCTTATATTTTCATTGTCAATAACGTCATCTTAGAAGATTGATGACGGCATCTTGGAGAAGAAATGTCGTCACATTATAATTTGCGTAAATTACATCTAATAAAATGCAAAAGTAAGTATACATGAAACAGAATATTCGTCAACTTTGGTGTAAGATCTATTATGTTTCAACTCTTGAACTCAGAAAATAACATTATCACTCATGGCTATGCCACTCGTGAAAACATGTTTTCTGAGCTCACTCGGTGAAATAAAAATTGATATTATACCAGATTTGACGAATATCCTCTGTAATGTATTCTTCATTCTCTTACTTGTATTTTATTTTATAAAAATATAGAAATTATAAATGCTATATTTGTAGTCACAAGAGCTTGACATTCTGTATCGTAGTTTGACCCACACCTCTTTTATGATAAAAAACTGTTTTTATCAGAAGAAGGAAATTTTTAAAGCTATGATATAGAGTGTCAAGGTCCTGTGGTGTAGTAATGTACTTTTTACAGCTATGTAAATGCATAATTCCTATAAATTAAAAAAAACACATTGATTTTGAAAGCTTTATTTATTATAAAACTAGAATGCACTTATCTGAAATATCTAATTTGTTCTAGTATTCAAATATAGAATGTCGAAAATATGTATAAGATAATATGTATGATAAATATGACGACAAAATACACGATCTCTATGTTACAGTTAAATAATTATCATTATACAGAAGTCTGCTATCTGTCATGGAAATATCAAATTTCATAGAAATAAAATAAACTGGCCAATAAAAAGAGATATGGTGTAAAATGTCGCCAAGCAATGATAAAATAAGAGGTTAATGTATCATATGTTCACAAGAAATGTCACTTGTAACGATATATTTATACAGTATAACAAAGCGTCTTTGGTGTTTAGTGATGCAGGATAAATCACTTTGTCATTATAATTAGGCGGATATGATATAGTAAAAGTCACTCGTTGCATTCGCCCTTCTTGAACATATCAAATCCTATCGTTCGTCATGTTATTCTAATATTCCTTCGTCTATTTAATCCATATTCCGTCATTTCTGTACATGTTATATAAAAGGATAACGTCTAAAGATTGAGTTTCGTTGAGTTTTGAGATCTCGTCATGGTTTCAATATCCGTATTCAGTTTTTCCATATTCCGTCATTTCCGTACATATTGTGTATAATTTCAATATCCGTAGTCTGTTTTATATTGCATTAATGTAAAAGAAAAATGCGCTCAAGACCTCATGTACCTCTGGCTATACAAATACTAAACTTACAACCTATTTGAATATACAGAGAGTCAGAAATATTCAGACATAACATCACGTGTTTTATAAACTGACAGCCATTTGAAGTTTGCTGTCTGTTCTGTTAAATAAAAATGCAGAAAAGCTCAAAGGCTGGAAATATGTTTAATAATGCTTATAAGAAATTTAATATTTTATGAAATGTTTTATAGGAATCAAATTCTAAGCTATATGTAAGCTATCCTTTATCAGTGGTCGTAAATCGTTCCATTCGAAGCTGACAACTATCTTTGTGAGGAAACAAATGATGCTCTCACTCAACTACATAATAGATTATGACCTGTCACAGCTGGAATCGAACACGGATCACATGATTTAAGTCGAACGCACTATCACTGTACCTGTATTATTTTAGCAGTATAACATAGCTGAGCTGAAGGCTATAACTAAGGAGAATCAATAAAATTGATCTACACTGAAAAATTTATTTAGAAGATAATCATCGTAATGAGGAGCACAGTCCTATCAAAAACAAATAAAGCATTTCGTCATCTTGATTGAATTTATTGATGATATTGTGAGCATTTATTTGAGGTTGAATTGTTGATCTATTTTAGATGAAGCTGGGTCAAATCTTGATTTATGAATCTTTACATGTGTGACTTTAATCATTAGTTTGATGTATCTTACTCTTATGGAATAAAGTAATACTATGTTTAAGACAAATGTAAGATTAACGGTACAGTGTGAACATGCTAAAGATGTTCTTTTCGATGCATGACTCAGAACAGCTTATGTATTCCGTTCTGTTTGTTCACTTCTTTTCAAAAAATTAATTATGTAGGCTGTTGTAGCATTCCAATTAAATGGACAGTCTTGTTGCCACAATTTAGTTACCGAAAATGTTACGTGCGTTACGTGATGTTGTAGGCTTTAAATTTACTTTACAGTTTACTAATGCGACCTTTACAAGGATCATTCGACGGATTAAACCTAGCGTGATTGTTGTACGATCTTAATGAGGAGAATGGAAGCTTTTATTGTTCATTGTTGACGTATTGCATTCCAAACTTTGATAGAATATAAAACTATAGTAGAAAACTACAAAATTCCCAAATAAATTAAACATTACAAACCATCAGTGCAACATTTTATTACATTTTTGTATGTGTGCCTGGCATTTACATGCATTTTGTATTAATTGTTATAACGGACAAGATAAAATTGCTTTGCTGATGTAAGAGTGTTTTATTTCTTTTATTATTATAATAACGTCGTTATAACATAAGAACAAAAAAAACTCGATACTCAAGTGGGATATGTTGAATATGTTTGAAAATGAAATCCATATGTAACAATCTTAAAGACGCCAATATCTCAAATTTAAAAGTGTGTGTGAGGTTTATCCAATGTAGGTTATGTACCGGTATAAAACTAAATAATATGGGAAAAAGTTACCTTTGTGTATCATTTCCAAACAACTAGTAACAAATAAAATCATTTGAGCTTGGTATTTCATTACAGCTTGTATCGTTGTACACACAGGTATAAATTAAATTAATTATAAAAGATTTCCTATGTCCAAGGTTCCATTCATCTTTAGAATCAATTATATTAGTTCAGTACTTTTATCGTTCATATCACATTTTCCGGCTAGAAAGTCAAACATAATATCGCTCGTGTTCTATCCTAAACGATATATGCTTTGTCTAGCAGAGCATAAAACTTAAACATCAATTTTTATTCAGCTCTTCTTATTCAAAGTCGAATAAAACTTAGTTTTAAGTTTTAGTTATGTTTAACCATTATATTCAATATTTTGTTGTAAAAAAGCAAGTAACACAATTGTACAATACTTGAGTCATATCTAGTGAAACATTAATGAAAATGTCACTAGTGACTAATAATAACTTTCATAAAGAGATTCCATGAAAAGAAAATTCACTAACTTTACACATAGTACAAACTTTGAAATATTTTGTCATCATAAAATATTCATTCAATCCATATATAAAAGGCAAATAAACTAATTCTAATATCCCTAATTGTTATGCATAACGTATTATAAAAAGCTACACAAATATCTGCGATTTTTCAAGTATCATAGTGAACACTATAGAAACAATTGACTGTTGTACAGAGCCGCTGAGTGATGCCTGGATTCACCAATACCAACAAACCAGCAAATATCGTTTTTCCGATTGCCCCGTAAAATTCCATAGACCACGAGAATTGATGTGTAAAATTTCTCAATGAGTTCTAGCAATTACCATGAATAATTTGTTTCTGAATACTTCACTTAAAATAATCAAAATAATTAACAGCAATAATTAACGTACTGGTGAATAGGATTTAAAATTTGAAATACTGGCTAATACTTCATGTGAAATTTGTGTTATATGTTTTGGACATCATCTCGCATCACGTAAACATCCATGATGTGACTGTCCTGCTTGTTGGACATCCGTGTGTGCGGTTCATACCGTTTTCACAAGATTTACACTAAATCTGGCCATAATGATTGTCACAAGTATGACTTGTATAATTCCACAGAACCCGGGTCGATAGCGCAGTTGATAGCGCGTCGGGATTCGGAATCTCGTGTCCCGATGGGGGTAAGGGATCGAATCCCACCCGGGGAGGTTATACCCTTCTATGAAAATTAGACTATAATGTCAATTTTCCTCCATTGATTAGATAATATGGAGAAGTTTCCGGCCTTGTGGAAGAGTAGGTGAGTATTGGTTATAGACAAGGGTTCAAGAAAGCTAGGTTAGGTGCGCTGGACGCCATAAAATGACCTAAAATGTGTTGAAATGACGTTAAATCCAATTAAAAAAATAAAAATAATAATTCCACAGCCAATTCAATCTACACATATAGCTAGAGTCTGAGTTATAACCTTTGAATTGCAATACAAGAGTGCATTGAGTCGATCGTTTAAACAGTTTACATTTTCGCTTATCCCTTTCTAAATATAAATGAGATTTATAGATGATTTTTCCAGTTTTTAAGCAGAAATTAAAATAACCAAAGTGCGCTGAAAGCACTGTATGAACAATTTATTAAGTTTTTATCTTTTAATTCAAAAACAACGTAAAATAAAGGGAAATAATTCTCAAAATATTAATATTGAACTCATACAATCGTCCGAAAATATTTCTATCGTGTTCTAACAGTAATTTCATGATAAAATGTTCTCTTTACTTAAGCCTTACTTAATCAACAATTAGGATTACTTTTAGATAGAATGCTTCACTATACATTTTTATAGTATGTTACAGATGATACGTTAGTCCCTAAAGATTTTTCATTAATCTCGCCTACTTTGTATACGTGAACAAACTCTGCTCGACTTTCATAAGCGTGGTTTCTTTAGTAATTATTCAACTGGACGTACTTGAAATAATTCAACAGTGTGTTATCAAAATCAACTAAAATGGTTTAATGAGCAATTTCATCCATGGAACTAAATTTTTTGTAGTATTTACATATATTGGTGCTTGTTCAAGAGGAATATAATTATACAACACACATCTCTGGTGAATCTTGAAAATTATCAGCAATGAAAACTTGTGTATTTCAACTCAGTTACAAACAAAATGGTCTAAAATGAATTCTAGAGTTCGGTTTGATAATTTAGACTGCCAAAAAGTAACTGAAGGCTACAAATATTAATTGAACGAGTGATATGGTTGGCTTTTAATGTTATAAATGTATAGATTTAATTTATTGAACAGTTATGTAAATATATAAATTAATTATTTCTTCATCAATCTAATCAATTTTTTATTGATTTCCACTGATTGATTATTTCTTTTTAGTAATATCAAATCTATTGGGTTTGTTTTATAATACCCAGCATTAATTTTTATTGATTGAATACTTGATTGATCGATTTCAATATATTGTGCATGGAAGTCAGTGCTGAAAAAATCATTTTGAAATGTTCTTTGGGATCTAGAAGCAAACATTATTCATACCATCTTTAATTCTACATACTCCATGTTTCATCGAAATGTACAGTGATACATTTACCTTCAATCAAAGTGTAGCTACGCTGGTGATAAATTGATTACTCGAAGGGTTGTTCACAAAAAGAGATGCGACACATTAACAATAATTATTCTCCTTTCCATGGACAAAAATGACGGTGATTCTAAAGTAATCACTTTCCGCTATTTGTCTGGTTTGTGCATTGTAATAATCAGAAGATTATTGTGTGCGGAAAAGTCTGCGGCCATTAATTACAAAAGCGAACAAAAATACCTATCAGAATGTTACTTTGAAATGTTTTGTGCTAAGGTAATTTAAGAGGTATAAATAGTTTGTATTTAAGGCATATAGTCTGGAAAGTTGGATAAAATTAGCTCAACCTAGATTTTTTAAGTTTAGAAATATCTTAGTTGCATTTGGATTTGATATGTTGCAGAAATGAAAACTGATGGTTGTCTTTCTCCTCCATGCACTCTTCAGCATATCCAAGCTATCATGATGGCTTCCAAAATGGCTGAATCTCTAAACACGTCGATAATTTCCATAAGAAAAAAAACATGTACAGTTATCAATAATTCAACGTAGAAAAGTGTATATTGTCGTTTGTTCTTTTTTCTTGTACATCACTTACCCTCGTGGTAACGCTATTAAGATTTGTTGAACTTATTACTATTCATATTTCAGTTCTTAATTTATTTAGTCAATTAGATACCTTAGATTCATGTAACAAGTACGGCTGACCTGACTTAAAATAGAGTTTATCGGAAAGTGAAAACAAGCAGAATTATTTTCTGATGTATCGTAGATTGGATTGTTCGTTATAGCCGTTTTGATAGAAGCAGACTCACATTAAAGACTTTATAGAGATTGATGTAGTATATTGTTGTATTATTCTAAAATAAAAATAAGTGTGAATTAGTTCAATTATAACACAAGATAGCTCACCTGAGAACTAGAATCTGAGGGCATCTAACACAAAATCTTGTATCACTTTTATTTTTAACCTTATGAAATGACACAACCCAAATATATGACAATTTTTGTCTTTCAGAATTTGGAAAAATAGAACATATCCTTGTAAAACGCTATGTAAATCATGTGACCCTTGGAACGGCCCAAATGTTGATCCCAGTGGCATAATTTAAACAATATTTGCAGAGGACATTGCCTACTTGTAATTGAGGTAATGCTACTTGTCATAAATTATAAGACAGCTCTTAGAGAGGGAGATTTTTCAACCTGTTCATATATAAACTTTATGTAAAACTTGTGACTCCTAGGGAGCAGAAAATATTACTCCAAGGGCATAATTTGAACAATTTATGTAGAGAACCGTAAGTGATGCTACATCCCAAATATGAAAGCTTTAGGTCATACACTTTAAGAGAAGAAGATTTTTCAACATTTCCTCAATTATCTCATCATTACTGAAAGAATATGGTCACTGAGACATTCAGTTTAATACAGTCACCAATGATGACTTGAGCACCGAGGTAATCAACAAAATAAATATATAAAGTGAAAGTAAAATTAATTTTTTGTTGAAATATTAGTATATGATGCAAATTAATGTTCAAATGTTATTTCCATACATAGTATGAGGACTTTTAAGTCTATTCCAAGCATATACAGTCACACCCCGGGACATAACCAACTTCAAAATATAGTGTAATAGCGTCCGAGAACTGAAAATTCAATACTTCTTAAATTACTTCAAACTCCATAGAGAAACTTATTAACAAAACACATTCTTGATTAAGTCCTCTTTACAAAATTTGAAAATGATTGGGTACTCTTGACATGGCCATTTTGGTGTTTAACATAGGCAATTTTCGTAAAAAATTGAGATCTCGCTTAATTTAAACACAGTTTGTGAATTCTGAAAATGAGATTTTTTATTCAAATTTGCTTTAAATAATTTTACAAGTTGTAAATACATGTAAGATAAATTTGAGTTCTAAATATGGAATGGTTTTGAAAAAATTAATGTTCTAATTTTGCACATGTTATGACTAATTTAAGATTTTTCGATTTTTGGAGGTCTACAGACAAAAAAGTGACAATTTTACACATGATTAAGCACCATTGTTGTACTCTGTATATTTCACTTTGAGAAGTATAGAAATAATATTTTGAAGAGATATAAGTGTCTAAACATGGCCTCAGGACGAAATTCAGAAATTGCAAAATTACCCCTCTTTACTTAAAAAAGTACTATAGTTACTGACTAAATATTTCATTTTTAGTTGTTCGCTTGTCGAATAACTATATACGCCAATTTGAGAAATCGGTGTAGCAACCTTACTACGGATTCTACTTTTTTGAGGTACACGACGGGGCTCAACTCTTCAAACCTATGATATACAGAGTTTTCATTAAAATTAGGGACTTAAGTCAGTTATTTTCCCTTGTATACTCTTCAAAATAGGTAGGTCTAATTAGTTGGATTACTCGGATTTTACCCTTACTTTTCAATGTCAATTTGCCAAAATTAATCTTAAATAACTGTTTTGTAAATCATTTAATTTGTTTGAAATTCAAGCTAGGCATTTTTAGGGAAAAGAACTATCTAAATTTCATCATTCCTGTTAATATCTTTATTATCAAGAAAGATATTAGATAAAATATTTTGTTATCCTTACATAGGAGTTCAATGATAAAATCCAAGGATTCCAACTGTAAGGACCTACTTACCAATTGGATTGCTTCAGATTTTATCAGGGAAAGATAACTGACTAAAGTCCCTCATTGTTCGAAGAACAACTATATACGCCAACTTTGAGAAATCAGTATAACAAGCTTACTACAAAATCTACTTTTTGAGGTACATGAAGGAACTCAAATCTTCAAGCATGTGTATGACTGAGAAAGGTTTCAATAATTAAATTGTATTAATTACATTTAACCAAACACTTAAAATATTTACGACATTGAAGATTCCCTGTGGTGAACCCCAATTTGAAAGGGCGTGACGCATTAATATCTCATTCTATACGTAGACGATAAAACATATCTTGGCTCAGACGCTTAACTCATATCGCACAACAACAACGCGCAGGAAGTAGTGCGGCGTATACATGAATATAAAACCGTTGTATGTCTTTTTTCTTTTTTTAAAAGATAAAATCATGATGATTAAATTGTAAAAAATGCTGGCTTATAACTACAGGAATACTTATCTATATATACATATTAGTAACATATTCAATTAATTTGTATGAACATTCAATTGTATTTCCCTGTACTCCTCTATGGTTATTATACCTGTGCAATTTTAGGAGTATGCATTGTAATCAATTTCTAAATTAGATTTACCTGAACATTGGGATATCGGGTTTTTTTGATAATCGAATTAAAATTGGATTTTCATGTATAGTACAAATGGCACCATTTTGAAGATACATTTCATACAACGAAAGCTCTGCAGTCTTTGTTTCAAGAAACGAAATCTTATTCTACATATTTTGTCACATTTTTGAGCACATTAAGTGACCGAAGCACAACATGTTTTCTCTGTCGAACAACTCCAGTGCCTTTAGCGCTTTGATTGTCCATGTATTGGATGTACAAATACATGTTGAAAGTTTAAAGTAGATCTGAGAGGGTGACCTGGGAAGCATTGGTTTATTTGAGATGGAATTACCAATTAACGCAAATATTCCGTGTAAGGTAAAAAATCTTTTTGATAAACACGCAACTACTTGTAGAATACAATTCACAAATTCATGTTATATCACATCAAAATTCATCAAATATTCTATTGCGTGTAATTGATTCTGCATAAATACTAAACGTTTGTATATATTATCTATAACGTATTGATAGATAACTTCCCAAAGGAAACATTGTATATTCTATGTTATATATGACTGACATCAACTGGCTAGGGAAAGTATTTTCCCCATTCCTGTGTATCAGTTTTCTAAAATACCTCATCATCAAGTCAATTCAGACAAGAAAATAGTCCTTTGTTTTTTTATAATCAACAATATTGGTTATCATCAATATTTACACATAAAATATAGAAAAAAACATTAATAAGAAAATGCATGTACAAGTTTAGTAAAAGTAAAATCTGCTGTTCGTTTTGCTAATTATACAACCAAAAATGCTCATAAACAAATTCATTTTCTATAAATTACAAGTGAATTACAATCCAGTCAGTAAAATGTTTCCTTCAAATGTAGCCTAACAAACAATAGTGACAATTGTAAATATTACGATGTTTTGAGATAAACCTCTCCAGCAGTTCGTTTATTGTTTTGATTGCTTCAGTCTTAAACACGATCAACACGGTAATAAGCTATGTAGTATACCAAGAAATTGCCTCTGACTATACTGTATATAGATCACAACTGTCAATGATTTTATCTGTAGTGTTTCAGATTGAAATCTTTGTTATATAATCCAATAAATCAGCCTATTGACGTTATATTCATTTTAGTAGTCTTAAAGTCAAGACACCATAAGAATATATATAAATATATATCAGAATATTGTTAAGAGTTCCAGGCTACCTTCATTTCCAATAAAATATTCTCACATTAACTTTTTATACTATTTTAATACTTACCCAAAATTGTTACTGTGACTTTGGAGTAATGTAAATTGAATTAGTCGATATTTGCCTCACCTCCATACAATTATATCAATTTTATTGTTTTAAAATAAAGTTTGAAGTCATATTGTATTTTCGCCCGGTAAGCGTTATCGGTAATACGTTAACTGTTCGTCCAGTTTAATATCAGGGCTGAGAACATGACTCTGTGCATTGATGATCATAAAATGTTTTTGCAACCAATCCCCCGTCTACCAATGTGTCAACTAGCTCAATAATCAGCCATTTTAGCCAAGCTTAGGTCAAAAGAGGTACGCCTATCTGTCTACAGTGAGTAGTTTGTTTGACTGTCGCATTATTACTTTTAGAAACTGTCCTTGAATTATATTGTTTTGATTTCATATCGATAGAAACTGTCCTTGAATATTAAATACCCTTACGACATTAAACATCAAATATTCAGACTTCGAGCTTTTCTGCATAATTATTTGAGAGAACACACACATTAGAATATCAAACATAATTGTTTTTATGGATGTTTCTGAAGATTCTGTTTTATTTTATTGTACACATGAACCTATAACAACAATCCAAGTGTATGATATTTTAAATTTAACGTGGACGTAAACTGTTCAAAATCTTCAATAGTTAGGGTTAACAAATTAGTAAATCTAAATAGATGTTATTGCATTAAAACGAAAGATGAAATATTATATACAAAAACCTCTGTTAATTATGGTATTATCTTCGCTAAGTTCCTTTCAAAATCGTAAATTGGACAACAAATACTGAGTCTGCTAATTTTCAGTCAGATTGTGATCATTCAATCGGAAATAAGAAACCATACACTGGGTCATTATATGATTGTGTTTAGCCAAACAAACATTACTAATGTCAATCATAGACATTAAACGAATTGATATATTTCTTCCTGAAATTACATCGTACAATTTGTTTCTATGAGGAATTTCAGAAGACATAAACAACTGTTAGAACGTAAGTTATACTCTTTTTCACACGCAAACATTCGATTTCATACAAGCGTTTAGTCGATATCACTATTCACTAAATGCAAACATTCATCCTGTGTTATTGAAACAGTGCATTAAATTGTTATGTCGGTTACATGGACAATCAAATCCAACTACATTAAAAATAAAGTAATAGAAAACTCTATCGATATGTTTTGCAGACTTTTATAGATGACAAGAAAAAATAACACAGATTAACCACTATGATTTCAATCGTTATTTACTTTAATATCTGTCTAAACTGGGTTTAACACCGTGTCAACACATTTTGGTTATTTTACGGCGTTTAGCGCACCTAACCTAGTTTACCTGGACCCTTGTCTATAACCATTACTATCCTAGCCTTTCACACGACCGGAAACTTCTATATATACCTTATAAATGGAGGGAAATTAATATAAAAAAATTTCATGGAAGGGTATAACCTTCCCGTGTGGGATTCGAACCCTTACCCCCTTCGAGGAATCTCTTTGCGCTACCAACTGCGCTACTTACCCGGATTGAATTCAGTCGTTAATCAATATTACTAGTATATTAAATATTAAGAGCAAACACGAACCATTCACATTTTTTTCAATCTCAGAACCAGTACTCAACAAGGTGATTTTACTAGAGATATAGAATCAACCGCTTCTACCTGGTGTAGAAGAAATGAAAGTTCATCTTGTAAACACGATTCATATAGAATATATACATGTGAACATGTATAGATTGTCTAACTGAGAACCGTTCCAGTGGCCTATGTATATAACAAGATCATATTGAGTTTCAATCAACCAATGTGTTGGTTACTGTTATAATGACATTACGGCTAAGCCAAGATAAAGGGTACCTCTTCAGTCTTACATAGGCCAATTTTCAGACCCCATCGGAGTGCAGATTCTTTTAAAGTAATATACAAACATGTCTATTAGGCACTAATTTCCAAAAGATCTTGGATAGAACATGTAGAACAAAAAAGTTAAGAACGGTTGAATAGATGTACCCAAGGGGCCTACGGACTCTACATGGTAGTTTATATCACCACACGAAAAATTAAAAAGATTATATTTCTTGTAAAAAATTTGTTATTTAGTTTTATAAACATGTACTTTAAAATTTTGAAGAAAATCCACGCCCACTCTCTCCTTGTCTGCAACATTTACCGAGGTCAAAAGTGCAAATACCCCAAAATACACAGGAAATGTTAAGTTTCAATTTACATATAGATGAGAAAAAAGAAACAAAACTGATTTTTTATATTTGAAAGTAATCAAAGATGTAAACAACACATTTAGAACATGTTTGATATGAATAATATGGTTTTGCTGACCCTAAAAAGAAAATTATATAATTGGAAACCAGGGCTACGGACTCTACACGGTAATTCATATCACCACTAGAAAATTTAGAAAGATGTATATTTCTTATAAATTAGTTATAAATAAGTTTGATATTCATGTTTTTATCAATTTGGAAGTGAATCTACACTGACTCTCATTGTTTGCAACATTTACCAGGATCAAAAGCGCAAATACCCAAAATACACAGGGAATGTAAAGTTTCAATTTACATCTAAATGAGAAAAAAGAAACAAAACTGATTTTTTTATATTTGAAAGTATTCGAAGATGTAGACAACACATTTAAAACAAGTTTGATATGAATAATCATATGTTTCTTGACCAAATAAAGAAAATCATAAAATGAATATCAGGGGCTACGGACTCTACATACTGACTTGATTGTATTTAGTAGATTGAAGAAAGTAGTTTAATGTAAATTGACCTGTGGAATCATATTCTTTTGATACAGGATTAATTTTCTGACTTTTGAAAAAATGAGCAATAATATGAAGAAACAATTACTTTATTTTACTTGAGAAAACACGAAAAATGTATGTTTCTTAGTAACATAAAATGTCAAAACAAAACAAAGTCCTGAATTTTCAACCTGTTTCTATGTATATTTCTACAACAAAAATCTATCAAATAAGTTATCTCTATAGATATGTATGTTTAGGAGTAAGAAATACAAAAGAATGAATTATGTGAAAATTAACATGGGGCTACGGACTCTACACAACACCAGTATCTGTTTCTATCACATATTTAAAGCTGTTTGTTTGGTTTTAAGTCTAATTATCCTTTAAAAACAATAAACTTCAACTTACAAACACCACAAATATATATTTAAGTATCTTCTGAAATGTCTAATGTATCAGTTTGACCATTAAAGAAATCTATCAGAAAATTTGTAAATTACGTCAAATTTAACATTATTTTCAACAGAATGAAGATTGTCAAGACATACAGGATTTAGATGCATAGCTAGTCAGCACAAGTACGAAACTAAGAAAATTAGAAAAGTTTTATCATTTTCCTGTGTGAACAAAGATATAGATATAGCAGGGGCTACGGACTCTACAGGGCTACGGACAGCACTTATTTGTCTTTAGATTTTTTTTGTTCTTCTTCTGATTTAATTCCTTTTCTGTATTACCTACATGGCACAACCAAAAACAGAAAACGTAATTAAACAGCAGCTATGTTTCTTTATATTAAGTCAGCAAACAGTTTAAAACAGGGGCTACGGACTCTACATAAAATTTACAATGTTCAGTAGTTATTTTCCAAAAAGAAAATGCATATGCTCTAAAAAACTTCATTTGGGTTAGATAAAAATAATTATAAACTGTAATAGTAAAACGGTGATACAAGTGAAATAAAGCAGTAACATTGTTTTAAAGTATATCAAAGATGGTAACGTTAAACTCTAACTTGCGTTACAAGGGTACATGTTTACTATTTCTTGAATATTTTCTTAAATATTGATTATAAATAAATTTCGTAAAAAATACCGTATACCTGTATGTCAGTCAGAGATAGAAAACACATCAAAATAACTGTTACCAACAAACACTTTTCAAAACAACTGATGAAAAAAGAACAAAACCTCAGTGAGACTCAAAAACAGTGTAAAAACAGGGATTTTAGGGAATATAATTCTAAATAATTCAAAAAATGGTAATAGAACATATATAAAACTACACATCATCCGAAAGCTCTCAAGATAACGTGTTAGAAAAAAATACTCTTCATTTAATTTAAAATGAACTTTTCAGAATATTTCAATGTAACATTGGCAAAATCAAAAGGTCCCATTTATCTTGGCTTAGCCGATTACTGATTCAGACACTTTAAAAAAAGACTACTTGAAGAAGAATATCCCTAAGCACTATAAACTGGTGTTACATTACCTATGTAAACTAAAATGTAAACTTTGACTTTGACATTGGTAGTCATAAACATTTATCATTATTACTATGATACAAATGGAATACCAAGAAAATGTATATTTTGTTGACAACCACTGTCATTAGTAATGTTTGTTTGACAAAACACTATCATAAAATCCCACTGTGAGGTTTCTTATTTCCGATTGAATGATCCCAATCTGTCTAAACATTGACAGACGTCGTTATTTGTTGTTCGATAAAACATTTTGAATGAAACTTTGGAATATTTAAAAATACCATAATAAGGAGGATGTGTTAATAAAAGATTTGTAAATGTCATATTTTATTTTTATGAATTTAGACGTTGTGTGCTACTGTATACACTATTTTGAAAATCTTAGACTTAAATAACAGAACATTGATTTCAATTTTGCATAATTTTAAAACACAAAAATTCACATATTCAAAATCAGTCGATCATCCTGTCAGCTCAGTCACTAGCTCCTCTGACAACGAATCCTGTGGTCACTGGGTTGATACACGTATGGTATTTGCTTAGTACTGGGTTAAAAGCTTGGGTTTAGAGATATATGCCTACATAGGAACCGTGAGTGGGATGACTGACCGCCGCAACATGACATTGATATTGCACCAGATATCTACTACGTCTAGTTGATTGGTAGGTGAAAGATTGTGTTGATTCTTTGTCATCAATTAAAAGGAAACTTTGTTTATGAAAATTATTTAGCTGTCATACTAAATGATGTAAAAACTTAAACAAGTCACGAATTAGATGTAATTCCATGGCAGTAGATATTCATCTGATCGAAGACATCACTCATCAATAGATCGATTGATTTTTGTATAAATTATACAACATTAAAAACATTACTGTACGTGTAATAAGATAAAAATAATTATATATTGAATTATGCCAGTCATATAATATACATAAAGGATGACACAAAAATGGGGAAATCTCCTTATTTCCATTGTGGTTCTTGTAGTATTTATAACAGTGATGCATATGAAGACATGGTAAATAATAAACAATACCAAAGTAAAAATTAAAAAAAATCAAACATTTATATATCATTACAAATTACTTTTGAGCCTAGATTTATTAACATGTACATTTTTAGAGACATATTATTTTATACTTAAAATTTTACTGAATTAAAAATGTGATTCTTAACCTCAGATTTGAAGCAAGAAATGGATATGGTTTCCCTCACGTAATGTGGTGAAGTGGATTACAAACTACACCCATTATGATGTACTGTGCACAAATCATAAATAAAATGTCTGTTATTTATGTTCTATACTTTAATATACAATAAAATCTTGTCATAAACTTGTAGACATTTGTTTCAACAATATTTCATGTCACTTGTGACTACATGTGTGATATTTCTTTACAAATCGCCCAGTGGAGACGACAAAACCTATGACAAATGTGTATATTTGCATTTTGATAGGCCAAATTTGTCTGGCAATATGAATATTTAAATAAACGCATATTGCAAATAGCTCCGCAACTATAAGAACATTTAACTGTTTTCTATTTATAGATTATAAATAATAGCTTGTCTTGTACCCATGAGTCTCTGTAAGATTTTTTATAGAAATCTTTCTGCTACAGCGTATATAAATTATGTTTTTGTTACAATGTATGGACAGTGATGTCATCATACACAGTATATTGTCACTAGTAAAAAAGTACTTATCTACTTTAAATTGTATTTACAATTTTATAAAATTGATCAAAGGAGATTTTATAGAAAGCAGTAAAATTACAAACGTACCAATGTTGTATTGGATCCATTTATTCATCAATTGATTTGCAATCTCAATTATATGATATAAGTAATAGTTGGATTGCGTGTTAACTATGGCAATCTAAGATGTTTCTAGTGATCAAATAACATTCCATTTATACAGACGACGATTATTTTGACAGAATACTAGAAGAACTAGATGAAAAAAATAATCGAGTTTCTAAATGTTAAATATAATATCATTTTCAATTTTGTAGAGATTTTTAACAACATGTATACCGACTTAAATGAATCACACAGTATACATTTTGTATTTGAAATGTATATGTGTATTTGAATGAGGCAATGTATTGATTTTAACTCTGCTTTATAACAGGAACTGTATTAATAATATTCATTCGCGACATTCTAAATTCCTGATAACTCGTAATATATACATATAGGCCCGATTGCATAATTCTAGTCTAAAGATAACCTCAAGTTTAAACCAGAGTTTAAACCCTGTCCATTGCATAAATGTAGTTTAATTAGTCTCAGACTAAGCAAAAACCTGGCTGGATTGCATAAATACAGTTTAGGCAAAACCTGAGTTTATATTTAGTCTAATACATCATTAAAATTAAACCTGCGATAGGGATAGTTTAAGGCTGAGTTTTAGAAAATATATAAGTTTTTTGAGTTGAAAAAATGACTGCCCACATATTGCAACAGATAAATTTCAAAAGAATGTGCAACTCGTATTTGAGAAATTTAACCTTTGTGTGTAAAAAGTTCTTACAACTAATATTTATCACTTTTATGCAAGATTCCTTCTCCGGTACTAAGCAATAAGAATAAAGTTTTTGTGCATAGAAACAAAGAAATGGCTTCAAAACAAGATTCGAACCAACACCGATGATACAAGTCTACCGTCATAGCTGATTAGCTACAGTCACACATCGGGTTAAACTTGTAATACTATCGACGTAATATCGATGAAGTATATACATTTGTATGATTAATTTTGCGTGCAAACAAGAGATTTTGATGATTTTTTACGAAAAAATGGGGAAAAGTGCGGTTAAAAGTTTGTTTTCATAAACATGCTCAGCCAACTAAACAATCATGGCCGAGTGGTTACGACGTTGGACTGGAAATTATTGGACCGCCAGTCCGGCATTTATTCGAATCCCAACGAAAACCTCGTTATTTCTTTGAGCTAAATATTTTTACTGCTAGCTCAGAACTGGGGAAACAGAAAGCAAACTCGAATATGATTAATCTTAGTTGTTCGAGGGTCGATCGACAAACGTGCGACTTGCTATAAAACTAATTGCAACTCAACATATTTGAAAACCTTATAATGTTGTTTAATTACTCAGCTTCAACACAGGTACAACTTTTCAAGGTAATACAACTAAGCTAGTGCATTTGATCTGATATTTTATCAATTCAAAACTGGCAAAAATTTGACATGCGTTACATATGCGCATGCGCGTGTGATGCCATGTTTTGCAGTTTCAATATCTTACTAAATGTTAACATCTTAAAAGTAGTTTCATTCAGCCTTCAACTGAGGAACCTGAAAATGTATCTGTATATGAGCTCCCTGAATGTGCAAGTAAGCTGAGCATAACATCATACAATTAATTTATTAATTAACAGATGTATCAATTATGTGTGGTTTTTATACAGAAAATATCATTAAAGTACAGATTATAAAGTTATTTTATCTTGGTATACTACCCTTTGTTTTCTTTCGCTTGCCTTTCAAGACAATCATAGAAAGAAAATCAGTTGCACATAAATAATAATATTTTTATTTCAATAACGTTTACATTAAATTTATTTTTGCATGTATTTGAAAATAACACTGTTAATCGACTGATTTAAATTTTATACAAAATAAAAAATATTCAAGCACGAAATTCTCATGATTAAGTGGTATTTTTTCGGTGCAACGAAAGAAAACTTCAATTATAGTTTATCCTACCTGAGGACTAAGTACTACAAGATTACAAACCCCAAGTTTTGTTATCCCCCGGATAGCTAGTCTTAGACTAGCTAAAACAAAATTAAACTTGAATTATGCAATTGAGAGATAAACTCAAGGCTAGTAAGCCTCGGACTAGGGCTTAAACTAGACTAAATAAAACTTGAATCATGCAATCGGCCCATAATGTATAATAACTTTGTTTCTTTTGTGTGTGTTTTTTGTTGGGTTTAACGCCGTAGCAACACACTGTATATGACATATAACGGAGGTCAGTCAACCTACTTACTGTTCATGGAAAGGCTAAATCTCTGGATTAAGCTGTTAACCAACTACTGAGCGCATACTTTAGTCAGTGACTGAAAACTGCCCTACATAAATAAGATTTATTTGTAGGAGGGAGAATGGGTGTAAAGTAAGTTCATGACCAAGCTCCACAAATGTATGCCCCAGCTAGGAATCGAAACCACGACCCCCTTGATCAGTATAATTGGGTGCTACCCACTGAGCTTGTCGGGCTGCTGTAATGTACAATTATCTATTTATATCTTCTGCAAAAATTCTAGACAGTATTAGGTTAACTATTTCTCTGACTTACACATAAAACAGTTGAAGTTGACTGCCAATCATCTAGTCTATAAATACCTTTTTCAGATGACCACCACAATGTGATTTTATCTGTTGCGAAGGAAGCACAGCAATCATGAAAGAGTATTCAATAAATGGAACATTGAATACCACAAATATACTTAATGTATTGGGATTACAAAATGCACATTTGATAGGATTGAAATATTTGCTTTTTCAATTAAGAAGAAATGAAAAACTTTAAAATAATAACTTAAAAGTGTTTACGTTTTAGATAGTTAACTCATTCTACCAGCGAGCTGCATAAATGTGTCGATATTTTACACACCCCTATGACGAGCTTGAACGAAGCTTGAAGTTCATTGTTACTATTTGAAAATCCATCTCATTATCATTTTCTAAATTTGTTTGTTCTCGGCTCTATTTCTTGCACATAATTCCAGTCGGATATTTTGGACATTTTCCATGATTCATCCTTAATCAACTGTGTCTAATACTTTTGTCATTACTAAAATTAATATTTGATATTTTGCATGGTCCGAACAAAATAAGAAAACAATGAAAACGAATGAAATAATATATTTATGTCTGATAATATATATGGAGCAGTACAATTGAGTGTTTATATAAATATAATACATTAGGGATTTTTTAAATTATGCCTGTAGTTGATACATGAACTACACTCCATAGATGCACTAATGTCATCCGATATTTTTTTTATGACAATGTCAGTAAAAAATTAACTATTAAATGCACACGATATGTAAAACACAACATGTTATTATGATAACTTCATCGTCGTGATAAGCTTTTAATTGTTGATGTAATGCTGGAATCAAGACTGTGTTGTAAAAAGCAACATAGTTGAATACTACCAGAACCTTAGACGAAGTAAATGGAGTCTCATTTAAGTTAAAATTAAAAAGCGGTTAAAAGTCTGCTTCCATATATATATTCAGCCGACTATCGGCCGATATATCTCACTGAAATCTCCTTCAGACAGTTGATTCGTCACAGTATCCATTTACACCTGGGTGGAGTGGAACAACTGTCGGTTAATTTCTTGCTCAAGGAAATTAGTATTGCCCCTAGTAGGGTTAGAACCCGGGACTTCTCAATCCCTATTCGCGCGTCCTACCACTGGACCACTGCTCCTACTATTGTGCTGTACATGAGTCTCATGTATACTATATAGAATCTATATAGTACCATCCCCTTACTCGAGGCTGATGTTGTAGATTTGGAACAAGAAAAAAGTACACGTCCATAAAAATATATTAGATATAATTATGTAACATTCACTTTACTTTTAATACCCAAACACATATAATAAACATATACATTTGTAGCAGATTGTGTACATGTATCGTATTACTTGTATTACATAAGTTTCTATCGTCACAACATGTTCTCAAAGTACAACCACCAATCATATATTGTTTTGGTGTGGCTATACACTTGAAGAATTCATCTATTGAGGAAGAGTCGCATGGATTATTTGTACACGTTCTAATAACTGAATCATAATGTGTCACGTTATCAAACATTCGGTATCGTACTTTCTGAAAAAGAAAACAAACACAGTATAGTCCATTTTTTCTCGACTGTCAAAGTTTGAATAATTTCACGTCGACTGAATACACGCTATCTCAATATCACGATTGGTAGACTAAGAACAATTGTAACACGCGAAGTCACCGTGAAATTATTCATGTTTCGACAGTTGAGAAAAACGAACTATACACGTATTAACAGGGATGGAACGTTAGATTCTTTGTAACAATTTTGTTCAAATTTCTCAGTATCTTTATACTGATAAACTGATGAACATTTAATTTGGATTTACGCCTTTTATTTACAATTTTATAAGGTTGTGTACGAGCTCTTAACTAACTTATCCATATACGGAGGGAAATGTAATATTATGGAAAGGTATAACATGTCACAGTCGGTAATCGAATCTGAAACCTTTGGCACTTGCAACTGAATAAAACATTTCTGCAGAAATGTAAATAAAACATTTCGTTTGTTTTCTTATTGTTGTGATTATTGTGCTGCTCATCAACAATACTTGTGTTATTACCGTTACACCTGAGCAGGTTTCCTTACTAGTCCATGCTTGCTTGTCATTCCAAAGAATCTGACAATTTCTCTCAAAACAGAGTTGAATTATAAAAACTGTCATTTTTTTCATGAATAGATGTAATATGTCACAAACATGAGTCTAACCTGCACCATGAATGTGACGAGATAAACTAAGTAATCGAGATTATTCAAATACAACATTGGTTTGTTTTATAATACTATAATACTTCAAATATTACAACACTACAATAAACTGTCAGTGTTTACTGTTTAATATGGAGTTATTAATGCTATTATTGTTGAAACTGTCACTAGTACTTGGAAACATTTTGTGTTTAGTATTCGAAAGTTAAATAAAATGTACATGTTTATATGTCTGTATTATAACGAACCATTGAAAGTTTTGGTTTTCAAAAGTCAAGCAAATGAAAACATGAGACAGGTGTTAAGCTTTCACTCATTTAGAATATCATCTTTTTAACAACTGATACAGGTTTTAATGTTATCAGGGATTTTAAGATAAATCTTTATTACAGATATCCTTCTAGTGACCGGGTTTTTAAAAAAGCAACTAGGAGTTAAGTGCTTCGTTTATCAATTCTATAAATCACCTAATGTTATAAAAGTAGATACATTCCTCCTCAGTTGAAACTTCTTTAAGAGTCCTGTATGATTATTAGGGTCGTTATGTAGCATTAATTTGCTTTATTAACCTAACAGCGGACAAATTTAACTTTTTTTTTTATTTCATCTTGAACGTTATCCTTCGGAGGAATAATCTACCAGAAGTCGATAACAAATAAATTTATTTATTTTATTTATTTATTGGAGTTAACGCCGTATCAACACAATTTAGGTCATTTCACGGCGTCCAGCGCACCTAACCTAGCTTTCCTGGACCATTGTCTATAACCAGTACTCACCTACCCTTCCACAAGGCCGGAAACTTCTCCATATTATCTAATCAATGGAGGAAAATCGACATTATTGTCAAATTTTCATGGAAGGGTATAACCTCCCCGGGTGGGATTCAAACCCGCACCCCCTCAGGCACGAGTATCCAAATCCAGGCGCGCTACCAACTGCGCTATCGACCCGGGAAAAACAAATAAATTAAAAATATGATTTATGTCAGCTAAACTGTGAAGTATTTTCAACATAGATCACTATAACATTCTGTTGAAGTCACATTAGCCAATATTAAGTCAGCAGAATGATCAATGTATCACACAATGTTTTGGTTTCGTTCCAAATCTTTATTCGTTCACTGTCCAACAACCACAATAACTGCATATACAACTACATTCACCAATTTTTCGCACTAAAAGACGGACATAGGTTCAACTATTGACCATGGTGAAAAGCCCAAAAACAATTAATTAGGAGGGCTAAGAGGCTAATTCTGATAAATGCAAAGAAGGGTGTTCAATGTCAGTAAGGAAGGTTTATGCCAGTAAGGATGGGTAATGCCAGTAAGGATGGTAATTGCCAGTAAGGGTGTGTGGATAATCTCCTAATAGATATAAGTTTAACCTACCATACATCTCTCACCATCAATACATTTAACTTTATAAGCTTTATAATTATCTACTGGATCTTTGTCACAATCATGTGCTATACATTTCCAACATTGTAAACCATCTCCTACAAATATATAACAATAAATACGTGTAAGATATCACCATGAGTTTAAAGTATAAACATATAACAATATATACGTCTTAGATATCACCATGAGTTTAAAGTACAAATATATAACAATATACACGTCTTAGATATCACCATGAGTTTAAAGTATAAATATATAACAATATATACGTCTTAGATATCGCCATGGGCCGATTGCATAATTCAAGTTTTATTTAGTCTAGTTTAAGCCCTAGTCCGAGGCTTACTAGCCTTGAGTTTATCTCTCAATTGCATAATTCAAGTTTAATTTTGTTTTAGCTAGTCTAAGACTAGCTATCCGGGGGATAACAAAACTTGAGCTTTGTAATCTTGTAGTACTTAGTCCTCAGGTAGGATAAACTATAATTGAAGTTTTCTTTCGTTGCACCGAAAAAATATCACTTAATCATGAGAATTTCGTGCTTGAACATTTTTTATTTTTTATAAAATTTGAATCGGTCGATTAACAGTGTTATTTTCAAATACATGCAAAAATAAATTTAATGTAAACGTTATTGAAATAAAAATATTATTATTTATGTGCAACTGATTTTCTTTCTATGATTGTCTTGAAAGGGCAAGCGAAAAAAACAAAGGGTAGTATACCAAGATAAAATGACTTTATAATCTGTACTCTGTAATCTATTTTCAGTATAAAAACCACACATAATTGATACATCTGTTAATTAATAAATGAATTGTATGATGTTATGCTCAGCTTACTTGCACATTCAGAGAGCTCATATACAGATACATTTTCAGGCCCCTCAGTTGAAGGCTGAATGAAACTACTTTTAAGATGTTAACATTTAGTAAGATATTGAAACTGCAAAACATGGCATCACACGCGCATGCGCATATGTAACGCATGTCAAATTTTTGCCAGTTTTGAATTGATAAAATATCAGATCAAATGCATTAGCTTAGTTGTATTACCCTGAAAAGTTGTACCTGTGTTGAAGCTGAGTAATTAAACTACATTATAAGGTTTTCAAATATGTTGAGTTTCAATAAGTTTATAGCAAGTTGCACGTTTGTCGATCGACCCTCGAACAACTAAGATTAATCATATTCGAGTTTGCTTTCTGTTTCCCCAATTCTGAGCTAGCAGTAAAAATATTTAGCTCAAAGAAATAACGAGGTTTTCGTTGGATTTCGAATAAATGCCGGACTGGCGGTCCAATAATTTCCAGTCCAACGTCGTAACCACTCGGCCATGATTGTTTAGTTGGCTGAGCATGTTTATGAAAACAAACTTTTAACCGCACTTTTCCCCATTTTTTCGTAAAAATTCATCAAAATCTCTTGTTTGAACGCAAAATTAATCATACAAATTTATATATTTCATCGATATTACATCGATCGTATTACAAGTTTACCCCGATATGTGACTGTAGCTAATCAGCTATGACGGTAGACTTGTATCATCGGTGTTGGTTCGAATCTTGTTTTGAAGCCATTTCTTTGTTTCTATGCACAAAAACTTTATTCTTATTGCTAAGTACCGGAGAAGGAATCTTGCATAAAAGTGATAAATATTAGTTGTAAGAACTTTTTACACACAAAGGTAAAATTTCTCAAATACGAGTTGCACATTCTATTGAAATTTATCCGTTGCAATATTTGGCCAGTCATTTTTTCAACTCACAAAACTTATATATTTTCTAAAACTCAGCCTTAAACTACCCCCATCGCAGGTTTGATTTTAATGATGTATTAGACTAAATATAAACTCAGGTTTTGCCTAAACTGTATTTATGCAATCCAGCCAGGTGTTTGCTTAGTCTGAGACTAATTAAACTACATTTATGCAATGGACAGGGTTTAAACTCTGGTTTAAACTTGAGGTTATCTTTAGACTAGAATTATGCAATCGTGCCCATGAGTTTAAAGTATAAAATATATAACAATATACACGTCTAAGATATCACCATGAGATTAAAGTATAAATATATAACAATATACACGTCTTAGATATCATTATGAGTTTAAAGTATAAATATATAACAATATACACGTCTTAGATATCACCATGAGCTTAAAGTATAAATATATAACAATATACACGTCTTAGATATCACCATGAGTTTAAAGAATAATTATATAACAATATACACCTCTTAGATATCACCATGAGTTTAAAGTATAAATATATAACACTATACACGTGTTAGATATTACCATGAGTTTAAAGTACAAATATATAACAATATACACGTCTTATATATCACCATGAGTATAAAGAACAAATATATAAGAATATACACGCTTTTAAGTTTTAAGTACAAATATATATTGTTTTGTTCTAGTATATTCAATTGAATTTAATCTATTTGATATTCATAAAAAATATCGACCTGAAAACTTTGGTTTTCAGACCCTGTATTCTCATGAACACGTCTGATTTGATGTCATTGTGCAAATGCCAGATAAACACGCAGAACATTTCACGGAAACTAAGTAACAAAAATCATTTACAACAGCAATGGGTCTGAGATTTCCACACATTATCAATATACTTCTCACGAGGAGAGACAAAATATTCCTTATCAAACGGAAACTTGTAATGGCATGGTGTAATTTATTGTAAATCGTATGTTTATCAACGTTTTAGGCCTTGTCATGGTTTCAGCTAAACAATAAACAAATAATTAACAAAATATCAAATCAAGTTTTACAAAGTATTATAAATATTACAAAGCATTCTTCATCTATCAAGTATTTTTATCAGACTTTCTACCTATAAAGAGCAAACATGAAACCTTCATTAGTATCCTCCTCATTTATTTTAACACTATAATCAATACATATTTACATCTTTAATCAAATACATACATTCTATGTCTGGTGATATCAATGTTCAATGCCCTTGAAATGTCCCTGCACAAAATACTGTTTTAGGATAAACAAATTACAATTACAAGTTCATCATTAATTAGTTTATCAACTGTGATTCAATTATGTTCCATGAATATACTTTTGTTATAGTAAACCTACTTGCGTTATTGAATTTATAGAATAACAGATTCTGTTGTATCCACTAGTAGCATAACTAGGGTGTGATAGTACATTATTGTACTCTTATTGTTATATTATATCTCAACAACAAAGATAATGACTTTTTCATGTGTTTGCTTCATTCTTGTAATGTAAGTAAACATTGTGTTAGGTTCAACAAAGATACATTGTTAGTTATATTGTATCAGAGACAATTGTAACCAACTATACGATGTGTTTGGAGCTGTTCAATCTTTACACACTCTACCTCTCAAATTCATAATCCAAGTCTCTTGCGGCTTATAATGGCAGCTTGATGTTAACTTCGTTATGATACGGTACGTACAATACTGCATTGTGGTCCGTTATTTCATTGTTTCATGCTTTAAGGATGATATATTGAAACAATATATTTATGGAATATTTACATTATTAAATATGTTTACAGTTTGTTTATGTATTCATGCTTGAACTTTAAAAAAAACTTGGGACAAGTCCTATGTGTAACAACACCACTTAAAATGCAAATAGAACTTCTTACAATTGTACTACCGATAAAATGAAACAACATTTAATATTGTTAACTCAATAATTATAAAATCTGAGATATAATTTATCTGTATTGGTGGTGTATTGATTATAAAAGATGTATTTATTATATGTAAAATATCTACAGGGTAGACACATCTGGGTATAAGAATATAATCATTGTACTATTAGTTGATAATTTATACAACTAGCCTAAAGATGACATTATATCTTGTTCATGATGTTTTAACTAGTTTTCTCAGTTCCAATAGCTAGCTCTATGTTGGTTATAATCACGTCCAAAACCTACCTCGTTGTTTCCATAAACAAGAAAATTTGCCCACTTCCTCTCCCTTCAGTGATGATCATAAGCTCTTGTTTTACAATCGAGCTTAAATATACATTTGTATTAGTATTACTAAGCTAATGTGGTAAAAATGATTAAGGGATACGAATATCAAGAGATATGATGTAATCTATGTAAAATGTTGGTAAATTTCTTTTCTATAATATAGAGAATATTTCTTGTTGTTAATTAAATGGTAACCTAAAAGTTTCATCTAAATTATCACATTTATTTTTTACTCAGAAAATGAAACTCTATAGAAAGATAAATAGACGGAAGATGAGATATTATCAATTGACAAAAACTAAAGAGTTACAATATTAATGTTAGAGGAAGTCTGTCAGTATGTGTTAACGTTATTCTCTAGTCATTAAGTTGATAGAGTAGAAATTATATAATTATAGAAATACAATCTGTTATATTTAGACATTTATCTATAACGAGATTTCTTTCATGCTTTATGCTGAAACGTCGCGTAATATGATTAAAATAGAAAATTTATAATTTCAGTGAAAAACAAATCTTTTATCCTACTGCCAACTGAAATTTTAGAAGGAAAACCAATTGACCAAATAAAGAAGAAACAAGAAGATAATTGACGTCATATTTGAGAAAAAAAATGATATCACGTGAAAATTGTGTAAAATACAACTAATAAAACACATATACAACTAATAAAACACAAAACTCGGAATAAAAGAAATTTTCAACTTTGGTTTAATATTTTTTTATTTCAACTCTGGAACTCAGAAATTGACAATTCCACTCGTGGCTATGTTAAAATATATTTCCTGAGCTCACTCGGTGAAATAAAAATCGATCTTACACACCAGAGTTGATGAATATCCTCTATATGTTTGTACTCTTCATTTTCCTTTTTTTTATGTTATATAAAGATATAAGATTTCTGAATACTATATGTGTAGTAACGTACTTTTTATAGCTATTTAAATACAGACCTATTATAAATTTAAAATTATTGATTTTAAAGTTTTATTAAATTATTATAAAACTAGAATATGTACTATTTAATTGTCTGAAATAGATGCTCCAGTCCATATCTAGAGATGAAGATATCACCTTTTCACTAAGACGCACAACCATTCGCAGTATTCAGGGATTTGGTACGCAACAGATATAGTGCGGCATATGAAGGCCAAATCGTTGTATTTTTTGATACAATTATTATTAAATTGTAAAATAAAGGATCGCTTATAACTTCAGGAATATCAATCTATAAATACAAAGTCAGAGCCAAAAAATCTTCTTTGAAGAAGCCGAATATCGGCCGCTTCCCCTAACAAAACTAACATTTTCCCCCAGTTTGGCACTCAAAATATCATAGTCCACTGAAAAATCCCCTAAGAATGTTAAACTATAATTCACATAAAAAGGGAAAAATACCATGCTCTTATTTGTTTGGCAAAAAAGTTTGAAATCGGCGAAAAAAGGGTTAAAATAAAAATATTTTTCAAACTTGTCTAAATTAAATTCCCTAATTGGCCGCCTATTGTAAATCCAGATTAGAGTAGTAAAAAATTAGACCGCCCGCGGCGATTACATGCCAATACATGTCATTTAAAATTAATTATCGGTCACACGCTGGGAGATTAACTCGCCGACAAAAGTATGCACAAGGATGTCAAAAACTAGATAAAGGAGTCGCCTAGTTATGTTACACGCTTGATTACGTTCGCATATACCTATGCCTGGTACCTATACGCTTCAGACAGTAAATTGTTGTTAGTGCAGCGAAGAAAGAACTAGTAAATTTATTTTCAGACGTCCGGCGTTATCGGGGAATTTATTATATAAGCGCGTAAGCGGAAGATATGTTTAACTACACTAAGTGTCGTTTCCAATAGCATCGTTTGTTAAATTACGATAGAAACATGAAAGACAATAAGCCTTCTAATCACAAGGGTGTTTCATATGAAATTGCAATTTAGCGTGGGTCGCGAAAATATATGACAAAACGTCGTAATGGTCGAAGCGATTTCCTTTCATATAAAACAATATTATATCAAGCAAAATTAAGCTTTTATAGAGATAAGCTGTATCACTATTGTTCGTTTTGACGTTTATTAAAGAAAATTTTCGGAAAAAGTTTGTCTTCGTTAAAATGGGGAAAAGTGTCGTTGGTGGATCCTATAATTTTCTAAATAACGATTTTACTTATAATAAATGGATTTTCACTCACAAGTCTTAGAAAAAAATAAATGATAATTTAAACATAGATCTATGTCGTTTATAATTATAGATCTAGATTTGTTAATTTTTGGGGGGATAAAAACGTTTATGATGAGATGACTCTAAGTTGAAAACATGTCAGAGCAAAAAGAAATTACATGTATATGGTCGCTTGTATTTGGTTACCTATATATAGATGACCTAAAAGCTTGGACAATCCGAAACTATATATACAATGTACATGTGTAACAGCGATTAGGAAATTTAAAACATAAAATAAAGCTCAAAATAGCAGAATCATTTCGACAGATACATACGTATGTCGAAAAGAGATTCAATTTGGAAGCAGACATTGTTGATTTTTTATTTACCGCTTAATTTACTGGATTATCTTATTGATTTTGTAACACCTACAATTTAATGAGTTTTTTTCCGTTTTTTCCTGGCTATAAAATATGTCCATTTTCCCCAAACAAATGAAAACGTGCGCATGTTATAATTGACCAATGAGAGTTGTCGAAATTGGCGGCCATTTTGTTGGGTGTGCGCACGTAAAGCTATTACGTGGCCACGTAAACGTTATTGCGTGCGCACGTAAAAGCTACTGTGTGCGAACGTAAAGCTATTACGTGGCCACGTAAACGTTATTGCGTGCGCACGCAATAGCTACTGCGTGGCCACGTAAAGCTATTACGTGGCCACGTAAATTTTAAATATATCTCCATGTCACCTCTATGCCACCGTACAAATCGTCTTACAAAGATAGTTTTTTTACATTTTCATTTGTTGGCGTTGAGTGATGAAGGATAAATCACTTTGACATTATAATCCATTCTAATATTCTCTCATCTATTTTATCCATATTCCGTCATTTACGTACATATTAAGTATAATGATAACTTCTAAAGATTGAATTATCGTCATGGTTTCAATATCCGTAGTCTATTTTATATAGCGTTAATATAACAGAAAAATACGCTAGATATTAAAACCATTACCTCATATGCCTAAGGATATATAGATACTAAACTAAGAACCTATAGTGAATATACAGACAGTCAGAAGCATCCATACATATAATCATTTGTTTTATAAACTCGGAGGCGTTTGAAGTTCATTTCTGTTCTGTTAAATAAAAATGCAGAAAAGCTCAAAGGCTGAATATTTGTTTTAAAATGCTCAAAGGAAATTTAATATTTTAAGAAATATTTTATAAGAATTAAATTTTAAGCTATTTGTAAGCTATCATTTTACCAATGGTCGTTAATTGTTGAGTTCGAAGCTGTCAACTTCTTCCTTTGAGCGAAAACAAATGATGTTATCACTGAGTTACATAAATAAGTATGACCTGCCACAGCTGGAATCGAACACGGATCACAAGATTAAAGTCTAAAGCGCAATCACTGTACGTGTATTACTTTAGCAGTACAACATATCTGAGCTTGTAGGCTATAAAGGAGGAGAATCAATCCTTAAAGTTGTTATACACTGAAAAAATTATTAAAAAGGTAATTATGGTGATGAGGGGCACATTTAAAAAGATATTTAAATCAAAGAAAGCATTTCGTCATCTTGATTGATTTTATAGATGACATTGTGAGCATTTATCAAAGGTTAAATTGTTGATCTATTTTATATAAAGCTGAATCTATTATTGATTAATGAAACATAACATGTATGCCTTTAATCATTAGTTTGATGTATTTAGTTTATTTTGCAGTAATCTCATTAACACTATATTCAAGGCAAATCAAGATTACTGCATATTTAGTGTGAACATGCTAGAAATGTTTTTTCGATGTATGACTCAGAAAAGCTTTTGTATTCCGTTCTGTTTGTTCACTTTGATTCAAAAAGAAAATAAAGGAGGTTCGTTGAAAGATTCCGAATAAAGGTCTGTCTTGTAGCCACCTTTTAGTTAACAAAAATTTTATATGATTAACTTGATGTTACAGGATTTAAAATAATTTTATTGATTATTAATGCGACCTTTACAAGGATCGTACGACGGATAACTAAAGCGTTATATCATCAAGAAGAATGGATTTTTAAAACTACGATACAGAATGTCAAGCTCGTGTTGTTCTTAAGAAGGGGAATAGAAGCTTTTATCGTTTATTGTTGCCGTATTGCATTTGAATCTTTGATTATAAATAATAAAAAATAATAATAATAAACAACAAAAGAAAATTAAACAGTGCAAACTCTCAGTGAAACGTTTTACCACATTTTGTATTCATTTACATGCATTTCATTTTTAATGTAATGACGGGACAAGATAAAATTGCTCGGCTGTTGTACGACCTATTTACTTTTATTACATAATGATGTCGTTATCACATTGGAACAGAAAGAAAACAATATCATGTGAGATATGTTGAATATGTTGAAAATAAGATCTCTATGTAATAATCTTAAAGACACTATATATATGATCTGAAAGTTGAAAGTTATAGTTTATCCAATGTAGGTTATGTACCAGTATATAATAAAAATAATATGAAAAACTGTTACCATTGTGTATCATTTCCAAACAACTAGTAACAAATAAAATCATTTGAGCTTGGTATTTCATTACAGCTAGTATCGTTGTACACACGAGTATAAATTAAATTAATTGTAAAGACTTTCTACATCTAAGGTTCCAATCATCATTAAAGTCAATTAAACACAACTGGTATAAACTATTATTTTAATACTTTCATAGTTGATATCACACCGGCTAGAAACTCGAACATAAACATCAATCGCGTATCCTAAACGATATTTACTTTGTCTAGCGCAGCTGAAACTTAAACATCAAATTTTAGTAAGCTCCTCTTACTTAAAATCACATATAACTTTCACACTTTAGGTATATTTTACTGTTGTATTCTTTAATATGTGGTAAAATAAGCATGTAACACAATTGCACAGTAGTTGGGTCATACATAATAAAGCATTAATGAAAATGTCACAAGTGACTAATAATAACTTTCACATAAAGATTCCAAGAAAACATCAATGTAAATTCACTAACTTTACACATAGTACAAACTTTCAAATACTTCATTATGATAAAATATTTATTATATCCATATATATAAAATGCGTAAAAATCACTTCTAATTATTTCAATATCCCTATTTGATATGCATAACTTTCCATAAAAAACTAAACTAATATTTGCAACATTTAAAGTACCACAGTGAACACTATAGAAAAACTTGACTGCTGTACAGAGCCACCGACTGATGCCTGGATTCACTTCTAAAATGAATTCTAGCGTTCCGTTAATTGTATTGTATGATAGTTATAAAGACTGCAATAAAAGTAACTAAAACAATAAGTATTAATTAAACGAGTGATATAATTGACTTTTTAATTAAATGAGTCGATTTAAGTTATAGTTAGGTTAATAGATAAATTAAACATTTGTACATCAATTTTTATTGAGTTCTATTGGTGGATTAATTCTTTTAGTAATATCAAGTCTTTTTGGGTTTGTTTATAATACTCATTGATTTTTTTATTGATTACTTGATTGATCGATTTTAATATATTGCGCGTGGTAACCAGTGCTGAAAATTGAAATGCTCCATGGTATTTTGTGTTATTCATACTATCTTTAATTTTACATACCCCATGTTTCATCGACATGTACAATGATATATTTACCTTCAATAAAAATTAGCTACGCTGGTGATAAATTGATTATTCGAAGGGTTGTTCACAGAAATGCATACGACAAATTAACAATAATTATTCTCCTTCCTGGGACAAAAATGACGCTGATTCTACAGTAATTACTTTCCGCTTTTTGTCTGGTAAAAATTGAGTTCATTGTAATAATCAAAAAATTATTGTGTGCGGGGAAAGTCGGCGGTCATTGATTACAATAACGAGGAAAATATCCATCAGAATGTTACTTTGAAATGTTTTGTGCTAAGGTAATTTTAGAGGAATAAATAGTTTGTATCTAAGGCATATAGTCTGGAAAGTTGGATAAGATGGATAAATTTAGCTCAAACTAGATTTTAAAAGTTTTAAGTATTTTAGTCGCATTTAGATTTGATATGTGGAAGAAATGAAAACTCATGGGTGTCATTCTGCTCGACGCACCCTTCAGCAAATCCAAGCGATCATGATGGCGTCTAAGATAGCTGATACTCTTGAGAAATACATATAATTTACATATGAAAAAAACATGTATAACTAAGAGCTTACATCACAATATACATCATTTGTTGGTAATCAATTATTTAACGTGGATATGTTTATATTGTCGTTTGTTCTTTTTTACTGTACATCACTAACCCACGTGGTAACACTATTACGATTTGTTGAGCTAAATATACTTTTCTAAATAACTACTTAGGGAAGAATGTGTCATTTTAGAGTACTGAGTGGTTACTAGTCTCAAGAATCAATCCTAATAAAACTAATTACCCATCTAACAATGACAAATAATGATACATGTTGAATTATGCATTTGTTTTTTGAACTTCCCACAAAACTGATTTAATTATAAATTACTTAACTGAGAAGTACTTGCTCCAGTAATGACATTCTTGGAATATTTTGTTAAAGGCAGTAACTACATGCAGTACGTTTAATCATATTAAGAAGAATGGCTTTTCAAACTACGATACAGAATGTCAAACTCTTGTTGTTTTTAAGAAGGAGAATAAAGGTTTTTATAGTTGTCGTATTGGATTTGAATCTTTGATTAAAAATAATTAAAAACTGCAAAAAAAAATAAAAAAATTAAACAGTGCAAACTCCCGGAGCAATTTTTTACCACATTTGTGTATGGGTGCCTGGCATTTACATGCATTTCGTATTTAATGTTATGACGGGACAAGATAATTGCTCGGCAATTTTTACTTTTGCTTTTTTACTTTTATTATTAATGATGTCGTTGAAACATTAGAACAGAAAGAAAACACTATCATGTGAGATATGTTGAATATGTTGAAAATAAGATCTCTATGTAATAATCTTAAAGACACTATATATATGATCTGAAAGTTGAAAGTTATAGTTTATCCAATGTAGGTTATGTACCAGTATATAATAAAAATAATATGAAAAACTGTTACCATTGTGTATCATTTCCAAACAACTAGTAACAAATAAAATCATTTGAGCTTGGTATTTCATTACAGCTAGTATCGTGGTACACACAGGTATAAATCAAATTAATTATAAAAGATTTCCTATGTCCAAGGTTCCATTCATCTTTAGAATCAATTATATTATTTTAGTACTTTTATAGTTCATATCACATTTTCCGGCTGAAAAGCCAAAACATAATATCGCTCGCGTTTTATCCTAAACGAAGTCAGCTCCTCTGACTCAATGTCACATAAAACTTTCACGCTTTAGGTATGTTTAACCATTCTATTCTATATTTTGCTGTATAACAAACATGTAACACAATTGTACATGTACAACAGTTGAGTAAAACCTAACGAAACAATAAAGAAAATGTCATTGGTGACTAATAATAACTTTTATATATAGATTCCAAGAAATGTAAAATCATAAACTGTACACATCGTACAAACTTTTATCATGATAAAATATTTATTTAATCCATGTTTAAAAAACACTTCTACTTTTAATATCGCTGATTGTCATGCATAACTTTAAGTTAAAACTAAACAGTATTTGCAACAATTAAAGTATCATAGTGAACACTGTAGAAACACTTGATTGTTGAACAGACCGCTAAGTGCTGCGTGGATTCACCAATACAAACCAATCAACTAATATCGTTTTCCGATTGCCCGTAAAATACCATAGACCATTAGAATTGATGTGTAAAATTTCTTAATGACTTCTAGCAAGTACCATAAATTATTCGTTTCTGATTACTTCACTTAAAATAATCAGAATATTTATCAGCAATAATTAACGTACTCGTGAATAGGATCTGAAATTTCAAAAACTGGATAATACTTCATGTGAAATCTGTGTTATATGTTTTGGAAGACATTTCGCATTACGTGAACGTCCATGATGTGACTGCATTGCTAGTTGGAATAATTTGTGTGTGGATGAAATGATTGTCGTCAGTATATCTGATATACATTCCACTGCCAATTCAATCTACACATGGCTAGAGTCTGAGTTTTAACTATTGAATTGCAAGACAAGTTTGCATTGTGTCGTTTACACAGCTTGCTCATTCTTCGCTTATCACTGTTTAAATATGAATGAGATTCATAGATGTTTTTCAGATTTTAAGCATTTATTGATGTAATCAAAGCGCTGAAAGAACTGAATGAACCATTTATTGAGATTTTATCTCACAATGTAAAATAAAGGGAATGGATTCTCTCTATGGTGTTCTAACACTAATTTCATGACAAAATGTTCTCTTCAGTTAAGCCTTACTGAACAAATAGGATTACTTTTAGATAAAATATATTTTTGTTCATCAATCTTTTATTGATGAATCAAATCTTTTTGAAATATCAAATCTTTTTCGGTTTGTTTTTCAATACGTCGTATTGTTTTTTTTATTGATTGGTTACATGAATGAGTGACTTCAATATATGGTGCGTTGTAGTCAGGGTTGAAAATTCATTTAGAAATGCTCTTGGGATTTTGAGGCAAAAGTTATTCATACCATCTTTGATTTTACCTACCCCATGTTTCACCAATACTTGTACAGTGAATCAAAGTGTAGCTACGCTGGTGATAAATTGATTATTCGAAGGGTTGTTCACAAAAAGCCATGCGACACATTAACAATAATTATTCTCCTTCCTGGGACAATAATGACGGTGATTCTAAAGTAATTTGTCTGGAAAAAAATGAGTGCATTGTAATAATCAGAAGATTATTGTCTGCAGTCATTGATTACAAAAGCGAGGAAAATATCCTTCAGAACGTTACTTTGAAATGTTTTGTGCTTAGGTAATTCAAGAAGAATAAAAAAGTTTACCTTATGCATATAGTCTGAAAAATTGGGCAAAATTAGTTCAACCTAGATTTTAAAAGTTAAGAAATATTTTAGGTGCATTATGGTTTGTTATGTTGTAGAAATAAAAACTGATGTGTTTTTTTTTGCTCCATGCACCCTTCAGCAAATCCAAGCAATCATGATGGCGTCCAAAATGGCTGATACTCTAAACTTGTCGATACTTTCCATAAAAAAGCGACATGTACAACTAAGTATTTACATCTCAATACACATCATTTGTTGGTAATCAATAATTCAACGTGGAAAAGTGTATATTGTCGTTTGATCGTTTTGTCTTGTACATCACTTACCCACGTGGAAACGCTATTAAGATCTGTTAAACTTATTACTACTCATATTTGACATATCTTCTAGTTGGCATGACTTAAATAGAATATATCGGAAAGTAAAAACAAGCAGAAATATTATTTGATGTATCGTTGATTGGATTGTTCGGTATAGCCGTTTTGAAGGAAGCAGACTCACATTAAAGACGTTATAATGATTGATGGAGTATAGTGTCGTATAATTCTAAAAGTAAAAAAAAAGTGTGAAATTATTCAAGTTTTAATTTAGGTGACAAATCAAATAATAAGTTATATTTATAACACATTTCTCTCTAACAAAGCAACCAGACGTCTCAATTTCGTTTGACGAAACTTAAACACACCCTATACTCAAGAGTTAAAGCAATGGCCTAGATGCCTTTCGTCCGCCTAATTGTAGAATACTCATCAACCATCTGGGATCCCTATGAGAAGCAAACTTTGAAAAGTCAGACAAGATCCAACGCCGTGTAGCAAGATTTGTCAAAAATAATTATAGAAACAGATCTAGTGTTACCGACATGATAACAGACCTACAATGGTAATCTCTGCAAGAACGCTAAAAGAACTCCCAACAAAGACTCCTGTACAATGTGCATAACCTAGTAGAAATCACAAAAGACAACGGATCCACACCAAACAGTCTATACATTCAACTGCACGCTCCTTCAAGTTACCTTACTCATCCAACACGTACCGTCGGCAGTCATTTTCCAAGGACGACCAAATAATGAAATAGTTTACCATTGTCATTTGAAGCAGGCTTAGTCGAGATCCTTGTTTTATCAGTACTGTTTTTTCTTTCTTGCTTCCACTTTTTACTTGCTTATGCCCAACCCGTAGCTTAAATACTTCCAAGAATGTTATGAATGTAATTAAATATCTTCCACAACACTCGCTTGTAAAACATGCCAGGAATCAGCAAATAATACACGCTATATCTTGTTTTTAGCAATTTGACCTTGTTGAGTTCTGGGTATGAGGTTTTGAAAATTGAGAATGGTCCGTGTGTGCCAAACCAGAGTATGTTTCTTATATTCATACTAGAACATGTAATATTAATCAACGACTGAAATGACTGCGACAATTTTCTCTTGTCATCTATAAAAGTCTTCAAACAAATCGATAATGTTTTTTACTTTATTTTTATGTCCTATTTTAATGCAGTAACAACTATGTTGGTTGTCTGATTTGATTGAATGATAGAGCGCATGCAATCGGTATAACAATTCAATGCACAGTTTAAATAACAAGAGATTAATGTTTGCGTCCATTCAATGGTGATATCGACTTAGCGCCCGTATGAAATTGAAAATCCGCGTTTTAAAAAGAGTATAACTTACATTCTAGAAGTTGTTGATGTCTTATAAAACTCCTCATAGAAACAAAGTGTGCCATGTAATTTCAGGAAGAAATTTATCTATTCGTTTAAAGTCTATGATTGACAGTAATGCTTGTTTGGCTAAACACAATCATATAATGATCCAGTGTATGGTTTCTTATTTCCGATTGAATGATCACAATCTGTCTGAAAATAAGCAGACTCAGTATTTGGTGTCTAATTTACGTTTTTGAAAGGAACTTAGCGAAGATAATACCATGAATAACAGCGGTTTTTATGAACATTCATATTTCGTTTTAATGCAGTAACAGCTATGTTGATTTACTGATTTGTTAACCCTTACCATTGAAGGTTTTAAACTGTTTACGTCCACGTCACACTCAAATATTATACACTTGGATTGTTGTTATAGGTTAATATGTACAATAAAATAAAATAGAATCTTAATGTTCTGAAACATCCATATAAACAATTATGTTTGATATTCAAATGTGTGTGTTCTCTCAAATAAATATGCAGAAAAGCTTAAAATCTGAATATTTGATGTTTAATGCTGTTATGGTATTTAATAATTCAAGGACAGTTTCTAACAACTGGAAATCTAAGCAATATAATTTAGATTTGTTAATGTCCAATGCCAATTATTACCATGACGAAATGAAGGAAGAGGTACATGTACACTTTCGAAAATAGTTATATCCTACATTAGTGTTTCCACTTCGATTCAGATAGGAATTCACCACTAACTGTCTTAATATTGACAGACGTCGTTATAACATTTTGAATGAAACTTGGGCATATTTATGAATACCATGAGTAATAAGGAGGGTGTGTTTATAAAATATTTATAAATATCATATTTCATTGCATATGAATTTAGACGGTGTTTGCTACTGTATACAATATATTTGAAATCTTAAGATTTTAATAACAGAACATTGATTTCCTTTTTACATATTTTTTAAACTAGAAATTTCACGTATTTACTATTTAAAATCAGTCGATCATCCTTTCAGCTTAGTCACTAGCTCCTCTGACTACAAATCCTGTGGTCGCTGGTTTGATACCCGTATTGAATTTGCTTAGTACTGGGTTAAAAGTTTAGATCTAAAGATATATGCCTACATAGGAACCGTGAGTGGGATGACTGACCGACGCAACATGACATTGATATTGCACCAGAGATCTACTACGTCTAGTTGATTGGTAGGTGAAAGATTGTCAACAATTGAAAGGAAATTGTGTTGATGAAATTTAGTTCGATGTTATACTAAATGACTTTAAACAAAACGTCGCATTCATTTCAATTTAATGTTATTCCATGGTACCCGTCTGATCAAAGTCATCCATGACTAATTGATTGATTGATTTCTATAAAAAATATATAACATTAACATAACATTTCTATATATGTAATAAAATAAACACGGAAGATGAAAATATGCTAACCATATAATATACACAAAGGACGAGGCAATAAAAGGGGAATATCCCCCAATTCCATTATGGTCCTCGTAGTATTCACTACAGTGAGGCCGATGAAGACATGATAAATGATAAATAATACAAAAGTAAATGTTCAGACAATTTTAAAAATAAATCTGTAAAATATGACTATTGCTACAAGAAGACGTACGAACACACTAAGATACAAAAGACTCAAAAACTGCAATGTACTTAAAGCTACTAAACGAAGACAAAATCTTTATCATCAATCTAAAAACAATTAATACTATCTAAAAGATTATAACCGCCTTGGAATTATAATAACTCTCCCTAGCGGGTTCCCTTGTAGGGGTCAAGTTCTTCAAAATATCAGTTTCTTATTAAAGTGGAGTACTTTTATAACAAGTAAATTAGACTACGGAGGTACTCTCACAGCCAATCAAATTGCTTGATAAGTGTTTGATAAAACTTACACGACAATCTAAAGTGTTGGTTATATCAAATCGTTTTCTAGTGATTTACTCTAGAAACCGGGGCGGGCAAGTTTTGAATACGCAAATATCTAAACTGATGCTAAAAAGAAACGTCTCATTCCAGCTAGGTACATAATTTCCGTGATCAGAATAACAAGAGAAAACATTAATGTTGTTAACCTGTAAGAAGTCCTTGGTGACGTGTGCAACGTGAGGTCTGTCGTTTTCATGCCGATAGACAAGTATTGACGTTGCCAGAATAAAGCAACACTCACAGGGCATGATAGCTGGTCAATGTGATGTGTCCACAAGATTACCTTGGCAAACATCGAGTTGTTACTGAGTCTCATTTTAAGACACCTATAAGTCTTAAGGCGTTACATAAATCGAAACACGACTCATCACTGAACTCCCAACACCATGGCCGCGATGATACGTGGGTAAAGATAGACGTCGGTGACGGTGGCATAACTTAGAACTATAGTTACCCTCTTACTATAGGTGACGTAATACTGCCGTGAAAATCTAATACGCGAATGACGTTGGCGTTTACATAAATTTTGTACCTGTACACCCGTTCTATCTGAACGTGGCCTATCAGCAAACGTTTCTTAAAGACGTAATGATGCATTTCTTTTTCTCGTCAGTATATGTTCATGTGTAATTTTATAAAACTATTTACATGAGTTTCGTGAATTCTAATTAGCTTTCGCACGAAATTCACCATACAAAACGTGTATTTATCAAATCAGAAAATTTGTTAACTTCCGAATTGAAGTTGTGGTTATTTTTAGCCACGACGGGCTATTCCGACCTCGTTCGTTCAAAATAGTATTAGTATAAATTCTGGAGAAAATACTTGAGATTTTGTGCCTGGGGTGCGTTTTATATATTTGTGTAATGTTTGCATAAGTTTTAAGCAAAAACATGATACTTGACAATTATCAGCGTTCAATTTATTAATGGGGCTTTTATAAAATACAACTATTAATAATTTATCATTAATTAAATATATCTACACTTAGTATTTAACAACAGTAATTTAAAAATTAATGGTACAAGTAATATTAAAATATTCTAATTAAAAAATCGAACATTAATGTTATATATCATTGAAAATGACTTAACATGTATATTTTTAGAGACAGATATCTTATACTCTTAAATCTACTAAATTAAAAATGTGATCCTTAACCTTAGATTTAAAACAAGAAATGGATATGGTATCCCTCACGTTCTGTGCTAAAGTGGACCACAAACTACAACTATTATAATATACTATGTACAAATTATAAATAAAATATATGTTCTTTCAGTTCAATACTTTAATATACGATACAATCTTGTCATAAACTTGTAGGCATTTGTATTCAACGATATATCATGTCACATGTGAAGCTGGCTTTCGCCCTTAAATGGGAACAGTTGATAATATATATGTTTTAAATGACGTAATAAATCACTCTATAAATAAAAATAAAAAGTTATATTGTGCATTTATAGACTTCTCTAAGGCGTTTGATTACATTGTCCATCAAAATAAATGGTATAAACTTTTAAAACTGGGGTTAAGAGGCAAGCTATTTAACGTCATTAAATCTATGTACTCTTCTGTTAAATCCAAAGTTAAAGTAAGATGTAGACAGGTGAATCTTTTGATTGTTTTAGGGGTCCGTAAGAGTGAATGTTTAAGTCCATTTTTTTGTTTTCCATTTATATAAATGACTTAGAAGATGTGTTAAAAGAGAAAGGATTTAAAGGTATTGATATGAATATTATGAAATTGTATTTATTAATGTATGCTGATGATATTGTTATATTGTCTGAATCGCCTGAAAATTTACAGAAAGGTCTTAATATTTTTTGTTATGCACATTTTATTTTTACAGTCCCAAGTATATTACATTGCAGGTCTTAATATTTTACATTCATATTGTCAAACTAAAAGTAAATACAGAAAAAAACTAAAATCAACGACACAAAATGATTTTATATATAGTGAATTAGGCAGGATAAATTACCAAAGCACAAGACTTATTTCTATCATAAAACAATGGTTTAAAAGTTTAAGTACAGATGATAGAAATTTAATAAAAGTAGTTTATATAATGATGTTGATTGACATAGAATTATTTCCAAATAAATCAAACTATGTTTCTTTATTAAGAAATACATTAAACAGCCTTGGATTTCATGAAGTTTGGCTAAACCAAGGTGTAGGGAATATTAATATTTTTATCAATCTTTCTTTTTAAAACAAAGAGAAAATGATATCTTTATTCAAAATTGGAACTCACGAATTAATGATTCAACAAGAAGTATTTTTTATAAAAACTTCAACAATTTTAGTTATAAAGTGTATTCATCCTTTGCTAATATACAGAAATATAGAATCGCATTGACACGTTTAAGAGTTGCTTCCCATAGACTTGAAACAACCCGCTACATCATTTAATAATCGTCGTTGTAAAAATGTGGAATACTTGAGGACAAGCAACATTTTATGTTCGAATGTACCCTCTACAAAAACTTACGTCTAAAATATATTAAGCCATATTTTCGTTGAAATCCAAGCTTATTCAAAACACTTGAATTATTTGAAAGTGATGATGTTAATGATATTAGAAATTTAGCTATGTATGTATATCATGCCTTTTTACTAAGATCTGATTGTGTGAAAGAACATTAGCTATCTTTAATACAATATACTTTTTCTCATATAATTAAATGCATTGTAATGTTGTAAGCATATATATTATCTGGAAATAGTAATGTTGTTAGATATGTACCTGTCATTTTAAACAAGTAATTAATCATACATTTAGTGAATACTATATTTTGAACTATGTATTTTGATAAATTGCAATACAAGTAATCACTATCTTAATTATCTTGATATTTATGTTTAAACCAGTGATTTCCATGCTGTGAGCTCTTTATGATGATAAATTTTAATGCATGTTTACAATATGTGTTTACATGTATATTATATATGACTCTACCATTGAACTCTATTATAGATTTTATTTAAACTATGTTTATGGGTCATTTCTGACCTTATACATAACTATTATAGTGTATTCTATTTTGATTGAAATAAACTCTTGAAACTCTTGTGATTTAATGTGTGATATTTCCTTACAAATCGCCCAGTGGAGACGATAAAACCTGACAGATGTTTATATTTGCATTTTGATAGACCAAAATTTGTCTGGCAAACTCTTTTGATGAATATTTAAATCAATTTGTCATATTAAACCAGAAAACACTATCTATGACATCTCAACGCATATTGAAAATAGCGTTGCAACTATAGGAACACTTCACTGTTTTCTGTTTATGTAAGGGATATACCACGAGAGCTGTACAATATGTTAGATATTGGATAGCTGAGGCGCGTTAGCGCCGAAGCGTATCCAATGTCTAACTTATTGGGCAGCTCGAGGGGTATATCTTACTTAAACCACAGCTTACCTAAAGATTATTATTATTATGATACAAACTCAATTATAATTTACACCTATACAAATAACGATTTAAAAATTATACATTTAAATCATTTATTTATAAAATTTAAATAAATATAGAAACTATTTATTGTTTCCCGTATGGTGCCCCTTAAGTCCGACAATTTAATGAATATTCTGTTCGCGAGATTTTCGTGCAGATCTTTTCACATGTAAACTTTTGTGTAGTTATGACTGTAGTTTTTAATTTCGTTTCTGTTTTTCATTTAGTCGGGTACATTATACAAGTGTAACAATTTTTGAAAAACCTAATTGATCACTGGAATTAAAGTGTATTTTTTCTCATGAATAAACTTCGGAAATCTTTCTGTTGGATATATATACATTACAACGCTTGACATGCATAGAAAACGTGGATTATCAACTGATTCCAGTCATGTCTAAGAAGCGATGTCAGTCACAGCCTGAAAAACAATGCTGATTTCTTATAAGCTTGATAAGAAGCTTATATTGGAGCAACAGGTTATTGGTAAGTTTATATTTGCAAAATATATTATGTAAACAATGGTCACATGGAGACCTGAACCTGAGCCCCGTGTGCACCAAATACCCCGTAAAAATGTTTCACTGACAAAACGTTCCAAGTCCCAGTTAATGATATATGTATATTACATACATCTTTCGTAAGCATAATGTCTGCCCTTCTTTTCACATTCTAATCTATAGTCGGTTCAAGGCTCAAACCTATGATTATTTGATCACGGAGAGAGGCCGTTGTGCATAAGATCTAATTTTTAACTAAAGTCTGTACCTTTTGTATTTGATATTGTCTATTGGTCATATTTTTCAAATAAATATAGTTCTAGCGATGTTTCTATATTAGTTTGGTTACGCTGAGTGTTAATGAAATATTTTCAAAGTTTATATATGTTGCCCAGTGCATGAATATATTATTGCTGTTGTAATATTGCCTGTGCCATTGCTCAATAAAACACGCACTGGACGCCAAGGTCACAGCATGCTAAATGCACAGTCACTTTTATTTAAAATAAATCTTCCCTACGCTGATGACGAATGACATGTTCCGTTATGCAACTAATTCTAAAGAACGCTCTTTTATTTTTTTCTTATTAACCTTACGCAAGAAATGGTTAACAGTTTTTGGCAGAGTATGAGTTAAAATGTGCTTAAAATCTACTTTGGGTCTTGGTATTTGCTATACTTAAAAATATCTTTTTATTTTTTTTTCATTTTCAGAACGACAGTGCCACGTCGACTAAATGTGAACAGGAATAACATTATTATTAACGTCTTCATTTCGAAGGAGAATGAGTACAGAATTTACAATTTTGATTTTATTTGTCAATTTTTAATCTATAAATAAATCAATAAATAACTTCACTCGTTCGTTTGGTTTTTTCATTGAACAGGTAATCGTTCACTATTAAGGTTATGCGTTCATTATCTGATGTGTTGGACAATATCTAGCGTGTAGTATAATATTAGACTCACACGTTAGATATTGTCCTGACACATCAGATATTGGACGAGTAATCTTAATATTGGACGGCTACCTGTACATTATCAGATATACGGTACTGTGAATACAATGGAATGACGTCACAGCTGTGGTTTAAGGAATTATAAAACATAGCTGGTCATGTGTTATGAACGGCAGTGATGTCAGCATACACAATATTTTGTCACTCGTGAAAAGCACTTATCTACTATATATGAACAATGATGTCATTCACAATATTTTGTCACTCGTGTAAAGAAATTATTTACTTTAAATTGTTACTTAATCTACAGACCTTATCAGACAGTTTGATAAAATAGATCCACGGAGATTTGTGCTGTATTGAATCAATTTACTCATCAATTGATTCGCAATCTCACAACTAGTAGTACTAGATGAAAAAATAATCGTGTTTCTAATTTTTAAACATAATATCATTTTCAATGAAAATAACAATATGTTTGAATAATTGAATGGTGCAATGTTTTGATTTAAGTCGGGCTTATAACAGGAACTCTATTTTAAATATTCATTCATGACAATTTAAATTCTTGGTAACTCGTGATATATGCATAATGTATAATACATTTGTTTTTGTTTGTTTCTGTTTGGTTGAACGTCGTAGCAACACATTGATTGTAGAGGTCATATAACGGAGGTTATGCAGTCAACCTACACACTGTTCCTGGAAAAGCTAAATCTCTGGTTTTAGCTGTTAACCAACTACTAAGCGCATACTTTCGTCAGTGACTGACAACTGCCCTGCATAAATAAGAACCATTTGTATGGGAGGAATAGCCGTAGAAATAATTTCATGATAAAAGTATGCCTCGCCCGGATGTCAAACCCATGACCCCTCGATCAGTAGACTTGCGTGCTGCTAACTGAGCTAGCCATGTGGCTGTAATGTATAATAAAGAGTCCCATTTAAACATGGAACATGTAAAAATGTAGCTATCATTTATGTTGTATAAGCTACGAAAGTATGACGTAGATTGATATATTTTACGTCGATGGATATAGCACTGGCACCAGAGTCCTTAAACTTAACTTGTTAAATACGCACACATATACTTTAATAATAATATTTATCCGCGAACTCAATTAAAATCGTTCCCGTATACATTATCGTATACAAGTTATATAACTATACTTTCATTACATAATATCACTGGCACCAGAGTCCATATCTTATCATCATAAAATAATGCATACGCCCCTTTATATAATTTTCTGTGCATACATGCGTGTACACTACCTTAATATAATATGAATATTGTAATGAAAGTACAGTTATAACTCGTTTACGATAATGTATACGGGACCGTTTGTGTATATTGACAAAATATTATATTTGTGCGTATCTAACGGAGGCCCCCGGAAGCTCCTCTAATTTACTGTTTTACCAACTGAAGGAAGAAATCAATTCTCTAAGCAATTAGGGCACATTCATTTGACATAAAATGAAATCTCTTTGTAGGATGAATAAAATAGTTCAAAACTTTAATTACAGTAAATACATTTTATTTCTTTAAGTATAGACATATAAATAACACATACTGAGCTTACTTGACAATTAACAAAATGAATGAATACAGCAAAATTAATCAAGGACGTTTTAATGACAATAAGCACTGGTTTTTATGGTTAAAATACCACTCTAAGCTTCATTTAAATAAACAAAACTTAATATGTGAGACATTTTCATAACTAAAACATTTCTAAGTTAAATATGGAAGACAATTTTTGGACAAAAGAGCACTGCTCTGTAATCATTATAAAATTGTTAGCAACAGTCAACAAAGGTAATAATAAAGAGTTTATAGCACATTTTCACTTCCTTAATATTTAATGAATCTTTCAGACACTGCGTCTGAGAGTCTCTGATTGGCTTCCTTCGTTTCCTTATTCACATGTGTGTCATGGCTAAGTTTGGCTTCTTTTCTTTTTTGAAGCAGTGTCTGGGTTTTGTTTAATGATTTCCCATGTGTGGACATGTAACCTGAATTAATTTCATCATACCTGGCTGCCCTATCCTTTTATATCTTCCACCCGAGCCTTTTTCATATTTACACATAATGTCTCATTGACTTGCAGTACAAAACATCATCTCGAGAAAACATACTAGTAGCAGTTTGCTCCTTTGCTTTAAGATGGTACTTTACTGTTTGGCAAGCAAAGTATGTTTGTGCCATCAAGCTGGTTGATCTTTTGTCAATAATATCTCCCATAGTATTAAACGAAGACTCTACAAGTGGTCTATGAAAAATTGTTGCAGCAGCAAGTGCTAACTTGCTAAGGGCTGGATACTTTCCCCACTACTGGTCCAGTCTAAGGTTTTTGTCTGGAAGGTTCTTCTCTACATGAAAACTGAAATAGCAAACAAAACAAGTCCTAATATTCCATCTATAGTTATAGAGAAAATGCATAAAACTTGTTGATATGGTTATTATCAAGCAAGGCGATTACTTTAATTTGTACAAGAATTGTAGGGAAGTCAGTAAGATTGGAACAGCATGAATCTAGACTACAAAAATCAATGTCACTGCATTCAGTGTCTGAAGCAATTCAGCCAATATATTTTATTGTAACATTTTAATAACACTTTAATAAAGCATATTTCTAACGATTTTTTTCCCTATTATAAAATTAGAATTAACAAATACTTTATATTAAAGTTACCTATGCACTTCAAAGTCATATTTCTCAGCTTCCTCTCTTGAGTGGCCACACGGAGTACGGAAAGGTAGTTTTTCATGGCTCTCATAGCTGAACTGTCTCCTACTACAACCGGATCAAGGGCTGGTATATGTCTCAGTATGGCATTATTGAGAGGCAGTTTCTTTTGTAAGTAAGCACCTGAAATTGAATAATTCATTGAATATTATAAAATGAAAAAAAATGTTAGACTAGAAGCTTACACTTATGAGTTTTTTCTTAAAAAGTAATCCCAATGTATATGAGAATGACTAGGGCTGTGGCGGGTATCAGAGTACTCGGGTATTAACGATCTCGACCAGAAAATTGAGTACGAATATTCGTCATGTCCGAAATCGAAATGTTTGCAGAGCATGTTTTTCCTTATGGCAAAAGCTTCTGTAATTCTTCACTTAATTATTTTTGTTATTACATTAATTATGTATGATTCTTCATTAACAAGTGATTTGTGGTTCGATTCGTGAATCGCTACACATGAATTGTGGTTTGGATCGAATAGCCACTTGCTCCCCGATCCACAGCCCTAAGATTGGCAGTATACCTAGTAATCATGTATCTTGGGATTCATGAAGCAAGCAATCCATTACAGCAACTACCTTCTATCTGGACAAGAACCCGCAACACTTTTCCTGTGAAATGTTACAGTAACTTGACATCAATGACTTTAATAACTAGATCAATGACATGAGTGATACACATATCTGAAAACTAGTATATATATTTACCAGTTTTAACATAACCTGATATAGCTGTTTTCTTGAAGTCCAGAATAATGGGATCATCCTTTCTACAACTCCTGACAATATAACCAACTCTCTTCCCAACATATATGTTGTCAATGGTCAGAAACTGACCTTCATCTTCACTTACATTTATTTCAACAAGGGCACGACCATGTTTTCCTGAAATGGCATAAATTAAAATATGTTTGCATGATTTGTTAAGATTTAATTTTATTTTATAGTCATATACAAGATCAACAATGAATTCTTAAGTATTGTACAAGTAAAAAATGTAAATGTACAAACATTCCGATGTTTTTGTCGCTGCATTTCGCAAGAACATGTCTTATGAAAGTTGTGTACTCCATTACTAAATAAATATAATAATACATAATTAATTACCATACCAGTAGTTCAATACAACTCTGAAGTTGACATTTGGAGATAAAATGTGTTACAATGATGGATAATCAATTTATACAAATTAAGCTGAAATACTTACCAATCAAATGCTCCTGTTTGACATAACAGGAAAGAAGTGAAGTAAACACCTCTTCTTGTTTGTCATGGAGAAGATGGACCATGGGTTCTTTGGATTGGAACACCTTAATGTAATCCTTCATCATTGGTAAAACTGCTGTGTAGATATTAAGAGTCAGTAGTGTGTCTTCTGCACTTTTTACATCACCTACAACACACAAAGTATTACTTATAAGAACATTTGGATTTGTATTAATGGCAATTGTACTGAGAAAAGGAAATAGTACCTTAATATTTGAGACAAAGTAAATATTAAATTCTTTAATAAAAAATAGGGTTTAATGACTAAATTATTGATAGGAGAAGTACATAATAGAATTTCATATACTTTTCAACGTTCAGCATAGCTATTACTTCTAGTCATCAGACTAATGGTATCTTTCTATCTGTATTTTTTCAGCAGCTGACACATGGGGCAGCAGAATTATACTACCCTTACAGGTAATCATTTTCAACTGGTCATAACTAAATTAATCTTAGGTACTTTTCCTGCTCATGAAAAAAGCTCCAGTTGATACTTGACAGTACCATACGTGATTAATAATACTCTTGGTATTCACTAGTCCATTAGCTAGTGTCTTTGTATGTGTACAAAGAAAGTAAAATCTATAGTTATGATCTTGATCATACCTTTTCCACAATTGCCTTCTTTCGAACCTTGCCATCTTCAGTCATCTTCTTACTCAAGCAATCAATAATTTCTCTGATTCGTACTATCCCAGGTCTAGTGACTCCTTTCTTCTTCATAATTTGTCTGACTTCAGGCCAGTAATCAGCCTTTGATGACTTGGGAAGAAATGCATAATAAAAAAACTCTGTATGCATCCCACAGTCTTAAATTACTAACACTTACATCAAATACAGAAAGCCATCTATGGCTCAAAAACCTTTCTGGTGCTGTGAACAGGTGAAAGGAATCCCAAGGATTAGAAAATCTCAGATAGCATTTCACGCAGATCATTACAATAGGCCTACTTATGGTCAGTATGAAGATTCTTCATAAGAGTTTCAACCCACGATTGAAATGGTAAACATAACTGTTTTGTACTATTGTGGATGTGGTGGCAAACATCCCTATCTATGTCAACAAGATGATTGGCTTTCTCCTCTCTGATACGCTTTTCAAGTCCATTCTTTATTTTAATCATTATAAATAATTCCATGCTAGAAAATAATATAATTATAAAAAGGCACGGCCTATTGATGGAAAAGAGTATGAAACTTTCTATTTATAGAAGGTGAAGATATCACAGTAAGACCGTTTGTGTACAAAATGCCCATTGATCTATATTAGTAGATCGATGGAGACAAACAATATCAAAGGGAGCTTACTCGAGTAACGCTGTGAAAAGTACGTACAAATCAATTGAATTAGTTCCCTTCCACACGAAAAACATTTGCTATAGATGTTATTTGTTGGCTTGTAATATAGCAGCATTTGGTCACATGACTCACCTAATATATGTATGTGATTGTCCACCGTACATCAGCTAGGAGTATGGATCTGTTCCCGGGGATTTATAACATACAGCCTATTTAGGGGCGGATCTAGGATCATTTTTTGGGGGGGGCGAACTTTTCCAGGGGGGGTCCAAACTTTCGAACCTCAACCACATTATACACATTTTGCGGAATAATGTTATGTACTTCTCTTATCAATAATAAGGGACTTTAGTCAGTTATTTCCCCTTGTAAACTCTTCAAATAGGTAGGTCCAATTAGTTGGATTACTCGGATTTTACCCTTACTTTTCAATGTCAATTTGCATAAATTTATCTTTAATATCTTTTTTGTAAATCATTTAATGTGTTTAAAATTCAAGCTAAGTTCTTTTAAAATAAAGAACTATCTAAAATTTATCACTTCTGTAAGTATCTTTATTAACAAGAAAGATATTAGATGAAATATTTTGTTACCCTAACATAGGAATTCAATGACAAAATCCGAGGATTCCAACTGTAAGAACCTGCTTACCAATTGGATTGCTTCAGATTTTATCTGGGAAAGATAACTGACTAAAGTCCCTAATTTAGTCATTAAACACTATTTGTTTATTAAAGAATTTAATATTTACTTTGTCTCAAATATTAAGGTACTATTTACTTTTCTCAGTACAATTGTCATTAATACAAATCCAAATGTTCTCATAAGTAATACTTTGTGTGTTGTAGGTGATGTATAAAGAGCAGCAGGCACTCTACCGACTCTTAGTTTCTACACAGCAGTTTTACGAATGATGAAGGATTACATTAAGGTGTTCCAATCCAAAGAACCCATGGTCCATCTTCTCCATGACAAACAAGAAGAGGTGTTTACTTCACTTCTTTCCTGTTATGTCAAACAGGAGCATTTGATTGGTAAGTATTTCAGCTTAATTTGTATAAATTGATTAACCATCATTGTAGCACATTTTATCTCCAAATGTCAACTTCAGAGTTGTATTGAACTACTGGTATGGTAATTAATTATGTATTATTATATTTATTTAGTAATGGAGTACACAAATTTCATAAGACATGTTCTTGCAAAATGAGCGACAAAAAAATCGGAATGTTTGTACATTTACATTTTTACTTGTACAATACTTAAGAATTCATTGTTGATCTTGTATATGACTATAAAATAAAATTGAATCTTAACAAATCATGCAAACATATTTTAATTTATGCCTAGAAAACAGCTATGTCAGCTTATGTTAAAACTGGTAAATATATATTCTAGTTTTCAGATATGTGTATCACTCATGTCATTGATCTAGTTATTAAGGTCATTGATGTCAAGTTACTGTAACATTTCACAGGAAAAGTGTTGTGGGTTCTAGCCCAGATAGAAGGTAGTTGCTGTAATGGATTGCTTGCTTCATGAATCCCAAGATACATGATTACTAGGTATACTGCCAATCGTAGAGCTGTGGATCGTGGAACAAGTGGCTATTCGATCCAAACCACAATTCATGTGTAGCGATTCACGAATCGAACCACAAATCACTTGTTAATGAAGAATCATACATAATTAATGTAATAACAAAAATAATTGAGTGAAGAATTACAGAAGCTTTTGCCATAAGGAAAAACATGCTCTGCAAACATTTCGATTTCGGACATGACGAATATTCGTACTCAATTTTCTGGTCGAGATCGTTAATACCCGAGTACTCTTATAGACTGATACCCGTCACAGCCCTAGCCATTCTCATATACATTGGGATTACTTTTTAAGAAAAAAACTCATAAGTGTAAGCTTCTAGTCTAACATTTTTTTTCATTTTATAATATTCAATGAATTATTCAATTTCAGGTGCTTACTTACAAAAGAAACTGCCTCTCAACAATGCCATACTGAGACATATTTCAGCCCTTGATCCGGTTGTAGAAGAAGACAGTTCAGCTATGAGAGCCATGAAAAACTACCTCTCCGCATTCCGTGTGGCCACTCAAGAGAGGAAGCTGAGAAATATGACCTTGAAGTGCATAGGTAACTTAAATATAAAGTATTTGTTAATTCTAATTTTATAATAGGGAAAAAATCGTTAGAAATATGCTTTATTAAAGTGTTATTAAAATGTTACAATAAAATATATTGGCTGAATTGCTTCAGACACTGAATGCAGTGACATTGATTTTTGTAGTCTAGATTCATGCTGTTCCAATCTTACTGACTTCCCTACAATTCTTGTACAAATTAAAGTAATCGCCTTGCTTGATAATAACCATATCAACAAGTTTTATGCATTTTCTCTATAACTATAGATGGAATATTAGGACTTGTTTTGTTTGCTATTTCAGTTTTCATGTAAAGAAGTACCTTCCAGACAAAAATTTTAGACTGGACCAGTGGTGGGGAAAGTATCCAGCCCTTAGCAAGTTAGCACTTGCTGCTGCAACAATTTTTCATGGACCACTTGTAGAGTCTTCGTTTAATACTATGGGAGATATTATTGACAAAAGATCAACCAGCTTGATGGCACAAACATACTTCGCTTGCCAAACAGTAAAGTACCATCTTAAAGCAAAGTAGCAAACTGCTACTGCATTTTTATTTAACAGAACAGAAAATGAACTTTAAACGCCTGAGAGTTTATAAAACACGTATGGATGCTTCTGACTGTCTGTATATTCACTATAGGTTCTAAGTTTAGTATCTATATATCCTTAGACATATGAGGTAATGATTTTAATATCTAGCGTATTTTTCTGTTATATAAACGCTATATAAAATAGACTACGGTTGAAACCATGACGATAATTCAATCTTTAGAAGTTATCCTTATACTTAATATGTACGTAAATGATAGAATATGGATCAAATAGATGAGAAAATATTATAATGGTTTGATATGTTCAAGAATGGCAAATGCACGAGTGACTTTGACTGTATTATTTCGTTTATACGTAATATCATTTCGTTTTTACGAAATATTATTTCAATTTAACGAAATATTATTTAGTTTATTCGAAATATTATTTCGATTAAACGAAATAATATTACGTTTAAACGAAATAATTATTTCGAAAAATCGAAATAATATTATTTCGAAAAAAAACGAAATAATATTTCGTAAAAACGAAATAATATTTTGTGTTAACGAAATAATATTATTTACAAATTTATAACATTATTTGGTTTTTACGAAATATTGTTTCGTTTTAACGAAATATTATTTCGTTTTTACGAAATAATGTTATAAATTTGTAAATTATATTATTTCGTTTATACAAAATATTATTTTGTTTAAACTTAATATTATTTTGTTTAATCGAAATAATTATTTCGATTTTTCGAAATAATTATTTCGTTTTTTCGAAATAATATTATTTTGTTTTTTCGAAATATTATTTCGTTTTTTCGAAATAATTATATGTTTAAACGTAATATCATTTCGATTAAACGAAATAATATTTCGTTTATTCGAAATAATTATTTCGTTTTTTTCGAAATATTTTTTTCGATTTAACAAAATAATATTACGTTTAAACGAAATAATATTTCGATAAATCGTAATATTATTTCGTTTAATCGAAATAATATTTCGAATAAAGGAAATAATATTTCGTAAAAACGAAATAATATTACGTTTAAACGAAATAGTTGTGATAATAAAAAAAGTATTTCAAAATGTCACTTTAGGGGCTCCGTATGAAAGCTTGTTTTATAATGCTCAAAGGAAATTAAATATTTTATGAAATGTTTTATAAGAATTAAATTCTGAGCTATGTGTAAGCTATCATTTTACCAATGGTCGTTCATCGTTGAGTCCGAAGCTGTCAACTTCATTCTTTTAGCGAAACAAATTATGTTATCTCTGAGTTATATAAATAAGTATGACCTGTCACAGCTGGAATCGAACACGGATCACAAGATTAAAGTCTAAAGCGCAATCACTGTACGTGTATTACTTTAGCAGTACAACATATCTGAGCTTGTAGGCTATAAAGGAGGAGAATCAATCCTTAAAGTTGTTCTACACTGAAAAAATTATTAAAAAGGTAATTATGGTGATGAGGGGCACATTTAAAAAGATATTTAAATCAAATAAAGCATTTCGTCATCTTGATTGGTTTTATAGATGACATTGTGAGCATTTATTAAAGGTTAAATTGTTGATCTTTTTTATATAAAGCTGAATCTATTATTGATTAATGAAACTCAACATGTATGCCTTTAATCATTAGTTTGATGTATTTAGTTTATTTTGTAGTAATCTCATTAACACTATATTCAAGGCAAATCAAGATTACTGTATATGTAGTGTGAACATGCTAGAAATGTTTTTTCGATGTATGACTCAGAAAAGCTTTTGTAATCCGTTCTGTTTGTTCATTTTGATTCAAAAAGAAAATAAAGGAGGTTCGTTGAAAGATTCCGAATAAAAGGTCTGTCTTGTAGCCACCTTTTAGTTAACGAAAATTTTATATGATTAACTTGATGTTACAGGATTTAAAATAATTTTACCGATTATTAATGCGACCTTTACAAGGATTGTACGACGGATAACTAAAGCGTTATATCATTAAGAAGAATGGATTTTTTAAACTACGATACAGAATGTCAAGCTCGTGTTGTTCTTAAGAAGGGGAATAGAAGCTTTTATCGTTTATTGTTGTCGTATTGCATTTCAATCTTTGATTATAAATAATTAAAAATAATAATAATAAACTACAAAAAACAAAATTAAACAGTGCAAACTCTCAGTGAAACGTTTTACCACATATTGTATACATTTGCATGCATTTCATTTTTAATGTAATGACGGGACAAGATAAAATTACTCGGCTGTTGTACGACCTTTTTACTTTTATTACATTATGATGTCGTTATCACATTACAACAGAAAGAAAACGATATCATGTGAGATATGTTGAATATGTTGAAAATGAGATCTCTATGTAATTATCTTGAAGACGCTAATGATCTCAAAGTTGAAAGTTATAGTTTATCCAATGTAGGATATATACCAGTATATAATGAAATGATATGAAAAACTGTTACCTTTGTGTATCATTTCCAAACAACTAGTTACAAATAAAATCATTTGAGCTTGGTATTTCATTACAGCTAGTATCGTTGTACACACGAGTATAAATTAAATTAATTGTATAGACTTTCTACATCTAAGGTTCCAATCATCATTAAAGTCAATTAAACACAACTGGTATAAACTATTATTTTAATACTTTCATAGTTCATATCACACCGGCTAGAAACTCGAACATAAACATCAATCGCGTATCCTAAACGATATTTACTTTGTCTAGCGCAGCTGAAACTTAAACATCAAATTTTAGTAAGCTCCTCTTACTTAAAATCACATATAACTTTCACACTTTAGGTATATTTTACTGTTCTATTCTTTAATATGTGGTAAAATAAGCATGTAACACAATTGCACAGTAGTTGGGTCATACCTAATAAAGCATTAATGAAAATATCACAAGTGACTAATAATAACTTTCACATAAAGATTCCAAGAAAACATTAATGTAAATTCACTAACTGTACACATAGTACAAACTTTCAAATACTTCATTATGATAAAATATTTATTATTTCCTTATATAAAATGCATAAAAATCACTGCTAATTATTTCAATATCCCTAATTGATATGCATAAATTTCTATAAAAAACTAAATAAATATTTGCAACATTTAAAGTATCATAGTGAACACTATAGAAAAACTTGACTGTTGTACAGAGCCACCGAGTGATGCCTGGATTCACCAATACAAACAAACCAACTAATATCGTTTTCCGATTGCCCCGTAAAATACCAGAAACCATTAGAATTGATGTGTAAAAATTCTCAATGACTTCTAGTAATTACCAAAAACAACTCGTTTCTGATTACTTCATTTAGTATGCTCAGAATATTTAATAGCGATAATTAACGTACTGGTAAATAGCATTTAAAAATTAAAATACTGGCTAATATTTGATGTGAAATAGATTTGTGATAAATGTTTTGGAAGACATCTCGCATTACGTAAACATCCATGATGTGACTGTCCTGCTAGTTGGACATCCTCGAGTGTGGGTCAAACCGTTTTCACACAATTTACACTAAATCTGGTCATATTGATTGTCGCCAGTATAACTTGTATAATTCCACTGCCAGTTCAATCTATACATATAGCTAAAGTCTGAGTTATAACCTTTGAATAGCAATACAAAAGTGCATTGTGTCGATCGTTTAAACAGTTAACATTCTTCGCTTATCCCTGTTTTAATATGAATGAGATTCATAGACGATTTTTCAGTCTTTTAGCGGAAATTGATGTAATCAAAGCGCTGAAAGAACTGAATGAACGATTTATTGAGATTTTATCTCACAATGGAGCTTGGTCATGAAATTATTTCTACGGTCATTTTCCCTTCTACCAATGATTCTTAATTTTGTAGGGCCTTAATGCTGAAATTAGCTATCACCAAAATGACATTTATTTTTCGATGGAAGTCAGTTTCTATGAATTCATTCCTTATAATTACAACCATTTTTTGCGAAATTTTCATGATTTGCAAAAGAATGCGTTAGAATAAAGGACTTTTTAGTGCGTAGAGCCGAATTACGCAATAGTGCGCATTAATTTCATTCAACAGGAAACAGTTAACAGGTTTTTAATGCCAGCCGTCGGCCATGTTTTTCTTCGATTGGATGCAGTTTTTCATTGTTTTCGGACATAACGGAATGAATAATACGTAGAAATGAACATGCATGGATTTTATTTTTAACAAAAGAACACAAGAGAGGTGTTACGCTATTGTGTAACTCTTTAAAAACGGTTAACAAGTTTCAAGTTTTTACGAAGAACACGTGAGTTTATGATGCAAGATGTGACCTAGATAAATAGGTCAACTCGTTGAACCCAGTGATTACAAATGAGCCGTTGTTGAATGTACATTTCCCCGAATTGAATAGCCTCTGAGGCTGTGTTATTTCATCAGAATGAGAATGTTTATTACTGAAATTTGGATCACTTGAAGATAATTTAAACAGTCAGTCCGAGTCAGAAAATTTACATGTCAAGACATGGGATGGATTGTACTACCTTAAGAAAGTGAATGTTAATTATTTACTTAGATTATATTAAAACATGGTTTTATGTTTTTAAGTTCCCTTGTACATTTTAAAATTATCTGTACTTAGGATAGATTCAAAGTCTGATCATATTAATCTGAAAGCATTTTCATTATGGTCTGATAAAAACCGTTATAATTATTGACCATGTTCACTACTCAATGTAGAATGTACATGCATAGATTTGCATGAAGTATAGGATTCACCTGCACTTCTGTGGATGCTCAATTATAATGACTAGATACACATATTATCCAATGTACATATCATTATGTTATACATTTATGAATTATTTACAAAATAGTTCTTTTTTAATATTCATTTGACTAAAAGGCAACTTGCATGATTTTGAAATGTTCTCTATGACATTTTTCTAAATTGACCAGCCCAAATACTTATTACTTTCATTATTGTTGACCAATTTAAACTCATAGTATTTAAAGGTTTATTTATCCTCATTTATTTGGTTTTTTTATTATTTTCAGACAAGAACGTGAAACTAGATGCCTCTGAAACCAAAGGATTCAGATCTATATGAATGAATACCAGTCCATAAGGACATGCACCTCAGATTGAAAATGATATGAAAATCATTTGAAAAAGAAGAGACATTTGCTAGAAATATGAATTAACATTAATGGTTTAAATGCTGTGTAGGAAGCTTAAGTTAAAATTAAAGATTTGTTTTTAATTCTGCATCCAGCATAGGCTATCATTAACTTCCTGGAACATTATATCTTATGAAATATTGATAAAGAACGATATTAATGTACAAAATGTATTGTACATTATAACTCATTTTAATTTCTTTCAAAAAAAGTTTATTACACCATTTTCATGGATTTTGTGTATCTTTTACTTTCCCTTAGAATTTACTGTCGTTATTTACATGTATATCGTAACGTTGGAACGCGCTAAAAATAGCGTTTAGTCATGAAAGTAGTTCCGGTATGACGTCATTCATTCAGAACTGCAGTTTATACGAAAATGAAAGCACATTTTTGTAGGTCACGTGTTCACTTTTGACCAATCGGATTGTGTTATTTCATTCAGGTTGTAATTATAAGTATATATTTCTCATAAATCTAGAAAATTTTAAGTTATGAAAGATTATGTATTTCAGTCCAATTACATAACGACTTCCAAAATGAATTCTAGCGTTCGGTTAATTGTATTGTAGGGTAGTTATAAAGACTGCAATAAAAGTAACTAAAACAATAAGTATTAATTAAACGAGTGATATAATTGACTTTTTAATTAAATGAATCGATTTAAGTTATAGTTAGGTTAATAGATAAATTAAACATTTGTTCATCAATTTTTATTGAGTTCTATTGGTGGATTAATTCTTTTTAGTAATATCAAGTCTTTTTGGGTTTGTTTATAATACTCATTGATTTTTTTATTGATTACTTGATTGATCGATTTTAATATATTGCACGTGGTAACCAGTGCTGAAAATTAAAATGCTCCATGGTATTTTGTGTTATTCATACTATCTTTAATTTTACATACCCCATGTTTCATCGACATGTACAGTGATACATTTACCTTCAATAAAAAGTAGCTACGCTGGTGATAAATTGATTATTCGAAGGGTTGTTCACAGAAATACATACGACAAATTAACAATAATTATTCTCCTTCCTGGGACAAAAATGACGCTGATTCTACAAAAATCACTTTCTGCTATTTGTCTGGTAAAAATTGAGTTCATTGTAATAATCAGAAAATTATTGTGTGCGGGGAAAGCCTGCGGTCATTGATTAAAATAACGAGGAAAATATCCATCAAAATGTTACTTTGAAATGTTCTGTGCTAAGGTAATTTTAGAGGAATAAAAAGTTTGTACCTAAAGCATATAGTCTTGAAAGTTGGATAAAATTAGCTCAACCTAGATTTTCAAAGGTCAGAAGTATTTTAGTAGCATTTGGATTTGATATGTGGAAGAAATGAAAACTCATGGGTGTCATTCTGCTCTACACACCCTTCAGCAAATCCAAGCAATCATGAGAAATACATTTACTTTACATATGAAAAAAACATGTACAACTAAGAGCTTACATCGCAATCAGCGATATTTTTACCTCTGCGTCCCGCGTCTCTGACGCACAATTTTAGCTAAAAACCCATTGCTTCTGGACATAAGCATCCAGCTGGACGCATAACGCCATGGAAGGGGCAAATATACGTGTAAAATAATAATCGGTAGGCTGGCACAATTGACAACTCTCCTCAGAGTTTTGCGTAATTATTAGCTGAAACTAACAACTTTACATCGGTAAAGGTAATATGTTCTGAATATATAACGACATATTTCATTGGTTCTGTGTTATCAGTGCTCAATCAAACCGACTTATATATATTCGTACTCAGTTGTTGATATCAACAGTCTTTTATCGATGACGTAATTTAGGAGTCTTGATCTCGCTTACTAGTAAAATGCAGTGTTTAGATTCTTCTTGTATATAATAAGCGTTTGGTACATTAAAGATGTTAGTTATAAATCTTCTCAAATTGTTACGATTAGAGGTCATTAGTTTAGCGATTTGATATAAAATTTACAACCAAATCTCTGCCATTCACAGTGAGGAATGGTAAAAGTTCTATTTCAGACAATTGAGGTCCTAACTTTTATTATGCCTAATCAATTATTACGATGGTTACGATTTTTAATGAACTTGAAGTCAATAAGCATAAAAGCTGACTATAACTGGCTAATTTCATGATATATGATGGTTGGATCCATCCTGTTTCAGTTGTTTTAAATAACATGATGACGATCTGCGCCGTGAAACATTCGTCCTCAATAAAGTTCGTACCCGATACGTTATGAACATTTTAAAACTAAAGATTTTAAAATTTTACATTTGACAGTTTTAGATCAACATGATTAAGTTTGTTCAAAAAATATGTCAATGATATATGCTTAAATGAATTGATAAGAATAAATATTCAATCGGAGTAAAGCTGTGAATAAATTACTTATTTTGTGAATTGTGTCATCAAATAATTATAATAACATAGTTTTCAGCCATCAGACTAACTGTAAGATGCATTCAGGGTAAATAAAATGACTGCTGATGGTTGGAGTTGTGAAATACAATGTATATCAACTACATGCATTATCAATAATATATATATATTTGTGAAAAAAATACTAATTTCCACCATTACTTATACAACATTCAGGACTCTTGCTTGAGAAAAAGTTTTGATTCTTTAAAAGTTTTCCCAATGAGTCATTGACAATTGACTTAGAAGCCTGAGTTAGAAACCACATGTTGGATAATTTTTGTGATTTCTTAGCCAAAGAAATTAAAGAAATCCCAAGACTTAGGTTGCATTCTAAAATAAAACATAGTTGGTTTGGTGTATGATATAAACATTTCAGCAACTTTTTAATTTTTACATATATATTCCATCTAGCTACTGATCTTTTGGATAGACAGAAAGTCTAACCATACATGCCTGTTTAAATGAAAGTTAGAAGTGTTTGGTACATACTGAGTATGAGTCATTAAAACTTGGAAATCTTAATTTCAAATTATTGTTTTGCTATCCTGCAGTTTAGTTATATAAGTGATTCGTGAGTTAAAGAGTTTACATGGTTATTACCTTTAGTAAAAGTGGTATAAAAGTGGATGTTTGATTGTATATGCAGGGACCCATGAAAGAATGACATTGTGTCCGTCATGGACCCATTAATTCTAAACATGTGAGTCCTGTCGGACCCATTGAATTTGTTTCTAAAAATACTGCTGCGCAATATACATCATTTGTTGGTAATCAATTATTTAACGTGGAAATGTGTGTATTGTCGTTTGTTCTTTTTTATTGTACATCACTAACCCACGTGGTAACACTATTAAGATTTGTTGAGCTTAATATACTTTTCTAAATAACTAGTTAGGGAAGAATGTGTCATTTTAGAGTATTTAGGGGTTTCCAGTCTCAAGAATCGATCCTGATAAAAATAATTACCCATCTAACAATGACAAAATAATGATACATGTTGAATTATATTTTTGTTAATAGAACTTTCCACAAAATTGATTTAATTATAAATTTGCTTTTAGAAGAACTTGCTCCAGTAATGACATTCTTTGAATATTTTGTAAAAGGAAGTTACAACATTTGTAGCTTAAGCATTCACAATGTTATTATGTTTCGGTACAGAGAAGAATGATATAGATATTCATTATGTAATCGAACCTTAACAACTTTTGGTCGTATGTATGGGAATGTAAAATGTCGTTGCACGTCAATTTTGAGATATATGTTATTATATTAATTTTGACGGCTCATCTTATATTTACATAATTGTAAAAATAAAAGAAAATACACAAACGTCTGTCAAATGTAATAAATAATCATATTGTTTCAATTTGTCTATAAATCAAGTCAATGTTTTTTTAGAATATTGGTTTGTCATTTTTTTAAAAGAAGCCTCGCTAGCATAACCCTTTACTGGTTGCGACATGTGTGAAAAGTAGCCATTTTTTCACCATTACGCGCAAGGGCTATTTCAAGATGCTCTTATTTCATTATTAATTGTCATACAGATATGCAACTTGGCCAAGTTATTACCTGGGTGAATGTCTTTCTGAAAAACCAAGTCGATCCCCCGATCCCCGTTACCATGGCAACGCTGGGGCGGAGCAAAAACGGCAAAAAATGCAATTTTCGTTCTTTATCCACCCCACATTTGCGATTCAAATAGCAATATTTTCCAAAATTGAGGTCTAAAGTGCCAGGTCATTTCAGATACTGAAAATGTGTTCTCTTATCAGCATTTGGCGCCATTTTTCTGCACTCAATGACCCGGATTTTTTTCTGGCGATGAGGGGCGCTGCGCCTCCTTCAAACCCCAGCAACAAGGGGGGCACATCCCCCCTTCGGAAACCCCCTGAGACATCTTTTTGGAAGGGAGGCGCGCGAAAAGGAGCTCATTTTTGGAGACAACTATCCTTAAGTGAAATTCACTTATTCCAGTTAAAAAGCACCATTTTCAAGGCTGTGGCAGCCATTTTGGAGGGGGGTCTAGACACGTAAAAATGAGGGATTGAGCGGTTAAGGGATAAAGTAAGTTATATAATAGGACAAAATAGTATTTTTAATTATACTAATTAACTAATTTAATTTGATTCTAAAACTTGATATTCAATTATCATATTGTTTTGCTTTGACATAATGTAAACTGAATTTCTTTGCTTCCATCGACAAATTTATATATCAATATTTTTCTTCTACCACATACAAATCAATGTGCATAAATTTGTTTTTTCCTCATGCTGACCATCATGTACGTATAGTTAAAGCCACTAAAAGAAGACAAAATCTTTATTTAACTGAGTTTTTAAAAACGATAAAAATCATTGAAAAACACCTTCTAGTACATGTAATTGAAAAAAGCAGTAACGCAAATATTCAACGTAAACACTATAGAAACAGAAAATAATATTCTGTTGTTTCAACAAAATCTATTTGATAACCACGCAACTACTTGCAGAAGACCATCTACTAAGTCATTTTATATCACATCAAAATTCATCAAATATTCAGATTCTGTATAAATACTAAACGTTTGCATATATTATCTATAATGTATTGATAGATCACTTCCCAAAGGAAACATTGTATATTCTATGTTATATATGACTGACATCAAACCGGCTAGGGAAGATATTTATCCCAATTCTAGTGTGCTAGTTCCCTTATTACCTTATAATCAAGTCAATTTTATCAAGAAAATAGTCCAGTGGTTTCATTATCAACAATATTGGTTATTGTCAAAATTTACAAATAAATAAAAAAACACATAAATAAAAATAGATATAAATTTACAAGAAAATACATTTACTATTTTGGTGAAAGTACAAACTGCTGATCGTTTGGCTAATCATACAACCAAAAATGTTCATAAACAAACCCATTCTACAAGTAAATTACAGCCCAGTCAGTAAAATTTGTCCTTCATTTGTAGCCTTACAAAACAAAACAATTTCCTGAATAACAATAATGACATTTGTAAATTGTTTTGAGATAAGCCTCTCCTGCAATTCCTTTAAATTGCGTTGGTTGCTTCTTTCTTATACACAATCAAAACAGTGATGATCAATTGAGTTTACCAAGAACTTTCCTCAGAATATACTGTATATATCACTCATATATCTTCTTTAAGTTCCTTTCAAAATCGTAAATTGGACAAAAAATACTGAGTCTGCTAATTTTCAGATTGACAGATTGTGATCTTTCAATCGGAAATAAGAAACTATACGCTGTATCATTATATGATTATGTTTAGCCAAACAAACATTACTAATGTCAATAATAGACTTTAAGCGAATAGATTAATTTCTTCCTGAAATTACATGGTACAATTTGTTTTTATAAGGAATTTCAGAAGACGTAAACAACTGTTAGAACGTAAGTTATACTCATTTTTTCACACGCGAACTTTCGATTTCATACGAGCATTTAGTCGATATTACCTGTGCATTAAATTGTTATTTCGGTTACATGCACAATACAATTCAATCAGTTTGAACTACATTGACCTCAAATGCATCGTTCTTATTGGCTTACTGCAACCGGTGTCACCACAAAAATGCTCAAATCTTGAAAATTGTTATAATCGACCGTTGAAGTCATAATTGGCTGCGAGCATGAAGGAACATTTCAATGTTATTCACTATAACCATTGAAGTCATAAGTGACTGCAAGCATGAAGGTACATTTCAATGTTATTCACATAACCGTTGAGGACATAAGTGACTGCAAGCATGAAAGTACATTTCAATGGTATTCACTATTACCGTTGAAGACATAAGTGACTGCAAGCATGAAGGTACATTTCAATGTTATTCACATAACCGTTGAGGACATAAGTGACTGCAAGCATGAAGGAATATTTCAATGTTATTTACTATAACCGTTGAAGATAAAAGTGACTGCCAGCATGAAGGAACATTCAATGTTATTCACTATAACCGTTGAAGTCATAAGTTACTGCAAGCATGAAGGAACATTTCAATGTTATTCACTAAAACCGTTGAAGACATAAGTGACTACGAGCATGAAGGAAATTTCAATGTTATTCACTATAACCGTTGAAGACATAAGTGACTACGAGCATGAAGGAACATTTCAATGTTATTCACTATAACCGTTGAAGACATAATTGACCGCGAGCTTGAAGGAACATTTCAATGTTATTCGACACAACTACCAGAAGTAAAAGCAGCCAGTCAGGAGTCTGTAATACGTAAGTTTACGTGCATGTTGTTAAGCTTTAGTTTATACTATTTTGTGAACGAAATTCTTACAACTTGAATTAATAACTTTGGAATCTCATTTCCGGTCTCAAATACTCTGTAGGTAAATATTTCGCCCCTTCTACTATCGTTTTTGGTTCAGGCAAGGCACAATAATTCCCGCGCCCTCAATTTATCTTCTGTCAGATAATACACTTTTCTTATTTGTTTTCTTTATTCTGCACGATCATTTTCTGACGACGATAAATTTGGTAATAGACTAGAATTATAAATGTCATTCGAAGGTGACTTTTCATTTTGGACTTAAATATAGCGAACGATTAACCAAAATCCTTTAAGGTCTTTAAAGTGGACACAATTTGAACGTTGAATAGTCTTGTTAGAATTTTGGATACTTTATAAAGCATAAATGGTACCGAAAGTCCAATATAAGGTTTCCACTGTAGTTCTTATACTAAGATTATTTGATTTTTACAGCCTCCATAGTGAGACATTTTCTTTTGAAAACATGATTATCCGATATTTTGTAAAATACATTTGGCACAGCCATTATTCTGCTTTGCCTGACGTACTTATGCCCGTCAAAGTACGACTGGGAACCAGAAAAAGATTACTTCATGCGCTGTTGTTCTTTCAATAAAGGGAAATAACCTCTACGAATTACTCTGTATAAATAAAAGAGTAATCAGCCCTATGGTGAGCGTTTGTGTGTTATGATTTATACTCGCTTTAAAAGTATAAACTGAACTGGGTTTTTTTTTTCAAACCTACTAGTGTCTGTTTTAAGTTCATTCAATTGATCAATGTAAGCTATTTTATTCGCTTCAATGTTCACATGTGAAACAAGTTCAGCGTGTTATGCTTCACTTGCATTATATTGTTCCCCATTGTCATTTTTGTACATTATGTATCTGTCTTTTGTATTTAATCAATGTGAACTATTTGACAATGAAATATTATTCGGAACTCGGTCATTCAATAATATCCTCGAACATATTAAGACGCCATTTTGGAACTACGTTTGCGTCACATGCCAGAACAACAATCGTTGTGGAAGTAAACAAATCTCGGTCGTTTATCATTGGTAACTCACTCTGCTAATTGATGATACATTCGTCGCGATACGCTCCTGGCGGTATGACTGAAACAGAGAATATTACTGTTTCTACTTTTAAACAAAATGAACATTATAGCGCCGAATATCTATACAAAGATCTTTCTTGATAATTATCATATTTTTCTATTTAGCGAGGTTTCTTTTTTCCCATGCCGTTTGTCTTTTGTCTTTTATTGTTTTTAACAAATCTATAATCTTTAGATTGTAGATATATTTGCAAAACAATGGCATTTCGTTATTCACATGATTTATATTATTTTGAACCGTGGTCGGTTGGGCAGTTGAAAGGATAGTGCACCCAGATGTCGAATCCAGTGTTCAATTTTCGCCGTAGCAACCCACTGCATAGGTCATATAACGGCGGTCAGTCAACCCAACCACTGTACCTGGAAAGGCTAAATTTCTGGATTTAGCTGTGAACCAACTACTAAGCGCATACTTTCGACAATGACTGGCAACGGTTCAACATAATTAAGAATCATTTGTGGGAAGAGAATGTCTGTAGATACATTCTCATGACCAAGCTCCACGAAAGTGTGCCGTGCCCGGGAATCGAACCCACGACCCTCGATCAGTAGACTTGTGTACTACCAACTGAGCTTACGGGTAGAATCCCACTCAGGGAGGTTATACCCTTTCATAATAATTTGAATTATGCCAATTTTCTCCATTAATAATGTACATTGTATATGGAGACGTTTCTGGCATTTTGAGAGGGTAGGCTCAAGTATCGGGTTTAGAAAAGGGTCCAGGAGAGTTAAGTTAGATGCGGTGGACGCCGTAAAACGAAATGGACATGGATAACATCCAATTTTCTGAGGACCTAGCAGACTTATATTTAAGTGCTGAATCAGTGGATCAATATGTTGAACAATTTGAAGATGAAATTGAAAGACTTCTTAATGCTCATGCTCCTATGAAAGAAAAGGTTCAAGTTAATAGGGCGCCAAAACCTTGGTTCAATGAAACTATCTTATCATTAAAACGAGAGCTGCGGAGAACTGAAAAATTGTGGAGAAGATATCACAAACCATATGACTATGAACTGTATAAGACAACTTTGAATAAATACCACTACGCTCTAAAACATGATAAACAATTCAAATACAGTCAAAGGGTTGTTGAGTGCATAGGTGACTCCAAAAAACTTTACCAATTCATGAAAGATTTAACCGGAAGTAGGTCTGAAAAGCCATAACCAACAGTGAATGACGGAAGTAGTATTGCTGATAAATTTGCTGATCATTTTATGGACAAGATAGCGAGAATTCGTGACAGTCTGAAGGACTTTGAAAACTACAATCCATTAGTTAAAGATGTACCAAAATTTGAAATATTTAAAGAATTATCAGAAGAAAAAATTGGAAAACTTATCAACCAATTACAAACCAAGTCTTCGGAACTCGACATTGTACCAACCAAAGTACTGAAGTCTTTTATGAATGAATTGTTACCTTCAATTACTAAGCTTGTAAACCTGTCATTGTCTGAAGGGGTTTTTCCGACAAAGTGGAAACAGGCAATTGTGAGACCACTTTTAAAAAAGTCAGGTCTTGAACTGACTTTTGCTAACTATCGACCAGTGAGCAACCTATCCTTCCTTTCCAAACTAATTGAAAAGTCAGCACTTTATAGACTCAATGAGCATGTGAATGTGAACAATCTGCTCCCCAAGAATCAATCTGCTTACCGACAATTTCACTCTTGTGAGTCAGCTTTAATCAGACTTGTGAATGACTTACTTGATGCCATGGAACATAAAGAGGTTACAGCAATGATAGCAATAGATCTCAGTGCGGCTTTCGACACTGTAGACCATGATATTTTGATTGATATTCTTAGTAAGCAATATGGTGTCTGTAATTCAGCATTGGCTTGGTTGGATTCATACCTTCGACCTCGTAGCTGTAGAGTTAGCGTTGATAACATTTTGTCGTCTGTACGTGATCTCAAGTGTAGTGTACCACAATGTAGTTGTTTGGGCCCTTGGCTCTACCTCACATATGCTGGGACTCTATTTGACATTGTACCTCCATCTATATCCGTCTTCGGATTTACAGACGATCATACAGCTAACATCCGGTTTCAGCCAACTCCATCTGCCGAAGCTACTGCTACTTAAAACCTCACAAATTGTGCACAAGATATCAATGATTGGATGAACAGCAATAAACCTAAGATGAATGCATCTAAAACTGAATTTATCATGTTTGGTAACCGCCACCAATTAAAGAAATGTATTACCAAAGAAATTGACGTTTGTGGAGATACTATCTCAGGGCAGGAGTTCATTAGATACTTAGGCGCGTTTCTTGATCAAACATTGAACTTTAGAGAGCATGTGAAACGCAAGTGCAAATCGGCAATGGTCAACTATTTAAATTAAAAGTATCCGTAAATTTCTTACAAAAGATGCAATTAAAGTGTTGGTTCTGTCATTGGTAATTTCTCATTTAGATTATTGTAATGCAATCCTCTATGGTATAACTGAGAGTGAATTAGATAAATTGCAACGCGTTCAGAATATGTGTGCCAAGTTAGTACTTGGTCGTAACAGACGTGACAGCTCTAAACAGACATTGTTTGACTTACATTGGCTGCCCGTAAAACAAAGAATTGAATTTAAAATATTGACATATACATGTATGTATAACTGCTCAGTTTGAAACGCTCCTGGGTATCTGATGGAACTCCTGTCCACTAAGACTTCCACACGAACACTAAGGAACTCAGCATCGTCAGTAGGGTGCTATGAGGTTCCTCATAACAATAGAAAAACATTTAATGACAGAGGGTTTCAGACAGCAGGTCCACAGCTTTGGAACGATCTACCTCTCTGGTTGAGACAATGTAATTCTATTGATGTTTTCAAAATAAGACTAAAAACCCATTTATGTCAAAGATATTTTCAATAGTTGATAATGTATACATTGTAACTATGTTTAAAATGTGTTGTAATTCTAAAACGCCATTGAATATGTTTTTTTAACGTAGAAATAGGCGTTTAAGAAAATAAAACAAGTTTAAGTTTTAAGTTTACATGAATTGTTACGGCGTTAAACCCAGTATAAATCAAATATGAATTATATTACTTGGGTTCACGGTATGCACACCTATTGGTGCAAATTAGATATAAATTAAGATTTTTGACTAATCCAATGACATGAAAGATCACGTAGATAGGATAAGTCAATAATTGTAAAGTCAGCAAATCAAAAATAGCACCAGCTAAGTATTTTGCAGGTAATTGAAATCATTGGCGGACTTTGTGGGCGATATGTCACCCCCCCCCCGAAAACAAGGACATACTGTGTGAAATCATTAATATTTTAATTTGTTTGAATGACATTTTGTTTAAAACAAATACAAATGTACGTTTAAATTTAGTTAAAGTGCATTCTGTGAAATAAAGTTTACGGTTAAATTTGATATAATTAAAATTTATTTCAATGTCGATGCTGTGTTTCGCCAAAACAGAGAATGCTGTCTGTTGATTTTTAAAGTAAGCAAATATTTTGAACCAAACTAAGGTGTTTAGTGGATTTATCATTAAACCGTCGTTATAGATTTAGAGTGTTAATGAACGCAGTTTCTTGTAACGTATCTAGCTCTGTTGATAACAGTTATTATTGTTCGGTTTATCGTCTTGCAATTTTAAGACAATTTAAATATCTTCATATCTGTACAAAATAACATAAAAGAATATGGTAGATTTGATAGTTGAGGTAGTTCATAAGTAGGGCTGCGGCGAGTATTCGATAACTCGGATACTTGCGATCCAGACCAGAAAATCGAGTACGAATATTAATGACGTCCGAAATCGTCGGATCGCTATCTATTTTTAGGAAAAATACAGAACATTTTCAGCTTAATTACAACTGAAAACAAGTCGCACTTATAATGTAAACCTCAATTTTTGTAGAGAACGAACAAAATCGTGTCAAAATCCGATTGATACGAATTAAAACCAAAATGTTATCACTGAAAATTGCCATAAAACGTCTGGTAATAGACATGGTTGAAGTACATATACATGGTTTTCCTTAAAGAAAGATCTCTTGTAATTCTTCACTAATTCTTTTTATTACATGCATTATGTATGCGTCTTCATTAACAAGTGATTCGTGGTTCACAAATCGATTCGTGAATCGCATCACATGGATCGTGGTTCGGATCGGAACGCCACTTGCTCAACGATCCGCAGCCCTATTCATATGTTGGTTAGTTATAATGTTTCCCTCTTCCCGACTGATATTCGTATATCACAAAACAATCCTAATATAATCGTCAACATATTTTATTTTTCCTATTTCATTTCAATATTGATATACAGTATTATAATTTCATTATTACTTTAATTTAACTGAACTACAATACAGTTAAAGACAGGTTAATTTTTGTAAATATGTGTCGGCGAATAACCTTGACAAAGTTGTGAAATCTTGTTGCCGGCCCCCATTGTAATTTTTGTACATATGTATCTGCCATTGTTGTATTTGATCCATGTGAACTATTTGACAAAAATATCATTCGGAACTCCTCGACCATTCAATGATATCCTCGGACATATTTAGCCGCCACTTTGGAACTACTTTTGTGTCACATGACCAAACAAAGTACTTTAATCGTTGTTGAAGTATACAAATCTTGATCGTTTAGGGGGTCATGAATGTGTGGTTTTTGTCCATAAGTATAAAATGTATTATTCAGTGATATCCACTATACAATATATATACACATAATATTATATAACATAAGAAATGTATTTGCAAAACCGCATGTGTTTACGACATGGACTATTTTGCATATAAGCTACGTGCATCGCCTGTGTTTCGACTCGAGTATTCAGTTAAACCCCAAGATTATTGGTGAACCCCAAAATATGCTCCCAAGATTATTCATTCAATGAATGATCGAGGTGTCCGAAATGAATAAAATATCCTAACAGTAACCCGTCTTGAGTCGCCCCTGGCTAAGATCTGAAACCGAAACTACATTTTAAATATTTATTGACATAGAGTATTTTCTGAAAACGATTTGTTTGCATGGGCGGATCCAGGGGGGGGTCAGGGGGTCCGGACCCCCCCTACAATTTGGAAAATGTAGCTGTCCATTAGTGTATTACTTGCCTGTAAGTCATTTTAAGTAGGATGAAGCTTAGGATGTTGCTTTTTTCTGCAAATGTGTATAATGTGGTTGTGGTTCGAAGTTCAGACCCCCCTGGAAATGTTCGGGACCCCCCTCCCCTAGAAAAAAATCCTGGATCCGCCCCTGGTTTATTGTAACTAAGTACACTTACTGCTGGGAGCAGGATTGTTCTTGCTTAAAGGTACAACTGTAAAAATGCTTGCCAATGGGTTTTCAATGTATTAGGCTAGACGCATTGGGTGTCAAAGTAATTGATGGTTGTGATTATACAATACAGATAACATAATAATGCGTGCAATGCAGACAATGTAAAATATATATTTTCTATAAATGGAGATTGATAAAAAGATACCAGTTGGCCCATAACCAGAGTAATAGTCGGTGAACGTACATGAGCGTGAAACTTAGACTATATAAAATATAATGATATTTACTTGCTGCGGGGAATTTAAGCTTTACAAAATTATTTCGTATGCCTCAAGCACGCATCGGGTATTCATTATAAACAAGACAAAACATGTCAACACTTTAGCGGGTAAAATCATTTCGGGAAAAAAATATTTTTTTTTGTTTTGTCTAACAAAAGCTTTTGTTTAAACAGTGATTAGGTAATAAAAAGAGTTATTTCATGTGTGATTTGGAAAATGTCAAACAGTTATCCGTTGGTGAAGTGGATGGTGTTTTGACCTGATGCGCTCGCCCTACCTCGGACTAACAGTTAGACTGTTCCAAAATCACTCATAGAATGATTCAATTGTTGTAAACATACATGTTTATCCTGTAGAGTGCTGTCGTACAAGATCTCTAAGGTTCGATAGGAGGGTCACATCGAGATGACCTTAGCGTCAACCAATCAATGCATAGCTTCCATCCAGACGAAACACAATTAATAGCATGTTGATTTCGTTATTTTTATTTTAAACTGAGGTTTGCAAGCTAATTTGACGGTGGTGTTATTTACTGGCTGTTTTTGGAGGGCTCATTTCAAAATGCATGACGTAGACGATGTAAACAAGTTACGTATCATAACAATTTTTGTCATTAATATTGTGATGAGAAAGGGTCACTTGAACGTGACCTTCGTTTAAGATAGGCCAGATCTTAATTAGCGAGTAGGCGAGCGGAAAATTTTAGAATCGGGTTTTAATCAGATTGCATATTATCAAAATTCTAACGATACTTTTGCGGACGTTTTATAATTTCATGTCCAGCTTTGTGTTTATACACTGGCTTAGAGGTCGATAAGTCTCTTGTTTGATTTTTTTAGGGACACTTGTTTGGTGTTTTGTTGGTTTTAACGTCGTAGCAACACTTTGTATAGATCATATAACGGCAGTCAGTCAACCTGCTCACTATTCCTGAAAAGGCTTAATTTCTTAATTAAGCTGTTAACCAACTACTTGGTACATACTAATGTCAGTGACTGACAACTACCCGATATGATTAGGAATCACTGGTAGGAGTGAGAATGGCCGTAGAAATAATTTCATGACAAATTTCAACGAATGTATGCCCCGCCCGGGAGTCGAACCCACGACCCCTCGATAAGTAGACTTGCGTGCTATCAACTAAGCTAGACGGGTGGATTGAAAGCTCATGACAGGGCATTTCAAACAGCAAGACTAGAACTAAATACTCATTTATCGATTGAACTTAACGCAAACTGTACTGTGAATATTAGAATATAACCCAGCAACAAAACACTCATTTATTTCACGATTGTACAATTACTTCTATTGACCCTCAACGTTGATCGTTATGCCATAGTCACTTTATTATATTCAACAATTACTGCTCTGAATCCATAACAATTATAATACAGGTTGAAAGAATCAAGTTTAACCATGCTTAAATATTTAACTACAAGCAATTAAACAGAAGACATAAATTCAAAGTGCACACAATTACGCGCTTCAATATCATGAGATCGAAAAGATAAAAAAATGCAGTCTAAGTTTTATTGATCAATACAAATAATTGTTAAGGTATTGACTCATGTACAGTATTATAAATGTGTTATTTGGTTATATTCGCGGTCAACAAAGACAGAGCGAATTTATTCCACAGTGAATAAAACACATATTTTGTACTCTCCTTTGCATCCCTCAAACGTTTCGCACGTTCACTTTCTGACTCTACTTAAAGTCTGGTATTTCTATTTTAAGATGGAGACACGAACACGTTTTTATTGCTTGACTGTCATGTGGTTTTTAAATGGATGTACGATCAATACTTGAAATCGAAACATACTTAAGCCTATAGTTTTGAAATGTCCATAAGTTTTCTATATATTAAGACTTCATCTTATACATACTGTGATCAAAACTATTGTTACAAGTTTTGACGGCCAAATTCTATTTTCAGTTTCGATCTACATTTACTTTGAAATGCAATACATTACACAAACATGTTTAAGCAATATTTACATTTATTTAAAAATTGTTCATTAGACGTGTCTGGAAATGAAGACTGTCTATTGTATTTGCATTCCAAAAAGTTTTACTTTGATAATAGGACTTTAGGCTTACGAAGTATGTTCAGGGACAAAAACCGTTTTGTACACAAACAGTCCTATTGACCTTTGTACAGAGATGCTTAGCATCATGGGTAAATATGTTTATTTGACTGAAAACATGTGGCAATGTTTATGTTCTAATAATTTTCACATTCAACTGTACTGAACATATTGAGTATGTTTTTTTTTGTAATTACTCAATACTATATTGATATCTAATTAAGTATGCTCATAAAATAAAAAAACAAGTGGTCTTTTATCCACACTACTGACGTTTTTACATTTTGTACACATACTTTCGAAAACGTAAGTAGAATACACGATGTTACATCCAGAACGATACCCATATATGTTCATAATTTAAATTTATGAATTGATATTCCTGTTGTTGAAATCCACCGTTTATTTTACAATTTAATAATAACGAATGTATCTAAAAAAATAGCGATTTTGCCTTCATGCGCTGCACTATATACTACCGCGTACCAATTCGCAAAAAACAGCGATGCGTAGTGCGCCTTAATATAGACGCGATATTTTCACCTTCTAGTAATAGAATGCGAAGTAAGCAGGTCATATGCGCGATTACTTTACTTTACGCTTAGAATTCGCGAAATTAAATCACCGTAAAATAAGAATGCCGTACAGTAACCGTCACTAAGTCCTTGTATACTTGGAACCTTTTGTTTCATAAACTGTTTAAGTCTTTGTTAGTGTGTGAGGTGCTAGCAAGAGCGTAACAGTTGTATACACATAACGTTGTTTTATTTAAGAGGGATGGACCAATTTGCTTAGCAGATAATGTGTGTTTTGCATTAGAAAAAAGTTTAATATAATTCAATACAAATTGATTTCAAAGGATACAAATTTTGCGTTTGATTTATCGATTGTTTTTTAGTTTACAAATTCTTTGCAAAAATGCGTGACGGTGAGAAATCAATAACCATAGAAGACGTTAAAAAATGTTACGAACAATTATACAATATCGAACATGGAAATGATACAAATGATCTAGAAGAGTTTAAAGAGCATTTCGGCGAAATAGCAGATGATTATTCTTATCTTTTTCGTGACGAGGATCTCCTTTCAGGAACATTCAAAGTCACTAAAACTAAGGGTGAGAAGCCAGACGTGGAAGCCATCAATGGAGAAACTCTTCTATTCAGAGCAATTTCTAAGTGTAAAACAGATCCATTTGCTAAATGTGTTAAGAAAAAGTCAAAAGAGGATACAAGAATTACTGACGCTATAGATCAGAAATTGAAAACTTGCATTGAACATATGATGAAAAAATATCCTAAATTAATCATTGATGCAGGCAAAAATGGTTACTCTTCATTTTACTTGGCCATCGTGAAAGAATATAAATGTGTCGTATGTAAAATGATTAGACAATTAAACCAGAGAAATATCAAAATTCCAGAAGTTACTGGGTCTTTGTTTGGTAAAACCGTTATGCTTGCTGGATTTCCATTAGGAGTCGCAGCACTTACGCTCAATACAAAGATATTTAAATGTCTTTTAGATGGATTTTTGGTCTGTTTAGATAAAACCATTCACAATGGTAAAGATGATACAATCGTGCATTGCCTCATCAAGTATGTCCATTGCCACAGCGAGAAAATAGACAAAGATAAAGTCAAGAAAATGCTGGATTACATTTTAGATGATGCTACTTGGGTAAACGTCAGCTCCACCATTGACGGAACATCTATCGTGAAGGAGTTGGTCATGAAAAAGAATAAGGAACATCTGACACCCCTACAACTTGCTGCAAAACGTCATCAGTTTGAGCTTTTTGAAATTCTGATAGAATCGAAGGTATGTGTATATACTTTTTGGTTTATATAATAAATAGAATTAAAGTAAAAATGTAAATTAAGAAGCTGTTTAACACATCTTTGACGACTGAGTGATTTAGCTACGAAATTAACCGAAATATTTCATTTGGAATTTATTTAGTTATTATAAAAGTCTTATGGTTTTAATACTTAAAATGCATATATTCTATGCAAATATTTGCTTCATTACATCTAATTGGTACATTTACATGATTTTATAATATGTGTTAACATGTTAGCAATATCATATAGATTTATAGCGTCGTAGTATACATTAAATAGTACAAGAAACATAGTAATAAGATTCAATTAATGTATTACAGACTTGAGCAATACTCATCTCCTAATACAAAACAATGCAAGTGCTTCAGTCTTGGTGTACATGTAGTTAATCTTTACACTTACTATTCTTTACTCGATTGTGCAGTTCGTACCGCGCCGGGTTTCGGAATCGCGTGTCCCGAACGGGGTACGGGCTCGAATCCCACACGTGGAGTTTATACCCATCCATGAAAATTTGAAATATTGTCAATTTTCCTCCATTGATAAGATGAAATGGAGATGTTTGCGGCCTTGTGGAAGGTAAGGTGAGTACTGGTTATAGACAAGGGCCCAGGAAAGCTCAGTTAAGTGCGCCGCTGGACGCCCTAAAATGACCTAAATTGTGTTGACACGGCGTTAAACCCAATCAAAATTTAATATTATTATTATCATTAATTATTATTATTATTTAATAATAGTGTATGTTTGCATTTTTGCCTTTGATTGTGCCTGATAGTTTATTTCAAACTATTGTATTGCAATACTTTTTCTTTAGGTCTGTCTCCTTCCACTCGTCCGAGTTTACATTTTTGTCCCATGTTTGATACTAATAAATAAATTAATCATATTTATGGACTGCGCTTAGAAACTATCATACTTCTTAGGTTGAAGAGTAATATTTAATCTGTTTAGCGGTGTGGATATAAATATTTGTGTGCGTCTTAGAGTCACAAATCTACTTTAAGTGGTCTACTAAACGCAGTTGCATATGTATTTTACTGTATTTTTGGAAAACAGAGGAAGGTCACATGACATATTCCTGTGGCCGGACCACTCACATTCTGAGGCCGACCGCAAGTTTCGCGGACTCGGTCCACAGTCCATCTGATAAATTCAAATATTGTTTGTCATCAATTAAGTGAAAAGGGGATGAGAATGCTGACTATAAAAACAGTAAATGATTAAAGCGGTTTACATCCCTGTAACTACTCTCCAACACTTCGGTTCGAAAGATTCACTCGTTCACTTTCTACCTCTGCTAAAATACTACATTCAAGCTGATATTTCTAATTTTAGACAGAGTCACATAAACATTTAAATCACATGACTGTCGCGTGGTTTTTAAAAAAGATACAATACAAAAAAATCTCACGCCTGTAATTTGTAATTGTCGATATCCAAAGATGTTTGACAGTTTTGCATTAATTTAATAATGAAAACTTAACAAAAATGAAAGTAAGCATTGATCTTTTAAAATGTTTATCCCTGATTTTTTTACTGTAAACTTAGAATAACCTATTGAACTATTGAAATACTAAGTGTAGCTGCGCTATATATGACGTCATACGAGGTTGCATTTGTCACTAGTATAATCATACCAAAAAGGTGTTGTTTACTCGTTCAACCAATGAAAATGCGTATAAAGTTTTTCAGCTGAATTGAAATTTGGTAAACTTTCATTGGACGTTCAAAGGTTCATAGTAAAGATCAATATCATAAATTGACACGTTTTAATGCAGCGGTTGAATGTAATGCATTCACTGAGCTGCGAAGGGTGCGTACTCAGTAACAAATACGTTCGGACTTAATCGGTCCTCAATCATTTAATTAATTTTCTCATCTGATCGATTGTCATCGGTATCTGCATTTCAGTATTCGTAAGTAACAGGGAATCGGCGATGGAGATCGGGGATAGATAGTTTTTTTTCTTCCTTGTTTAGTTCGGAACCGACAAACACTGATTTAGCGCAGACTTCTCCGATTAGCCGATTAGCTACCGATTTATCACGTATCACAAGCAATTGGGAAAATAAGAGTTTCATTGTTAAAAACTAACCGTTTGTTCCCAACCGGTGATTCATATTTGTACATCAGTGGCTTATCAGAGACATACCGGTGATATCGGTCATAGACGGCTTGTCAATCGGTTATTTGCTAGAATCATTACCGACCGAGAATTTTAAACATTTCAAACATCCCGATTGGTTAGATTTCACCGATAACATTCATCTTTTCCTAACAACTTGTGATAAATGATAAATCGGTTGCTAATCGGTGACGTCGGTGCTAATCGATGTTGTCAGTTTCGATATTTCCTGGAAAAAACAAACAACCGATCTATCATCGATCACCTCGTAAAACTGGTCTTTATCTGAAAGTAAGCTGTTGCACAAAAATTTCAAGGTCGGAATTACTTTCAAATAATTATTTCACAGGTAAACAACTTGACAAATGTGTATGTGAGCAACGTAGTGTTGTTCACGTGCTATGCGTGAATACAGTCATTGCGTCGCATATCTTTTAATACTCGATGCCATTACTATTCTGTTACATAACCTTAAATTGCATGGATAGTCTTATAATACTTACAGTTAAAGTAGAGTGTGGGTTGTTGAAAACAATATTTGTGATCAACAAATTTTAAATTTTCATTTTGGTTCAGTGTACATAAAGACATTATCATAATCACGACGCATGAAAACTGTAGAAACTTTAGAAACTTTGCTCTTATTTGGTCTTTTTATTTTTGCAGAATTACAACATATCATCTGCAGACGATGGACTGTCAATGGGTAAGGAATACGACATTACTGAGCTGGACACTTTACCTCCACACTCAGATGAAGGGAAGAGTTCAAGTGATGAATTTATTGTCACCGAGAATCACATTTCTGTTCTAGAATTTGTATGTCAACAAAATATGTCAACTGCCTTTTCTTTTGCTCAATGTAAGCTGGTCAATGAAGTCATCCAGAGAAAATGGCGTTTTTATCGGGTTATATTCTATATATGGGCAGTTGTACACTTGGTAATGATGGGTTTGTTGACATCGTCAGGGCATCATCGGTCAAAAATTATTTTTGATGATGTCAGTTCAAATTCTGAATACGTAAGGAATGGTGTAAGACCGGTTCCTGACGACGGTTTATCTCTAGGGTTGACTATAGTAGGTTTCCTCTATGCCTTTTTGGTGGTATGTATACTAATGTTGCGGTATTTGGTTTTTTGGAGCTGTTATAAGCGATTTCAAGCCCGCATCAAAACCAATTTTTTAACAAATATGTGGAGAATCATTTCAAATTTGCCATACACCAACAAAATATTTGAGATTTATTTCCTTCTGTTTGGTTTGCTATTGATATTGGATCTTCCACTCTCTTTTGAAGTGCATGATTATGACAACTTGTGTTTAGTATTTGCGTTGATTTTGGGCTGGTATTCTGTTACCTTCTTCCTACAGGTATTTGAAAGGTTCAGTATTTTTACTGTTTTGATTCAGCGTGTTATTACTGATATGATCAATTTTGCTGTTGTGATGGCATTTTTGCTTCTAGGGTTTACTGTTGCGATGTCAATGGTAATGCAAGGTGTAAATAATGCTGAGGATGATTTCAGTGGTTTTGACAGATCATTGCTTAAAATGTTCACTGTGATGCTAGGAATTGGCGAAATTAATGATCTTTTTAAGGCACGACATTATGCTGTCGCAATCATTGTTTTTGTTTTATTTGTGCTTCTCACTACAATTTTGTTGTTGAATGCTCTAATTGCTTTGATGTCTAATTCCTGCACTGAACTAATTAATACCAGATATGGAGTGAAAAGAAGTAACGAATTACACGCCACGTTACAGCGTTTGTCGGTCATTGTATTTTTAGAATCCCTCTTACCACAACGTGTAACAACAAAACGGCAAATCGGTTTCACTAAAGACAAATACCCTGGTCGGCGTTTCATCGCATTTACAGTTGAGATACTCGATGATGACATTGGTGACGAAAGCAACGAGAATTCTCATTGGAATATATTAAGATCTATTTTATCAAGCAAATATTTCACTAGGCGTCAGAAAACAAAAATGGTTAAAACACAACCCCTTAACGGATTTCCGGATAAAGCCACAACTATGACAACCCTGCAGACCCCATGGAGGCAACATTAGTCAATCGCTGATTAAAGTTTGTAAAAATTGTTTTGACGCGCACATGTACTTGAATATCGCGTTACGTTGATGAAAATTAGGGCTGCAACGATTCGATTCGATACATCGAAACTCGATTGCAAGGGTGCCGATTCGATTTCGATTCGGGACCTGCGAGTTTCGATTCGATACTGACTTTTAAACATGTATACATAAGTTATAACGATAAAAGCAAAGGCGCACCTAAAAGACAAAGTACGTTGACAGTGAAACTGGGTTTAATTTAGTTGCATTTCTCTAAAGCTTCCAATACGATTTAAGTAGCATGAAAACTCTGTTCCAAATATTTATTCATGCCCCCAATGCTACGCAAATTGGGTCGGTGAGATTGAATTTTACCTGTCAAGTTTTGATGTTAGTTAATTCAAATTTAAATATATTTCCCGACAAAGCCTAGTTTTATGTTAAAGGTACAGTAGTATATCAAGAACTGCATCTTTCTACGATTTATGCTCCATGTTATCTATACGTTTTTAGTCGAAATTACAATTATAATACATTTTCGCGAAATTTACATTCGTACCCGATCCATTTCGTACTTGAAAAAAGCAAATATTAATTTAGCAGATTTTCGAGTTTCGTGTTAGCAAATTTCAGTAACACTTTTAGTTAATTAAAATTATTTAGTTTTAAGCTCAAATAAATGTATAAATGCATATTTGAAGTAAAAAATATTTTTAAAAATGAATCGAATCGAAAAAAATCGAATCGAAAGAAAATATATATCGTATCGCATCGAATCGACTTTCCAGTGAATCGTTGCAGCACTATTGATGATACGAGTGTAAATAATTTGATAAGCCTCTTTCAGTATATCTGCGTTTTCCTCTTTTTTATCTTGGGTTATTAAATGATAAATGATAAAGTTCGGTAATTTGAATTGTACGTTCTTATTTTGAATACACCTGACTTCGATTAAAATGATAATGTTAGAATAATCCAAATGATGCATTGTCTAATATCAGTATCTTTTCTTGATATAACATTGTCAGTATTTGATTACGTCAAATCATCGAGTAAATGTATATTACGATTGTCTAATGTTATTGCTTTATTATATGGCTCTGGGGCTGTTTAAAGAATGTGTAAATTTTTCAGCGTAGACGTCTAATCTGGCTGTCAGAATACCCAAATCTATATTTTATAAAATCTTATTCTATGGGGCAAATGCAAAATGTTGCATGGCAGCGCTGGAGAAAACTCTCTTTATATCGATGAAAAACGCGAAAAACCCTCCGAAACCACCGAAAAGAGCGGTACTCCGTGTTCGTCAGATTTTAAAAATTAAAAACAATAGGTGATGTTTTCATGAATGAATTATAAGTAATGCACCCTCAAGGTTATTCTAATCGAACATAGGATATTTAATGAGTCAATTTAATGAGTGTGTGTCAGGTTATAGTAATTTTTTTTTTTCACATCCCTCAAGAATTTTCTCGAAAAGGCCTTTATGACAGTAGCTTGCCCTTAGTTTGCAACATTAGCATACAAATTATCTCCCTTCTATAAAACCATTATTTTTGTAAATTTTCTACTATTTTAGATATGTTTTTTATACTAATATGTTTTTATAATCAAATAATCATAGAGTGTAGATTCCTTTCGACAATCTTTTTTTAATTTAGATTATAAGCATTGCGGTGTTTTATAGATTATATTGCTTTATAATGCAGAGTTGAATGTTGAAGAAGATGTGACTTAATTAGTAACATATTATTTGTTTGTAATAACAAAACAGCTTGAGTTTGTTTCAATGCTTACACGTAACTTGTTTTGATGAAAATGTATTTTCTGCCGTTTAAGCGAAGTGCATTAGGCGGAAAATATTTTCCTTTGGTATGTTGTTTAAAGTTTATATGTTTAATCAGTTACATATGATTGATGACTTGTGACATTTCTTAGTATTTTATTGATTTAATTTACATCTATTAACATTTTTTGATTTTATTGACACATCTAAGTTTTAAATTGATTTTATTGACACATTTTCGAATCATTTTGTTTTTATTATCACATTTTAGTTTTTTATTGATTGTATTGACACATTTTAGTATCATTATGATTGTATTAACACATTTTAGTATCATTATGATTGTATTGACACATTTTAGTACCATTATGATTGTATTAACACATTTTAGTATCAGTATGATTGTATTAAGTTATTAACACATTTTAGTATCAGTATGATTGTATTAAGTTATTAACACATTTTAGTATCAGTATGATTGTATTAAGTTATTAACACATTTTAGTATCAGTATGATTGTATTAACACATTTTAGTATCATATTGATTTTACTGACATATCTAAGTAAAATATTGATTTTACTGACATATCTTAGTAAAATATTGATTTTACTGACATATCTTAGTAAAATATTGATTTTACTGACATATCTTAATACGAATATTTTATTGATTTTGTTGACATATTTTTTGTATTATATTTAATTTGATTATTACATTTTTATATTATATTGGTTTTAATGAACACAATGGTATTGATGAATGCAGGTAAATTTTCAAAATGAATGCATATTGGTAAATATTTTTGTTTTCAAGGTTTTAAGAATGTGTGATTATTGTAGATTTGTTATATTTTATAAGGATAACAGTCTCTGACTACTCGTCATATTTCGTGTTATTCCGTTTGTCTTCGAAAGGACGGATCACTAATCGTGTAGCAATTATGGTACAATATCAAGTTAACAATAAGTTGTGCGAAACCATTATTACAAACATTTGTTCTTTTTCAAAAGAATAAAAACTTTTTGTTATTTTTTATAATTCTTTCTTATGAGATTTAAGTCTTTCCATGTAATTTCTTTACTTCTCGATCGTAATTTAGCTTCAAAGTGTCTTATTCCAAATTCTCGTCACATAGAGTAATTTTATAGTAAAGACATTTAGGAGAAGTTAAAGTAAAAGTTATACGTCGCCAGTTTATATACAAAAAGATCAAGGTTTTGGTTAGAATGGTATTTCCTTCAATTTTATTTCTTTAAAGAGGCATTTTTATTATTAAAATGTTAAGTATGCTTTTTGTATAAAAATAATGAATTAGGACATTATAGTCATATACTCGTATGACGACTAAAGAAAAAAACGGTCTGCAAAGCAATTCTTTTTTTAGTTTCTTTTATTTGTATAATACAGAACATTTACAAATACGTTTATTTTGATGTATATACATGTATACACGTTACTCATGAATGTCCGATACATATACACAGGCTTTGAGATGACTTTTAAAAAAATGCCCTCAATTATTTTGGCCAAAGTTGCTTAGAATTTACACGTAGATGTTTATGATGAATATCTAACAATAAATGATAATAAAAGTGATTGCTTTTTTCAATCACATATGTCAGAAACCGTAATCCTTGGTATGTTTTAAATATTATGTTTGATTTATTCTACTCACTTGTAAAAATGTGTCATCTGCGTCGTGCATATAAATACGTTTGTATCTACGCCTTTCACAATAAACAGTACGTTGTTTTTAGTTTGAGTTAATTGCATTATATTTACTAAAATATTGTTTAATACTGTATACGTCTAAATAAAAGCCGCCAAACTAGCTCAGTTGGCACTATGCAAATCTACTAATCGTGAGGTAACGCGATTGATCGCCATGCGGTGCCATACTTTCGTGGAGATTAATAACAAAATGATTTCCGTGGTTATTCTCCCTCCTACCACAGATTCTGAATTATTCAGGGCATTTGTTAGTCACTTACGGAAGTAATTGCCGAGCAACTGATAAACAGCTTAATTTAGAGATTGAGCCTTTACAAGAACCGAGAGCAAGTTGACTGAACGCCGTTACATAACCTATACTATATGTTGCTATGGCGTTCATACCGACGAACAGTAAAACGTGTTAATTACGGTCGTGCATAGCCCGTTTCATTGCATACCAATATCTAGAGGTAAAACATCTTATCAATTTAATGTATCTATATTATTGATACTGGTTATTTCTATGTTATTTTACGACGTCCAGCTTACCTAAGCTAGCCTTCCTGGAACCTTGCTTATATCCAGTACTCATCTACTCATCAACTTCTGCATATATCTTAATGGTGGATAATTGACATTATTGTAAAATTTTCATGGAAGGGTATAACCTTGCCGGGTGGGATTCGAACCAGCACCTCTTTCGGTATACTATATTCAAATCCAGACGCACTACAAACTGCGCTACCGACCCGGGTTTAGTCTGCTTGTATCAGTAAATTGATGTGCGTTCAACATGTTTTCAGTTAGTGTTGACAAGTATTTTGTTGACATACAAAACAAACCGATTGTTTTATAAAACGACCTGTATTAGAGTAATCCTGACTGACCGCCGTTATATGACCTATAAATGTGTTGCTATTATTTGGCAACATTAAACATGCACTGTATGCATAGTCGTGAATTTCCGTATGAAATCTCCGTAAATTCACGAATATATTACTTCAAGGTTAAGTTATAGGACACAAAGAGGTAAGTAAGGACTTGGTGTAGTGGTAAAACGTACTACCTCACAATCAAGAGGCTACGGGTTCGATCCCACATAAAACCTTTCTTTTTGCAATTTAAACATAATCGGTACATGCTTTACAAATACTTGTTAACACGACGACGCACGTATTCCATGATGTTTTTTTTTTATAAAAAAACTAAGCAAATGTGTATTACACACATAATGGACGTTTTCATTTATGAAAGTCCTTTAACCATGTCACAAAATTATTATAAAAATATGAATAAAGAAAACAGTATGATAATAAATAGACCACATGTGTCGTTAAATGATATATAATCAATCTTCAGTCAATTAGTAAAAAGTAAAAAGTAAGTCATAGTGTTGCTACTATGTTACTATAGTGTTTGCGAAATTACAAAAAAATATCAACCTGTGCGGGAATTGAACCCGGGGTAGCATACCCAACTTTTAGACCCATCAAGATTTTAGCTTTATGATACAGCCATATAGCTCTGATTGTAGATACGTCTGTAAAAATGCGATGATATAATCTACAGGCCGTGACCCCATGTTGTGATCGATGAGATAAGATAAGGATCATAGGTCACGATTTCAAGTCATATCAGGGGATTAATTAAATCCGTTGTAGACAAGTGTTTTATATTGTCCATTGTGCAACAAGTGTAAATTAACAGATTTCACAACTTTTAAAGTGACATTTTGTATACAATACAGTCAGATAAAACAAGAATGATGATTGAAATAAATTTATTTGATTGACATATTATGTTAGAAATGAGAATTATGAACTCATCTATCATTTTAATTTATTAATTGCCCATCCGTTAATTTAGATATGCCTTATATTTATTGTTATAAAAGTTTTAAATTTAAATGAATAATTTTGTAACAATATTCAAACCTCATCGTTATCGTTAACCCGCCAATAACTATTCTTTTGTTTCGTCTGCCGCTTTACTTTGACTAAAATGCCCATGCATTAACTAAAATGCCCATGCATTAATTTGTATAACTGTTTTATTTATTTTAATATTTCACCTTTTTAATACAATCGTTTTACAATGATTTGTAAACTAGTAAATAAAAGTTTTCAATGTATTAACGTTTTAATTAATATAATTGTAGAGGTAAACTAAAAACAATTGATGTCTTTTATCCTTATGCCGCAAGAATAAAGTAATATGTTTATAATACTGTTTTCAGTAATACGTATAGTCGAGTAAATAATAAATAGTCGAACAATATTTTTTTGATTAAATAGATAAATTACATGTATGTCGTTGTAATGAAGGTAATTTTACTTTGAACGCGATATTGTGAAAAACTGAGAACGCTCACTTTCTTTTTTTTCATTAAATGACACAAAAAGGGCGTAGATTTCAAAAATCGCGATAAGAATTTGACCACCGTTCTGCATTAATTTGAAAATAAACATTATAACTATGCAATTGGTGAAACCTTTTAGACGTGAAAACCCTTAATTCAGTGATGAAATGTACAATCTTAACGACTGACGTGATATTTGGATGATCGGAACAAATGATTGTAGGCAACAACATTTTAGAAACAGTTTGGTATAATTATCATTGACCTCAGACATTCAATATCTCAAATATGTGGGTTTAATGTACTTGCATGTCTGTTTTAGCGCGAACCATTGTGACGTCCGTGACGTCGTGAAAAAAAACGACAACGTCGCTTAGGTTACCAGAAAAACAAACAAGAAGCATGAAGGTATCTGCCTGCCAACTTTTATCATAATTGGTGAACAAAATATTTTTTTTCGTTTTCTTCTCCGAGTAAGGTACCGACCCACCTTAAAAATAAAATGAAACTCGTCTTCGACGTCTATTAAATTACAAATTTGGCAAAATCGCTGATTTCGTTCGACTCTGGTGTATGCGTAACGACCTGTCTGCATTCTTAAATTAAGGCCAGAAATACGTAATTTTGTAAGATATGTTCTATATTTTCGAGATATCCAAGTATGGTTCTAAACAAAAAGAGTCTTTAATAGAATTGTAGAGTTTTAAAGCAATAGGAAAGTTTGAGAAGTTTGAAAGATAAACAAACGCAATCCTACCCCTAAATAAAATTGAAAACAAAAACAAAATTCAAATACTTTTTAAAATTTATTTGTATTTTATTACTAAAGTAACCTACACAATTGACTTTAAAGATAATGGTTTTATTTTCAAGCATAAGTCAAATATTATTACCATTATGAAGTTTTCATTTATGACGCAGCATTTGAACACATCGGCCATTCATTGATTGAATAAACTCTGAAGAATTCATTGGGGCTCTACCAGGGGACCGGGATAACTCAACCCGAATCCAACTCAACCTGGGACAACTCAGCCCATAAGACGGGACAACTCAACCCTCGGACAAATATATTTTACGGATTGAGTTGGCCACGGGTTGAGTTGTCCAAATTTCGGGTGAGTTGTCCACGGGTTGAGTTGGATTCAGGTTGAGTTGTACCGGACCCTCTACCAGTAATACTGGGATTAATTTCATACGCTAGGCGAAGCACTGGCAAAACACTTAACGTTTATATCTTCTTGTAAATTCATTTCTTATGCTGTATTTGTGGCTTTGAATTGTATGATGAGTGTTATTGAATCGAGCATTCCAAATTTCTGAACAAAAAATGAGACATTTATCACTGCCTAAACGATGATGGATTTGTTTTATTCAACAACGGTTTAAGTACAAATGTATTTTGATTGGACATGTGACGAAAAGATATTTCCAAAATGGCGTCTTAATATGTCTGTTATTCTAATAAAAAATGGCCGATGAGCTCCGAATTAACTACTGTCCGTGTTTATCACAAATAACCAAATGTATTAAATCTTTTATCCATGTCTCTATACCACATGAAAATTTCAAAGACAAAGGTCAATCAAAGTCTAAATGAGGGTTTTGGTCACAGCTTACTAAGTCAACGTTGACTTATATTTTAACCAATGATATGGTTTCTTTGGTTATTTGTGATAAAACGTGTGTAGCACAGCAGTTGCAAACAAATAACCAACATAAATTCAAGAATGTGGCTTTGTAAATGAAAATTTTGTAAAACGTAAGTTCTAATTTGGCACCCTTGGCCTCGTTATCGGCTTCAAAAATCACAATGAATCGTACCATAGACGGTATGATGTAGAGCCCTAATGGAGACACCCAATATCAAAGGGAGCTTACTCGAGTAACGCTGTGAAATAGTAAGTACAAATCAATTGAATAAGTTCCCTTCCACACGACAAACATTTGCTATGGATGATGTTGTTTGTTGGCTTGTAATATAGCAGCATTTGGTCACATGACTCACTTAATACATGCATGAGATTGCCCATCGCACATCAGCTAGGAGTAGGTATCTGTTCCCTGGGATCGAACCTCAACCACATTACACACATAATGCGGAATAATGCAACATATTTATAATCAAAATACAAAACCATTAAATCTATGTTACGCACGGAGAAAATTACTTCATGCTATTTAAAAATGACTTACAGTCAAGAAATACATTAATGGACAGGTACATTTTGGAAATTCCAGGGGGTTCGGACGCCCCCCTCCCTCCCGCCCATGTTATTGAACTATATGTCAGAGGTTTGATCAAATAACAGTTAAATACAGCATCTTAACAAATCATAATCAGTATGCCACCTAATCTCATGGCAAAATGTTATGTAAATAAAATTAAACACAAACATTTTTTTCATACAACTTATCTTTTTCTAATTGTATATTTTCCACATGCACATCAAAATCTGTAATTACGAGTTACATCGTATTACCTACTATCTCTAGTTTTTACATCATATTCAACAGCTATAATGCATCCAAGTTTCCAACAAGCTCATGTATCCTAAGCTCCATGAATTTTCCATGACTACCATGTGTCTTAATTTTTCATGACATAAGCATATTTATACCATGTTCATATTAAGAACAAAATGCTTAGCTTGAGTTGTTTGAGTAAAACTGCAGAAGTACAATTGTCAGATGACAACAGCATACATGAAAACAAAAGACATTATTGTCTGAAGTTTATATTCATTTCATGACTTGTTCATTAAATGCAGCTGCCCGGCTAGCTCCGTTAGTAGCATGCAAGTCTCCTGATCGAGGGGCATGGGTTTGATTCCCGGGCAGGGCATACTTTCGTGGAGCTTAGTCACGAAATTATTTCAACTGTCATTCTCCCTCCTTCCAATGCTTTTTTAATCATTTAGGGCATTTGTCAATTATTGAAGAAAGCATGTGATTAGTAGTTGATTAACCAGGAATTGCGAGTAGGTTCACTGACTGCCGTTATATGACCTATACAATGTGCTGCTACGGCGATAAACCAAACAAAAACAAAGCAAATAATTAATGCCTTGATTTACCTTTCAATGTTTTTAATTTTCCCTCACACCACAGAATCAATAGATCACATCCTTGACCCGAAGGCCGATGGTAAGTTTCTGGTGAACCTGTGTACAGCCATTGTTGAGACTTATCATCCAGACAAACACTCGCATATTAAGTCCAGGAAATCTTGACCTTGGACCCTCAGAATCCCATCACTGGCCAAAGGACTATCCACAGTAAACATTTGGCATACCTGGTACAGCTGTTGTCAAGTTATCATCTGGACAAGCAATTGCACATAGACAGACGAATGGACAGACAACGCCATATTGTCTGGTTTTATAACAGGCATGTAAAAAGTACATGTAGTTAAATAAATAGAATTCTGTATACCACTGACATACAAGTTGAAATTTTCACCGACAGGGGTACACGACCTGCCAAAGAATAAATCCTGAATTGCCAGATTTAAAGTTCATGATACACCAACTGCCATACACAAACTTTATCAACATTAGAAATACATAGATATAGAAAATACAAGAAGATATGAATGCTATCTAAGAATGTTTGTATTGGTCTAAAATACAAATTGTACAATACATTATATTATAAACATGAAAATTTCATTGACATAACAATACGATACATATCTTTTAACATACACTAACATACACTGTGAAAAAAAATCACTTCGAGGAAAAACACTTGAAATTTTGAAAGATTAGCTACATTTAATATGACACATATTGACATATGTTCAAATGATGTACAATAATGTATATATAATCATGCAAGGCACAACAATCCATTCATAGACTAACATATTTTTTCTGTCCTGCACTAATGTTAATATTAAGTTGAAGAGGTTGTAAATAAGATATTTCAAGATAACCAGACTCATAGAAATGGGAACATATTGGGACAACAATACAAAATCTTTTAAGGTTTGTAGAAGACAATTCAGTAAAGATTTTACAAAAATTATGATTCTTCTACCAATAGGTGTAACATCATTAAATAAATCTTAACGCAGTCAAGATGATGTAATATCTTACAATTTAAGGTGTAGTGATACACTTAAAGAGTCAAAGTTAACAATATCACTGATCTATACAACACATCATTAAAACTAAGAATTCTACTAACATACAGCGTGTGTACAGAAAGCAAAGCCTGCGTATGTCAACAGTACAATGAACTAATTCCTGACGGGGATGCTTAGGGTGACAAAAATAAGATGTAATTTTAATGTATTTTTTAATGTACTGTTGGTGTAATGGCAAAAGATTCAACTATTAGTGAGGATCACAAGTATGATTGACTAAGAGGGCAGTGGTTTGTCTGCCACACTTATTTTATAAAAATACATTTATTTTCAATACTGCCTCACCTCTGGAGTTAATTGGTTTATTTTAATATTTACGCAAACATGCAATGTTATTTTGTGCAAACTAAACATATGTAAACTATACATTACATGTCATCTACAGGCTATTTTGCATTGATGCTGGACCCTTATAAACTGTGAATTTATCTACACAATTATATTTGTGACAGATATTGTATGAAGTTTTACAGTACAGTTTTAAATAATTGGATAATCAACAATTACATTAATGGGCCAGTAATGGGTAAGAAAACTTAGTCTATGAAATGGCATACTGATTTGTAGGCAATTAAGCTTATTTGAAACCTGAAGAAATTCCAAGCTGTATGTGACATTGATACAACATGACATAACATGAGACACTTTAGTTAGTGACACAACATTCTTATAATGTTCCGGACCAGCCAGATATGTTCCTATGTCTGATTAAAAAGTTAACAAAATTTTCATAAGAGATTCAGAGACATTCATTATGCAAATAAAAAAAGCACAACATTGAAAATTTAAGACTAGAATGTCTAACAAAGCACTAAAACATGATTTGTAAACATATATAAATGAAAAAAAACAACATAATTTTATAGCTTTTTACATTTATAGCATGTATAATTTATATAACAAATACACTACCGAGATTTGAAAATGCAACACCTTAAACTAGAATAATTTCTAAATTTCATGGATTTTTACAATGAAATTTCAACACAATAGATTTCTTGACACACTCCACATGATTCTGTGAAAATGTCTAAGCCCAACACACCATGAACTCTTCCAAGCAACATTGGTATACAATGCTAGTGTTGTGCATGCACATTTGTGCACTCCAAAATTTATAGCATTAAAATTTACAACTTTATAACATTAAAAAATGTGCATACTTTAGAACTGTCACATACAAGCTCATACAAATGCTATTGAAAGGAAGGTTTTGCTGGTAATTACTTTGTGGAAACTTAATGTCAAGGAAGCTCCATGGTGTGGTGGGATAAGCAGCAAACTTAAGTCACAGCTCAGCTGTAAAATGTCGAGAAATACTTGAACTAAATACTAGTGGTTCTTCCAATATTTCAACAAAGAAATGGTCCGACATTCATGCAGGACAACTGCCTGACTAACCAGTCAGAATGACACAAATCACAATATCTCAGTGATGCAATTACTAGAATTTCTTGAAGACTGTAACCCTACTGAACATATTTGGAATGTGTTAGAACATTACAAGTGTACAAGTTCAAATGATTCAATCAATATTCAACAATTGCCAGATGCCTTTATCTATGAATAGGGACAAATACCGAGTGCAGAAAATTGTGCCGATCTAAGTTTTCTCAATTAACAGGTGTGTTCAGAAACAATGGATGTTCAACCAAGATTAATACAGGAGAACACTGATGAAAATCAAATGTTTGTAACATAAACTTGTATGGTCAAATAATATTGATATTTTTTTTCATACACTACAGTACCCACCAAGTCAGGAGACAAAAGAACTTTACAACAATTCTTGAATTTTGAAACTATTTTTTGTAGTATTTTTGGTAAAATTAAAAACAAATTTCATGTTTGCAACACATTTATAATATTCAGCACCTGACCTTGTAAAGCCTTCCAAACCATGTTTATTGTAATATTTTTTATCACATAGCTTTTATGCTATTTTAGAAGCCTCGCCTATTGTTTTAATGATAACAAAAAATAAAGCAAAAGCATTTCAAAATAAACAGTCATCAAATTTTAGATAAAAGCTATTCAGTAGGCCTACAAAGTGAAAATGTCCCCTAACTTTTGGTGGGTACTGTTAGTCTGTATACTGGCAAGTCAATACTCAAGTCATGTTCAACATATTTCCTTGTATTGTGGTCTGTATAAAAATTATATGTTAAAAAATACTTTGTTGTGTTTTCAAATCTCGTCAGTGTACTATACTTAACAAAACTTCCAAGTACCCGATTTCAATATACAAATGTAGTAGGAAATGTTTTTTTTCCGACATTTATATCTGATCGATGTTGGAAATGTGTATAGGACCATACTGACCTTTGCTTGCATGGTTTTCATGCTGCTTTAGCAAATAAAAATGTCAAACAACATTGAAATGGGGATACTTAGAAGTTACGTTAAGTATACTACTAGATGAACAACAAGATGGTAAAACATGTATAGAATATATTTCTGCAACAAGCACAATTAGTATTACAATATGGATTGGGTTTTTCTTGCATAAACAAGTGAAGCAGTAAATGATGCACATGCATCTTGTTAAATGGATCAATGGTCAATCAATTGAGTTTGTTAAAATGCATTTCTTGGAAAGAATTTGAAAGAAATTCATCTTCTAGTAGGTTAAGTATTATAACTTAATAAAGCACAAAAATAAGATAATTCAGCACATTTAAACTTGTATTTTAACCCAGGCAATAAAAAAACATTACAATTTGTATTGCAATATTAACCAGTATATTGTTTAACAGTTACACTCCTAATATAAACATGTATATTTAAAATATAAACGACTTTTATATATAACAATATGAAACACAAATTGTACAAATATTGTTCAGATTGGAGACAATGTATAAAACTTAATTCTAAATTTATATATACAAGTATAAAATATATCAAAATTTTATACATTTAATCAGTTGGCCACTGAAGTATGTTTTGCTTTCATTCTACTTTAGTCACAAGCTTATAAGTCATATACATAAATATGTAAATATGTACAGATTTCAGTACAAAGTGACATAATTATCAACTTTTTGGTTTTGATTATAAAATATACAAAATCATTTGATGGAAATAGTAGCTTATTGTAGAATTCTTTTAATTTACTTGAGGAGATGCCATTCAATGTCTGACATGAAACATCAAGATACTGCCAATCAAATGTCCAAGATACTGCCCATCAAATGTCATTTATACTATCATGCTAGAATGATATCTGCAGAATTTTAATGCAGATCATTTGAAGAATTCTACTTTACCTTAAACGTATATACATGTAACACGCATACACAGAGTATGGTATTTTATAAAAAAAATTATAATATTATGCCTGAAAAGTTTACTTGATACAGCTGGCCCTTATTATATTAATATTACCTTTTGATTTTACACCTTCAGCAGACATGAAATTATCAAAAATAACGTAGAAATATTTTTGCTTAAACAATGAAAAGAAGGTCTGACTAAATATGAAAACGTTATAATTTGTATGTTTGACAAAATAATCTACAAGTATTTCATTAAGGTTCACATAATATAAACAAGACTTCATAAAAAAGACAAATACTTCATAATACAACATACATATACATAAGACTTCACAACACAGTCATTTTCCACCATTAACATTAACATGTTCATAGAACACCACAAGTAAACTCTTCATCTTAACCCACAATGGGACAAGTGAAAATTGATCAAGGCTTATGAAAATTATCTGACATTTTAATACCTACTTTCACGTATATTTTTGTTCAGAGTATGCTATAACGTTTATAAGTTATATAAAAATTAACGTAACCAAAACATATTACATAAGGGATTATTCTGTAAGACAGCCAATGCTCGACTATTCGAATAATGCTAGAAGAAAGCAATGTGATAGGCAGTAAGAATCTGTCACCTGTGAAAGCTTTGCAGAACGAAGCTGCATTCAAAACTTAAAACATATAAGTCCAAAAAGTATTGCATGTAAGTCCCTAAGTCCACAAAGGGGCATAATTCTTTCCAAAAAGTACATAGAGTACATACCTAGTGATAGTAGCTCATATGTTCATAGTTAGTATTTGTGTGAAGTTTCAACCCGATATCTGAGTTACTTTTGGAGAAAGCAACTTACATTAGAAAGTTAAAGCAACATTTCATAAGTCGATAAACGAGGATACTTTTGTAATAAAGCTTCATATAGTTATGGCACTTGTTGATACAAGCTTGGATATTTAGCCTAAATGTTTGTGAGAAGTTTCAAAGTGATATGTTAGTTAGTTTTGGAGATAAGAACTTACTTGAAGAACTTTAACCAAGATTTTCTAAGTCTAAAAAGGGGCATAATTCGATTGAAACTAGAACTGCCACCAGTGGCGAAAATACCCCCGCAACAGCAACATTTCAAGATAAAAGCAAGTCAACATTGTGGAAGACCAAACGGGTAAATGTTGTAAGAAGCATAAAAACCATAAAAAGAATAGGATGCAAATATCAAATTGGAAATAAACAGCAAATTACAGTGTAATTCACTATAGATTTATGAAAAAGCAAAATGAACAGAGTTGTCATATTTCAGATGATTTTTTACATGAAATGAACACCATTTGGTCATTATGAATGTAAAGTGGAACAACAGACAAAGAGTGATCACATTTAAACTCATCATGAGTATGTTGTAACCAGATGAGCAAAATGTAGAATGTGTTTGTAATTTTTTTATAAATAAGTAAAAAATAAGGCAATTGTAAAAATGGTAGTCAGCAATGTACACTATATAAATCAAACAATTAGTATTTACAATATCTTGTATCAAGAATTTCACAAATACCCCATAAGAAAGCTTAAATTACCGATCATTATTTTCACAGTAGTAAAGTTAAAATAATATCTAAAATCTCATGTAGCTATAACGAAATAAGATGTTTTCTTCTCAACATTACAGAAAAAATCAAGATGGCTATTAATTGGTCCATTGAAATACATAAAAAAAATAAATACATATAAAAATTTCATCAACAAGAATTTGTCAGCACAATTTTATCAAAATAAGGTGAGAAAAAAAAGATGTTTGCTGTACAAGATATTAGAAAATTCAACATGGCTGCCAGTCAGCCATTTTGAATTCCACTTAAGAAAATGCCAAGCACATCAACTTAAACAATTGTTTACTTTCTCAAAGTCTGTACAAAAATTATCAAATCATTTGCTTTTTAAAAAGAAAAACTCAGAATGGCTGCCAATCAGCCATTATGAATTTGATAAAATATCAATACATCAAAATAAAAAAAAGTTCAAAAATAAGAATTTGATAAAAATAGCAGTACATAATAGACTTCAGCAACTCAAAATGGCAAACAATGTGGAATAATGCTATATCTAATAAGTTACATGACATAAAGCCATAAACCCTTGATTCATCTTCGTCAATAATATTTGCTAATCAATGAGATAAATAGTTACTACGAGATGTAGAATAAATTGGTCATACCAATTAAACACATTCATACCTTCTCAAAAGAGAGGAAGCACCTAAATGTATACCCTGTGACGAGCATTTCTATGTCAAACACATTCTCCTTGACTGTCAGGATCTTAAAGACATCCGTGACAAACATTTTAAAGTAATATGACCTTTTTGCATTAATAAGCCATAAAATCCAATTAATCAATCAATAAATCAATCAGACTTCAGCAAGAAGAAATTGGTAATGAAATAAGCTTACTATACAGTTATTTAAACAAAGTCAAAATGGCCGCCAGTCTGCCATAATGAATTTGTATCCAGAGTAAATCCATGTACGAGTCAACTACATCAATAAAGACTTTGGAGCAAAATTTGGCTAAAATTGAGTAAAAAACCACATACATGTACTATACAGTAATTTAAATAAAAATTCAAGATGGCTGCCAGTCAGCCATATTGAATATAAATTGATGAAGAATAGTCATACTGATCAACTGTATTAGTGAGACCTTGTATGCAATTTCTTTTCAAAATATGTATGGTAATAAGTCAATATAAGACTGTATTAATTTTGAAAAAAGGATGACAGCCAGTCCGCCATTTTGAATTGGAATTGAGTCAGTGTATGTACACATCAACTGTGAACGCCTGTGCAAAATTCTATCTAAATTAGTTAAGAAAAAATCTATTGAGAAATAAGCATTCAGTAATTAAACTAAATTAAAAAGAATTCAAGATGGCCGCAAGTCGGCCATTTTGAATTGGAATTGATATAACATGCATATAAACATCAACTGTAAACGCCTGTGCAAATTCTATAAAATAAGATAAGAAAAAAATCTATTGAGAAAAAAAGCAAACTATACAGTTATCTAATTAGATTTAAAATATATAACAAAATTAAATATTTTAAACAAGTGAGATATGTTTCCATAGTTACATGAGTTTTGCATACACCATTAAATCAAGGTATATAACAGCTTCTACTCAAATACATTAAGAAATAAACATACTACAAATGTATTAATTTTTTGGGACAGACCACATATCCAACCAACCAACCAACCAACCAACCAACAAACCAACCAACCAACCAACCAACCAACCAACCAACCAACCAACCAACCAACCAACCAACCACCAGGGTGATTCCAGTATACCCCCGAAAACTTCGTTTGCGGGGGTATAAAAACTACATAGAGTTATGGGACCTAGTGATACAACCTCATATTTTTATACTAAGTATCTGTGTGAGGTTTCAACTTGATATATGAGTTAGTTTTGGAGATAACAACTGTTATGCAGAAGTGTAACAAAGATTTTCCAAGTCCAAAAAGGGGCATAATTTTGCCAAAAAGCTTTATAGAGTTATGGCACTTGTTGATACAAGCTCTCATTATCATCGTTATTTTTTGTGAGAATTTTGAAACTGATATCTGAATTAGTTTTGGAGATAAGGGCTTGCGTGCATACTTTAACCAAAATTTCTAAGTGGAAAAGGGGCATAACTCTCAAATTACTGTTGACAGAGTTATGTAACTTGTCAGGGATATGCCCTGTGTCACAGTAAGTAAGCATGTGAGGTTTGAAGCAAATATCTTTGATGGTATACAAGATAATAGCCTTTTTAAAAAAACTTCAAACCAACGCTGACGCCGAGGTGAGTAGTATAGCTCTTACTATTCTTGGAATAGTCAAGCTAAAAATTAACATAACCAAAACATATTACATAAGGGATTATTCTGAAGCAGAATTAACAGAGCACTGCACCCTGAACTTATTCTAACCTCTCTGCCCTTTTTTATTCTTCCCAGGCAGAAATAGTTACTTTGAAACATCAATCATGCCTCTGATTCTACCTCCCTGCATTTTTCTGAATTCTAGAATTATCACTTTAACTAGATATATATACAATATATAATGGATAAGAGAGATAAATTATGTGACAGTGCCATTGGTAATAGTATATGTCCGAGATCAAATGAAATAAAAATCACGCTAAGTATTGTTAGGGTAAAGAGCTATCTAAATTTCATCACTCCTGTTTATATCTTAATTAACAAGAAAGATATTAGATGAAATATTTCATTATCCTTACATAGGACTTCAATGATAAAAGATTCCAAGTGATAGGACCTTCTTACCAATTGGATTGCTTCAGATTTTATCAAGGAAAGACAACTGACAAAAGTCCCTAATTCATAAGTATAACATTTCCTCCATTCAGAATAAAGTGATGTCATTACTTGATAATCCATACATAAGACTTACTGAACAAGTTCATTAAAAGATGCCCCATTTTACCATTAACTACAGAATTACATTATGGCCTGATGCACAGTATTTGCCCCATTTTTGTTAGCATCTAAGTCAAAAAATAAAGTTCTTGTAATTGAAATTATTTTTGTATTTTTATACAGAAAAATGCTTTCTGAAGAATGATTCAGTAGTAAAAAGATAAGATATGTGACCATATTCTAGAAATTTGACTTGCAAAAGAGTTGGTCTGGTTGGGGACGGACATTACAGATTGTGGAATCCTCAAATACTAAAAAGCTTTAAAAAGTTATTTAAGCATTATTTTGTAAAAAAAGTTGATAAATTCAGTTAATAGAATCAATTTGCAGTTAACTGCAGCAAAAGAAATTTTAAAATCAAGAAATTTAAACGCTTTTGGTTCAAATCTTTATGATAGTTGATTGGCAAGTAGGAAAATTTCAGATAATCAAATCTTATAGTTTTCCTCTCTTTTACCATTCCTTTCTAAATATTGATTGTGATATCTAAATGCAAAGTAATGGATATTAGGAGTAAAATGAGTCATAAATTATTGTTGTAAACCTTTGAATAAGAAAGTTATAGCATATTAAAGATGCACAGTTACTGTGGGACGGACATTACAAAATTACCAAATTTGTCATAAATACTCATACAAAATTTTTATTTTGCAAGTGTTTGGTATTATTCTTTATAATTTATGCTAACTATGTATAAATAAACATATTTCTTAAGATACTTACTAAAAATGTTATGTTTTAATATGAATATTTACATATTTAGTAATAATTTACGTAACCTTTTCTGTTTAGAGTATAACCCCAAAACAAGATAAGTCCATAACAGTTGTTGAAGTATTATGAAGAATTATATCTTAAAATACATAAATGCTATTTTTACAGACAGCTACTCCAAAAAGTATCTGTTACAAATGCTTAATGAATTTGCAGTCATTTGAATTTTATCAATAGATTGTTTAAAATTTAACTCAATAAATAATTACCTCACATTCTTCATATATGTTTTTTCTTCACAAGATATTCTATAATCTTGGGCTGATACTTAACACTAAATTCCTGATAGTTTATGAAAATGTTACACCCACTCATTTAAGTATTGATAAATGAATGTATGACTTAAATAACACTGTAATTTATGACACTTCAGACAATGCATCACAAAGCATCCCTTAATAGGACTCCTACTGTGATACTGATGTAATTAACAGATAAGGTCATACAGATCAGACAGACAGTGGATTATCTTATTACATAATCTTACATAATTGACCACTACAGAATATTGCACCATTCAACAGTAATGTTACTTAAATATTGTATTATTAATTACAGAGTTATTAAATGCAAATAGTTAAAGAATAATGCTGGATTTATGATATAAAAGGATTTTGTGTTTTATTCCTTACTGAAACTATTTTTAAAATTTATTTACTAAATTTGGGATGTAAATTTTATTGTGTTGCCTTTTCACATGCTGTCAAAACTATGAATATTTGTATGACAATAATTTCCATTTGTTCCTAAATACTTCAAGTTAATTATATTTTATGAAAATAAAAAATAGATGATACTTTTACGTAAGTTAGAGGATTTTTAATTTCGAAAGGGTTTTTCTTAATGATTTTATTGACTTAGACAAAAAGTTGTAGTAGAACTAATGTTTAAATAGAGCTAAATCTGATGAAAAAAGACTCAATAAGAATTTATTTTAAAATATTTGTCATACTACAACTGTCAACTACAGATTCTTTTTGAAGGAGAAGAATAAGTTGTAAAATTATGGAAATCTGGTTAAATTGATTGTATCGATGGAAATTGGTGATTTTAGGACTACAGACAGCTTAGAATAGCTTCTTAATTTCAGCTTATAATTTCATAAAAAATGATTTTTTGTTGATGTTTTTGTTTTATTGGGTATTGTATACTAAAGATACATTGAATATATAGCTTTTGATTGACATTTTTGGAAAATTAGTGATTTGAGAGAGGGGACAGACATCACTGTTATTTTTGGGGTTTCAGCTAATAACTCTTTTAAAAATACAACTAGGTTGGTCTTTTTTGTTTACCTGATGTATTTTCACTGTAATACATTAAGTTTAGCAGAAAGTTTAGATAAACTTGGTAAAATAGCAATTTTAGCAGGGCGGGACGGACATTACGCGGGACGGACATTACACAATTTTTCTTTTTTTGCTATTTATTTCTTAAAAATGTAAATATTTTTGGGTGTTTTGGCTTATTTACTATCTTGTCACATAAATGAATAGTTCCATATGCTTAGTTTTGATATTTTTCACTAATTAGCAATTTTAGGAGGGTGGGACGGACATTACGTTTTTTTCGACACATTTCAATTTTTGTTCCAAATTATGGAAATAACAAATTTACCATTATTTCAATACCTCAAGAAGTGATGAAAACTTGTACTTGTACCATATTTGAATGATATTAACTAACATCTATACAAATCTTATGTTTTTATCATACAAATTTATCAGTTACTGAAGTATATGGTTTTCTCAAAAATAAGACCATTACATCAGCACCATTTTCATTTTCCTTCAAATAAGAAAAAACGAACAATTTTACTGTAAATTGTTATCAGCCATATTTTAATGCATGAAATTTTCTATAAAATGATCTTATGAGTTTTAAATTACAGTTTAATTGCTCCAAAATACAGTATCTTAAAAAAAGGTAAAAAAACTGATGCTAATTCATTACACCTCAAAATGGCCATTTTTGGACCCTAACAATTACGATAACTCAAAAACGACTTGTGATATTTCAATATTTTTTTGCGCACACCAGCAACATGTAAGACTTCATAATATAGAACTTTGTTTTTAGTATTCAAACTTTTACTTTCCAATTTATGTCTTTGTACATCTTTTTTGAAAAAATGGGGCAAATACTGTGCACCAGGCCTTATAGATTTACAAAGACTTAATAAGACATACATATAATATAACATAATCCTATTTCATTCTATGATATATATATATGTACAATTTTTTTTAGATAAAAATCAAATTAATTTATTCATAAAACATTAATAGACCACAACGAACTAATAAAATAAAAACCATGACGAAGTATAATAAAATAGCACATGTTCAAATCTAGATCAGTAATAGGATAATATGCTTGACTATTCTTGGTACTTGAAAGTAAACAATAAATATAATTATAGGCATGGCCAATTGATGGAAATGAAGGGCCATATATTTAATAAACAAATAAATCTCCATTTCGCCAATGTCTGCTTCATTTCCATTCATTGCGTGTTTTAGTCATACAGTCGTACCGTCCCACAATGTAACAATTGGTAACCAGAGGAACCAGAAGCATTCCGAACACAGGAATTTAGTTTGAAAGATGAGGGTGTGTTATCTCCCTTTTATATGAGTTTAGAAGGACCAAAGGGAGGTAACTAGAAACTAGAAGTGGTCGACACAAAATTAAGTTTGGACAGTATACAGAAATTAATCCACTAAAACTCTGGCGATACCTTAAAGTGGAAAAAATGAATATAATTCTTATTTACAAACAATGTAGACATTAAAGAAGTTTCAGGGGAATCCTTGTTCAAAGCGATAAATTTTGCATGCAAAATCTTAACCAAGAATTTTGTATTCATAAAAAATGAGTGTAATTCAGTCAAAATTTATGCTAGGTCTATGGAACTTTTTTTTAAGCTTTTTAAGTTTTTTGTAAGCCATGTGGGAGGTTTCAAGTAAATCACTTCATTTGTGGTAAAGATAATATTGCTAAACCTTCAAATAGCGAACAGCTGATGCACATTTGAGTAGGATAGCTATAAATATTCTCAAAATAGTCAAGCTAAACATTTAAGCCAATATGACAGCAATAATATACAAGTGTGGTCAAACTTAAGTCATAATTCACATAGAATAGTTTCATAAAATCATTGGTTTTTCCAACAAAAATCCCTGAGATAAAAATGTTCAAGAAAAGAAGAAATGTTTCAACATGTAATGTTACTAAAGTTTATGTACAGAATTTATTTGTATAGAATGATAGAAAACAAATATTTTATAAACAAAAATGATAAATGCATTTGAAATTAGGAGACACACATTTGAACAGTAAAAGAAAAATATAAATGCAACAATTTAAGACAAAATAATATGTATAATAGTAAAACCTTGCACATTTTTTTTTGGATTATGCACTGTTGATAGGGTTTGAAACTGCATTTACTAGGGGTCTCGAGGAAACCCAAGTCATCTTTTCTGTCAAGGATTCATCAAATAATAGACAAAGCATTTAGATCATGTAGACCAAAAATGAAATGACGTTTAAACCATAAGTTAATTTTATGTTCGGGATAACATTTTCCATATATGGTATGATAAATACAAAAAAATAATTTCAACTGCTTTAATGGCTTCCTTTATAGACATTTTACTATCAGTAATAGTATGACATCTGAGAGCAAACATTTCCTCAAAGTATGTCTAGTTTATATCTAGTTACACTATTTCAAACACTATCAATAGTCATCATAACTAGGCTCAGTCACCTTGATTTCAATCAATAAATATATAATGTACATACTTCAATATTTAAGTACATATTTGTTCAGCTTGGCTAACTATTACTCAGTATTACACAACACAAGAGATATGGATTAAAAAAAGATCAACAACCATTTCCGACTGATTTTTACAAAACAAATAAAAAAACGTAAAAAAAATAAAATTGAATATTTAAAAAAATGTTATAATGCAATTTAAATTCAAATACATGATTCTTCAACATTAACAAGAAAAAAATCATTTATATTATTTATAACTTATAAATTAACACAATGAGACAAAAAAGCTCTGAAATGCAATAACAACAAGTTTAAAATATTTAAATGGTATTGCAACGATATTGTAATTAAAAAAGTTATTAAAATTTAAGACACAAATTGTTTGTTTTCCAAGCCTTTGATTGAACTAGACTCTACACATTCATAAGTAGGAAATAATTTGTTTTCTGACATTAATTAAACATGTATAAAACGTGATAAAATATATTCAGGATACAGAAACAGATCTAGATTTCTCCAAATATTCTTTTAACTCAACAATATTGGTGCACTGCTTCTGAAATTGTTTATCTAGGACAGTGTCCTCAATTGTGACCTTAGTACCTGGAATTTCTATTTGTAATGTCCCTTCTTCGTCAAAGTCTTGTCTTATTACAACAAGTCCATCAATACAATGTTTAGTAGTGTTGAAATCAGAATGATTTTTGTTAAGATTTATATTACACTTGGAGACTGGCACATCAGAATTGTCTGTAATACCTATTTGAGATATATTTGAATGAGGAACACACTTGGAACGAACCAGAGATGATCTAGACTCATCAAGTGGTGCTTGTACTTTGTCTATAGGTTCAAAGCTGTTACCTCTCCATGGCGAGAGATCACTATGAGAACTTCTTGATGAGATTTTTCTTGGTGAAGATTCATCACCAGAACACAATGATCGATTGTCAAATTCAATCTCAAGGCTGTTACAGCCATCAGATCTTATAAAAGCATTTAATTGATGATCATCAACACTAATCACTTCACATTCAAAATCTGATAAAGTACTTGTACTAGCATGACTTCTAACATCATCTCTTCTAGGACTATACCATGGTGACAGTTTCCATGGTTCCCAGAATGAAGATCTTGAAGAAGAACTACTATCACTTCTAGACACTGATCTTTGACTTGCTCTAGCTTCACAATCATCTCTATTCAAAGACCTATTTAAATAGAAATCTGCCCAAGCTCTCATATGTTCCATTCTTGGTGATAATTCAAAACCTGGAATTTTCGGAGATAGTAAATCATGGTTATTTGGCATCCATGAACTTTTCCTTTCCTTATGAACACTTCCACTCTTATGTGAATTACTTTCACTGTTTGAAGTTGATTTAGGACTACACTGTTCAACATTAGAAACTTTTGACTTTTTTACATTTTCATCGTTTAAATACCCTTCCTGTAACACCTTCACATCGTCAGTGCTGGGTGAAACAGGAGGGCGTGAACCGTTTTTTGGACACCCGTGCTGAGAATTTAAATATTGCTGAGAAAAAGAGTTACCCATAACATAGCCTTGTCCAGCATATTGAGAAAATGCTGCAGCTGATGATGGCATACCTAATCTTGAAAAACCTAATGATCCAAACCCATCACGATATCTATCTGGTGGATATGAATATCCTGTCGGAAATGAGTTGAGAAAGTTTGACCTGAATGGGTTCATTTCAGTAGCACCAGATATAAATGATGGTCCACTTGGCTGTAAATGTCTGGGAACAGAATATGGCAAACCAGGATGATACATACACGATGAGTCATTTGGTCCTCTTGAAAGTGTTTCTAAATGATTTTGTGTGTTAATATTCATATGTGGCATTCTTGTAGGATCACCAAATAAACTAGTATCTCTATGAGACATGTGGGTGTGTGGATGCATTGATGGATAATGAGGCAGAGGATGATGTGGGGCAAGTGGGAACTGATCGGGAGTTCTAAACTCATTCATAGATCTATCACCAATACCTGGGATGTTGGGAAGAGATGGAACATGAGGAATATTAGGAAGAGAATTACTACTTATTGGTGGAAACACAGGAGCCATAGTAGGCCCCATATGATGCATTGGTGATATATGTGAGGCAATATTTGATGATATTGATGAAGGAATGCCATGTATTGCTGCCACTGGTCCATTAACAGGATGATGAGTCATAGGTGATGATACATTCGGGTGTTTATGAGACACAGGAGATGTTGCATTATTTTGGTCATGAGGACTAGCGCTCATCTGCATATTCCTGGAAGTTCCAGCAGTATTTGTTAAAGAAGGCATTCTTGCATCCAGAACAGAAGTGGGCGGAGATACATAACCATTATTATGCTGCAGATTAGTATTTTGCTGATGAGGTACTTGGGTTTGAAAATAAGAATTACTTTCAGGTCTACGATCAGGCATATGAATACCAGGTTCATTGTAAGACATTCCAGCTAAGGCTGTGGCAGGTGGAGATTTCACAATAGGTGAATGCTGCAGTACATCCCTTGGAGGAGATGCATGCCCAGAAGGACTCTGGTGTGTACGACTGTATGGTTTTGGTTTCGACCTTAGATACACACATTTTCTGTAGATACATGTTTGTTTCAAGACGTCCTTGCGTATACAGAAATGACATTTCATACAATTTTCTTTCACCTGACAAGGGCCACATTGACCACACCTTTTTCTGCGTTTACATCTTGATCTATCATCCATTCCATACATATCTTGAGGAGCAGCAAGCTGGCTATCATCTAATTCAATGACAAACTCTTCATCTTCAGTATGTACCTTCTGGGGAAATGACATCCCCGGTGGTGGACCTCCCTCAGACATTTCTAAAAGAAAATTGAACATTAAGTTATATTACCTTTTACAGGTAGATACATTGAAATAATGAATTTACATGTAAATAGACAGCAATATTATGAAAATGGGTACTAATAGAGAGATGTCAAACATGAGGAAATTTCTCTCCATAATTAGAATCTACTAAATATTTAATAATTCACCCTATTTTAAATCATATAAGAGAGTCAGTGTTAAGAGTTGTAGGCCCATTATCAACAGTCAGTGTCATAAGAGGCTATCGTCGAAGCATGAATACTGAACTACCATCCTTAATGTGATGGCATGCACTCTGGTCTGTCATCCAAAATTTCCTTGCACTTTTAAATACTGTTGTTTTGGACATTTTTTTACAATTCAATTTACTTTAGATGTTTTACTCATTATGATGTAACATTTGAAAGGGGAATATTAAGGCAAGAAAGTACAAGTGCCATATTATACCTCTGCTACACACAACCCTCCTTAACAGAACTTGTCCTCAAATTCTTGGAGTTTGATTGCCTGTGGGACTATCTAAGGGAGCAATCACACATATCCTAGTGGGTTATTTATGTTGGGCACCAAATGTAACCTGATAAAAATTCATTGGTCAAAACTAAGATTAGAACCTACAACCTCTTGAGTCGTAAGCGGACACTCTACCACATCACCATAAATGCTAGCTTGAAGGCAAGGTAGTACAAGTGCAGTATTTTACCTCTACTACAAAAATCAACAACTTAATATGTAGTAGTGATTTGCATGTATCAGATGATGTTTTGATCTTTAAGTATAGGTAAAAATTTAAAAACAAATCTCACATTTACAAAAGTGCATAACTTATTATTGATGGCACTGTATAAATTATATAACTGCCTTATCATGAAATTTTTGTCTAGATAAACCTCAACTTAATTATAAGACAAATTGTCATATACATGCAGGAGTTGTAACTATACAGTAAATCTTGCGTAAGCGACCACGTCTCCTAAGCGACCATTTGCACTAAGCGACCACCCTGAGTTCCCACCGACCATTTTTACTATTTAAATCTTTGCCTTAAGCGACTTTTGTCTAACGCGACCAGCGACCACTGATTTTAGTAGAAACTGACTGACTTATTTTTTGTTAAACGACCGGCTCAAATAAATCAAAATTGGCGAAAATCGTTAAAAATCGTTAATCAGAAATACACACCGGGAGTATGTCGCCTTAATGTCTATCACCTAAAGTCGTATGTCAGGCTCAATAATTAAGTCATAAATACTGTAAGATAAAGGTGCAAGTGGGAACAATCAACAAAGTGACACTAATATGATTCAATTATAATGTAATTACATAATACACATTGAACAATTAGTCCCATATTGGGGTCAATTAAAACATCCGTTCTTACCATTCTATCACCAGAGAGTTATCGTTTTCCAAAACATTTCAAGAGACTGCAAATTTGACTTTTTATACGCGTAACGTGTAAAGTAATATTTATTTTAAAAAAATACGAACGCAGAAACAATTTGTTTATTTAAACAAAGAAAGGTCAATATTGAGGACATTATAAACACGTTTTCTGAAAATAGCGTCACATTCTACTTTCAATTTCAAACAAGGCCAACATTTTTACGCATGAATTTTGCAACGCTCGTTACAACAAAGAATAAGCTTGTGTGTTGACAAGTATCACAATTATCCTGGGGTCAATAAGTCCAATTAATGAATTATTACATTTCTAATCATATTTAGAAGCAAGTATATATGGATCTCAAATGGCAGATCTAATGTTTCTTTACATAACAGATAATTCAGAAACTTTTGTCCCAAAGTATGGTCCGTTTTGTCATAAGTTATACTGACTGCATCTGTTTTCGACGAGGATCTGATTTCGCCGAACTATGAATTTCCCGTTTATTTACGAAATTCACGCATGCACGGACCCGGTCACGTGTTATTTCGACGCGTAAGGAGAATAATTGTCGAAATGTATAAAAATATTTGAAATAAACGTGGGAAAAGTAATTTATTTATGAATTACATTTCAATACATTGATTTTTGCGTATTTTCACTATTACCAAAATGAAGCTTCTTTATTTTCATTCTCCTCGCTAATTCAGACGTCTGATAAATTTTGACAGTTGTCCTCGGACATACCCTACTGTTTACTACACAGATCACGTGATAAATGAAACATGCGGTATACTGCACCACTCTTTAAACGTGACTAAGTTTCATCAGTTCCTTATGCTCAATGAGTCAGATGCCCTAGACAAAAAGTGTATTGATTGCATCACAGGGTTGGCGCTGGGTCATAAGAAAGTGTCGCCAACATTTTCGCCAAATGAAAAAAGTTGTCGCCACTTTGGGGCCATTGGAGCCAACAAAATTTGTTACGGTTTAACAAGTTTATCAGTGCATCAACGCAAATTATTGTATTAAGACAGCAAGCACACCTTCATTGTAGTCTAGCTCTCCTGAACTCTTGTTTGTATCTTTATTATTGTATCATTTTTCAATTAGCAGATTTTTAATTCTTTACGTAAATAAAGCAAGAACAGTCAATGTCACGTAGATGCATATGCCGAAATGATAGAATAGATTCGTATAGAATGTCAGAAGCACCAATTATTACACACCCACTTGTAGAATTTTCTTATGTTTCACTTCTAATTAAACCCATTAATTGTGTCATAAATCACTATCATCTTATCATGACTGACAATTAAAGTTGAATAACTCAGAATTCCAACAAAACAAAACTCAAAATAGTTAGATTTTGAATGTAAACTTATTAATTTATTTAATTTACATTAAAAATTAATTACGGTAATACACTCGTAATGTTAGGTTACTCAGTTAAATTACTTTACACAAATTCCTCAGAACATTGGGATTTTGTATCAAACTGTAACCTAAAATAATCTTTTTGTCATTTCAATAAAAAATGTCTTCTTTCTGGTTGAGTCTAAATGATTGCAGGTACAAATGTATGTTTATTTGGAAAATATCAATATCCTCAATTTTGACCTTTCTTTGTTAAAATATTTTCTATCATATTGTTTCTGCTATCATACTTTTTCCTTAAATATAACTTTTCATGTAGCAATGCATACTTAATATTGTTTTTTAGAGTCTGTTACACGACTTTAGTTGTTTATGTGACTAAAACTTATTATTATTTTCACAAATACAATTTGTCGAAACCAACCTGTATTTATTCTTAAGATAGAAAAGTAGAGGGAATTTCTTTTTTACTTTTGCTAAATTATGAAAAATATTAATCAAATAATAGTATTATTAAATTACAAACATAGATTTAACAACAAATCACTCGAATTGGCGATAGCGTCGGTCGCGAAAATACGTGACATAATGATTGAAGGGATTTCATTTTAACGAAATGAAATTACTAAGTATAATTATTAACTTACTATATTTGTTATCAAAAGTGATGGCAAAAAAGTTTTTACGATAATTTTCTTGTTGAACTTAAAGATTTTGTTTATTATTCAATCAGAGATTATTGTTTTGTCACCTTTTATTGACTTAAAAAAACCTGCCAATTACGCCTATTTACAACATGATCAAATATAATACAATTATCTTCTCAAAACAGTTTAAACCACTGAAATCAATGCAATATCAGTTTGTCACAAGTTTGTTAATTGCAACCGTTTGATTACGTAAGCAATGTTATTGAGCCGACGTGTAACACTATTGATTTTTTAGCGGACGCCGATTGGATGATAATGCATATCACAAAGTGCAAGCTGCGCCTATTAATTGAATATAAGTAATTGCAAATAATTGTTTGACGCATGACTGAGCATTTAACATCAGGGGCCATCGATGTCATAAACAGCGAGACACTAATTATCGGCCTATGAAGCTTGTATACTAACAGCACCTCCCGCTAAGCGGATTTGTAAACAAGTAAATCTGTGAGCTAATGCTCACTAGTGATACCCCCGCAAAAATCTAACAAGAAAGATAATGTGGGAGCCACATTAAAGCCGGATTTTTCTGCATATGGGAACATTGAGAACAAGTTTACTTTGTTACAAAAGAAAGTCATTTGATATATTGCTTATTAGAAGGAATACAAAGGGCAATAATTAATCTTAAAGGAATAAAGAGTTTCATTAACTATATATATGTCCTATTGTATCTTTTCTGAGTATTTTGTTGGTATTTGACTAAGATGGCATAAGACATGAAAACTATAGATGAAAATAATGCAAAGCTAATGATATGAAATTGGCGAGAGAATTTTGTTAAAAAAGAACCTTGTATGGCAAATGGTGAAATTGTTGAAACAAAATGGCAGGAAAATATGACTTGAAAATGCCAGAATACTTGCTATTGGAGAGATCCAACATACTGAAAACTTTAACATAAAAAATACAAAGGGAAATAATCCATATTTAAGCCAAGTAGAGTTGCCGTTACTGTCTAATTCTTTCAACAGATGGTAAGTAATCATTGTATGAAATTTCATAATAATCTAACCATAAATGGCAGCCCAGCAAACACGTGACGTCGCTACGACGTCAATTAAACGTTGGATTTACGTCGCGACGTCGCAAACCACAATTCAACGTCAACCCGACGTCTAAACACGATGTCGTCCCGACGTTACGAATCGACGTCGCTACAACGTCTTTTGTACATTGGATTTCCGTCACGACAACGCAAACCACAATCCGACGTCAGCCCGACGTCTGATATACGATGTCGTCCTAACGTCACGAATCGACGTCGCTACAACGTTATTTAAATGTTGGAACCCCGTCACGACGCGCAAACCACAATTCAACGTCAACCCGACGTCTGAAACACGATGTCGTCCCGACGTCACGAATCTACGTCGATACAACGTCATTTGTACATTGGATTTCCGTCACGACAATGCAAACCACAATTCAACGTCAGCTCGACGTCTGAAATATGATGTCGTCCCAACCTCACGAATCGATGTCGCTACAACGTCATTTAAATGTTGGAATCCCGTCACGACGACGCAAACCACAATTCAACGTCAACCCGACGTCTGAAACACGATGTCGTCCCGACGTCACGAATCTACGTCGATACAACGTCATTTGTACATTGGATTTCCGTCACGACAATGCAAACCACAATCCAACGTCAACTCGACGTCTGAAACACGATGTCGTCCCAACGTCAATAGTCGACGTCGTGTCGACGTTGGGTTTGATGGTTTTATAAATTTTCATATGTTATATTTGTAGATATAATCGTATAATATCGTACAATGTTTTGTTTTATGTAATGTGATTGATCAGCTTATAAAGGTAATCAGAATTAACGTTAACCTAACGTCTAAATCATGACGTCGATCCAACGTCGGAAAGCGACGTTGTTTTGACGTTTGAATTTAGTTGACGGTTTAAAAATATTTATATAAATGATAAATAAACTATTTTGTGCTGTCCGAAACATAAACAACTATTTTCATGTATTTTATGAAGAAAAGTGAATAAATGAGAAAAATCCTTAATAACCAAAACGCCACGTCGATTACACGCGCGCTTTTACTCTGTATTGATTTTCACTATCATGACGTCATTCCATTTAAACTTTCCTGAATCATAAGTGTAGAACTTCTGTGTAGCGTGGTCGCTTTTTCTAGAAGGTTGATATTTAACGGGGGGTTAAATTATTCATCACAGCAAAGACATTTCTAGTGATACCAAAAGGAATTAAAAGTAATCGGCGTGTCAGGGATGTTTTAAAGACTTGGAAAGCATAGTTTCAAGAAATGTCTTGACTTAGAGTTGACGAGATCCAGAAGGTGTTGAAAACAATTCGTGACCTTGCATGACAAATTCATTAAGAAGCAACGAGAACGAACTTCAATGGATTGTAATTGATGAGGTAAGCGAGTTTTATGTGTTTGTTGAGTTTCATGCCTTGTGTACGTTTGTTGACGCAATTAAAAAGTTGATCATTTATGGCACGACGCTGTATGCCAACATGAAGCTTTGAGCGCACCCACCCATTTTCTTATTTATCGAAGACAAAAAGAGACATGAAAGTATGGTTCGACAACATAAATGATCAAAGCGCTGAATGCACTGGATTTGTTGGACATAGAAAACAAAATTATCCAAGCGCTAATAGCACTGGCGTTTTTCGACGTAGAAAAGTCAAATTGCTAAGAAATTAAAGGGCATTTCTTTAAAAATGCGTTAGTTTTATTTGTGTTTTAGTAGATTATCCCGCTTAAATGGTTGAAATTTGCAGATATCATTCGAAAAATAATCAATAAGTACTTACTTTGAGTGAAATGATACTGCTAAAACTCAACCATTTTCTTTAATTAAGCGGCATGAGGTCCGTTTGCCCTTATTATTTTTTAGTAAGCCAATTTCTTATATTTTCAGAACTAGGCAAGGTCTATGTCAATGGAAACTACTGTGTTTAGATGATCTACACGAACATTCAGGAACGATTGTCCGGATCATTATTTTTAGAAATTACACCCCTGTTATTATAGAACACTTTAAGTATTTTTTTTCTAAGTTGAATGTACATTTTATCCTCCACTCTGATGATATATTTAACTTTTGTGGGAGAAAAGAAATCTTTTACACATTGCCCTTTGTGATATGTACATACTTGCTTTAAGCAATGGTATGTTTGTTTGTTTATTAGGGGTTTTATGGCACACGTCAACTAGCAAATATAATTGACGAAGATGAATCAAGGGTTGGCTTTATGTCATGTACCTTATTGCAGATTGCATTTTTCCACGCAGCGACTTCAAATGTTCGATAAATTCGATAATTAAGTCAAAATGGCAAACAATGTGGAACAATGCTGTATTTAATAAGTTACATGACATAAAGCCCGTCTTTGGTTCATCTTCGTCATCAATATTTTTTAATCGCCGAGATCAATAGTGATTACGCGATGTAGGATTGGTCATACCAGATTGACACATTCATACCTTCTCAAAAGAGAGGAAGCACCTACATGTATTCCATGTGACGAGCATTTCAATGTAAAACACGTTCACCTTGACTGTCAGGATCTTAAATACATTCGTGACAAACTTTTTAAAGTGAACTCCCTTCAAGAACTTTTTGAATCTGAATCATCATATGCGATACTTAACTTTTTGAAAGAAATAAATGTTTATAATAAGACACAGAGTTTTACATTATTAATTTCGTTTGAATTGATATTATCATTGATTGTGTTCGGCGCGATATGACCTTTCTGTGTTGGTGCGCCGTAAAACCCAAACAAACAAACAAACGAACAACATTAATCCACATTGTTTGCCATTTTGACCTAATTAACGTATTGCTTGAACATTTGAAGGCGGTACTTGGTAACTTGACATCTACTGGTTGAAGGTTATAAGATTCTTTAGCAATATTGTCTACTTTTTCATTTCCATGTATGCACATATGACTTAGTATCTAGCAGAGATGTACTATTTTAGATTTCAGTATTTCATCTAATCTTAACTCAATATTTTTAATAAGTGTATTGTCTTAGCTACGATTTTAATGGCCAGTAATACAGATATAGTATCTTAGAACAAGTGTTGATAACGTGTTTTTTATTAGACATTATGAATGTGAGATGAATTAATTAAAAAAATCACCATGTTTAGTTCGAAGCATTTATATGTATAATTGTAACATTTAATTGTATATTTTAATGTCGTATTCATTGTGATTTTATTTTTTATCCTATTACCATAAAAAAAAATTAAAAGTAAAATTACCTATGGTAAACTAATTTGTGTTGTTTTTACGTGTATATAGATTCTTGTCATGCAATTGTTTTATTCAGGCCTGATTTTGGATGGATTTATCTTTGATACATATTGATTGTACCACGTCGTATATCCGTTGGTCATCCAACGGCTAAAAAACTGTCAAATCCAACCAACATACGACATTAATACGACGTCGGGGTAAGACGTTAATTCGACGACGGAAATCTACCGTCTAAAAAACTTTCAAATCCAACTGTGAGGCGACGTTAAAACGACGTCGGGGTTAGACGTTAATTCGACGTCGGAAATCTACCGTCTAAAAAACTTTCAAATCCAACCATGAGATGACGTTAATACGACGTCGGGGTCAGACGTTTATACGACGTTGGAAATCTACCGTCTAAAAAACTTTAAAATCTAACAACGAGGCGACGTTAATACGACGTCGGGGTCAGACGTTAATACAACGTCGGAAATCTACCGTCTAAAAAACTTTCAAATCCAACTGTGAGGCGACGTTAAAACAACGTCGGTTAATACGACGTCGGGTCAGACGTTAATACGACGTCGAAAACCTACCGTCTAAAAAACTTTAAAATCTAACAACGAGGCGACGTTGATACGACGTCGGGGTCAGACGTTAATACGACGTCGGAAATCTACCGTCTAAAAAACTTTCAAATCCAACTATGGGGCGACGTCAACCCGACGTTGGGACCCAACGTTTATTTAACGTCCGTACGACGTCATTTGTTTGCTGGGAGAGATACCCAACAATTTAAAAGCTTTAACACAAAAATACAAAGGGAAATAATCCATTTTTAAGCCAGGTAGAGTTGTTGTTACTGTCTAATTCTTTTCAACAGATCATATGTAATCATTGTATGAAATTTCATAAACATCTAACCATAAATGGCAGAGATATCCAACAATTTGAAAACTTTAACACAAAAATAACAAAGAGAAATATTCCATTATTAAGCCAGGTAGAGTTGCGGTTACTGTCTAAATCTTTTCAACAGATGATATGTAATCATTGTATGAAACTTCGTAAACATCAAACCATAAATGGCAGAGATATCCAACAATTTGAAAAATTTAACGCAAAAAAACAAAGGGAAATAATCCATTATTAAGCCAGGTGGAGTTGCTGTTACTGTCTAATTCTTTTCAACAGATGGTATGTAATCATTGTATGAAATTTCATAAACAACTAACCATAAATGGCAGAGATATCCAACAATTTGAAAAATTTAACGCAAAAAAACAAAGGGAAATAATCCATTATTAAGTCAGGTAGAGTTGTTGTTACTGTCTAATTCTTTTCAACATATCTTATGTAATCATTGTATGAAATTTCATAAACATCTAACCATAAATGGCAGAGATATCCAACAATCAGAAAACTTTAACACAAAAATAACAAAGGGAAATAATCCATTATTAAGCCAGGTATAAGTTGCGGTTACTGTCTAATTCTTTTCAACAGATGATATGTAATCATTGTATGAAACTTCGTAAACATCAAACCATAAATGGCAGAGATATCCAACAATTTGAAAACTTTAACGCAAAAAAACAAAGGGAAATAATCCATTTTTAAGCCAGGTAGAGTTGTGGTTACTGTCTTAATCTGTTCATCACAAGGTATGTTATCATTGTATGAAGTTTCATAAAAATCTAACAATAAATGGCAGAAATATATGCTAAATTAAAAACTTTAACGCAATTGTTAACGACACCAGACACCCAAAATTACAAAGGGCAATAATCCATAATGAAGCAAGGTAGAGTTGCGGTTACTGTCTAATTCTGTTCATCACATGGTATGTTATCATTGTATAAAGTTTCGTAGAGATCTGACTTTAAATGGCAGAAATACATGGTACATTAAAAACTTTAACGCAATTGTTAACGACACGGACGCCCGCCCGCCCACCCGCCCGCCCGCCCGACCGCCCGCCCACCCGCCCGCCCTCCCGCCCGCCCGTGTTTGCCAAACTATTAGCCGAATTTTTTCGTTGAAAAATCCGGCTAAAAATATGCGACAAACAGGAAGTAGATGAGCAAGGAGCATGAAATCACTTTACACCACATGGGACTATGGGATGAAGCAATATGCAAAGTATTAGGCTGCTGCATGTTATAGTTGCTGAGAAAACTGCGACGGAAATTTTGTAACGGACGGACGGACACACGCACGGACAAGGGTAAAACAGTATACCCCCCTCTTCTTCGAAGCGGGGGTATAATTATATCAAAAGGCGAACATAACAAACGCTCTGCCTGTCGTTATCAGTTAAATCAATATCTTATCACTTGCGAATATGAACTTGGCCACTTACGATATCAAAACTTACATAAAGAAGATTTATACCGCCGATTTTTTTTGTCGCCACAAAATTCGCCAATTTTTCAAAATTGGCGCCAGAAATTAAATTTTATCGCATTTGGCGATCGGCAGCGCGAACCCTGCATCAATTTCACCTCAACAAACATTCACTTGAAACCATATTTGTATATGTTTAATTGAGGCAAATGTGACAGGCGTATTAAGTTGGTCCATTTATCATTTTTCTCAATAATGAAAGTGCTACGAAGGGGTTATAACTTTTTGTGCCCCGAGTATGTAATGACAATTAGTCCCCGACACTTCAAATAAAGTAGGATGGAGTTCGGTAATATCGCGGTACTAACAGTTTCAACAAAAACAATAAAACAATAATAAGTTACTTTTAAACTATTTATGTATTATCATTTTGTGTCATCTTCCGTCTATAACTGGCAGCAATCGTTTTAAAATCCATGTCAATAAAGCGTGGGAATTTCCAGAAATCGACAGCCGTATTTGACCTACTTACATAATCTCCAAGTTCTTTAATATCGCGGCATTTCGTTGAGGCCCTTCCAAATGTTGATCCACGTAAAAAATTGAACAAAGTTGATTAAAAGAAGTAACAGATTATCGCAAAAAAAGTTTAAAACACCTTGAAAAATTTTTAACTGGAAAAAAGGATGTAAAATAAAATTTGATCAGCACCGCTTCTGTTATCATGGAAGAAACAGGTTTTAAACAAATTATATTTCCTTAAATTGCACATTTTGGTAGTTTATTTTTCTTTAAACCCTTGATATGTCTCAATTTAGTATTTTTTTTATTCAAGAATGCTTTATTTTTACAAGACCTGTGATGCAATGTTTGAGGATCAACTTTGATTTGAGTGAATATCAGTAACAGGCATTGAAGAGCTTTAACTGCCCATAATCGTCCGTCATTTTTGGTGTGTGCCCTTACCAAAGCAAACAGCTGCGGTGAATATAATGTGTATGTGCTGTGTACATGCTGTGAACTTGGTAGTACACAAGAGAAGTACGTTTTATATACACCGCATGCGGAGTACATGCTGCGTACTATTCACATCGTACACAATATATACGCAGGAGGACACTAGTACACTTTAAGTACACCACACAGTGATAGGCATTTTAGAAAGTACACTTTATGTATGCTGGAAGAAGTTAGACAATTGTTTCAAAAAGAACAGTACACCTCATGTTCACTGCAGCAACTTAGAAATTTTAATTCTTTTTTTGAGTACACCTTATATACACCTGAGGGACTTGTGATAATTTGCTTTTTTTGGTCTGCAAGTACACTTCATATACACAGGAAAAATAAAGGGAAATAACTCTGCATGAGTTATCATTTGTGATTTGCACACTATAGTGCATTTTACCAATGCACCGGCCAACTTTTTGAGCGCCAAACTGTTAAGAATGTTTTTGAAGATATTTTAAGAATTGTTTGGTGATATGTAAGTATTTTAAGAGAATTATATATGAACAATTAAATAGACTAAATGAATGTTATTGACTTTTGATCTGAAATTAGCAATATTGTTATAAACCACATGTATTGTTATGAGAGTTCAAATGTAACATATTTTCGCGACCTTTCTGTTTTGTAAACAATTTTAATTCAAGTTCAGACCTATTTATTTTGCCATTTATATGCATATTTCAGGCTCTATAAACTTCATGCTTTATATATCAATTCATTATTCGCTTTGTAAATATTTTGCCTTGTTTTTATTAGTTTGCACTTTGCTCCAGGAAAATCACTGAACATTTTCTATAAGAATCTTTTAATTGTGTGTTATTTAAGTAATGTTTGAATAACTTGGAACTTGTAAACAGTCTATTAAAACTACATATTGTAAAACCTGTCTACAATGAGTAGGGGTGTAACAATACTGTAACCGTGTTCCAATATGTATTAATTAAGCCCAATAAGTATTGGTCTTTATGCATAGACAAGTGAAACATGTATAAATGCACATGCATTTTTTTCAAATGATCTCTTATACAAAAGTTTGATTTTCAAGTAGTTAGAAAAGTGCAATTTTCTATTTGTCTTGCAAAGATAAATATTCTCTCATTTGACGAAATAATTAACCTTTTTAAGCACATGAACAATGATGAAGACTATTGTAAGTTACAGACGCATTTTAACAATCATTCAAAGATTTAAATTTTGGATTCTGATAAAAACAATCAGTATAGAACATAACTAGAAAAACCGTAACACAGAAAATATAACCGTTTAAAATTATAAAATTTTACTATCATCTATTGTCAACATCAAATGGTACCAAAAAACAAATAGCCCAGAGATACACCTAGAAAACAATATTTTAAAGATGAATTTTGAGTAGTGTATGGAAAAATAAGGTTGGTCTGAAGTATAATTGCTATAATGTGACTGTTAATATATAATATTGCATTGCTTTTTACATTTATTGTAATTCTTTTTTATTCCAAATTAAGTGTATATTTATGTTTATGGATGTAAGGCCATTAAATTCTTTTGTTGATTTTTTTTATATTTTATGTCTTTTATTTGCAAAACCATGGATGTTAATTAAAATTAAGACATGTATACATATAAAAATGTTGTTTATAAACCAACAAAGAATGAAAACTTGGATATTGAAATAGAGTCAATTGTGAAAGGACTGGATTTATGTTTATTTCTCAATTAATCTTAATTAGGGTTTTTATTGATACCTAATTTATGTTTTTATGATATCTAATTAAGGCATACAGTAAACTACATGTACACCACACATACACAGCAAATGTCTTCGCAGCACATACACCACAGGCAATTTTATTCAGAAGTACACAGCATGTACGCGGCAAGAGTAGTACACCGCAGCCTCATTTGCATGTGAAAAGTGTATATGCTGTGTACTTGTTGTGTACTATTTCTCTGGTGAACTTCAAGCGTACTTGCTGTGTACTTGCAACGTACTTGTTCTCCCGCGTACATCCTGTGTACTAGTTCCCAGCAGATAGTACACCGCAGAGCTCATTTGCATGTGAAAAGTGTACTACAAATGTACTACTAGTGTATATGCTGCGTATGTCCTGTGTACTACTATAAGGTCATGCAATGAGTACGTTTCAAGTACACGGCACATACACTCTATATTCGCTGCAAGAGTACACAGCAAGGCCATTTCTTCGGTAAGGGTGCCAGCATTCCAAACGTCGGGAATGAGGCTAGATTCTATGATGGAACTATTTTCGCTCCTCGTGATATCCGAGGTGTATTTGCGTGGTAAATCGCCGAGGTAGTTCCGAATGGCTCAAGTAAACTTATTATGTGACACTTTGAAGACGACAACGACATATCGCCGATTATTTAACATCCGGTAAGTTTATTAGTCATATCCAAAATGGCGGGTGTAATAACAATTGAATAAGTAGTGTCGTTAAATATTTGTTTATTTCGAGTAATAATGAATATAAACAAGTTTTACGATGTTAAAATGTTGAAACATACGCATGTTATTCGACTTCCGTAACTCTAGACAACCCTGGCAGCGTTGTCTACACTAACGGAACTTCCGTAACTCTAGAACCTGGGTCTAGAGTACCGTAACTCTAGCCACTGCCTTGAAGTAAACTTATTTCATAGAGTGCCTAGCCTTATATTATATGAGGAATCATTCACTTAGAAACTGCAGCTAAAAGGTGACTTATATACCACTGTTATTTGATATATGGCAGTGAAGATTAGATAAAATTGCAATAAACATCTTATTTTAAACGATTCACCAAATCTGAGACATCGACTATCATTTAGCATCAACGATGACACACATACTTACTGATGTTGCATAGTTAGTACCATCATTGCAAATATTTACACCACTTGCAACCTTAACGGAACGTCAGCTTGATTAAAACAATTATAATGGTAAGAAAAAAATCAAAACTGTATAAAAAATTCTTTGATATGAAAATTTGTCCGCCATGCTTGTTTACAGATTCGGCGCTTTTAGTAATCCATAAAATTTATTATTAACTTTACATTTGTTGGTGATATTTTGTCTCATATATCAAATCACATAATAACAAAAAAAATTGTTTTAAACAAACAGAAATTAATATGTCAAAACAATAATTATATTTGCTGTATTGGGCGAATTTTATTTATGGATAAATTATTGAAACTGAAAACGAGGCAGAATAACAAGATTTGGGCTAGACGTCACTAAATTTTGGACAGACATAAACAAAAAACATGGAGAAGAACGTGGCAGAATATTTGGTTCATTTGCAAGAAAATGCCAGCCAGCTACGTAAGCTTGGGAAAGAATGGGGCATGACAGAGAAAGAGATAGATGATTGCGTTACCGAGGCTTTAGCCGGTACTGATGACAAGGAGAGCCTTAAAAATACACCCAAGAACAAGGCAAGGAAATGTTGGGGTTACTTCCTAGTTGCCCTTAAACTAATGGCTTTGATTTCTGTTGGTCTGATCTGTTTGATTGCTGTTTTATATGTATTGATGACTTATCATCAACCTACCCAGGATGTTCTGATGAAGGTTATTTCAAAACATATTTACCACTTTATGAGATTTGCCAGATTAGTTGCTGTGCCACTTCATGGAGTGTTCAATATGACTGGTATGTATATATATTTATTTAGTGGACCAGGGATTTTATATAACAGGGATTTGCAACCACATAGATTAACATCAAATTTCACTGTTGTGGCTATAATTTTGGCTCACACGTATAACAAGGTTAAAAAAATATATTCACATGAAATTTTGTACCAGTACCATTCAAATTAACATACAGGTTGGGACAATGTGTTTCTACATGATTTTGAGGTAAATTAATTTAATTACTGTTACAGACTGTTTCACAAAATTACGCATTTTTCAGCCAAACTGCCATTTTCAGTCCTATTTTACATCACTTTATTTTAGAGTCATATTTTAGGTCATAATTGCATCAAATTTTTGTCAAAAACTTCAAAAACATTCATAGGTGGGGGGAAATCCCTGGCTCACCTATAGATAATCTGGGACCTGGGATGGTATTAAACATATTGTAAATCAAGAAATTGACCACCGGCTGTCGGTGTCATTGATAAATTGTTTATTAACTCATGCCTTTTAAAAATTATCAAAGATATGCTTCAAGCAGTGATATTAAATGTTGACAGCTTAATTAAATGATGTTTTTATTGTTGATGGATTTTTTTTGTATTTTAATGATTTTTCATAGAGATTATTATGTATAAGGTTGCAGGTAAAATATGTTTATGTTCAATTGATAACATTCTTACTAGATACTACAATTTGTGCAAAAATAAAGTTTAAACTTTTTTGTTATTATTATTCAAATGTTTTGTGGGGCTTTTTTGAATAAGTTTGATTTGTAGCTATGGAAATAGGAGAAAAAATACTAACAAATATTTTTAATGTATTTTTTACATTTTAAGTTTGTTAAAAATTGCTCTAAATATATTTAAATCTAAATTTTAAATCAACAAATCGGTCATTATATACAATATAAAAAAAATAAAGTGTTAACATTTAATTGCCTTTAATGACAATTATCAACACTAATATAGTTTTCCCTATATAATTAATACGATTTAGGATCCTGGGATTTTCCCCCCACCACATTCACAAGTTGCATTGAAGATATGTACAAAAACAAAAACATAAATCAAGTTTTTAAACTCTGGAATCGTGTTTACAGCCTGCTACAGCCAGTTATAGACAGTGACGACCGTGAATATTCATAATAGCCCTTCATTGCAAATCCCTGTTATATAATATCCTTGAGTCAGAGTAGACTGAAAAGTTCCCCTCAACACTTTGTGTTCATTTTTCAGATATGCTAAAAAATTCCATCTGGTATGAGGGATTTTAGCAGGAGTTTTGATATCAATCAAATAGTTCTTCACAAATTTTTAGAGCCCTTATCAAATTGAGTGGGTGTGGCTGAGTATAAGACTAGCCATAATTTGTTCCGCATTGGGACATTATTCTGATATGGCAGATCTGTGTAACAGAATAATGTTTCTGTTTAAATTTTCAAGAACACACTAATTACTAATTTGTACCAAAAAGTATCTATAATAGCAAGTCAAATGGACAAAAATCCAAATATTGCTCATCTAACCTTGCCTTCCCCTACTACCTTTTTTCATGTGGTTTGTTAAAACTACACATTTTTTAAAAAACATACCTACTCATTTTTGTAGTGTATAGAAATCACATATTATTACCGATTTTCATACTTTTTTCTGTATATTTTTTCTTTAAGTCATAAAGGTTGGAAAGCTTATACTTGCCTTAAGTTCTTAAAGTGATTAAAAGGTAGTTAGTGATAGATGCATTTTGTACTTCTTTATTAACTTTATAATTTTGCAGCCCTCCCAAATCCTAATGATCTAAATTCTTTAAATCATAATAAGTCTAGTTCAAACTTACAGTTTAAAGAACTGGCACATAGAAAATGAAAGATGTAAATAAAGAATACATTTTGTATATTAATACATTAAATTTTGTTAAATACATTTCAGATTTGTACACGGAAGAATGTTTGGTTTATAATCCATTGTTTATTGACATAGTTCCTGATTGTACTAAGTGTAGTAGCTACAAGACAGTGAAAGAAAGAACGCTTTATAACTTCACTGATGTTAAATTTACTGCCTATTCAAGTATTAGGAAACCTATAAAATTAGTGGTGAGTAAAAGTTAACCTTATTCTTTGACTTGTGATCAGTTTCTTATGGTTTTGTATTCTGAGTTACAATCTGATTAAAACCTGATCTAAAATTTTCCGCTCGCATACAAAGGTCACATTCAGACAACCTATTCTCATAATATTCAGGACGAAATTGTTATGATACGTAACTTGTTTACATCTTCTACATCACGCAATTTGAAATGAGCTGCCCAATCGCAGACTGTGAATAATACCGCTGTTAAATTAGCATGCAAAACTTGGTCTAAAAATAGAAATTACAAAATCAAACTGTGATTAATAGTGTTTTCGTCTAGATGAAAGCTACGCATTGATTGGTCGAAACAAAGTTCATCTCGACGTGACCTTCCGTGGCGAAAGTAGAGATCCTGTACAACAACGCTTTACAGGATATCTGTTTACGGAGATTGTCTGAGTTATAGCTTATAAATTGATGAATTTTAGACTTGCCTTGAATATTTACTTGATCAGTTCTGTTACCATATAGTGTTATATACCATAGAATAGGTTGAACTCACAACCTGTCCATTAGCATACTTCCCATCACTAGATCTCTATTGCTTGAGATTGAACTATTTATGCTTTCAGAAAACACTTGATAAAAATGTGACTTACAAAGATCTTCGTGACATGTATCAGAGTTTAAATAAAGGTTTGGATAAAGGCCATCATGACTTTGTTAGTAAAGGAGACAACAATATTTCACTGAATGATTTTTTCATGAATGACTATGAGGAATATGTAAATACATCAGATACATTACAAGTTCATTGGTAAGTCTAATAATATTGTAGAATTTTCTATCTGAACTGTTTGAAAATTATTACAGTTGTGTAAAAAGTAGTTCCCTATCTGTGTAAGAAAAATCATGCATGTGTGTTGTTTAAATCCTGAGCTATTCTTTCCTGATCTATGTAGGGTAACACGTCCAGCTGCAAGTGTTTGACGTCATCCCTGTTGTCACTCTTTCTCAAAGTATCTTCCACTGGCTGCAATGTTTCATCAGTTCCATAGTTTTTTTGGCATATCCTCTAGTTTGAGTTGGAAGCAAATGGTTGTACTGACATCAATCAAATTTTAACTGTCAACAACACACACGTTTGATGTCACGTCATGCAAGTGTCACATATTTTGGCAGATTATTTGATAAAAACTGCTACTGAAAGAGTCAGTAATAATAATTGAGAAATGACACTATTTAATATAAAGTTTTATATTTTTTCAATGCTAGTGAATTAGTAATAACAGCATACCAGCAATATTTGATGTGTGAATAGATAATTAAAAATTGTGACCCATAAATTGATACTTTCATAACTTAATTACATCAACTTTGAAAGTAATAGACTATGTCTCATTACTTTTGGATCAACCATATATATATTATTATATGAGCTGCATACAACATTTTGTCCTGTATTCTCCTGTATCTTTTTGCAAGAAGACAAAACCTTTTGTGTAACCTTTCCTTAAAGACAAATCGATTCTGTAAATGTTCCTAATAAGAAAATGTTTTCTTTAAACTTTCCAATTAGACAAAATCTTTTCTGTAAACTTTTCTTCTAAAAAGACAAAAAAATTCTGTAAACTTTCCTAAAAAGACAAAAACTTTTCTGTAAACTTTACTAAAAAGACAAAATATTTTCTGTTAACTTTCCTTAATCATCAATTGGAATCGGTTTCTGTTGTCGATGCGATTCTTCTGATTATAATCGGTTCCTGATAAGTTTGTTATGGCATGCATGTTTTACTGTGAATCCTTATAAATTCATGTACTATGGATTAGGAAATATTTTTTCTTTAGTCAAAGGTGTCAAAAACTTAATAAAACCTAATAAAAATTGAAAAAGAAACCGATAAAAATAAATGATCGATTGCCTTGTTTTCTTGACTAGTATAGAAGCTGTTTTTTTGGAACTTGAACTAGATAATTATATCAGTGTCCTATACAAGTCAGACACAAATGACATGTATTTAAAACATATTTAATAACAGTTCAGATAAATGAAAATATGTTATTGTCTTTAAATAGCCTATCCTCCTTTCTAACCGATTATTGATTATGATAAAGTTTAATCGATTATCAGAATCGGAAGCTTCCAACTAGTCGTTAATCGATTATTCCCGATCATCGGTACAACACTAATGTCACTTTAACCTAACAACTATTTAACGAGATGTGATATTGACACTAAATATACCTATACATTGAACTATTACTGTAAAATTCTATAAATAGAACATGAAAATTAATATATACAGTGTGTGATAACCATTTAATCATGCAATTGGGACAGTTCAATGATAAAATTAAATGTTTATAGTATCTAACATTCTACATACAATGTATTGAATAATAATTCATTTTATTTTATTTTTACTGTATTTAACCCCGTGTCAACACAATTTAGATAATTTTACAGCATCCAGCACACATAACCTAGCTTTCCTGTACACTTGTCTATAACCAGTACTCACCTGCCCTTCCACAAGTCCGGAAACTTCTCCATATATCTTATCAATGGAGGAAAATTGACATTATTGTCAAATTTTCATGAAAGGGTATAACCTCCCCAGGTGGGATTTGAACGTGTACCCTCTTTTGGACATGAGATTCCAAACCCCGGCGCACTACCAATTGCACTATCAACCCGGGTTATTAATAATTCAAAATATATACATGTACATGGTACTATCAGTACATAACTTACTATAAGTACAAAGAAAAGATTTTAGATATACTGAACATTTAAATTGAAGACAAACCTAATTATTTTTCAGGATAACTCGATCAGTAAAAGTTAGTGCAGCCTTGCGTAAATTGATTCCAAGACCACATTACATTCCTTGGCATTCCGAGATAATGTTAGAGAAAGTTGTTCTGGTTGATGGACCTAACTCTGGACCTCATCAACTGGTAAGATTACTGTATTTACTTAACACCATAGTGCACTCAACAGACAGAGCTATACAGATAATATAAGTAAGATATTCTAGCAGCCTGTTGTCATCCCAGTATCATTAAATCTTGTAGTAGTATATATAATGTTATAATCAAGTCTTGATCATTCATAGTATTTGTCAATTATTTGTATGAATGTATTATGTATTAAAAATGACTAATGTTTAATAGTTTGTACACATATATGGCTAGGATAATAACTTAATTGTTCTTATTGACAACAAATCTATATATAAGGTTGTTACAACTTAAATAGATTAATTACTCTTGAGTTTATTTCCAGATTCCCAGTCATTGGGTAGTAAGATAGTTTTCTCCTCAGAGAACTAGAATGTAAATTCTGGATATATAATGGTTGAGCTTGATATCCAAGGATTATCAGTCCATCCTCCAAACCACCAAACGTCTTTTATTATTGACACAAGAGTTAGTAACAGTGTAGATACTTTAGCTCTCACAGTTTTATTCATTCTTGGGTCAATATGAATAAGATTTACATTGATTGTATATTTAAGGTACTTTTTGTCTAGGCTTACATATTTGTTAAAATTTGTCCACTTGCATGTTACCTTACGATTCGCTACGTATCGCTATGAAAAAGTGCTTTCTTGTAGCTCTTCTTCTTAGGAAACGGCTTGCTATTTATGTCACAAACCAAGATGGCGGCCTGTGCCAATACTTTCAAACTAAATAAGTCTTTAAAAAGTATAAAATCATTGCAAAAAGCACTATGTTTATATGAACAATTACAAATACTTATTAATTTCAATTCATCTATAGTCAGTCAAACATAAAAACCAAATTGTCGGCAAACAGGAAGTGGCATTACTGCGGAGGCAAACATTTTGATTTGTAACAGCTCTCTCGGGTAGCGAAGATTTTTTACGCAAGCTTTCGCTACGTAGCGAAATGAAGCGATATCTTGTAGCAAGTCGTTTCCTATGGTTTTGCTACGTAGCGATACCTAGCGAAATGCTTAGGCAACGCGCCCCAGTATTTCTGTTGAGAAAGCTAGATATTACAATAGGTATCAACTGTTGTCATGGATGTCTTCTTTCAGCCTGACACACAACCAGGACGCACTCAATTGTTTATAATGGCTAGTGGTAGTAGACGTGTATTAGTGCGTCCAATAGATGCATGTAGGGAAGAGTGTGCTGGTATGTTGGTGTTTATGGAGGCTGGTGACACTTGTAAGTTTATTAGCTCTACAATCAATATCATAAAATATCAATAGATGAATCTAGTTAGCAAGAGGGTGCAGTAATCACTTTCTACCAGTAATTTTATTACATGGTATTCTTTACATTTGAAACCAACTAGTTTTGCTCAGTTTGTAGCAGATGATTATTGATCATTGGGGTGTGCTTTAAATTTCTGTACCTTTGTGGAGTTTAAGATTCAATTATTTGGATTTTTATTTTAAAATCTCTATTTATTTAGCTACATAGACTATTGTTATGGTCTATTTCATGATTATGTTTTCTATTATGATATGTAACAATAATTATAATGACTTCATTTACCAAGGCCATACTTTGGATTTTATCAAAATAAATCTACATGTACCATGCTAGGATCTAACTATACAGTACTAATATGGTTATAGTTTAATTAGTGGAATTTTGTATAAAATTGTGATAATATCAATGTATATTTCAGTGATATACAGTCATGATTTATGGAAGATTTATCTTGGTGTCAACAGTGAGGAACCAATGGTTGGATATATTCTACAAACTTAGATCTATTGCTATTACATCAATACCAATTAAAAAGTCTAAGAACATGTATCAACAGAATGATATGAATAATCTTAAAAGCTATAACTTATCAATTATATTACATAAATTTCAAAATGTACTTACATTCTAAAGACCACATCACAGACATTTTATATGAATATACAGTACCCACAAAAAGTTTGGAGACAAAAGAAATTTACTATTATTCTTGAATTTGATGATTATTTTTGCTGAATCATTATTTTTAATGTATTTAAGTATGGTTTTTGATAAAATGAAAACAAATTTTATGATTGCAATGCATTTATAAGATCCAGCATCTGACACCCTTAAACCTCCAAAACCATGTTTATTGTAATTATTTCCCATAACATAACTTTTATGCTATTTTTGTAGTCTCAGTTAAAGTCAAAATGATAACCAAAAGGTTATGCAAAGCAACAAAGCACTTCATAATAAACAGTCATTAAATTGTAGATAAAAGCTATTTGATGGGTACTGTAAATATGGCTCTATGATTGAATAGTCCCACTTGACTATGACATAGAAATAGAACTCTGCTGCTTGTCTAAAATATTTGTCAAATAATACATTAATGATATAGTTGTATACACTTTAGATAGTATGAAATCATTAAGATTTAATTTTATGTATTTCTAGAATTTTATGTTTTATTTAGAATATCAAAGAAATGAAGATTTTCTGAATTTTAAATTACTGATATGACTTTCTTTTGTGCATTTTTTACAATATTTTTTTACAACAATTATTAAGATTTTTTTTAAAAGTGAAAGACATATTCTGCACTTGGTATAAGTGCTCTTGCAATTTAGTATATATTTATACTTGTATTGCTGGTCACTTGGTCAGTTTGGTATATCATCTGAAGTACTAAATGTCCACTAAGTTCACTGGCTATGTATAATTTTAAAACTAATTTAATCTCAATACAAAAATTTACAAAATGCAATAATAAATAATGAATCTCATTGAGGAAAAATCTCTTCATTCTTTTGACTTTATTTGAAATTGATATACTAACAATTATGAATAAACTGTTGAATCCTGTATGTTTGTTGTATTTCTATTAATAAATAGGGGTGTAACGGTTAACCGATATACCGGTTAATATTGCAATACGACTTCTGACGGTATTTAACCGGTTCGTTTTTCTCAGAACCGGTTTTCTAGTTATGTTCTATATTGATAGCTTTTATCAGAGTCTGACATTTGTGTTCGGAAACTAGAAACATTTTTCGTTACGTGAGAAAATAATTATCTTTGAAAGTTCATTAAAAAGCCCATTTCTAACTTATTCTTACATTTGCATAATACATTGAAAAGCAAATATCTATGTACAATGCAGATCAAATTAAGACGATGCACGTGCATCAATTCATGCTATGCATGTATGCGCAAAGAACAATATGTATTGCAATATATTGCAATACGGGTTTCGTGTATTGCAATATATTGCAATACAGTTTTTACCGTATTGTTACACCCCTATTAATAAACAAAAACACCGTGAACACATCATAGAAACTGCAGCTGGGGTCCAGTGGTTTGCATATTATACAACAAATCTGGGATTTGCTGTGCTTGATCATACTTTTCTATGTAAATCTATTTTTGGAATTATGTCTCCTGGTGGAAGTGTAAGCAAGTATTTGGAGATCAAATAAAGTTAGCTGGTAAAAATAAACATCTATAAATGTTGCTCTGCAGCACATAGTCTATGTACAACCAACACATAATGCTCTAGGTGAACTATGTGGGACTTTAGTGTGTGCGTAAGTCGGTCAAGAAATCTTAAAAAATCTCAACAAAAGCCATAAAGCTTACATTTACCAAATTTGGCATGTATAAGCTAAAGGTTTCTTTATAAAGAATGTACACATATTGCCCCTGGGGTCAAAATATTTGAATAAGGAAATCTTTGAAAATAGCTAAAATTGTAGGGCCTAGAACTTTTTGTATTTGGCATGTTGTAGCACCTTAAGGTTCCCTACAATGCCCCTGGGGTTAAAATTGGCCCTACCCCAGAGATCACAATTATTAATTACGTAAAAAATGTGTAAGCGAATACATGAAATGCAAATCTTTTCTAAAGTTTTCGTATTTTGCATGAGGCCTCACCTTAAGGACCCATGGGTCTAAATTGACCCAGCCCAAGGGGTCAGGTTTTACAGTGTTATAAAAGGAAAGATTAAAAAGTCTCTAAAACTCAAAGCCTATGTTCAGCACAACACCATTTTATGGACATCAGATTCTACTAAGTGGACAAAATCCGTTCAATCGGCCAGTCTGGGTATCTTAAAGGTACTCATTCACAGATTTCAACTAAAATATCAACTTTAACTGAAAATATCAAAAATGGTGGGAAACATTTTTGAAGCAGAAAATTAGTGATTTGATAATGACAAGTGTAGTGCAAATTGAAATTCAACATATGATGGTGTTTCAAGTAGTAAAAATCTACCCTGTATGTCACAGTACAGACATTTTTAGAGCATTTTTGTAACTTTTATTGTAGATTTCTTGCAATATATAGGTTAGTTTAACCTAAAATATCAAGAATCAATTTTTTGACACAATTACAGACACTGAATAGTACTTTGAAAATATAGAAATTCTTATCCAAATCTGTGAACTAGTGCCTTTAAGTTTTTATACAGCTGAATATGACATGGTTGAAAGATTTAGGGTCTGATGCCCCCTTTCAAAGAAAGATGGTTAAGTGTTCAATGTATGATTCAGTAAACATGCATAACATTAATGTTGTTCAATAGTCAGAATGTAAGTTTGTTTGGCAACTGTGGAACCTTATTTATAGCAGATAGAGAGGGGGAATCATGAAACAAATATTAATACATTGCCTTTCCTTAATTTCTTCTTTATTATATAGTTTGTGTCAAGTGTATATCACCAATGTTTGATAACATCTAAAGGTAAGCTTAGTAGAGCACTGTAGCAGTCAAAATTTGAACAAAAAAACCGAAGTTACAATTTCATGAACTGACAATGAACATGCTTCATTGGACTAAATATATATATAAGTCTTTCATAAAAGAGATTCTATTTCAAGATAAAATAAACAAAGTCTAGTATTTAATAAATTAAGTTTTTATTTACATTAAAAGCAATGGATGGAATTACAATTTATCACATTTCAGCTAAAAAACTTGAAAATTGCATAAAGAAAAAAATATAACAAATCACAACAAATGTAGCATATATCAGAGTGTAGATAGTAACAATTAGTGCCATCACAAGTTTATTATAAATACAAGAGGTAAAACTTCACTTTAACATTGAGTTATATGTTTTACTATGTAAATACATGTATGTTATTTTCATAATTCAACCATATACTACATTAAAATCTTGTAGATGTACAAATGAATAGCTTAGATCACTGTTACACAAGATTTTGCTACAATCTAGCCAACATGTTAGCTACATTGTAGGTAGCATAAGCTTACACTTTTTCTACCTAGCTGAATACATTCAAAACATATCTGTCATTTGCACAGTACCCAATCTTGATTTTTCTAGATTGAAACAAAATCATTGCATGTATCTTTACTAAGACATGAAAGTACTTTTAACAAATGCTAAACAGTAACTTCCTAGTGTAACTGGTAGGACAAGTTTGTTTCAATCACAGGGATTTGTCAAGTTACCTCCCTTTGATTTTTCAAACATACCTCTAATATACTTATATACAAGGGGTACAACTGCATTTACTTGACCACTTCATCTAGATTGATTATTTTGTGACTCACAAAAAGTATTGATACCCTGGCGGCATTTTAACCACACGATTTAATCGATTAAACATAACTCTTCGAGCTATGAATATTAAATGTTTCATTGCGCCGACCATTAATACGATTAAATTATCAAAAACACAAAAAACAACACAAAAATCTCAACTTGGACAAGTTAGTGCACAGATGAAATCGACAAATCTCGAGGAAAATCGCTTCATTTTCATATTTCAAAATAACTTATTTACGCCAATCAAAGAAAATATTTTAGAAAAACAATATTGTTGAATAAAAATGTTATAAATATAACTCTCCACCTTGACAGAAACACTTGCGAGCCATAAAAAGCGAAGTTAACTAACTCTATTCGATAATCAATGTTGTAGCCGGAATCCTTAATTTATTCAAGAAACTTGTAACAACTTTTTGATTGGTTAATTTTGCAAAGGAAAATCGCCAAGACTTCCGACTAATTCACTGTATTAAATTTGGAAGATTTCGTCTTTTTCGCAGTATTTTGGTTGTCTCGTTTGCATGTAGGAAAACCCCATACGGTTCGTCGAATCAGAAATTGTTTAACTAATTAGATTATTAAGTTTGTGACGTATAGGTGAAAATGGTTGTGAGAATATTTTTTAAGATTAAATCAGATAAAAACTGTACATATATCGGTTTTGTTTCATGACAGGTGATAATTGGCACGATGTTTTGTAGTTTTATAACTAGTGAAGCGAGAAACACGATCTAACACGGAGTAAATCATGCTGAAATCGACGTAACATCGAAATTTTAGCAATTTTCATTCAGGTCAATTGTGCACTAACTTGTCCGAGTTGAGATTTTTGTGCTGTTTTTTATGTTTTTGATTATTTAATCGTATTAATGGTGTGCGCTTTGAAACATTTAACATTCATAGCTCGAAGAGTAATGTTTAATCAATTTAATCGTGTGGTTAAAGTGCCACCAGGGTATCAGTATTTTTTGTGAGTCTCAAAATAATAAATCTAGATGAAGTGGTCTAGTAAACGCAGTTGTACCCCTTGTATATAGGTATATATACGGTATGTTTGAAAAATCAAAGGGAGGTAACTTGACAAATCCCTGTGGTTTCAATAATACAAAAATGTGCAAGGCCAAGTAAACAATCTAAACAGTAAAATATTGTGATTTTGACAAAAATGACTAATACCATTGCTCTGGTCAGTCTGGTGACCCTTATATGTACTGGTAGAGTCAATGTTAAACTTGATTAGAGATCTACATTATGTGTACTTGAATTTGGCTTTCTATAAGACGTATGTTTTGGCTTGTCAGATGTCTGGTTATGAGGGGTAGGCAAACTTTTAAGAACTTGCAAAAGAAGGAACACAATTTTGTCTTAGGGAAGTATTTCAAAATTTACAAAAGGCAGTGAATACATGTGCCTGGTTATAGAAGGGATGCAATTCTTTCTATTCAACTTGACATAAATAAATCTAAATTCCAACAATATATTTTATTAGTGCATTCAGAATTAAAAAAAACAACTTTAACTTTAGCCTTGTACAAGGTAACTGTATCAACCTAAAATGATGAGATAATAATCTAATATTGTATAAGATACTTACATCTGTTGGGAAACAGTGAACACAGTTGCCTAGCAACTAGAACAAAGCACTAACATGTGAAAGAAAAAATGGTGGCACACAAGGGGACAATAAATAAAAAATGTCAAAAAAAGAGTTGACAACAGCAAAATATAATTCATAAAAATAAATCGTTATCCTCTACTTAAGTCAACATTATTATAATCTTACGATTTTATTCTTAAGAAAGGGTTATATTATAAACAATATAAGATGTTAAACTGTCACCTATTAACTCTTAATTAGTACCTTTTGGTAGAGCCAGTCATAGCTTTGTCACCATTACTTAATGCATTAATTCTTCAGTATACATAATTTTTAACTGTACAGTAAATCTTGCATAAGCGACCACGTCTCCTAAACGACCATTTGCACTAAGCGGCCACTCTGAGTTCCCACCAACCAATTTTACTATTTAAATCTTTGTCTTAAGCGACTTTTGTCTAACGCGACCAGCGACCGCAAATTTGGGTCGAAACTGACTGACTTATTTGTGTTAAACGACCGGGTCAAATAAATCTAATTTGGCAAAATCGTTAAAAATCGGTAATCAAAAATATACGTCGCCTCAATGTCTATCACCTTAACTCGTATGTCAGGCTCTAAAAATCAATAATTAACAGTCATAAATACTGTAAGATAACGGAGTAGTGGGAACAATCAACAAAGTGACACTAATACTAACCAATTATAATGTAATTACATAATACACATTGAACAATTAGTCCCGTATCAATTAAAACATCCGTTCTGACCGTTCTATCACCGTAGAGAGTAATCATTTTCCAAAACATTTCTAGAGACTGCTAATTTGACTTTTTATACGTGCATAGAACGTGTAAAATAATATTTATTTAAAAATACGAACACAGAAACAATTTGTTTATTTAAACAAAGAAAGGTCAATATTGAGGACATTATAAACACGTTTTTCGAAAATAGCGTCACGTTCTACTTTCAATATTAACAAGGCCAACATTTTTACGCATGAATATTGCAGCGCTTGTTAGAACAAAGAAGTAGCTTGGGTGTTGACGATTATCACTACTAATTATTTAAATTTCACTGTTTCAAATGTAACAGCCTTTACTCTGATGACCTAAATATATTGATTGTTATAATGGCGAAAATTCCGGAAAATGCCCGGATTTTAACATGTACGTAAACAAAAATGACTGTTTCGCAGTTTTACTTAATTAAATATATAATTGCAATTTGAACCTGAATTTAGGATGTTAAGAAGAAAGAAAATCTATATTCCCATCATTTGTATGTATTTGACAACATTTGAATGAAAATCCATCAGTCAAAATCGTCCCGTCGACAGATTAATGTTCTACGAAAATGACGAATTTTAGAATGTCAGAACGGTTTCAACGTCGTAATCAACATTTGTCTTAAGAGACCATTGTCTTAAACGACCACTTTTTGTCTCTCCCTTGGATGGTCGCTTAACACAAGATCCACTGTATTTTCTTGTGCCCTAGTAAGGAACATACATACAACATTTTGAGCCATTTAACAATAACATAATGAAGTTTCTAGGGTCTATGTCCCAACAAGCATACATTAAACTCTGACTCTAGTTACATCTATGTACATGTATTGTTAAATTTGACATCACAAAATTGTATCATCTTAGAGGTAACAGAGGAGGCTAGGGATAAAAGCTATAAAAGCAATGAAACATATCTTTGTATCATTTCTTTATCTTTCTCACAATGATTGTTAGATACTCTTCCACATGAAGGACATAAATTAATTTCACTTTGAATTATTGTGAGCAGAACATTTGAAGATGACTGAAGGTTTCTATACTTACAAAAATTGCAGAGGATATGGTAAGTTATAAACTAACAACAAAACTAAAGTATTGACCAAAATACTTTATATTGTGGGACACAATATTTGATGTCATAATACATTGAAATATTTGATGCACATAGCTTTATAGATAAGTCAGTACACATTGATATGATGGACCTTTGAAGACATCAACAGCAAGAATTAACAAAATGCTTAACAAAGCTAGAAGATCTACACAAAAATATGAAGTTGTGTTTGAACAATTATTCTTTATTCAAATGGTGCAATACTATTATAATTATTCTAACACTGACAACCACCATCAAACTATCACAAATGGGTTAAAGTTCAAAACTTTCAAGAAAGGAATAGAACACATTCTCTGGTCCTAAATATTCTGAACTTAAGATCAATCCTAAATATTGTCACCTACCATTAACACTGTCAACTTATATGTGACAATCTTACCATCATCATCATCAGTAGCAGCAGGAACAACAACAGTAGCATGCCATGGCTTAATCAATTGTCATCATATACCCGTTACTCATTAGAACTATACTATAAATTTAAGGATCAATCAGTAAATCGCAGTGTTCCAAACATCATTGTAAAACTTATAATTTCTTATTAGAGTCAACTTTTTAACTTGCTGTATGCAAATACATTGCTTGATCATGATTTTATCAAATAATGAACACAGATATATAACAAATAACACAACAATAATCTTATATAGTCAACAAACCATTGATACAAATGCATATAAAAAATGTCACATGACGTGTATAAACTACAACACACACAGCAGTGATAACAGGGTTGTGGAATTCCTGGTTTTTTCTTAAAATACTTGTCCAGAAATTCAAACTAGAGAACTATGATGTTGAAGACATACTAGCTCTAGTAAGTAATAAAAGCAATTGACATTATAATACAGAATACATGTAGTTCACTATTGAATTAGGGACTTAGGTCAATTATCTGTCCTTTATAAAATCTGAAGCAATCCAATTGGTAAGTAGGTCCTTGCAGTTGGAATCCTCAGATTTTATCATTGAATCCTATGTAAGGATATCAAAATATTTCATCTAATATCTTTCTTGGTAATGGAGATATTAACACAAGTGATGAAATTTAAATAGTTCTTTACCCTTAAAATACTTTGCTTAAATTTCAAAGAAATTTTATGAAAAAGTTATATAAGATTAATTTTGGCAAATTGACATAGAAAAGTAAGGGTAAAATCCGAGTAATCCAACTAATAGGACCTACCTATTTGAAGAGTATACAAGGGGAAGTAACTGACTAAATTCTCTTATTTGACTAAAAAGTTTAGATGTTTACATATTTAATACATTGTATATTTTAAGCTAAAATATCACTTGTCCACAGACAAGAGGTATTGATTTATTTACTTGTCCGAGGATATAAGTGTACAATTCGGACAAGTAAGGCATAGGAATTCCACACCCCTGGATTGTATTTAAAACAAGCTATAACATTCTCAATGTGTTGAAATTAAATAAAATACTAGTTTCAAACAATATGACATTGTATCGTCTTAAAGCAGAAAAGGTTAACTATTTATAGTCTTACTGGTGAAGACGGCCTCTATTTAAGCATATAGGTATGTATGAGTAATGGTATTTTTCTTTGCTAGCTGGATACCTTTCTGTTTGCACTATGCTTATTTGAATTTATCATACATTAGGTACAAGGGAAAATTGAGGGTTTAACTGGAAAGTCACATTGCTAATCAAAAGTGGAACAAATACCACATATCACATTTTTACTATAAAAATATCTTCTACATAATAAAATGGCAAGTAATCAACTAGTTTTCTCATGAAATTAAAAACAATATTTAAGATAAGAAATTACTCTCATACAAAAAATAAACAGTGTTCTATCCAGACAATACAAACTACTCGAGTTTTTGGAAAATAAAAAAACCCTAAATAGTACATTTAAAATATTTTTTATAATTTGGACACAAAAATTATAAAAATGCATCTATAACCCCATCAAAAAAGGTAGACACTACTGTTAAACATTTCAAAATGAATGAATTTCATGAACATTTATTTTCAATAAGCATGGGTGAAAGAACTAATTGTTCAAAATCTTATTTCATGGTTTCAATAACTACACATGAAAGGTACTGTTTCTTTGGTCCCCAAAATTTGGAATTTTTGGACCAACCCTGGAAACTTTCATCAATGAGTAAGAGCTACATGAAGTCTCATTCACTAATAAGTCACATTTTCTTAGGTCTATGTATCTGTAGCCATTTATACTGGTAACTGATCTTGTATGTATCTAAATGGTGAACATATTCTCAGTAAGACCAGACTGGATATTGGTCACATATAGTATTAATTCAAATATTGATCAGTACAGCTATATGCAAAAATGGTGCAAGACTTAGGTAATCACACAATTGATAAACATGAACTTCATCATTTTGGTGGAGCCATTGGTTTTGAAGGTAAACTAGGAACTGATGGTAATTGTCGTCTCATCTTGGCTGGTATACCAAGGGCAGCCCGTGCTGTAGATGGTCTCTGGGAGGGAGGAGTTGGTCTGTCATATGAAACACTTTTTATCACAGGATTTGAAATGTCATTAACACTACTTCTCTCTAACTCATCTCTGAAATAAACACAAAGAAAATTTATTCATGGTCAAGATAAGTTAAAAAGAAACAAGTTATATTTCTGGATTGGAAGAATGATTCTATTTTCTCAAAATCATCTCATCAAAGCCATTTCGAACTCTGACAGAAACCTAAATAACGAATGTTTACTTGTAGATAAAGCAGGACCCATACCAACAAGGGTAGAAAGATAGAATGTAAGAATAGGAAACATATATACAATGAATAGGTACCATGTAGTAAATTTGATCTTCTGAATGCATATTTATATATTGTCCAAGATTGGGAAAAACACGGATTGGGATGAACCAGTATGGAATAAGTTATAACACTAACACAATATTGATTGATTGATTGATTGATTGAAAATGGTCATTTATTTAAATGCCAGAAACAACAAAATAAATGACTACATATTTACATAAGTTATAACTTAAAATATATCTGAATGCATATAACTGTTAAAGCTGAGAGATTGTATTGATAGAAAGTTATAACAACCACAGACAATCTTTGTTTTGTTACCCACTTATACACAATAATGTATCATACATCAAGAGAGAGGGAGAATTGAAAGATTGCATGTGGAATAACAAATGCATAATTTTCATTTATGATGAAATTCTTTTTCCTCTTTCTATCTGACAATTTTGAAAATTGATAACATTTATACACTGAACTCTTATTTCATTTCTTAGTACAAAAAAGAAGTAGACTCTAGAGTGGTTAAAATTCAAGAAACTCGTTTTTCAACTGAGCTGAAAAGAAGAAATACAAAGTTGTTGTGTAATATAAAACTGTTTCTAGTAAGAGTACAATACTATTTACCTTCTATGTCTAGCTATAACAGGTACACCAGATGATGGTGGGGGAGGTAATCCTGATGAGTTTACTCGTAAACTACTACCACTTCTATATTCATTCCTTACTACACCCATAGAATTCTGTGGTAACAATGAACCAAGTGGACTTTGTGCTCGTACTTGGCTTTGAGTGTCTATATGTTTCCTTACAATGTCTCTTTTATTAGGAGGTGGGATGGTTTCTTTATGTCTTGTTAAATCTGATATTCGGAATGAATTTTCAGTAGAACTAGGTCTCACTAAAGAGTCGTTTTCATTTTCATCAAGCACTGATGTTTTAATGTTCTTATTTGATGAAATTCTATTATCACTAGCAAGTCTATTATTAGGTACTATAATTGAATCTGGAGATGTTGCCACAGGTACAAAAGTTGAAACTGAAAAAAGAAATGATTATTCATCAATGATTGTAATGAAAGCATAAAACATAATAAGGAATAAAAGTAGACGAGCAGTTACTATATTGCATTGGTAATCAATAAATAGCTTGCTTAGTGTTAGTTTAAATTCCATCAAAATCTTAATATGTTGTTCCAAAGACCAAGAAACGTTATGCTAATTTCTTAGTATGTGCTGGGAGATCTAGAGATGAGCATGGGAAAGATTAATATAAGTCAAGACTTGGAAAAAGTGAGTGGTGCATCTACTTAATGTGAGGATTTGAGATAAGTGACTTGAAAAACCCTTTCTTGGTAAAAACATTTTGGCCCAGACACTAAATTGCTAATAGACGGACAGACAATGTAGACCATTTATAACATAATACAATTCTTCTGGGGTATAACAAGTCCTACATAATAATCATGTTTAAACAAGTAAATCTGTGAGCTAATGCTCACTAGTGATACCCCCGCAAAAATCTAAAAATATGCGACAAACAGGAAGTAGATGAGCAAGGAGCAGTCTTTATGTGGTGAATAAATGTAAACTATCATAAAGCTGTAACAAAATAAATGTACAGAGCTGGAAAGGGTACAGAAACACCTAAGACTTTAAACAGCTATGGGAGAGGAAAATAAAAATAAGACTGAAAAGTTCACAAATAACTACACCAATCAATTAATTCCATATCCATTGAGACCTGACATCAAGCATCAATTATAACAGAAGTAGATCCTTTAAGACTTTTTAGTACAGGTGTTTAGATTTTTGATAATATTGGACATTTGACTCTTCAAGATTAATTTTAGAACTTATTGACTTTATTATATTTCAGATAAACTGATGTATTTCTCGTTACCTCTACTCAATATTTTACGCCTAATTCCTTACAAAAATGTTCAGATCCAAAATTTCTTTAGGATATGCAAAATTTACAAACTAATTAATGTTACTACTCTACCATTTTTACTAAGAAAACAAAGGTGTTTTGATAGCCAAGATATATGCTTCTAACTCATTACTTCTCCTTAACACAATAGTGAACTTCAAGATGCTCTCATTTTATAACTATAAATTGACTTACTGATATAAAACTTATTTCTTGGGTGATTGTCTTACAAAAAGACTTTTGAACCCAGATCCCAGTTACCATGGCAATGCTAGGCGGAGCAAAAGAATTTTGCTCTTTTTCAACCCAAACTTTGCAATTTTCATCACTTTTATTTTCCCAAAAAATGTGGTTTAAAGAGCTAGCACTTTTCAGAGACTGAAAACATGTTACCATGACACCATTTTTTGCTATATTTATGTACTAATAAACCTTTTTAAAGCAACATGGGGTGCTGAGCCGCCTTAAACCCCAGCAACAGATGGGGCATACCCTCCTTCTGAGACATCTTTTAATGGGAAAAGCACAAGGAAAAAAGTGATTTTTAAGGCAACTTTCCTTTATATATATTCACTAAATCCAGTGGGAAAAAATACTAATTTTAAGTCATGTTGCAGCCATTTTGAAGGAGGAGGGGGGTCCAGACACAGTTAACACAGGATTGACCACCAAAGGACAATTCAATGAAATCTAAAGTCATGTATGAAGACTTTTAACATAGTGCTGTCAGATCTCATAGGATATTTGATAGTGAGAGAGGAAAGGAGAGTTGATAGATTCAATGTTCACATAGCAGAGAAACAGTATCAGTAATATCCACCACCAGATTACACAAAACTTTGCAGCATGCATAGGCATACACTGTTATAAAGAGATGGGTGATCAAATGACTTTCAAAATAAGAAATTGATATATTTTGTTAAGTAAAATGAGTTATCAATTTAACCATTTAACTTTAAAAAAGTTTTATATTAGTCAGAATGAAGTATTGTTTTATGTTCAATCTACCAAAAGAATGGACACTACAAACAGTCGTCTGGAAATGTTAAGGCAATCTTTTCTGACTATTGCAAACTTTCTATTCAGTCAGTTGCTTTGGTATGCACAAAACTTGAAGCAGAGATAAATTTTTCCACATTTCCTTTAGATCTAGAGTACAAAATTTTAGCTTTTTTTAGCTTACATATTATAAGATACACATGAATTTCAGTTCTCATAGAGTCATCTCAATGAATGTCCAACATAAAGCAATGAAGTTTGTACTGATATATAATAGCCAGTAAAACAATGATTTTACCAAGGGGGGGCATGAGTTTAAAGAAGCTTGACTATATACCAAATTTTAGGCCTCCGCATTTATCAAACAAAGACAGAGATATAGAAACTAAAGAAAACTAAAGGGAAGATTCCTAAGTGCAGAACCTGAAGGAAGTATTTTACAATTATCATCTTCGGAGTCCATCTTGTTTTCATGTTGTACTTTATGTATAAGTTCTTCATCTTTCAGGGGAGACAACTCTTCATCATCTGAATCCACCTCTGAGTCACCAGAAAGACTTACTGCATCATCTGCCTGATCATGATCAATTCTTAGCACCTGAGGAGCTTTACTTTCTCTAATTTTTACCATTCTCCTAGAAAATAAATGAGATATATTTTAAAATAAAATATTGCCCAGTCATGAGAGGGGATGCAGTGAATACAATGAGATTTATATACTGACAATAATGTCTCAACAAATACAGGATTTATAATTCTTTATATAGATATACGTGGACAGTATGTTTTGTAAGTCAGAAATTCATATAATAGTTGTTTAAACATGCATTACAGCAGGTTCAAATCACACATTTAGCCAACTATTGGATTTTCGACACTCAACACACATAATGACATTGTAGTTCATTCTAAAGCTGAATTATTGGTATTTGCATACATGTATACAGTACCCACCAAAAGTTTGGAGACAAAAGAAATTTACTACAATTTCTTAAATTTGGATTATTATTTTTGCTGAATCATTAAATTTAATATATTTGAGTATAGTTTTCGATAAATTGAAATCAAATTACATGAATGCAACACATTTATAAAATTTAGATTCTGACATCCTAAAGCCTCCAAAACCAGGTGTATTGTAATTATTTTCTATAATATAGCTTCATACTATTTGCATTTCAAAATAAACGGTCACCAAATTTTAGATAAAAGCTATTCAGTAGGTCTTCAAAGCGAAAATGTCTCCAAACTTTTGGTGGGTTCTGTATGTCAGTATTTTTTAAACAAAAGAAATTCTGATATTTCCTTCCATTAAAAACATCAACAAAGAAATCCTCTCCCTGGCTGTAGATACTAAGCTAAAACATAATAGATAAAGATAAATTATGTAGAATAAAAACTTTTATTTACTTTTCATGTTCCAGTTTCCATGCTTTAAGTTCATCAACAATTTCAGTCCTATCTCTTTCTTCTTCTGGTAACACATCAAATGTATGTTCAACTTTATGCTGAAACTAAACAAATACTTATATCATCAATACTAGCTTCCCAACACAAACAAATAGTTTGCATGGTAAAGAGAAAAAAATTAAGATCTTTTATACAAGCTTTTATTTAGAGCAAAACATACAATGTTATTGACAAAAACCCAATAGTGCGAACAAAAAAAATAAATATAATAAATAAATTTTGAAACTCATGAAAAAATCATAATTGCAGATCCCTCAATTATTTAATTATTTACTTAAAATGCTATAAAATGACACTTGAATGCAGGCAATGAATTAACAAGTAAACTTTAAAAGTAATTTACATATACAAGAATTATGATAATATTGTAATGATTTGTGTTCAATATGATACTAATGTTTTAGATAAGTGAATAAAATGGTGTCACAAACTTTTAAAATACATCAGTGAAACTGTGAACCATGCAAGGTTATGACAAGTCTCAATAAACATGTGATGGAAGAAAAACGTTAATTTTCTATTTTGAAGGATAACTTAAAGTTTTAAATAATCTCTGAGAGAAAATCATACCTATATCGTCATTAAAAAATATCAAACAAACTGATACAAATATCATTCATTCAAAGAAATGAATTCTATTTCCTACATACATACAAGGGATGATCCAGAAATAACTGGACTGGTAACCTAGAGACAACAATATTTATGGCACATATATAAACAAGTAAATCTGTGAGCTAATGCTCACTAGTGATACCCCCGCAAAAATCTAAAAATATGCGACAAACAGGAAGTAGATGAGCAAGGAGCATGAAATCGCTTTACACCACATGGGACTATGGGATGAAGCAATATGCAAAGTATTATGCTGCTGCATGTTATAGTTGCTGAGAAAACTGCGACGGAAATTTTGTAACGGACGGACGGACGCACGCACGGACAAGGGTAAAACAGTATACCCCTCTCTTCTTCGAAGCAGGGGTATTATTATACACCAAAAGAAAGAGCAAACAGTCTTTGTTGAATGGGCGAAATATAACACACAAACCTTAATCCAGTCCATAGAAAGGTATTCTTTAATAACTATGGAAACGCTGAGGCGCCGCAGCTCAAATTACATGACATTAGACGGTTAGATTATGCTTAGCCGTGAACTAACAAGATAAATCAACATGTTCAAATTTTGCCAAAACGTGACTTTACACAGTAGCAACGTTGTGTCAAATTTTGACGTCATTTGGATAATAGACTAAGAAGAAATCAAGTAACAAGCATCCATGGTTGCAAGGGCCAACGTTCAAAAATGTCATCGTCTAATAAGCGTAATTTTTATGCATTAGTACGATTTTATCAGCAAGAAGGAGAATCTCCGACAGAAACGTTTAATACGATTTAACAATTGCCACATATGAACACTATTAGCCGAACACTAGTTTTTGAGTGGCTCAAATTGTTTTCAGATGAATGGAGCCGGCTTAATTTGAGGTTCGGTCTTGTTAAATTAAGGATGAACAAACGACGTAAACGTCCAGCGCGTCTGGCGTTCTAGAAAAAGACTGAAGAGTGACAATAAGCGGAGCTTTTTCATTCCAATTAAGGAACAATTTAGAGATTTCTTACAAAAGAAATACACATGTCAAATGTGTGTAGTCAATATATATTTAGATAAAATTTAAATATACCTGATGAAAAACAGTTTATCGTTAGGGTATAAACTATACCTTTTTGTTGCATTAATGACGTTGATGACGTTGTCGTATAAAATTTGGCTTGCGCCGCAAGCGCTTACCCTGTGTGGTAGTTTTATGTATTGTGCTGGTAATATGCCTGATAGAAATATGACTTTATAGCCTTTTATTGCTGAATAAATGCCCTTTCTTGTGATGTATATTTTAAGTATGTGCAGTAAAATTTATTGCCGCTGCATTAGCAGTCCGGTTAGACAATAGTATATCTATTCATTTGAGTCACTCATACAGGTTGGAGGAATTTCAAACAAATTTCAAAATGAATACCTTTTGAAACTCTATCCACACCTAGGACAAAATTTATGCAATTAAAATTTTGAAAAATGTGTTACAGGATTTAGTTAATTATTCAATTTTTTTGTTGTGTATGTACATGTACTTGAAAACTCTAACATAAGACACAATTGTATCATCCTGATATTGGTTCTATCATTGTCAGCAAAAATAACAATATTTCAAGGAAATATCTAAATCTTAAACCTTCATTTCAAAATATAAATATCCTCAAAGTTGTTATTCAAACAATTTATCCTGTAATCTATTTGATTCATCATACTGTACAATACAAGTAAGGTACCTGATACTTTTACTTGTTTGTTTACACTTCTCATTATATCAAGTCTATACATTACATTTGTATATCTTTTACAATATAATAGTTTACAATAAATCTGCAAACTTTATTTGCAATCATTTTATAAAAATGTCTGAAAATTAAATAATGTTTTGTTACACAGTTTACAAAGTAAGTCTAGATCTACAGGACAGCCTTTTTTGTTTAAGCAATCTAAACGTTGCAAAGAATTTATACAGCACATAGCTTAAAGGCAGTTCTAAGCCAGCACACTTAAAACTTTAAATTCGTGGATTTCTTACCTTAGGTTCAAACTTGATGTTCTGTGATTGGTTATCTAAATCACCAGAAGCATCAGGAGCTAGTCTACGTCGAGATAACAGAGCTTTAGAAGGATTTCCACATATAACTTTACCCATTGTGAGATCACTAGCATCTGTCATAACTTTGACTGTAAATTGAAATAAAATGATGTACAATATGTGATGATTTACACAAACTATTTCAATCATGGATTATTTCAACAATGTTTACGATGACCCTAAAATGCTTAGTCCTGTCAATGAAATTAAGATGAGAAAAAATTTTGACCAGGCCATTTTAGCAGCAAAAAGCACTTTATTTTGTTTGTAGATTTATGGTTCCCAAATGAAATTTTTGGTAGTCCAGACTAATAAGTATTTTCCCAGGACAACCAGACACAAAACAAAGTAATTTTGTAGATTATAAGTCTAAATAAACTTAGTGACATTGGGCAAGGACAACATACAATGAACTAAAGACAAGCACAAAAGTAATACTTGGTTGAGTAAAAAAACTACAAGTTTCCAAGGATACATAACACTATCAAAGGATTCAATGAGATTCCTCCTTTTAAACACAAAGATCAACATTCTCTCTAAATTTAAATGAATGTTAAGCTAAATCTTAGTAATATGTTATCTGCATTAGCTTGTTCCTACTTGTGTTTACATAGAGTTTCCTTAAGGCAAAAATATAACACTATGTTTATTGCCACAGAAAATTTTTAAGAAATCTGATTGCACATAGCATTTCTATACTAAATCGTCAGACTTCCAATCAAATTCAAATCTACACTATTCACCTTGACCTCCTGATCCAGGACGTTCAGATCCAGAACCAGGTCTCATACCAATAGCTGTAGCTGGTCTAGGACCAGATGAAGGTCTAACACCAGCAGTTAATGGTCTAAATCCTGAAGATGGCCTCATAGCTGAACCAGGTCTATATCCTGTATTAGGTCTCAGTGCTGCTGTACTGGGTCTGTTTCCACTTGAAGGTCGACTAGTATCTATCAAGTAAAAAACCAAATAAGTCTCATGCAGAAACCATACAAAATATTCATTATTTAAAGTAAACTGAAAAAGACACTTTCAAACACAGAAAATGCATGACAGTAGGTCCTGCAAAAACAATTTATACAAGATTTGATAAAAATGATGTGAAAAATAATAATTTTAATACTGATATCATTTATTATGTCACTCTATTCTTTCTGTTGATCAGTGTTAACTAAATGTCTATGGTGATAACGTGAGACAAAATATCTATATATTTAAACTGAATGTGAGGTTATCGGTCAGTTATAGCTCTAATCCTTTTAAAATCTGATATATAATTTTACAAAATAGACATAAATATATTGATAAGAATACTTTACTATTTCCAAATGACTTAATTGAGACAAGCACAATCTAATATGCATCATGTACCTTGGCTAACAACACAAATCATTAACATGTAGAATATTCTTTGCCATTCTTTTACAGCTTAACATCAGTTGTCCAACCTTTTATAATTTTTCCACATCTAACTATGTCTATTAAAGCACTGAGACATATTTATACAACAATCTTTACAGTTGAATTTAAAATCAATTAAGATTCATAAATTATAAAATGTCAGTGACATAATTCATCAGTGAGATCTATACTAGGGATGAGACAATACGGTCATCACACAATAGGATATGTATCAATACAAAAGAAGACAATATGCTAATTCACCATACAATACGATACCGGTAGTTATGGTTAAATTACAAACATTCACATTATTTCACATCAAGGGTTGACTATATGGGTTGAGTTGTCTCTACCTGTGGGTTGAGTTGTCCAAACTTCTGGTTGAGTTGTTCACGGATTGAGTTGTACCAGACCTGTTTTACAAACAGCCACTGAAACTATACTTACTTGAACAAATACGGCAAACCTGTCAAATGCTGAAAATACAGTGACTTCCCCTCATTACAAATGTCAGGGTCGTATCAGGATATAACGTGCTGGGCCACGATACTTATCTTTGCTGTGACATATTGATATTGTATGGATATATATCGCCATATTGTCTCATCCCTAATTTATACCCTCATTATTATATATAAAAGAGTTCATCTTTTACCAGAAGTAACAGACTCAGTCTCTTCTTGCAATCCAATATCTTTTTGTAATTCTTCTAGATAGGCCCAGTCAGCATCAAATACATTATGTTGTTGAAATGATCCAACACCTTCTATCAATAACTCATCATCTAAATATTTTAAATGTGGTATTGCTTTCTTTACTGCTTGTCTATAGTCATAATCAATCTGAAAATAATAATTAATAATAAATCACTATCACTTGTCTATGTTTCATTCTGATATATAAGCACAATTTCATGGGCTTGAATTAAATCACAATTACATACCATTTTCTAGAAACTTAAAGATTCTATTTTACAAAGTTAATATATCAAGTAAGTTTCATGAAATGTAAGGTAAAATTAATATTTGTTGCCATTGTTGAAATTGCTGTTGATGATAAAACACATAAATCCACTGATACAGTGGTAGAAATTTGGATTAAAATTAGCATGCAAGTTATGCTAGGATTTAATGAATTTTTACTGGCCAGAAAATATTTCTACAAGCCCTCAACATATTTTAGTTTTTGACTCCATAACCCTTTGTTTGGTTCCTGCATGACACACATGTTGGTAAGTGAAATACACACCGATAAGGTTAGTAGAAGAACGCAGCTATTTTCAATACACTATGTGCATACTGGACAGTGGACTTAGTGCTCATTAAACAAGCTCAAAAAGCCAAATGACATAAGCAACCTGTTAAATGCATAGAGATACATGTTATTTTTGTAAACAAAATAGTAAAGAATGTTTTTCATTAATGTTGATGTGCCCAAGCATGTCAGGCTAGTGAAATAGGATTTTTACAAGCCCCACGTGAAAAAATAACGGGTTTTTTTTTGCTGTCGGGCTAGTGTGATAACACTGCTGATAACATCTGATCAATTGTATATAGGCAGCCATGTATAAACTATGCATTAAATGGCTTAATTTACATACTAAAGTCAAACTACATTTTATATAGAGGATGATTAAGAAAGTAATTTAAAACTATTCTTACAGATTCAGGTTCATCAGGTGATGGTGCTACACAAAGTCCATTGCCTTCTAATGTTAAATTACTTAATTTGCTGCATATTGTCAAATATTGTACTTGTACTATATCATCTAAGTTATTTCTGTAAACATTGTATAGAATAACCATTATACACTCATGTCACATCATATTATATCAATAAAACAATATGTGTCCCAAAACTTTTAGAATTTAAGAATTTTTAGAATTTTAAGTACCATCCACTTCTAGGTAAATACATACAAAAAAGAGTATTTCTCTTCATTTCTCATTATTATTATTATACCTTGACTTCCACTCTTCAGACATATAATGAATATGACTATCATTGAAATATTTTAGTGAGAGTATGATGTTTTTGCACCTTGCGAGATTGACAATAACATTTTAGTCCAGTCAAGGTTATCATAATGATTATTGAGTGAACAAAATTTTGGTCCCAAATTTATGTTTAACAGATAGAAAAAGTTGAGAATAAAAATCATGCTTAACATTAATTTCACATACAAATAAAGAAGAAAAGTCAGGATTTTCATTCGAGATAATGAATATTGTTTACTTACCCTTCTAAATCGAGTATCTGTAGTTTATCTAGCATACTTAAAGGACTTATATCTGATATTTCATTATATGATAAATAGAGTTCATTAAGATTGCACATAGACGAAATACCATCTAACTCTGATAGTGAACATCTTGAAGCCCATACAACATTTAAATTTCTTAATGAGGAACCTAAATCCCTGAAAATTAACATTAAAAAAATAATAATATTTTGAAAAACTGTTTGTGTTGTTGTTCCTTTTGAAAATTAACATCAAATGTAATGCTCAATTTCTGTGATATATTTACTGTATTATGAATACTTATATGCTAAGAAGAGTTTTATCATTTTATTTATTATCAGGAAGGTCTCAATCACTTGAAAACACAATATCTTTAATGATATTTCACGCATATTTTAATGATTTTTACCAATGCATCTATTATCTGAAATTTCATTTTATTTAAAAAAGTACATTGATATGATAGTGTTATCATTATCTGAACTATTCTTAGATCTAAAATTTCCAAAAAATGTACAACAAAATGATGACATTCAATGATCTTGTCAAAATTAATTCAGTTACTTTTTCTATAAAATTTTTATTTTCATAGAATCGATAAAGTTCAAATTGTCCTATATTACTAACACAATAAGCATTCTCCATATAAGCAGAGTGAGACCAACTACCCTGAAGCAATAAGGGTAGCAACGAACATTAAGACATCACATTAGGACTAAGTAAGAAATATAACATATCAAAAACATGTAACTGTCATCAGATCTAAGATAATATTACTTGAAACTGTAAGCTGTGTATAAAAGCTCTGTTGGGGGGGCATTATAAGCCTGTGTGCTGTCCATGCTGTGTGCTGTCCCATATGAAATCCTAGCGACCTTGACCTTAGACCCTGGGGCCTCGGATCCAATAGAGCACATCCTTTACACAAGGGCTATAAAATTTAGTAAACCTAGGTACAGCCATTGTTGAGTTATTGTCCGAACAAAGTTTTCTCATATGAAGTCCCAGTCACCTTGACGTTTGACCCCTGGGCTTCAGAACCAATAGGGCATATCTTTAACCCATGTACTACCCACACATAAAATTTGGTGAACCTAAGAAAGCCATTGTAGAGTTATTGTCCGGACAATGTTTTTCCAAGTGTGACGCTGGAGCCTCAAAACCAATAGGGCACATCCTTGACACAAGAGTAACTCTCACATAAAATTTAGTAAACCTAGGTACAGCTGTTAAGTTATCATCTGGATAAAGTCCTAGTGACCTTGACCCTGGCACAACCTTTACCCAAGAGCTATCCACAGACAAAATTTGGTGAACTTAGGTCATCCTTTGTTGAGATATCATCCAGACAAGCAATAATTGTTCCTGGACTGACAGACAGACCGACAGACAGACAACATCATAACATACAAGCGTTTAAAAAAGTACGAAACAAGTTTTACCTTATTCTGGGTATAACACTATTTGAAACTTTAAGTTGTGTAAGATTCTGTAAGAGTTGTCCAAAGTTGCCAAGACTAGTATCTGAAGTATTTACTTTCATCTCTAAATGTCGTATATCATCTAAATTATCTACACCAGTTAATAACATCTGTAATAAAACAAGAATATAATGTCAACTTGCATGTCATAGTAATTGTAAAGTAAATGAAAGTAACTAAAACAAGAGACATAATGTGGAAACCACATAAAGCCGGATTTAACGCAAAAATTAAAAAGGAAGATAATCCATAATAAAGCCAGGTAAAGTTGTTGTTACTTTCTTATTCTGTACATCACATCTAAGTATGTTATCATTGTATGAAGTTTCATAAAGATGTGACAATAAATGGTAGAAATAAATGGTAAATAAAAAACTTGAACACAATTGTTAACAACACAGGATGTCTGCCATCCACCCGCCCCCTGGGTTTCACCAAACTATAAGCCAAATTTTTTTCATTGAAAAATCTGTACAAAAAAGTACATTAACTTATCTAATAAACTGAGACATGATTATAATTCACTCCTAGATGAACATGTAGCAATGGTAGACTTTTTAACACCACTTTACTGTTGAGGCAGGTTACTGTACAGCCACAGAGATAATGAAGATCTATCCAGAGTTTGACACGAACAGTGTTCCAGGATTCCGAGGATGCCAAAAATCCTAGTGATGCATAGCTTAGGTTCCTTCTGGATCCTGAAAATGCCCTGGTCTTACATGAATTGGAGTTTCCTTGAATTGTTTAAAGATTTAAGACCTGAATCTGTATCTTAGTTTTTTGTCTATTATTGGACAAATCCCCTAAGTTAAAGAGGAATCTCTGAATAGCTGATTAGGGATTCTATCTGGATCCCTGGTAAAAAAATTAAGTGTTGAACTCTGCTATCAGTATGAATGTAAAAGATCATAGAAGATATATAAAATAAATGTAAAACATCTAAGGCAGAACATAAACTTACTAGTTTCCTTGGTGACAGATATTGCTCCAAAAGAATGTCTGTTTCTTCAAGTACTATAGGTTCAGGGTTAACACATGCATCTTTAAATTCTGTGATTTGTACCCCTCTAGCAAGAGCACTTTGTGGACGTTCAATACCAGGCTCCATCTTCAAGCTGTAAAAGTAAATGTTCCATCATAATGATAGCTACATCTAGGTAGCAAGCAATAGTTTAGGGAACATGTTTGTAATTTGTTTCATATTAGTTCACATTTAGGCCGACATCTAGTTTTTATGATGAGGTAGAAGATACAAATATAACGATCTCACATTCTATCTCCAAAACATTAACTGTGCTAAGCTTCTTAACTTTAAAGCATGTGTATATGTAACCCAATAAAAATCCATGGTCCGAACTGAGATTCAAACCCACAACCTCTTGAGTCGTAAGTGGACACTCTACCACGTCACCATAAAAGCTAGCTTGAAGGCAAGGGAGTACTAGTGCTTATTACATCTCTGCTACATATAATGTATATTTGTATTCATATTGACCACAAGATTATAAAGGATAAATGCTTGTTTGAGGTAATGTGATTTGTTACATTCTCACACATATTAGGTGGCCATTTTGCAACTCTGGTCAGTCCTATTATCTACTGTGCCAATATGCATATATTTTTTCATATGCTTGACAATTATGGCCAAAAAATAGAAAACCTATGATTAAAAATTAACTCTTTTAAGGTTTTAATGACATCTTTAAAGGTATCTAAAATATGTTGGTGTTTGTTGTTGCTGGACACTCAGTCCTGTAAACCTGATTGATCTAGATGGACCTTCTAATTTTTTACAGGATTTGTATGTTGATTTCATTACGTCATGTCTCTTGGTTCATTAGTATACATAGTTTATATACATACTTGTGTTGAAGCCTGGTATCTTGGGCTACAGCCATTTGTGTATGTTTTATCCAGACAAATCTGTAATCACAAATATCTGAAATTAAAATTTTTAATAAATAAGTCTTCAAATTATACCAAATGTGCAAGTTACAAGTTGCCTTCACTGAACAATAAGCATCTATTTAACCCAAGTTTATTTTGCTTCCAATATAGATAAATGAATCCACACATCCTTACTTCAGGAGGAGTTTATATTATGGAAAACTATTCATCATTGATCAATCAGAGCCACATTATTCACACAGATATTACAATCTATTACATGTAGCATATTTCAAAGTCAATAGCAAGTGAATCCATACTACAGGTGCCAGACTAAATTTCAACAAGAAGGAAAAACTGGGTCTGGCAGCAGTGTTTTTTTTCAGGCCATTTTGGGGCCGAAATTCGGCCCCATTCCCCTCTCCAAGAAGTATATATTTTTCCCCTTCCCAGGTAAAAAATTCCCCTGTCAGAGTGTCCTAAAACTTCTTTTACTTTTTTATAGCATTTTTGCCCATTCCTCAAGCATTACAGAGAAATCACAGATGAATATATGGGTTCAATAGTTGAAATTTCATAAAGAAAGACAAAAATGTTACTCTGTTAGAGGATCCATGTTATCTCAAGTATTAAACAAATTTCCCCCTAATTTCATTTTTGTCACGATTTTCCCCTCAAAAAGGGCCCTGCCACCTTTCCCCTATGAGTAAAAAAAATCACTGGGCAGGTATCTGGAGAGGTCATTAAATAATCGTGCCAGGAATCTGCCACGCTCGTATACATACATTGAGTGTGCAATGGAGAAAATTGAAGAATATCCCGTTAAAATAATGTATAATCTTTTAATCTGACAACTTACTACCTAACAAGTGCCCATTCCGAACGTAAAATACGCCAAAGTTTCCAATAGGTCTTAAAATTCAATACTCTGCCGCCATCTTGACAAAATGTGGACCACGTGACGTCGAGACCAACGCGACATTTATTTACAAAATATGTTCGTTGAAAATAAACATAAAATATTATATTATTTCTTTAGTTTTACATAATTTATAGGAATTTATTTACATACTGTTAGTTATATAAAAAAATGAATAAGAAATAAAATCTTAAATTGCGAGAAAACAAAATGTCTTTGTTAACAAATAAATTCTAAAAATAGATTTTTATTTGGAATTCCCGGCATCAATCGGAATTACTCTGCTATGTTCGTTAACGCTCATAACCGAGAATTCCGGTTGAAACGAGATCTCGCACAGCTTCAAATGTCTGTTAGACGATGAGATTGAATGTTTCCTAGCGAAAACGGCTATTCTATTTAATTCTTTGATATTTCAATGACCGTTTTGGCCTAAAATGATGTTTAAATGAATGTTTTATTGAATAATGCACATGATCTGAATACCAAATGGGTATTTGATTAGAAAAACGAGCTTAAACGAATGGGTGTTATTCTGGTGAGGTTTCATAACGGGTCTGATCCAAAACTTTAATGCCGCATCTGAAGAAAATCAAAATGTTAAAAAAGCGGCTTATAAAGTTTTGGAAGCCAGAACTACCGTAACTCTAGACCCTGGGTCTAGAGTTACGGCCCCTGGGCCACTCTGGCACCTGTTATCCAGTAATTGTGGACCACACTACATGTATCTAATAAGCAAAGCATGCACAATAAGGTGTCATTTTATCACCGTTGAAACATCTTTAAATTTTGTAACACGGGAACATCAAATTTGTCACTGACATTGAATATTTCAACAAGATTATGGTGTATGAAAATATTGAACTTTTTCCATGACAACCTTCAAATCGAATAAAATAGAAAAAATAAGGTAAATGTCGTTAAATGGTAACCATAAACCAATCAAGGTTATAAAGAATATAACAGTTACAATACCGTTAAAAGAATTAGGTCGTACAGTAACTTTCTACATCGTTAGTTTGACCAAAATTATAAATAAAACATCGTTCATTATCGTTGCAACGGACGCATTTCCACCATATTGGAATTTATACATGTAAGCGCATGCGCTTTTGAAAGTTCCCGTTTAACCGGAAATGAATAGTTGCATGTAAGGGAGATAACTAGCCGGTGATGTTTTCCTAGTTAATGTTCATAACTTTTTTCTTTAGGGTACTTCACTATTTTATGTTTATAAACCCTGATCACTTACATGGACAAAATTGATTTGTCTTTAAATTTGTTAACGTCACTTTTCTGAAGATTTTCGGGGGATGACTGTTGCTTTTAACTGAGTTGATTAGGTAGTAGTTGGTTCTGTACATAGTCTCATTGTTGACTGTAGTGTAGTGTAGCTAAGTGAGGCTGAGGCAGTGAGTGATAACGTGTCAGTAACTTTTGATCTTATGATAAGAAAATGGAGTGTACAGTAGTCAACAGTTTGTTAACAGTTTTGTTATTTCTTTCTATATTTCACGGATCATATTGTTTCAATGAGGACCATGCATTGAGTTATGATTACCTGTATGAGCTTGGAATGAGAGCCTACAAACAAGAAGACTGGGCTGAATGTACAAAGTATTTTCAAAGTGCTATTGATGATTATCATTACATTACAAATGGAATAATTGATTGCAGACTTAAGTGCAAACGTACTGAAACAGATTCAAATCAAGATGAATTCATTATGGATCTTAATGCTTTATTGTTACAATCTAACTGTTTAAGAACATGTAAACAAGAAACTCTAGGACATAGAGCTGAACCTGAGGCTACGTATCTTATTGATAAGAAGTTTGAAGATAGGACTCCTTATAACTTTGTACAATTCTGTTATTTCAAGGTAAATATCAATTAATTGTCTGTTAGTCATTTAATAGACGTGTAAATACAGGTCTACTTTCTAAACCAACCTTACTTTGTGAGGGCATTTTCAGTATGTGACCTTGAGATGGAGCCTGGGGTTTAATAAAACATTTTAGAATTTTTAATGCAATTTCATTAATTGGGAATGAAAAATTAATGGTAAACTTGAAATTTGGGTAAAACTGCATGATTTCAAGGTAAATTCAGAAGGGGAATGTGCCTGTAAACAGCACCTGCTATATAAGGGAAAAAACCTGATTGTATATACATATCTATTGTACGATTATATTGAACTGTCTGATTGCATAATTACACGGTTATCGCACACTGTATATATTATTTTCCGCGTTCTATATATAGAAATTTGCAGTAAAATTTACTATGTGCAAGTTAATTTAGTGTCGATATCTCATCTGGCTGAATGGTCGTACGGTTAAAGTGCAATGATACTAAACATCTATTTTTGAAAGAAGTGCGAGTCTGAAGCCAAATACGTCATTTTTTTTAATTTTTGTTCTTTGTTTGTTTTTTACATCTATTTTATTCAGTAAATTTTGGACATAGATATAAAACACTTCAAAACAAACAATGTAAACATCACTCAATTTTACTGACTGTGTCGGTTGTGCTACTGTCATCATCACATAAAGAGATGCCACCAAATTTAAAACAAAGGCTTCTACAAGTTTCATTATACACGGGGGGAAATGTGTTTTACGCTATCCGCCCATGATTTAAATGAGAAAAAAGATAAGAAATAAGCTTCTATCGGGATTCGAACCCACGATAAAAAGATTTGTAGTCTGACCGTCTATCCACTCGGCCACACAAACTACGATACATATTGCAAATAAGATATAATACATCAGTGTTATGGGCTAACAATGTGCTCTACGTGAACTACCGAAATTAACCGAGTATTAAATACATCGTGTAATGTGACGTTTTAATTTATGCAATCGGACAGTTCAATATAATCGGACAATACCTCTAATCTTGTGTTTATTTTTTAGGAATTAGGCAACAACAAGTTGATCATGTGTTCTACGGATTTTTCTGGGGAAAAAATGGGGCAAGCGAGCGAAGAAGAAAAAAACCTAATTCAGTTGCTTTATATAGCGGTTTGACCAAATTTTTATGAGCGAGCGAGGAAATATATTTTTTTCATAAAAACTGTCAAAATTAAGGTGCGAGCGAATCCATAGAACATATGATCAACTTGTTGTAGCCTTATACATCAGATATGATTTTCCCACTCTGTCTTATCCCTTGGTGATTGAAGTAGAGCATGAATGTCCCCACTTGATTCATCTTGGCCATTTCTGCTTGTTCTCCCTTGAAGCAATCTTTCCATGAGGCAATCTTGCTAAGTAAAGTTTCTGTTGTATTACTATGATGCTGTTCATATATTTTCTGTATCAGGATGAGAAGTACAAGGAAGCAGCAGGAGCAACATATACATATTATATAACCCATCAAGATGATGAAATGAGTAAAGATAATATATATTATTATAAAACATTGCCTGGCGTGAAAGATAATGATTTTAAAGATCTAGAAAGGAAACCATATCAGGTATATAACTATATAATATAGTGTACATGTATGTATATCCATCTTGTATTTCAAAATTGACATTTAGAATTTACCTAAAAGATGTTTCACCAATGTTATTAATGTGGTCAGTCTTATTGCTTGAAATGTGTATTTGTTGAGAAGGATTCAGTAAAGAACTATAAATTGTGAATTGTAAAGAATTCGATTACCTTTCTTGGCCCAATATTTACTGAAAATCACATTCTAGAGTCAGGATCTTCATCATTATCTTACTTCATAAGAATCTACCTTCTGATTTCTATACTCATGGTTTACTAGGGACTGATTCAGATTTTTTCTTTGAGTGAGTCTCAGCCATTTTTTTTTTATATACATTTATCTTGGGACAGCGTTCACTTAATCCATATTCCCTTGCTGAATACATGCATATTGATATGTATCAGTTTATTTTTCTATTTATAGACACACTATGTGCTAGGTCTCGAAGCATATAATTCTGGTGATTGGATTGCAGCAGCCAGTGGATTTGAGTCAGCTTTGGAATTATATTTTGTTGAAGAGGCACGCTGTAGAGCTGGTTGTGAAAAGTTTTACTCTCATACTGGACAGCCTGACTTTATAAATGCTTTAGCTGGTATGTATATAACATGAAGTTTTTCCTTTTTTCCCAGCATTGACTGTTCAAAGGCATCTACCCTTCTAGAACCTTTTGAAAGTCATGTAATCTTTGCAAAATCTGGAGTTAAACTTTGAACTTTCTTCCCACTATCAATTAAATGCTGATAAATCCCAAATTTTACAATATAAAGCAAGGCCCTAAGCCCCTCTCTCAAACACTGACAAAACATGCTTAGTCATTTTTACTTTCTATGTCCATTAAGTTATATTTTGTGAAGTTAATAAATGTTACAATTTCTTTCGAAGTCCATCTAAAAAAGTGTGTTTGGCCAACTTTACAAATTTTAAAACAGTCTTTGGCCTTGACCATTGACGTCAAGCAGATAACCCTCTCCAGGGACCAGGAAATCGCCGGTTTTTCGGTTTTCGGACCGATTTTTTCATTTTGGACCGATTGAGATTTCAAAATCCTTAAAAAAATCGGTCCGGGAAAAACTCGCTAATTTTGACCTCAAACCATTAATTTCCCTAATTTTCAAGAAAACGTATCGATAAAATATTATCTAACAACTATCAGTTGCATAAACCCACTGTTTATTGTTGTAATATCCTGCTTTATTGTCCACAGGTTACACATCAAGGACCCTGTATAACGTATCCATGGTTACAGGTATCATGCGGGGTTGAGGCAGTGATATTTTTTTTATCAAGCACAGCAAGGTACGCTTGATTTGCACTCGATTAAATTGAAGAACAGCAGAAGAATATGTTCTTACTTTATCATGTCCATCGAACCGATTACGTTTTTTCAGTCGGTCTGTTTAAAACCTATAAACTTGTAAAAAACAATAATGTTTTATGAAGAATGTTTTATGAATAATTACATAGAAAACAATTTAATAGCTTTTGTTGTCAATTCCTATTGTATTCGTTTGATCTTTAATTTGTTTGACTTGATTCATGATTTATTTTTATGCCGTAAATTGAGGTGTGAATAATAAGAAATAATCTTAGGACATGTATCTACGCAATTAACTATAACTGTGTACTATAGTATGCACAATTTGATATTCATTTGTGTTTAACGAAACCGCTTGAACCATTGTGATGAGATGCTATACATTTTCACGACCACGCTAGATCGTCATTTCGTATGACAAACGTTTTAATCTACGTGTGTAATTAAAAAGCTGATCATAATTTTACGCTTTCATGCTTTATTTAGCGAACGATACTTAAAGATGCGCAACATTTACTATGGACCCCTTTTGCGCATGCGCAGTTAAAATGATTTGCCTGAATGACGGAGTTTTCCAACAACATTAGAGCTAGATGAAACAGTCTTTTTTCAAGTTCTGTTTGTTGAACCGACCGACGATTGCGGGGAGTAATTTCGGAAACCACGTTTTCTTGCTAGATAGAAGTTTTAAAGTTTTGTAAAAATTTAAACAAACAATGACTATGTATCGTATGCCTTCTTAATAAAGGGGAGCAAAAAAAGTACTAACATGGTCGTGAATAAAGTACAGTAAACGGTATGGTCCGTACGGTACACGTTAAACCCCGTATCCCGTACTCGGACGGCCTTGGACCGATTGACATTGGCGAATTTCCTGGTCCCTGACCCTCTCTACACATATTTTTACCTGGAATGAAGTAAAGCAATAGAGGGCAGATTTAGTGCTCAAGTAAAACATGCAGTGCCCCTGGTTGAATTTTAGCTCGACTTTTCGAAGAAAATAAGAGCTTATTGTCCCCTGAGTGTCAGCGTTGGCGTTGCAAATCAAGGTTAAAGTTTTTACAAATTTAAATAACTGCAATACTATCAAAGATATTCAACTCAAACTTGGAATACTTATTTATCATCACTACTTCCACCTTACTATCAAGGCCCATAACCCTGGCTCCACTGTTGGGTTTTTCCCCTTTTTTACCTAGAAAACATCCAAAATCAAGGTTAAAGTTATTACAAACTTCAATGCTATCAAAGATATTCAACTCAAACTTGAAAACTTGGATCTTTTTTAAATTATGAACCTCAACACTGTTAATAATATTCAATAGGAATACATGTTGATCATCTCCCTCTATAATATTTATATGACTATCAAAACCCATAACACGGATTCCTAAGAACTGAGATAAGTCAAGCGCGCTGTTACGGACAGCTCTTGTTACCCTTTGCCTCATAAGCCCTAACCTTGCATCCTACCACTTTAACACTGATTTTAGAGTAAAGAATACACAGTACACAGTTGGTAAAAGCATTTTGTATGGCAAACTTGTTGTACAAAATTCTCTAGAATAAATATTCCCAGCATGTAAAAAATGCTTCACTATTTAAGTTAATGTAAAAAATCATATAACAGAAAGACCTGTTATTTTCATGATATCAAGTGTCACTATACACAATCTGTATGATGTCTGATTGATGTCTATAACACATGTGTGCATCTAAACTATTCATGTTTCTCTGTCCATGAATTATTTAATAAACTAATGACTTGCTAAAATTTGTTTATTTTAATTATGGAAATTGTTTTGATATAATTAACAATGACGTCTGTGTTTAAATTATACTTTCAAACATTAGTGCTTTGAGGGTTATGACAGGGTCCGTAATTAATACTCATTAGTTTATGGCATGCAATATTTCTGATTACATGATTATTTGATATTATAATGGTAAGGCTGGGGATTGAAAATGCTAATCTATAAATGTCTAAATTCTAGTCCAAACTGTCAGCTCTGTAGGGTGACTTAACACCATTGCTGTTAGTTTGTTTGCTAAGAATTACACACTACTTCACGAGACCTGATATATATATGACTGGCCAATTAGTTAACCATTGTGTACCTATCTATACGTTAACTAGTATTTACCTATAAGATCTTATCTTCATTATTCCTTCTCTTATCTTCTACTATCTACAGGAACCATTTTAAGACATATCTTATGTAAATCATAATGTAGTAGTTCCTAAAGTGCTATTGTAGTTTAACCCTTGACTGGTCAATCCTGCATTTTTTTACATGTCTGGACCCCCATCAAAATGGCAGCCACAGGCCTTGGAATTGGTGTTTTTAACTAGATTTAGTGAATTTAACTTAAGGAAAGTTGTCCCAAAAATATGACATTTTTTGTGCTTTTCTCCCTTCAAAAGATGGCTCTAGGATGTCCCAAAGAGGGGATGTTCCCCCCCCCTTTGCCTCTTGGGTTTGAAGGGGGCGCAATGAACCAAAATATTAAGAATTTTGAGAGCAGAAAATGCTGATAAGAAAATATGTTTCAGTCTCTGAAAAGTACTGGCTCTTAAAACTTCATTTTAGAAACTATTACTGAATAAATTCAAATTTTGGGTTCAAAAAGAGCAAAAATTGCATTCTTTGCCCATTTTGTTCTGCCCCAGAGCCATGGTAACTGGGATCGGGGCTCAACTGGCATTTTCTGAAATACAGTCACCCAGGGAAAATCTTGTCCAAGTTGAATAACTGTCAGTCAATTAGTAGTGCAATAAGAGCATCTTTAAAATAGCCCTATAAGTTAAGGTGAACAAATTGGCCACTTTTCACCCATGTCGCAACCAGTAAAGGGTAAAAGTATTACAATATCATACAATCTGTATTGATCTGTTATTTATTGTCTAGATCTTTATAGTATTACCTCTTTAATATAGATTATAGATTTGTGTATATAAACATCTGACTCTTTATCATTTAGTTCTATATTTCTATATTGTAGAAGTTTTCCTGTAAATAAATTCTATTGTGGTCTAGGAAACCTCTAGAAATAGAATCCTATTTTTTTTCTAACCATTTAATTACTAGGTATACTTAAAATGCTATTTACCCTGTAACTTCTGAAATGTAAATCTGTTGTATTTTATTTCCCTGGCAATCTGAAACCAGACATGACTCAGAATTTATAAACAAACTTTGTTTTATAGTTACTTCCATGTTGTATTGGCCTGCTGTGTGTTATTTAGATAAATAAATGTGTTTAATTAATTACTAAATGGCAGCTGCCCTGTTCTTCAACAGTAATTCTAAGTGATGTTAATAGTGGAAAAATAATATCATAAAATACAGTCTTATAATTTAGCAAGATCAAAAATAAGTTTCATTTTTCTTTATAAACATTGTACATTTGATTACATTGTAATTATAATCAGGAAGAGATATTATACATTTGTCTTGATTTATGAAGAAAATAATTTAGTGTATGATATATGTTTTATGATTTGTTGCTTTCTTGTACGACTTGTATGACTGCTTGGTAACTTGATTGAATTAATTGAAATTACATTTGATTGCTTAGGCCAATTTGAACATACAATTGTATATGTCTTTATATTGGCAGGTGCAAATATTGGGGTTTTTAGATGTTTTTATATTGTTAGGGTAAAGTTTTGGAGGTGTATAGTTTTAAATATTATATTTATTGTTGTTGAATGCAATAAGTGCCATAGATAAACCTGTCTTCGTTGTCAAGTGGTTGCAGTTGCTGACTTCAAATTACTTTTGCATCTAGCTGATTGAGGGTCATGGGTTTGAGCCTAGTTTGAAAATAGATAGTTGCTTGTGGAAGATAAGAATCTAGTTCTGGTGAATTCCAGGATAATTGTTTGGTGAACTGCCCTTGCATATGACTTACTTTCCAAAAGATGGCCAAACATAACAGTACAATGAATAAAAACTATAGATAATTAGGTTAGTAGGTGAAATGTCAAGTTCACTTTACTGAGACATACTGTATGTTCTCTATAAATGCCCCTCTCCTTACACTCTACCTAACCTAAACAGATATTCTGTCTCAGGATCTCCCTGTGTGACATTCAGATAACCTTTGTGTTGATTGATCGATGCATCACTTTTATCTAGATCTTTATCACCAAGTGTCTAAGTGCTCAAGGTAAGTTTTTGTGATAAGTCTTCATATGTAGAGAATCTAAGTTGTCTAAGGTGATGCATAAATCTAGTAGAAAGAATCTATTTCAATGAGGCTGCTAACTTACTTGTAACTAGCATTGTTACTGTATTCTAAGATTTATTATTCGACTTGAGTTATATTCAACTGATGAATGTAATTACCCTTTTATTATAAAGAAGTGAAAAAAACCTAAATCAATGACTTCTACTATGTACTCTAGTGTGTATAAGTCTGGGAAATGTGGATAGTGGAGCATTCTATTAATAAGCTGTATCGTTTGTTTTATTTCAGATCATTATGTGACAGTGTTGGTTTGTCAACAAAAATGTTTACAAAAATTAAGTACTTTTGGTATGGAAAAACTGGATGATTTTGTAGCTGAACATTATAATTATCTTCAGTATGCATACTATGAATGTAAGTACGATATATCTAGATAAATACAACAGTTGTCATTGTCCAGTGGTCAATAGTCTGGAGTTTTAGTGATAACTTTTAAATTCCATGTTGCTTCCATTACAATTTAACAATTATGTTGATTTTCTTTATGTAGACAACAGTAATAAGCTCCTTATGGAAGTGTTAACTGATTGTAAATAATGGAGCACATTATTGCTGGTAATATATGCTGACTGTCTGAAGTAACTGAAAATAGCATTAGGTCATATACCTTATCAATGGAGAAAAATTGACATTATGGTCAAATTTTCATGGTAGGGTGTAACCCACTTGGTAGGATTCAAACCCATGCCTCCTTGGATAACTAGATAAGAAATTCCAGCACTGTACCAACTGTGCTACTAACTTGGGTAAAAAGTAATAAATGATTTAAAGATCAAGTAAATTAGAGAAATAGCTGTGGCTATATAATGTTGTCATTAAATATATCTGTAAAATAACATAATGTACTGTGCTTATTTTGTATATTGGGGTATTTAACTAAATGTAATAATTACCCTACTTCATGTATATAATATTAGAACTTTATCTATTTCAGCAAACAATTTAGAGAAAGCATTTCAATCTATTGCTAACTTTTTGTTGTTTAAACCTAATAATGATGAAATGCTTCAAAATAAGAATTATTATATAAAAACATTGCGACATAAGGAGAAGGCATTTCAACCATCAAAGGTATGTTATTTTATGATTTTTAAATTTACTTTTATCTATAGGAGTGTTTATGTCTAAATGCTTTAGGTACAATATGACACACCATTCAACACAATCAAATGAAAAATATGTAGGTAGTGCTTTTCTGGACATTTTTCTGCCCTATTCCTCTCTACAAAAAGTACATAAATTCCCTTTGCTGTAGCAAAGTATTCCTGTCTTTAAAATGTTTTGCTTATGAATCTTATATTGATAGTGTGTACATTAATCACCACTCAAGGCAACTTGTTAAGGTAAAACTTAAGTAAAACATAAATATGTCTTTAATGACTGAGACCTCTTCAGATGTTTTGAAGTTATTGACTAATGTTGTGTATGGACAAATTAAAATTATAATATTTTTATATCAAAGGGAAATTATGTATTACTTTCATTAAAATTTTTCATTGACAATTATGCAAAAATGATGTTTTAAAAATCTTATCCATGTAAAATAATTAATGATGTTATGAATGAAAACATTGTGTTTTGTAATAATGTATCTTGATTTCATATATAATAATGATTGTAAATTGGAATTTGAAGAATTCTAACTTGATTCAATATTTTGTATTTACTTATAGGAAGTTGTTGATTATGTAGAGATGTGGAAAAGAAAAGGAGAAAGTCTTGATTTTATCAGAGAACAATATATATTACCTGGTGATCAGATCCAGACTAGAAAGAATAGTGTAAGTAATTGTCCACATTATAGTACAAGACTCTTTTATATGTTTTTTTTTATAAAAATAATTACTTTGAGACTATTATTGTCTATATATACATGTATATTGTATATTACTAAAATGATATAAATTTAAAAGTAATGGAATCAGTTAAATAAATTTCAATATTTATTGGTTGACATGCAAAATAATATCCCATAACTACCTCTTACTGAATGGGTCTGAGGAGTTTATAGATATATTATTATATGACTTTTCAACATATAAATTTGGCTTATAGTTTGGCAAAACCCGCACTAACGGGCGTCCCGTGTCATTAACAATTGCATTGAAAGGTTTTTCTTTACCATATATATTTGCCAGTTATTGTCAGATCTTTATGAAACTTCATACAATGATAACACACCATATGATGAACAGAATTAGAAAGTAACCACAACTCTACCTGGCTTTATTATGAATTATTTCCCTTTGTAATTTTTGTGTTAAAGTTTTTAATATGTTGGATATCTCTGTCATTTATGGACAGATCTTGAAGAAAATCCAGCTTTAATGTGTTTCCACATTACATTTTTTTTTTCTTCTTAATTTAGGCTAATTAATTTGACTTGTTGATATTTTCATTGTTTGGTTTAAAACATTGAGAATGAGTAGCTTTGTATATCTATATGGTTTAAGGTTTCTTGAGCATTGATCATGACTGTTGTGATTCCATTTTGTTGATCTTAACATGGTATATCTAATTATGAATACCTTCCCCTCTCCCTAAAAAAACCGCTCAAATAATTGTAGTGTTTAATTTACTTTACTTATCATTTCTTTTGCTTCCTGAGAACACTAAGACATTTGCTTAGCTCAACTGAGTGTATGCTAAAGGTAAATTATCATTACTGATAGAATAAGTATTAAATTATCTTCTTATCTGAGCTCAGCTTATGATCAGATATGTCTATGATGCTTAGGCCCAGAATATTTTCATTTACGGTAAATATTGAATGTTATATTTTGATGTATTTATGATACAGGAGGAAGATAAGAAAGAGGAAACAGATCCTAGGAAGTCTAAAGATCCTGTAAAAAGAGTTACAGTATTTGAAAAACTTGGTATTAATTTGATTGGTACTTGGGGATCAGAATTGAATAGTGATAGATTTATTACAGATGGTTTTATAAGAGCTGATCAATGTGAAACATTGGCTGATCTGGCTAGGGTAAGTATATATTTTGATTTTTAGAATTATTATGTTTGAAATGAGCAGCTTCATCTGTTGCATAGGTGAAGGTTTTCACGACTGATTCTCAAGTTCAAGATTTTTGGACATGAGAAAGTTTTGTTTTCATTGTATAAGCTGCTGAAATCAGAAAATTCAAGAATTTCGGAACTTTGAACTTACGTTCTTGTTGCTGTACAGTACCCACCAAAAGTTTGGAGAAAAAAGAAATTACTACAATTCTTGAATTTTGATGATTATTTTGTAAAATCACTATTTTTGATACATTTATGTATGGTTTGTGATAAAATGAAAACAAATTTCATGTATATAACAAATCTTTAAGATTTAGCATCTGACATCCTGAAACCTCCAAAAAATTATGTTTATATTTTTTTTCATAAAAAATTAACATAGCTTCTATGCTATATTTGTAATATCAGATATAATTATAAAAATAATGAAAAAAATAAAGAAAAACTAAAAAAGCAAATTAAAAAATAAACAGTGATCAAATTAAAAAAAAAATATTCAGTAGGCCTACAAGTGAAAATGTCTCCAAACTTTTGGTGGGTACTGTTTATATTTTACTTACTATTTCCATTGAAATTTGATCTGCAGTCCATTAGTCATTCTATGAAATTAGTTTAACTTTGGTCTCATTTGGCACTTCCAAGGGGTCACAAGTTTTACTAGGAATATTATCATATCAGTAATAAAGGTAAATGTTTAAAAATCATTTTTCTCTAAAACTGTAAGGCCTAAGGATTTCATATTTTACATGTCATGATGTGTCATGTTCATTGTATACATGATATATTTGTACATATTTTACATGTGTCATGTTCATTGTATACATGATATATTTGTACATATTTTACATGTGTCATGTTCATTGTATACATGATATATTTGTACATATTTTACATGTGTCATGTTCATTGTATACATGATATATTTGTACATATTTTACATGTGTCATATTCATTGTATACATGATATATTTGTACATATTTTACATGTGTCATGTTCATTGTATACATGATATATTTGTACATATTTTACATGAGTCATGTTCATTGTATACATGATATATTTGTACATATTTTACATGTGTCATGTTCATTGTGTACATGATATATTTGTACATATTTTACATGTGTCATGTTCATTGTATACATGATATATTTGTACATATTTTACATGTGTCATGTTCATTGTATACATGATATATTTGTACATATTTTACATGTGTCATGTTCATTGTATACATGATATATTTGTACATATTTTACATGAGTCATGTTCATTGTATACATGATATATTTGTACATATTTTACATGAGTCATGTTCATTGTATACATGATATATTTGTACATATTTTACATGTGTCACGTTCATTGTATACATGATATATTTGTACATATTTTACATATGTCATGTTCATTGTTTTAAAGTAAACTCACTTAAAGAACTTTTTGAATCTGTACCATCATATGCTATACTTAACTTTTTGAAAGAAAGAAATGTTTATAATAAGATATAGAGCTTTACATCATTAATATCGTTTGAATTAATAGTATCATTAATTGCTTGCGGCACGATATGACCTTTCTGTGTTGGTGCGCCATAAAACCCAAACAAACAAACAATCAATCATGTTCATTGTATACATGATATATTTGTACATATTTCACATGTGTCATGTTCATTGTATACATGATATATTTGTACATATTTTCAGAGTCGTTATGATGCCAAAAATGGTTTTAAAACAATAACTGTTGCTGAAGCTACCAAGGTAAAAATTAGTTTCATACTTCAAAAAAATGAGATGTTGCTGTTGTATTGTTAAAAATGAGCAAATTGAAAAAAACTTGCAATGTAGTGGAAATAGTAAACAACTAGTCCCTATGCTGTCTGATGTTATCATCTTAATGTTTTTTTCTGCAATTTACTACCTACTTACTTAGTCAGACTACTTTTACTGTATAATAACAAATATTGTTATAATTCTGTTATATTAGCCTGGCACAACTTGAATAATTACACGGTTACTAAATGTGTTTTTATTCATCTTTTCTTAAACCATTGAGACACCAATCCATATTAATTATTGATGATCTAATTAAATATGTGGCCATTTTGAATAACAGTGAAACAACAAGTTCGAAAGGAGTTTAAAAAACAGATTCAGTGACCGTGAAATTATTTAAGTTGTGACAGGTTGATATAACAGAATTATACTGGTGGAGAAAAGTTAAGGAGATGTCTGTTTTTAGTGCTAGCTCTATGAAATACTATTGTTCATCAATCTAAATCATCTTTCTCATAAACTAAGTGAAAAGATATTATTTTCTTGTACAAGACAATCATTATGTTTGTTCTCGACATATTTTAGACCAATGTCTTTCTGGTGATTGTAATATTTCCTGCAAATGCCAAATGTATAGATTAAAGTGTAAACATTAAATTGATGATATATTGATTGACAAAATATTTATATTGATCTAAAAATCATTTATAGTTCCCTTATTCAAGACTAATGCTACAGTCCCATAAACATAAAAATAGCCGTGAGGGCACCGTATGGGGGCCGTGCGATCAAGCTCCGCAAGGACCCGTACAAACTCTTGAGTGCCCGTACGCACTGTTACGTTTTTATCATGGTCGGTGAGATGAGCCCAGGATACACATATCAGTTTCAAAGTCAAATCAAGAACAAAATCGAGGCTAAGTATGGATTAAACAGGCATATCTTCCAGCTACAGCTCCGTACGGGTGTGTTGTTTTGTACCATGTGCGTACCGTCACCTTAATATGCAAGGCTTCCCACGGCCTACGACTGTCTGCACATATGGTCTGCAACAAGCCATGATTTTATGGGACTGAGGTATTACACAACTCAATACGCTCCATTTAGACCTACTTTATTACACATTTAACATGTCGCATATTATTTTGTTTTGTCATTCCATACATAATGACACTCTGTTAATAAATGTTTTATTTTTATGTCTTGATTTACTTAGTTTAGTCAGTTAAGTCATACAGACATTTTCATCATAAAGATATGAGATCAAAGCTTTTATATTCTTTGAAATTTATGTGGTATTATTTATATACACTGAAAAGCATGGTTATAATGCAGTCACTGCAAAAATCAACAGTTTATTACTGGACAGTAGGTCCTCTGAAGATCAAAACTTAACAGGATCTAACCAATTCTTACAGGACCAAAGACATTTTACATATTTTGATGAATTGAAAATTGTGTGAATGAGATGGAGAGTTTGTCCTGTAAACCTACAGATCTAGACTGACCTAATTTTTGTCTGTCAGTTCGCCATGTTTGATGGTGACTGATAATGATTGTAAAAACAACTTCACTTTATTTCAGCTTGTAAAAGATGAAGGTGATTATGAGATATCATTAAGATTATTATTACGTGCTATAGAAATCATGAAAGCATATTCTTCAGTGTATTTTAACCAATCTGGATTAGTTGTGAAAGATGTACAAGTTATATGTAGACAACCACAAGAAGATAATGGTAAGAACTTTATATAATCAAGCTAGTCTTCCTTCTATGTTCTTTCCTAGAAGCCTGGAAAAAGTTTACTTGTGGTTGTTTAAATAACATATTGTGTGATTTGGCTTACACATATTGTTTTACATAGGAGTCACTCACTAGATCAAGTTATAGGGATATCAAAATTCCAGATTTTTTTTACAGGGTAGTATAATTTAAGGGGAAAAAAAACACATTTCTACTATATAATTACCTAATTCATTGTTACAACTTTGTTTGTCTGAACGAATCAAGATTGATCATAGGGATCTAGTTCAGTGTATGACTTGTTATATGATCATTAAGTTTGCTGATGTCATTTGAAAGAGAAAGCCCTTGTCTACCTTTATATGTGTAACAACTTTGAATTTTAATGATATATGACTGACAATGAACTGGCCAGTAATTTAAATGGGTGAAAAACTATAATAGATTGTATCGGGAATTCAAATATTGGGGTTTTCTCCTGTGGTTCTAACAAACTTTCACTGTTACTACGAAAATATGTGTCCAAAGAACAATAGAAAAGAAAAATAGAATTTAAGCTGTTTTTTGTGCTTTTCAGCAACCATGTGTGACATACTTGGTTTATGTGCATAGACAGAGTAAAAACTCACAAATTTGAATTCGAATAAGGTCAATTATTGGATTAATATTCCTTATATGTATATGTTGTTACTTTAGTATTAGAACTGTACTGGTCACCTTTTGACTTTAGGTATATGTATGTTTGTCCATGTACATCGAAATATGTGTACATGTATAGAGTTTACATAAACCATTGTTTAAAAGTCTCAACTTTTACATGAGGAAATAGAGTAAGTAACTTGATCACTTGATTGCATTGTAACTGTTTGATAGGAATCTGTTTATTGACATGATTATTTCATTGTTTTTTCTTCTTATAGAGGTAGATGAAACAGACGAATGTAATTTACAAGAAACTGGTAAATGTAAAACTAATGATAAATCCCAGAACTTAAAGGAAGAATTCTTGTAAGTGTTGTGTCATAATTTAATTAACTGATTATTTAAAAGATCTATACCCCTCGTCATACTTAGATAAATACAGGTTATCATAGAATGATAAATCTATGTATATTTATTATGTTTCCCTGTTAACAGGTTTAGTGAAAAACAGTTGTAAGTCAATGTAAGAAATAAGTGAGTTACAACCGTTTTGCACTGAACCCGCGATTTGTAGTTATGGTAATCTTATGAAAAGCATGCTATGATGCATGGCTTTGTTTTTTACAATTTTATTACCAGTATATCAATTCTGTGTTTGTTAATCCATTTATTTCAAAATAGAAATAATATTGTTAGTCTTAGGCTCTAAAATCCTGCAGTACAGGGAGTATTTTTGGATATATTCATCTGACTTCAGTGTCAATTAGATGAAAAAGAGCAATATTTGCATTTTTGTGCATTATTTTGTGGATATCAGTCTAGAACATGAAGTTATAAAACTTGTGAATGAATGTCATCATTCTGTGCCTACTAAGTTCTGATGTTTTGTTGTGATATTTAAAAAAACCTGATACTATGAATTAATTATTATTAAAGTATTATACATCACTAAGTATCATGTATCCCTGGCTTTATAACTACAAATCATTAACAAGTTCTATAAAGTATGTTGTATTAATATTATAATTATTTGTTTTATAGGTTGATATCATATTTAACTGACATGCATGATGAGACTGGTCTGTTCTATTTTATTGAAGATAATGCTCAGGTAAAACTATAAGTACCAATATATTTCATTTTTCTAATACCCATTACTTTCAACATTATCTCAATATAACTGTATGTCCTGCTCTAATTTAAGCTACCTGGATAATGACTACATTCCTCTTCCAATATCCCCCTATACACTGGTAAGTCTTCCCATTATGACTATCATTATCAGGTCAGGCAAAGCACCAGAATGGCTGCACCCTAAGTTATTATTCAGGTAACAAAATTTTCGTTCATGTTTTCTTAATATTGCATGATCATTTGCTGACGGTGGTAACTTTTGTTTGAGTTCGGTACTACATGTACCTCCAAGTTCCTGCAAAAACACAATATGTACAGATGTAATCAAGTTTAAACTTGCCTCAAATTGATTCACCCTGTCCAATTTATTTTACAATCACTGTTTATATTTTCACATATCTAAGTTTTAATTCTACAATTCTATTATAATTGTAGCCATCCATAAAACCTGTGTGTGGTCGAGTGGTTGGATTCAGAAGACATTTAAATCATAGTGTCAAGTTACCTAGAAACAATGAAAGATGTTCTATTGTTATGATATATACTACTGACGAAGACTTGGGATTAAAAGGTAAGTTTAAAGAAACCAATTATTTGATTATACGGAAGCCGTCCGGCTAGCTCAATTGGTAGCTTGCAAGTCTACTGATCAAGGGGTGTTTGTTGGATTCCCAGGCAGGGCATACTTTCGTGGAGCTTGGTGATGAAATTATTTCTACAGCCATTCTCCCTCCTACTAATGATATTTAATTATGTAGGGCAGTTGTCAGTCACTGACGAAAGTATGCGCTTCGTAGTTGGTTAACAGCTAAATCCAGAGATTTAGCCTTTCCAAAGGAGTAAGTAGGTTGACTGACTGCCATTATATGACCCATACAGTGTGTTGCTACAGCCTAAAACCCAAACAAACCATCAAACTAGTTTGATTATACAATAATTAGATACTGAGCTGATTCTATGTCTTGATGTAGAGCCTGGATATTGCTTGTTATACCTTTCTCTAAATATTTGATAAAATTGATAATTTTCTGCTTCATATTATTTTGGGTAAAGAATTTACAACTTGAAATTTTAAAGTGTTAAAATAGTTTGTGTCAGATGCTCTTAGAATCTATTTTTCTTGTGAGCAGTCCAGGGTCATCAGGACCCTCTTGTTTAATTTAACCACATAAGATACACAATTTTAATTTGTTTTATGCCTCTGGCTTTAGTAAATTAGGGTATAATTGTTTCTTTGTTCATACATTTGTTGATTCATTGTTTTGTTTGTGAGTCTGCATCTTGACTAACTAAAACTTTACGTGTTTATCCAAGATCTTCATGTATTTTCAGACATTACAATACTTGTATGTTTAACAGCATACATGTTGTTATAATTTATGACTGATATACAGTATATGTCACTTTTATTTGTGTTCATCATTTTCCTTGAATTAAGATTATGAGCAGTTATTAAAAAACACTTCAGTATGATTTCTTGATATTGATGTGTTTTTCTAGACAATGTCTTGTATGCATTATTCCACCCATAACATAGATAGTTGATGTCATTCTCTTGGTCATTCATATGAAACTGATGCTAAAAATTGTTGCCACTTCCTGGGCATGATTTAGTTTACTTTAGACTTTAATTATTGAGTATAAAATAGTAATTTATCATTTTAGATGTAACTGAAGCCAAACAGTTGGTATCTTCAATAGATGAGGAAAGATTAAAGGCTTATAGACAGATAGATAATACTGCTATATTACAACAATTTTATGATCAAGGTATGTTACATAACTAAAGTTATTATATTTTATAGTCTAAGTTTTATACTGAAGTTCAGCAGCGTGTTCAGTAACTACTGTTAGCAAACATTATGGATACGGAACAACTCAACCCGTAGATAACTCAACCCATAGTTGGGACTACTCAAATCATTAGTGAGGTATTGAGTTTTCTCTGGTTGAGTTGTCTTTGGGTTGAGTTGTCCTGACCCTAGCGTTATGGAATGTTTCAGAATGTTCAGGGTAATTGAACATGCTGCAGTGTTTAAGGGTTCTTTGCTTAAATAAAAGTTGAAACTTGGGATTTTGAAAGTTTTTATACGCCCGTTTTGAAAAAACGGTCGTATTATGTTATGCTGTTGTCCGTCTGTCCGTCTGTCCGTCTGTCCGTCCGTGGACAATTGCTTGTCCGGATGATAACTTAAGAAAGGATATACCTAGGTTCCTCAAATTTTATGTGTGGATAGCCCTTGGGTGGAGGAGGTTCCCTATTGATTTTGAGACCCCAGGGTTAAAGGTCAAGGTCACTGGGACTTAAAATAGGTAAAACTTGTCCGGACAATAACTGAACCACCAATGTACCTAGGTTCACCAAATTTAATGTAAAAGTAGCCCATGTGTCAAAGATGTTCCCTATTGGTTTTGGGGCCCCTGGGTCAAAGGTCAAGGTCACAGTGGCATCATATGGGAAAAAAACTTGTCCTGACAATAACTTAACAACCAATCTACCTAGGTTCACCAAATTTTATGTGAGAGTAGCCCATGTGTCAAGAATGTCCCCGATCGGTTTTGGGGCCCCTGGGTCAAAGGTCAAGGTCACAGGGACATCATATTGAAAAACCTTGTCCGGACCATAACTCAACAACGACTGTACCTAGTTTCACCAAATTTTATGTGAAGGTAGCCCATGTGTCAAGGATGTGCCCTATAGGTTTATGGGGCCCTAGGTTCAAAGGTCAAGGTCACAGTGGCATAATATGGAAAAACTTTGTCCGGGCAATAACTGAACCACCAATGTACCTAGGTTCACCAAATTTTATCTGAGAGTAGCCCATGTGTCAAGGATATGCCCTATTGATTTTGGGGCCCCTGGGTCAAAGGTCAAGGTCACAGGGGCATCATATTGAAAAACATTGTCCGGGTAATAACTCAACAATGAGTGTACCTAGGTTCACCAAATTTCATGTGAGAGTAGCCCATGTGTCAGGGATATACCTTATCAGTTTTGAGGAAACAGGTTGAGTTTAAACCTTCAACCAGAAGATATCAAATTACCAAGCTGTGACTTCAAATGTTCAATCAATATGTTGATAAAGTCAAAATGGCAAACAATGAAACACTTGTCCAGGCAATAACTGAACCACCAATGTACCTAGGTTCACCAAATTTTATGTGAGGGTAGCCCTTGTGTTAAGGGTATGCCCTATTGGTTTTGGGGCTCCTAGGTCAAAGGTCAAGGTCACAGGGGCATCATATTGAAAAACCTTGTTCGGACAATGACTCATCAACGACTGTACCTAGGTTCACCAAATTTCATGTGAAGGTAGCCCATGTGTCAAGGATGTGCCCTATAGGTTTATGGGGCCCCAGGTTCAAAGGTCAAGGTCACAGTGGCATAATATGGAAAAACTTTGTCTGGACAATAACTGAACCACCAATGTACCTAGGTTCACCAAATTTTATCTGAGAGTAGCCCATGTGTCAAGGATATGCCCTATTTATTTTGGGGCCCCTGGGTCAAAGGTCAAGGTCACAGTGGCATCATATTGAAAAACATTGTCCGGGTAATAACTCAACAATGAGTGTACCTAGGTTCACCAAATTTCATGTGAGAGTAGCCCATGTGTCAAGGATATACCTTATCAGTTTTGAATAAACAGGTCAAGTTTAAACCTTCAACCAGAAGATATCAAATTACCAAGCTGTGACTTCAAATGTTCAATCAATATGTTAATAAAGTCAAAATGGCAAACAATGAAACACTTGTCCAGGCAATAACTGAAACACCAATGTACCTAGGTTCACCAAATTTTATGTAAGGGTAGCCCTTGTGTTAAGGGTATGCCCTATTGGTTTTGGGGCTCCTAGGTCAAAGGTCAAGGTCACAGGGGCATCATATTGAAAAACCTTGTTCGGACAATGACTCATCAACGACTGTACCTAGGTTCACCAAATTTCATGTGAAGGTAGCCCATGTGTCAAGGATGTGCCCTATAGGTTTATGGGGCCCCAGGTTCAAAGGTCAAGGTCACAGTGGCATAATATGGAAAAACTTTGTCTGGACAATAACTGAACCACCAATGTACCTTGGTTCACCAAATTTTATGTGAGGGTAGCCCTTATGTTAAGGATATGCCCTATTGATTTTGGGGCCCCTGGGTCAAAGGTCAAGGTCACAGTGGCATCATATTGAAAAACATTGTCCGGGTAATAACTCAACAATGAGTGTACCTAGGTTCACCAAATTTCATGTGAGAGTAGCCCATGTGTCAAGGGATATACCTTATCAGTTTTGAATAAACAGGTCAAGTTTAAACCTTCAACCAGAAGATATCAAATTACCAAGCTGTGACTTCAAATGTTCAATCAATATGTTAATAAAGTCAAAATGGCAAACAATGAAACACTTGTGCAGGCAATAACTGAAACACCAATGTACCTAGGTTCACCAAATTTTATGTGAGGGTAGCCCTTGTGTTAAGGATATGCCCTATTGGTTTTGGGGGTCAAAGGTCAAAGTCACAGGGGCATCATATTGAAAAACCTTGTTTGGACAATAACTCATCAACGACTGTACCTAGGTTCACAAAATTTTATGTGAATGTAGCCCTTGTGTCAAGGATGTTCCCAATAGGTTTTGGTGCACCAGGCCCAAAGGTCAAGGTCACAGAGGCATCATATCGAAAAACCTAGTCCAGACAATAACTGAACCACCAATGTACCTAGGTTCACAAATTTTTATGTGAGAGTAGCCCAAGTGTCAAGGTTATCTCCTGTAGGTTTTGGGGCCCCTGGGTCAAAGGTCAAGGTCACAGGGGCATCATATTGAAAAACATTGTCCGTGTAGTAACTCAACAATGACTGCGCCTAGGTTCACCAAATTTCATGTAAGAGTAGCCCATGGGTCAAGGATGTTCCCTATTGGTTTTGGGGCCCCTGGGTCAAGTTTAAACCATCATCCAGAAGATATCAAATTACCAAGCAGTGACTTCAAATGTTCAATAAATATGTTAATAAAGTCAAAATGGCAAACAATGGAAATAATGCTATATTTAATAAGTAACATGAATTTAGTTCACCAAATTTTATGTGAGGGTAGCCCATGTGTCAAGGATGTTCCCAATTGGTTTTGGGTCAAAATTGGGTCAAAGGTCAAGGTCACAGGGGCATCATATGGAAAACCCTTGTCCGAACAATAACTAAACAATGATTGTACCTAGGTTAACCAAATTTTATGTGAATCAGCCCATTTGTCAAGATGTAATGTGTTGATAGCCCTTTGGTATTTTTGGTTCTGAGGCCCCAGGGTCAAGGTCACTGGAAGTTTGTATGGGAAAACTTTGTGTCGGTGATAACTCAAGCATGGCTGTACCTAGGTTTCAAAATCTTTGCTTTGGATAGCCTTCCAGTTAAGGATGGGACCTATTCTGAGATCCCGGGGTCATTGGTCAAGGTCACAGGGACTTCATATGAGATAGAACACAGCATGGACTGCACACGGGCGTATAATGCCCCGCCCAGCGGAGCTCTTGTTTTTACTTTTATGAATGAAACATATTTTTAATTTACTAAGAAACACTTGAAAGTCAACTAATATAATGTCTTAAGCCTTTCTCACTCAGTACACATGGCTTATATGGTTGGTCACCCTTGTAAACTGTGCATACACTTGGGTCATTCAAGTTTATCCATGAAAGCAGTGTATGATAAAAGCTTGGCACAGATGTCATGTTCGTGTATGATTGTATAAGGGATTGTACAAGACTGTGAGAGACTGTGTGAAACCGTATCAGAAGGTTTATACAACCAAACATGAAGTCTACTGAGCTCTACCCTGTCAATTTCTTATACAAATCGAAATTTTATGGAGCCAAGCCATCAAAATGAGTCAATTTATATCAAAAGATACACAAATGTGTGACAATTTGGGTATAACTCAAACAAAAGTCAGGAAATCGAATGTAAACCCTGTGAATGTAGAGTAAATCAAGTACTGGTCATTAAACAATTGCTTTAAAAACATGTGCAAATTGTGTTCAAATTGTGACACACCTTGCTTGATAGAGTATATCTGTGCTTTACTTGACACACTTGTGCTATATAAGTCTAACTCTTAGCAACTAATCCCCATACATGGCAGGATCCCAATATACCCATGTATAATGGAGTATACCGTATAGGAACTGTGTATCAAACCATGTTGTGTGTGAGACAGGGTTAAGTTAGACTGATGCATAATATTGTTTGATAATTGACAAGATGTTATTCTATCAGGTGTAAGTATTGTAAAGAAAGGTGAAGATTTATATGGTAAAGAAAGATTTGTATCTGATGGTTTATCTACACTAGAAGAATGTAATCAACTTATAGATCTAGCTAACGTATGTATAATACTATACTTACAGTATTAATTCAACATTTATACACTACCCACCAAAAGTTTGGAGTTTGGTTTTATATCATCAATGATAACATTATCAATAAATCATCTATATATCTTTGTTGTCTTAGATTAATGGATTTATATCTCAATTTGTTTTTGTGAATTAAAGCCCTGTGCACCTCTTTACAAAAATTCTTATGAAAATAAATATAAAAGGTCAATTTCATAATTTTTTCAGGTCAAAGTCAAAAGGATAATAGAAATAACAATCAAAATGTTCAAAATGTTTTACAAAATTCAGTAATATTTGGAATTCATTGGCCAATAAATAACTGTAATATGAATGTTTCTTGCTTTTTGACTTATGATAATTTTCATCGTAAGAATTTTTGTGAAAAGTGCCACTGGTCTGTCTGTCGAACAAGTATATTGTATATAACTATTACATACCAAACTGTGGATGACATGATTATGATCCTAATATGTAATATATGTGTTTACAATAAGTATAATGTTTTCATGTGTGAATTACTAGGGCTCTATATCGGTCAGAAAGATCGATACGATATTCGTATCGATACAAAATGATCGATATTCGATATATCATATGATATTTTAGTAGTAAATACAATGTAGAACATTTATAAAACAGCAATACAGTGCCTTTTTATTTATTTATTTTAACTGTAGTTAGCACCATACTACAGAAAGCACTGTCTTACTAATATTTTAAATGTAAAGTCTTTTGAATTTGCATTTATTTAAAGAAATATCGTTGCACGCAGTGAGCCTGGGTCTAGACATGATCTTTCTGCAGACAGGATATCTCATGAGGTTTGGTTTTAGTTAGATTAATTATTTCCAGTCATTCATATTTGCATGACGCTAAACAAAGATCGGCAAAAGGACTCGTTCAAAACTTCAGCTATTCACATGATGCATCGCCTATTACAATCAAGTTCTTTATATATTGCGGATCTGCCCGAACAAATCCGAGTGACAACTGAAAACGAAAGTTCATTTAACCGCAACAGTAACTTCCGTCAGAATGAAAAAACATAGCATGATGTAGTCGGTGTAAGACGTCTACAGAGTAGTCCAGACCGAATCGGAAGCAGTAGAAAGTTGATTTTGCGATACAAAATATCAACTGATTTGCTGGCAATGAATTTTATTTGTATGACCATCATTGATCGATATTTTGTTCGATACGGAAACGTTCGATCCGATATATCTATCGAACCTACAATACCGGTATTCGATATATATCGTATACCGGTGTAGAGCCCTATGAATTACCTACTTATTACTATAACTATACCCTATTTCTTTTATGGTAAAATCATGGATGTATCACTGGATGTAACATGTGTTTTCCTTGATTAAGTAAGCCAGGAGTCAATGTATAACTGTTATAGTCTGTTGTATTAAATGATATAATTTGTTCACATTGTCATCAAGGTCATAGATTATAATTTCAATATCATTCACAATTGATAAGTCAGGTGACATCAGTGTGCAGCCATGCAATTTCAGGTGGTGAATTGATAGTTTTGTATTTGTATCCCTTGTCCCAGGACTCCAGACTGTAAAATTTGAGATCAGACTTAAGGCTGAAAACTCATGTATATTTACAGACTTGATTTCTTTAGTAGGATCAAACATTACTCTAATGTATTGTTTTATAGAGGTATACTTGTACACTACTTATAAGTATAATAACTGAAGATAGTCCCTTTTATCAGGAAATAACTTAAGTATAAAACTGAGTGTTGAGCATAGAAATCTTTCACTTTACTCTCAAGCCCAGGTCAATGTGAACAATCTATACAAATACAGAACTAAGGTAAAAGGAAGTATTTATGAGATGATAAGATACATACATTATGTCATGTTTCTACAGCATGGTATTCTGGGTAATGGTTACCATGGACGCACGTCTCCACATACTGACAATGAACTATTTACAGGTCTAGATGTAGCTCATGCTGAGCAGGTATAATGTAATCAGTGTTTGTAATACAGGGTGAGGTGTTTCCATAGTAACGCTGTATTATTTCTATACTTGGTTGTAGTTACACATTTAGTAGTATTTTTTTTTTTGCTTTGCCTTGGTATGGTTTCAGTGTCCAACTGTCCATTGTTATTTCATAAGGAGACTTGGAGCCTGTTGTTCATGGAAATTGCCAACTAGCAATATCTTGTGCCACTGTCGTCTACAATTTAACTAATTGTTTTGCTAGCTTGCTAAGTTTTTTCATGAAAGCTAGAAATATTAGAATCTCACTGCCATATAAAATGGCTGCCATAATGTTCCTGGCTTTTTTCTTAAAAAAAAATAAGTTTATAAGCCTGCTGGTCATTGATTTTCCTAATCTTCTTTAGGAAATCTTGAGTAAAATTAGTTTTAATTTTTGGAATCTGCTGCCATAGATATGCTATGTTGTAGCAAAACAATTCCATGGAAATAACATGGATAAAAAAATGCTTTTTGAAAGTGCTATAAAGCGTCAAAAGTGGGCAACGGGCTCTTGTTTTGTAAGACTGTTTTGTCTTGTTCCTCTGTGGTGTTCAAGATAAAACAGTATTGTTTTGTTGTACTATAAATTGAACATCATGTTTATAGTCAGTGTAATAAATTATAACATGTATTTATGTATATTGTCTGCTGTAAATGTCCATGTAGTATTGTAGTATTTTACTTGCCTGTTGCTGTATCCAGATTTACGGCAGAGAATCTTTGTTTGACTGACAACCAGTCTTTTGAAAACTTCATCAGTCTCCTGTAGATTCAGAACTAAATCATTGTTTACCACTGTGAGAGGCTGTTGAAAATTTTAATCAATTATACGCTTATTGTTGGTTGACAATGAAACTGTACACAAGTGCTGTGATTATAAAAAGCTTTCTCATATACTGCAGCTGTTGTGCTAGATATTTTGTTTCAGTTGTCATTAACCTTTCGTTTCATTGCCAAGTTGACTTAGATGATATGTTTGTCTGGGGTGGATTAGCAATAAAACTTTATATATAATTTGTAAATTGGTACATTTAGGTGAAACAATCAATAAAACTTTTCATTTTTGTTCAAATTTAAAAAACTATTTAAACACTGACCGTATCATTTCCAGTTATAATTATTTAATTCAATCTTTGCTTTTTCTTGGTTATTGATCACCAAATGCAAAAATATATACCTAATTTCGTAAATAAATTTTATAGAAATATTATATATTATCTTAAGTTTATAAAATTTGTATTTTGCTGGAGTTAAGTTTGGTGGTTGACATTATTTATCAGACTATAATCTATAGTCTGCTGTGATTTTAATGCAACATTTGGATACTAAATATCCTATTGTTTTGCATTGCTTATCAGGTATACCCTAAGTAACCAATTATGCTTTAATCTTGATTTGAAAGTACTCCTTACAATCATACTACATTGTAAGACAGTTTAGTGGTAGAGGTATTTCTGTCTTTTATTTCTATTTATTCTTGTACATTTTTTTTATCAGTGTTTAATTGTTTTTCGTTCATGAAGTTTGCAGTTTTTTGTTTTTCAGATATTTTGTTACTTTGTGTCACTTTATGTTTCTTTGGTGTTTTTGTGCTTTATTCATCTTTCTGCTCTTTTCATCTATTAGCGAGGAGTAACTCTTGGTGATGGATACAGTAGTGATGATAACTTTTTTTCTAAGTTTGTCTCCCCTTATTCTGAAACTGAAAGGTTTGAAGGGCTCAATATAAGTAGAAGTTTACAGGTTTGTACCAGCTAATCCACACTTTTCTTGCATTGGGAATGAAATACAGATAAACATATTAAGAGTTGTTTCCCTTTGTTATCATAACCAGCTATGTGTTATTTCCCTTTCATTTTAATCACAGAATAGTATGATTTTTTTCTATTGTATTATTTCAGTCAGTTCTCTTTCTATCATACAAAGACTTAACAAGTTTTCCACATTCAGCTGTGTTTCATTTTCTGTTTATTCTCAGCTCACTAGTTCATTCTATCATTGTATTATTTCCTCTTTGTGATTTAACATACTGTCTGTTAATGGTCCATGGGAGATTTCATTTGAAATTGTTTGAACAATTTTGTTGAAGTTAATGCTGTTCTTTGCTTTTAGATTTTTGCTTTAGATGGTCTTTACATTAACTCAAGGGAAACAACTCTTTAAAGTAAATTAAAATATCAAGGGACACAATCCCACAATAAAGCTTTTTCATCTGCATTCATCTTACTAACCTTAGAATATTAACACAATTAAATTGTTGGAATGTTTTCGTTCAGTTTGAAATACCTACTTATTGCTCTGATCTTATTTTACTGTAATGGTAATTAGTCATTTTATAGCTTTTGTAACATATTCTATATTTGGCATGAAATTAACAATTTGTTGTCAATGTTTTACATGTATATACTTATTTAAGAAATAACATATAGTTCGAAAAAAAAACCCAAAGCACTGTTTATAATAACAATACAATGAACTAACCCACAACGAGGGATGCCCAGGATGACTTTAATATAAACAATTGTGATATGTTTTACTTGTGTCTTAGTTGTTGGTGTAATGGAAAGTGTTCTACCATAACAAGCATGATTTACCAAGTAGTGGTGGTTTATCAACCATGCTAATTTATTAGAATGAATTACACAAATTTTATTTTCAATACTGCCTACCCCTGAAATGAATTGTCTCATTTTTAATGTTTACCAAAACACCTTTTGTTTTTTGTATGCACTATACATTTGTCTATATTTTGTTGTTGAATAAATATAGGCACACATTTTGAAGTGCCAAAACTAATTATCGAGTGCTTTAGCACAAGTTATTTAATAAGCACATCAAAACAAGTGGCTTTGTTTTATTCTACCACAAACTAGAAAAACAGTATTTTATTTTGATTCTAGCATTGAAATACAGTTGATTTACGATTTTTCGACACGCGATTTTTCGAAATTTGCGGTAGCTCGACATAGATCTACGGTCCCGACATTTTCTCCTATATGTTTAATGTTAAAATTTCGCGATAATTCAACACACGATTTTTCGAAATTTGCGCTAATTCAACAACTTTTTATAGTCCGCTGAACAAAGAATCAGTTAAAAATTTATGCGATAATTCGACACGGAACTCTAGTCGCGTGTTTTTCACACCTCTGACCATCTAACTTTATCGCTATTGTTAGATTTGATAACATGTCATGACGTGTGCTTTTTACGCCCGATCGATAGTCAATTATGGATTATTATTATTGGCTTGTCTTATGAAAACAAAGGTGCAAACATCTATTGTATACCAAGCGTGATATTTCACATTTGTATGCTTGAGTGACAAAAACGTATGGCCCTTCGTCCTTATGTACTAGAGCCATTCATCGAACTTGCTTTATGCATAAGTTCTTATTTAAAGTACGTTGCTAAAATTTATTTACCGTTTACCGTATTTTATCGAAAACAGTCGTTCGAATTTATCCTCGGTAATTCAGTGAAGGGCTCAGGTCATCTGAGAGGATAGCGGAACCTGCATTCTAAAGCTATTGCGCATGCTCGGACGTTGCGTTGTTTACAAATTTATGGACGCCATTTTGTTTTTACCCATGCCGTTTTTTTATTCCTTTCTTAAATGAATTATTTTCAAGAAATATTTTAAAATGCTTTTTTGTAATTCATTTTACAATATCAGCGGGGGTGTAGGGACAATAGCCCCCATAATAACACAAAATTATCAGCACTTGCCTAGCGCCTCTGTTCATTTTTATATTAACTTCCAGGGTCCGCTAAATAAGATGTGCTCTGACGATAGAATACAAGTATCAAGCTATACAAGAAGTTGTCACCGGTCCCAAGCCCGTATATGAAAAAAGGGGGGAGAGATAAAAAACAAACACAAAACTAAATTTTATTTTTAAACATATTTTAAACAATACATACACGTACATTAACAACAAAACATATTTGTCGTATGATAAGCGTCAATTCACGAAAGACAACTGCGAGCATAAGTAATTATCACGATGCAATTATATTACGGACAACACCGAAAATCACGGTTTTACGATTATACGAAATCGCGAAAACTCGACATATTTTGCCGTTCCCGAGGTATTTCGAATTATCGTAATTGGACTGTATTAATGTTTCCCGTTAAGTTCTATGAATGAGGGCTTAACTTTTAAGAGCTGTATATGTGTTCAATATTTAAGTATAGATGATGTTATGTTAGATATAGAGTGAAAACACACCTGCCTATGTTAGAATATCCTTGTACTTGTATGATTGCTTGTGACTGTCTTTGTATATATATTTGGTTTGTTTTCATTGAACTGCACTCCCCACTATAAAATTTATGCATCTGTTGCAAACATTGTTTTAAAAATATGAAACATCAAGACAAAGAGCTACCACGTCTGACTGAAACATCATTGAGCGACTGTTCAATCATGCACCAGAGGTCAGTTTAACATTGTGGCTGCAGTGTGTCTGCTGTGGGTTTTTCACCTTTTATTAAGTTGTTATTGAATTTTATGAAATAAAGGTTAAAAAGGTTTTATTAAATGTTTTAAGTTGTTTAAAATATGTATATTAAAACTTGTTTATAAGATATCTTTATGTTGGTACAGATTGTGTATGATATCTCATGGACTGAAAACATTCCAACAAAACAAGTTTCACTGTGTTTTTAATGCATGTTTAAACTTTAAATTTGCATCCTTCAAACACTAACATTAAAGATTACGAGTACATGTAAATGTTTTAGGTAATAATTTATATTAATTTACACTTTTCCATGAATAAGACATTTTATTGCTTGCTTTGGCTATATGCCTTCCTATATCAAATATGTTATGAATGTGTTCTTGCTCATTTAAATTGACAACAAATTTAAGTTGGAAATTATATAAAATCGAACTAATATTAGTGAGTCTGCAGTATGTACTAGTGTGTAAAAAGCTAATATGTTTAAAATTCTTGTTGTAAATGGAATGATATTATAACCATGTTTGCTTCTTTTAAAATAAATGATTTATATTTTGAATGATTACTTTGTATATTTTATTATTGTAGTAATATATGAATAGGTAAAGAATGAATACTTCAAACCTTAGTATGTTGTTTATATCATAAATTTGATGTAAACTTTCAGTTGGTTACAAGTTAAAACTAATAATGCTATCGATGTTTACACATTTCAATATCCGATTGTTAGAAGTTTCAGTCAAGATTGGTTAAATTATTCTCAGACTTTCCATTAAAAGCACACTTATACTAACAGTTTATGTATTTAATATGTATACTTGAAATACTGTAAATGTTGTTTGATAAGTCTTGTAAGGTGTTTCTGATGATTTATTTATTTTACTACAGAGATTCTTTGTTTTCTTACTGATAAATTATATATGATACTTTTCTTAATGATTTTGATTCCAATGTTGTTAACAATAACTATTGAAGAGTTAATGGTACTTTTAATTACTACATATTTATATATTAATATGTATTATAATTTTATATTATAAGTATTCAATGAGGCAAGTTAAAATGTCTTGTAATTTTCACTCTAATTAAGATATTATTTATATTTCTGTTCAGCTGATGAAGGAGAATATAGCTTCTGCAAGCACGGTACAGTTACTGCTAGATGTCAGTGAAAATAGTCGTCTTTTAGTGGAGAAATATTTCAACTTAACTAAACCATTATATTTTGATTATACACATTTAGTATGTAGAACAGCTCTAGATGGTAGGTTCCTTATAAATTCATTGGGTTCATACAAACTTAAAAAAAATCATGGAAAATGAGATTTTTCTGTAAAAATCATGGAAATTTTGATTTTAGGGAAAATATCATGGAAAAAATCATGTAATTCTGGTATTCAAAATCTGTATGAACCCTGGATAAATACATTGTATCATATGTCATAAGGCAAAGTCTTTATTATTTCTTACTTGTGTAAATATTCCAATCATTCTTTCAGTAAAATATACATTTTATATAGATATTAGATAACCATTCTTGACTATGGTCGGCATGTTAGCCAACTATTGAAATATTAAATATTAAATCTATAACTGATATATGATCATTCATGTCACATAAGTTCAATAGCTGTTAAATTTTTATGTTATTTCTTATTCTTATGACCACAACACAAATATTCTTATAAAAGTATGCCTCCTTGATTTGATAGATATAGCTGATTGGAAATAAAACCATTGGTTAACAGCAGGGCTTAAAATAAGAAAAAACTGGACTTGATTATATTTCAACTTGCAAAATTGATTAATCACTCACATTTTTTTCTCAAAATTTTAATAGCATACAATCATACTTACTATTCATATATGCAATTATGCAATATAAATACAAAATAGTACTATCTTAAACTATGGATAGAACAAGGGGATTATTGTGGAATAGACAAACAATATCGTACATGTTTTTATTGTGAATCCTTAATTGATACTAGCGATCTATCTTGCTGTTTCAATGCTGATTTGAGCCTCATTAGTTAAACCAGTAACATTTTTGAGTCAATTTCAAGTCATAAAAATTACAATTTTCAAAATCCCCCCACATTTCGCAAGTATGCGAGCTAAAATTTGAGCCCTGGTTAACAGAGATGTGGCTGTGTATAGATTGACATAAAAAATACTGTGCATTTAAAACTGTTCAGTAGTGAAGTCAGAGTACATGGTTTGTATCAGATTGTGTTTGTCTCGATTAAGGCTCATTGAAGATGATTCTTATTAAAAATATTAGTAACTTAACTTGTCAAATTATGTATCAATAGTTATAGATTTATATATCCAGTTAAATAGTTTATATTATTATCAATATAACAACATTGTACTCTACTATAAATTCTGTTATATTATATTATATTATACTGTTCTATTGTGTTGTATTCTAGTTGATATAGATTCTAGAGAAGCAGATTTAAGTCATCCTGTACATTCAGATAATTGTATGATACAACCTGATGGTTCTTGTATTGTTGATCCATTAGCATATTCTCAAAGACATTATAGGTAAGACAACATAGATCATTGGTTTGTTTGTTTGGTCATTCCTTTATTCTGAACAAAATAAATATTGGAAAAAGTAGTCTAACTACAAATGTATTTGATGAATTTTTATTCTGAACAGGCATTTTATATAAGGGGGATTTGTAACCACATAGATTTACATCAAATTTCACTGTCGTTGCTATTATTTCGTCTCTTAGGGATAACAAGTATTACAAGTTTAAATAAAGATATTCACATGAACTTTTGTACTACTACGATTAAAATTAACATAAAGGTTAGAAAAAATGTGTTTCTAGATCATTTTGATGTCAATTATGCTCATGGACAGTTTCACAAAATTATGCATTTTTCCGCCAAGCCGCCATTTTCAGTCCTAATTTACATCCCCTAGAGTCTTATTTTTGGTCATAATCGCAACAAATTTGGTAAAAAACTTCAGAAAAATTCACAAGTTGCATGGAAGAAATGTACAAAAACATAAAGTTTCAAGTTTTAAAACTCTGGAATAGTTTGTACAGTCTGCTCCTGCCAGTTATAGATAGTAACGACCGTGAATATTCAAAAAAGTACTTTGTTGCAAATCCCTGTTATATAAAATCCTTGTTCTGAATTATCTTGAGCCTGAACTATCAATGTTTTCTCTGATCAACTATCATTTAACTTCACTGACTGTCTTGTTGTTATATGTTGAAAATTATTACAGTTGCTCTTAACTTTTATCTTTGATTAATGACCTAACTCTTAATAACAAACTTTAATTCACTGATCTGTAATAAACTATTTTGTTTAACAATATGAGAAATTAGAATTAGATATTGTGGGAAAATACTTACTTTAAATATTTCACTTTTATACCATTATATAAGTCCAGGGTTTTCAGTGACGCAGAATTCCTGGGCCCCTAACACAAATTTTGATCCAGGGACCCATGATATAGCATAGCCTGTGTCCCCTGGTAACTATTGGTTACACTTGACTTATATCAGCAAACACTATTACTATAGCATCAGGTAGTTATTTGGTACTGTGACACACTCATGTTCTATGTAGTATTACATTGGTTGACATTAAAACAATCACTTTTTTCAGTACTTGCAAGAAACAATTGCCAATTATAGATCTAAATGTTCAAACTCTATATTTCAGTGCTATAATGTACCTGAATGATGATTTTGAAGGTGGTGAATTCTTCTTTGCCCATAACAACAAATCTGAACAAGTAAGTTTACAGTGCCAATTTACCAATCTACTTAAAGTAGAGCAAACAATCTCTCTAGCAAGATGAGATAAATATCTAAAACCCCAGACACCTGGGTAAAAGAGATTTAAAGTCTGATTACATAGCAAAGTTTGAAAGCCACAAATTCAATGCTTGGGTGGAAGTTTTCATGAGAATTCCGGATTTCAAGATTTTCAACCCCTCTGAAGTCCCCTTATTCAATATAAAACTGTAACCATGCTGAATTTTACATTGTGAGAATGTTTTAAATTTCTTATTCTGACTTGTAAATGTATTATGTTTTTTTTAGGTATCACTTAGTCCTAAATGTGGTAGATTGGTTGCGTTTAATGCTGGAGAGTATCATGGTGTAAAAGCTGTAACCAAGGGTAAACGTTGTGCTATAGCCATGTGGTATACACATAAACTAGATTTTATAGAAGTGTCTAGATTACATGCTCAAAGAACTCTAGATAAACAATTAATAGATGACACTAATACATTGGAGGATCATACAGAGAGTGTGGCTGAGGTTGATGATGATGATTATGTTGATGATGGTGATGATGATGATGATGATGACAGTGAAGAAGAGAATCATGATGAATTATGATAACTGTTGTATGACAAACAATATACTCTATAACTTCATTGATTTAATCACATTAGCTTTATTTTCATAATAATAAGTGAATTTTTGAACTTGGCATGTCAATTTAACAAAAGAATAGTCTATTGTCAAAAATAGGGATGGATAAAAATATTTAGAAATATTCTTTTATTTTCTATATAAAACAGTAATATCTACAATCTTATTCCCTGAGTCATGCATACTGAATATTTAATTTTGTTTTCACGTGAATAAATATTTTGAAACTGCTACCCATAATGTGCCTCCCCCACATACGGACAATTCTGAAATTAAAATCAAAATAACAGGCCATGTTTTGAAATATGATTTATACACACTATTACATACATACATACATATGTATATAAAGGATGAAAACTTGGGTCAATGTAGTTGTATGTGTATATTGGTACATATTAGATCACTCATTTACAGTGATATGAATTATTCCTGGTGAATATCCTTTTACATTGTTATATGATTGTTGACTTTTATATTGCTGCATTGCCAAAGAATAAATAGACTTATAAACTTTTTTTGTAAATATAGTCACTTTTACATATTGTACTTATTTATTGGAATTGCTTTTAGAACATTTTAGAACAGTTTAATTTTTGTTGTACCATTTCTTGCTGTTTTATTTAGAATCTGGAGTCTATAATTGTTGTCTTGTTGCTATAGACAACCAGTATGTCAATTAGGCTACTAAACACTGCTTTATCTACTCCCATTTTTACTACAATGTAGCTTAAAAGGTATTATGTAGAATCAAAACAGTTGGTTAGCTTGTGTTCATTTTTTGTTATAGCTTTTAAGTTTTGCATTTTTATATATATTTTTTATGTGCCATTAACTTAATTCATGCACTTGATATATTGCTGGACACATTTTATGACTGTATTATACAAGTTATCTTAGTATTCAGATAAAGAATTAGTGAAGAAATGTATTACATTTTGTACCATAGGTGTTCTACAAATACTGCATTTTATTCATTAAAGTGATTTTATTCATATATCCAGGTTTTTTGTGATTAATTTACATCTTGATCTATTGTTTTGTTAGAATTTGACTGTTAGTTACTGGAATATTCCCTGTGTTTAATATTTTTTTGTTAATTTCCAAAATTAATTGTGGAACATTTTATATTACTAGTGCAGTATATAGGTAGTGTTATTGTAATTTTTATTGAAGTTGTATTTTGAACTGCTTTATTTCTATGTAGGTTAAAATCATGATTATAGACTATTGTAACTTATGCAACATACTTATCCACGCTACTATGGAGCCCTTATTTGAAATTGTGCTTTGAAATCATTATTTTTGTGTGGATTGCATATAACATGTAATATGTACTTGTATATTCTTTATTTAAATATAAGTTGGGATAAAAATTGTCATATCTTTTCAGTACATGTTTTCTGTGTGTCACTGATAGTACCATAAAATGTTAGTTAAATGATTTATTCTTATTATAATTTTTGGTTCATTCTTAAATTAATATTTGGTTTATTTTAACATTATTAACTTAAACTTAGATGGCTGATAGATTGATTTCTTTACAATACCTCAATGATACATTGCTTCAGGTATATTAGCTGTTGTTAAGCTTTGGGTATATTTATACTGTTTTGTTCTTATGTCCCTTGTACATTTATTTGCATATATGTTGATGTTTGGAATTTACTTGATAATGTTTGACATGAACTCTTTTCTCTCATATTTATGTAAAAGAACCATTTAATATAGATATATTTTAAAATAAGTAAATTATTCTGTAACCAATAACCCTTGCCAATTAATGAACCAATTTATATTGAATACATCACTCATTCATTTAACATAGAGTATGTTAATCATATCATGAATTTTCTATATTAAAGACTGTGATAAGTTTTTATATTTAATTGATGAAACATGTTATCTTGTTAGAAAATATTTTATTCAATCATTTTACCCTACTGATGAAAAGCAGTAAAAATTGATTGATGAAGGGGACTCGTAAGTGATCAATCTAAGTTGTAAGAAATCGTTTCACTATCAAGCTAAAATAAATAGAATAAATTAATACTCACTGAACCTTCATTATCAGTAACAAATGCAAGTTATGTGTTTGATGTTGAAACAAGCTGCAGATTTCATGATGAATGTTAAAACTATGATCTTTTAATTGTTAGTTCTCCTATTGACCACATAGAACTGGGGCATTAATATGTAGACATACCTTTTTATGTGTCTGTTACCTTGCCAAAGATGTCATCATTTTTTTGTTATTCAGATATATACCCTATGTATGTAATGTTCATTTGATGTTTAATTTTCATAGATATTTTATGATTTTGTAGTTAGGATTATAGCATATTTTACTGTGTTCCGGTGAACCATAAATCATAAAAATTGTGCCATATGTTCATTTTTACTCCATTTGTGCCAAAATTATGTCAAAATCATTGACTGATCAATTTTTAATTTGTGATATTTATTCGCACTGAAAATGTTAATACTTTTTTACTTGCATATTTGTGAATGTACTGATTTTTTACAGCTTTATGCTTCCTTCTCTGAAGATTATTTTATGTGTTTGTCAATGGTTTCAAGATATGATTAGATACAGTTCGAGAATACAAATACAGTACCCTGCTAATGTTCTTGGAAAAATGAAATGTTTAGGAAAGCTGATCTTACATGCTGCTAGTAATTTTACTATAATAAAAGTTTATTCATGAAACATAATTTGAATCATTGATATCAGTAAACTGATATATGCTTTTTGGATTTTTTAAGATAGATCTACATGTATGTACCTTTTTGATTCGGATAATCGGAAGCAGTTTTTCCTTAATATCATATCAAAGGAATTGTATAATAAATCTTGTAAACATTGGTCTGAAGTAAACATTGGTCTGAAACAAGGTATACATAAATATATAACAGCTTAAGTTACATTAACAATTACAGTATCATGTTAAATTTGGTGGTGATGTCATGTAGGGGTCATGTATTCATGCCCAACATGAGTATTTAGTATTAGTATTGTTACATGTAAAGATAATAAGAGCTTGGTTTGTTATACCCCCGCTTCGAAGAAGAGGGGGGTATACTGTTTTACCCTTGTCCGTGCGTGCGTCCGTCCGTCCGTCCGTTACAAAATTTCCGTCGCAGTTTTCTCAGCAACTATAACATGCAGCAGCCTAATACTTTGCTTCATCCCATAGTCCCATGTGGTGTAAAGCGATTTCATGCTCCTTGCTCATCTACTTCCTGTTTGTCGCATATTTTTAGATTTTTGCGGGGGTATCACTAGTGAGCAGGGACCAGGAAATTCGCCGAAGTCAATCGGTCCAAAGCCGTCCGAGTACCGGATACGGGTTTTAACGTGTACCGTACGGACCCGACCGTTTACTGTACTTTATTCACGACCATGTTAGTACTTATCTTTTGCTCCCTTTTATTAGGAATGCATACGATACATTGGCATTGTTTGTTTAAATTTTTACAAAACTTAACTTCTATCTAGCATAAAACCGTGTTTTCCGAAATTACTCCCCGCAATCGTCGTTCAGTTCAATAAACAGAACTTGAAAAAGGCTGTTTCATCTAGTTCTAATGTTGTTGGAAAACTCCGTCATAATGTGGGGGGAATTATTTTAACTGCGCATGCGCAAAAAACGGGTCCAAAGTTAATGTCTCTCATTTAAGAATCGTTTGCAAACGTAAAATAATGATAAGCTTTTTTAATTACACACGTAGATTAAAACGTTTCTCAAACGAAGTGACGATTTAGCGTGGGTCTCGAAAATGTATGACATCTCATCACAATGGTTCAAGCGGTTTCGTTTAACACAAAAGATTATCAAATCGTGCATAGTACACCTATTTATAGATAAATTAATGACAAAACTGTTCGTTTTGAAAATTATTTTCGTTGAATTTACCAGTTCATTGTTATTGTTATGATGTCTATAAATAGTAACAAGGAGATGATAAAAACTACAGGTAACCGTTTGCTGGTTGGCAAGAAATGATAGCGAGTAAATACAATGAAAACACAGTAAATATAAAATTGCAATTACCAAGTCATTTGTCATCAAACAATTAAGTATTTTATATCACTAGAAAGGTCTTGAAATTCATATTTTGAATATTTAAAAGTTATTTGTCAAAAATGAATTGTTTTTTATAAGCGAGTGTTTAAACCTAGTGCTTCAAACCGGCAAGAAGATAGACAAATGATAGTTCAAATGACAGGTTTAAATCACCTCGTATATTTTTTTTAAATCAAAAGTTTGGCAATTTTTTAAAAATATGAATTTCAAAAGCTTTCTATCAATATAAATATCATAAAAATCGGCCAAAAAATAAAAAAGTTATCTTGATTTAAAAATTCTGCTGCTATCAAATGTATGTAAACTTTGGTTTCTTTCTGCCAAACAGTAAATCAGCCAAAATATAGGTAGCATGTGCTTGTGACGTCATCCGTAAACTGGTCCTTAATCATTTGTTCATCAAAGAAGAGAGAAGTGAGGTTGAATTTTGATCATCAACAACTGTACCTTCGATTTATAAGAATTTGCGTAGATACATGTCCTAAGATAATTTCTTATTATGCACACCTCAATTTAAGACGTAAAAATAAATCAGAGACATAGATCTAATTCCCTGAATAAATCAAGAATCAAGTCAAACAAATTAAAGATTAAACGAATACCTCAATCAGGAATTGACAACAAAAGCAATTAAATTGTTTTCTTTAATTATTCATAAAACATTCTTTACAAAACATTATTGTTTTTAACAAGTTTACAGGTTTCAAAAAGACCGATTGAAAAACGTAATCGGTTCGATGGACACTATTAAAGTAAGAACATATTCTTCTGCTGTTCTTCAAATTAATCGAGTGCAAATCAAGCGTACCTTGCTGTGCTCGATCTTAAAAAAATATCACTGCGTCAACCCCCGATGATACATGTAACCATGGATACATATACAGGGTCCTTGATATAACCTATGGACAATTAAGCAGGATATTACTGCAATAAACAAGTGGGTTTATTCAACTGATCGATGTATGATATCATTTTATCAATACGTTTTCTTGAAAATTATGAAAATTAAAGGTTTGAGGTCAAATTTTGCGAGTTTTTCCCGGACCGATTTTTTTACGGATTTTGAAATCTCAATCGGTCCAAAATGAAAAAATCGGTCCGAAAACCGAAAAACCGGCGATTTCCTGGTCCCTGCTAGTGAGCATTAGCTCACAGATTTACTTGTTCATCATATCATACAAGATAGATCTGACTGTATTAAACATTTTTATTTCTTGTGTTCAATTATAGAATATGTATTCAGAATATACATGTTTTATATGTAAATATTAAATGCTTGATTCAATAAAGAAATTTATACATTTCAAACTGTTTTCTCATTTTATTATATTACGTCATACACTTGTTCCTTGTTAGACTATAGGTGTCTTAAGTTTATTTCCTTTTACAGTTAATCAAAGCATACATCATTTTAATCATTATTAGATCTGTTTCCAGGATACAGATTATCATTGCTAGATTTTGTTCTTTGTTCCGTCTCATGGGTATACATCCAATTTTAAATACAGACATGCATATTGAATAACATATCATTTTAGTTTATAAATATATACATGTTTATAAATATATTACATAAACATGTTAACTTTTATGCAGACAGTAACATTGAAGAACAAGACTTCCGTGTTTTATATGACCATGATATTGAACCACTTGGAATCCATCAGTGGAATCTGGTGTGGGCGTCAGCTGTCGCTACTGCGACTTGAGAACATTCATGGCCAGGCCTTTAATCTACAAGGAATCTCTAAAGCTCTCAAATATTTTTTTATTTGTTAAGGTAAAACTCAGTACAAAATAATGGGCTCGTTCCTTAATCAGTCCGTATATATTTTCTACCTTACAAACAAGTATTACTGAATTGTCTTTTGTATACATATGTTGTTAGACACTAATTCTTCTTTGACTTTTCAAACAGGAACAAATTCAATGCCTCCAGTGCTTTGATTTAAAAATGTGAAGATACTCATTTAAAAACAAACCATTTGCTATTATAAAATTCTTGCATGCAGTATTTTTTCAATTTGTTCTCCACAACAATTGAACTGCATTTTACAAATTAACTAGAAAAAATTAATACCTTTATTTTGCCCATGCATGTTATAGTTTGTCTTGTACATTAAACTTTAATTCAGTTGCACTCTTATTAGAAAATAGAGTAATTAGTTTACACAATGTTATATAACAATATTGAACCAACATAAGAGAGTCTACATTAAGAGAGTGAACATTAACCTGGTATTCCACCATTGGGATTTCCCCATCCTCTTCTATACGGAGATAGTTTTCTGATCAATGCTAGCAATCTAATGTTGATGTCACTATCATTAGACAGAGTATCCCCTACATGTTTATTGTCTGTATTTAAGTGATCTAACATCCTGTTGACATCTCTATTGCCAGCTATACCTGGTTGTTTTACCTCATCTCTTACATTCATGTTATTCTCAATGTTACTTGATATCTTGTCCTGACTTTCTCTACTTGGTTGAGGCTTGTATTGTTCCTGATAAATACTCCTTATTAATATATTTATCAAAGTATCCTCATCAGATGTTTTGTCTATATCAATGTTCTTGTACTTGTAGGTTGGTCCTCTTCTGTCCATTACAGAAGCTGAAATATCAGAAATATTTTGAACTTAGTATTAAAGCAGTAGTACATGTAAATTGTATTATTTTTATCTTATTCTTTTACACAGGTTATCAAAATTCTCTAACTAAATTTATTTCTAGAATGTTGAAAGCCCTTGTGTACAAGAATGAGTTCACTCATACTATTTATATGATATGTTCAGTTTGCTCCTATAGGACAGTCTATACTTGGAACAGTCTTCAAATTTATTCAGTGAGTGGTCAGACATTCTACCAACATTTTACAGCTTTATTTTCCTTATTTGATAAGGAATTTTTGTTTTTAAATTGTTTGTTTATGAATTTTGACCGAACGAAAGATTACTGAACTTACAATTTTATATATTTTGATGTTCATGGGCATTTTGCCTAAAAATATAAAAATATGACCAAATATTTGTGGTTTGGACAAAACAAGCCTTTATCTTGACGTCAAAATTACGTTTTTGACGTCATACCGATAATACTTGAACGCATAAAGCGAAAAAATCGTCAAACAACTTACAAGTTTTAACAACTTTCTGATGTTGCCAATTCGGAAGTTGTTGTCTCTTTCAAAAGTTAACGAGAAAATGTATATTTAATCTGTTTAGGTGGTAGATAATGATGTAAGCTTTAAAATGATGTATAATTTGTTGTTGTGGCGCAGAAAACAAATCTAGCAACACATTATGGACGTTTTCTTACCATTGTCGACTGACGTAAAAAGTGCACGCGGTCGTCATGTTTACGATGTCATGGTAACATTATTGGCAATAATGACGTCAAATAAAGTGTAGATCCTAATCGGAGATATCTTCAAGATCACAATGGTACCAAAAATTATATGCAAATCTAAAAAAAGAACCAAAAGTACCATTCCACATTAATTTTTTTATTTATTATTCTACAATTTCATAATGGACTGCATATTTGAACATGCCATCAATATTTTTTTGGTTCAGTAAACTTTCGTTTGGTCAAAATTCATTTTGCTCGACGGAATGTCCATGGTAAATTGATTTTAGTAGTAAAAACTGATTTAGAATTGTAAAACTTTTATACATACACAGTAGATTGATACAATTGTGGTACCAGGTTTTGTTTTAAGTACGAATATTTTGATATTTGGCTAGTTCAAGTATCAATCACAAAATGTTTCACATTCTTAGAAAAAAGTGCTTTTGAGCGCCCCAAACTTTTTTATGCTGAATTACAATATGGTATACATGTATTGCAAAGGCAACATGTACAACCCCAACTCATATTTCATGTCTTTGGTGGCTCTGGACACTGCAGACTGTCTTTTGTATTATAGACTACATAGAAGCATACCTGAGTAAGATAATACGAGTGTAGTTGGTAACAATAAAACAATCCACATCTTCATTTTGATCTACGAGAACTCAATACACAGTATAGATGAAACAATTCAAAACTGTATTTATTCCAAAACAACTTTGTAACATAGAAATGCACTGAACAATCTACTTGTAGACTGAAAGTATAAAATTTATGTTATGATTATTTATGGCGATTTGTCCAAAGCTTTCAGTCTATTTTAGAAGGTAAAGACAAACAATGGTTATATATTCACATAAAAATGTACGATGTTATCATTTAGTACCTGTATTACATCAACATTAATTTGAGATATTTCTATGTAAGGAAGTATTCATTATACAAAGATAAACACCATCGGTCAGTACAAGTTTATCTATATATAAGAAACTTTTCAAATATTTTCTGACATGTAAACAAGAATTTAGTTCCAAACTAATTTTATTGTAAAATATTTCCCTAGGGAATTCTTTAACTGATAAGTATAGATTTTACACCCGGCTCTTTTCTTGACTGATTTGGTATTGTTGAAGCATACGAGGGATTATCCAAAAATTTGTGGACTTTTTTTTGTTGCGCAAAATATATTTGAGATATTGATTTGAAATTCATACACTGCTTAGAAGAAATATAAACAAATAAACACGAAAATATCAAGTTAATAGCTTGTTTAATTGCAAAAAATCAAGTACATTCATCAGCAATCAATATGAGAAACAAACAACAGATATACAAAAAGCAAATGAAACTGTCAAATCTTTGGAGAAAACATGCAACCAATTAAAAGGGACTATCAAAAGTCTAGAAAATGACAAAACGAATATGAATGATAAGATCTCTGATTTAGAGTTCAGATCAATGAGGGAAAACCTAATTTTCAATGGTGTACGAGAATCGACATCAGCTACTGAAAACTGTGACGAACTTATCAAACAATTCATAAATGCTAATTTAAAGATCGATGCCTCTAATATGACATTCGATCGTGTACATAGACTTGGGAACGACAAATCAAAATCTCCCAGACCTATAGAAGCAAAATTTCACTACTATCACGAAAGAGAAATGGTTCGCTCAGCGTCATATCAGGACGACATCGATGATCATTTAAAACACAACAATCTAGGTGTCGGGGTACAACTGCCAAAACAATGGCGTGATTCACGTAAAGAGCTATACCCAGCAATGATGCAGGAAAAAACGTAATGAACATAATGTCAAATTCGTCAAAAAATCAGTTATTTGTAAATGGAAGACCATACCAACCACCATCAACAAGCTCTACATAGGGATGTCAACCGGAGCAAATACATATCGTATCATGGAATATTCATGGACTAGTTAGAAATATTAATGACATAGATTTTTTAAACATCATTTGTTCTAATGACATAATGTTTTTATCAGAAACTTGGATCTCATCAAAAACTTGTTATAATTTAGAAATCTAAGGTTATTGTTTTAATCATTTATACGGCAACAAATCATATAATACCACAAAAGGTCGCTATAGTGGAGGTATTTCTATATATTATAAACAGTGCTTAAAACACAAAATAGATATTATTGACAAACAACAATGTGGTATTGTATGGTTAAAACTTTGCAAATCCTTGTTTGATTATGACAACGATGTTTATTTATGTAATACTTATATCACACCATAATATGAAAAAATCTCCAAACACGACTAATTTTAAACTCGTTTTATTTATGACGACGTTATATCACACCATGTAATTCTAACGTAATCAATCAAAATGAAGTCGATATATTCGAAACAATAGAATCAAACATTGAAAAATATCATTCATTAGGTAATGTATTAATATTAGGCGATTTTAATAGTAGGACTTCCAATCATCCTGATTACATAATATATGACAATTATTTAGATCAAAACGTGGTTGGATCAAATAATAATATTTACATTAAACCGAGAGTAAATAAAGATCACGTGATCGACAATTATGGTAAACGCTTACAAATGTGTAAGAGCGCAAATTTACTCATAGGTAACGGCCGCTTACATGGCGACAAAAACAAAGACGAATACACATACTATAATAGAAACGGCGCAAGCATAATCGACTATGTCTTATTAAAACATGAAGACTTTAAAGACACAACTTATAAATCTTGGACATCAAAAGAAAATTGTAGTATAGGGGTTACATCATAATAAATTCATGACTTTTTCGTGTTTGCTGCAAGTAAAAATAAATTCAGGCCCATGCATAGTTATTGATAATGTTACTATAGTGCGTACAAAAAAAACAAAACGTGTTTTGGTAAACATTAGAAATGAGACAATTCATTTCAGGGGTAGGCAGTAATGAAAATAAAATTTGTGTAATTCATTTTAACAAAATTAGCATGGTTGATAAACCACCACCACTTGGTAAATCATGCTTGTTATGGTAGAACGCTTTCCATTACACCAACTACTAAGACACTGTAAAACATATCACAATTGTTTATTTTAAAGTCACCATGGGCATCCCTCGTCGTGGGTTAGTTCATTGTATTGTTATTATAAACAGTGTTTTGTTTTTTTGTACGCACTATATAGTACTGTATTTGTGGATATCTCTGACAAAATTGAGAAAGTAAATTTTTGCGGCGCCTGGTTCCAAACTGTTTGTCATTCAGACAATATTTCCACCATTTTTTTAAAACAATGAATAAAATATTAATTTAGCAGACAACATTTAATTGAGCATACGACAGTTTTCTTCGTAGCTGGTTTACGATTAGACATACGTAATGCATAGGGAAATATTTTTCTATTCACAATTCCATCGATATTTGTCAATGGATTTCAACAAAAATTTCACAGAAGTATTGTCATCAAGTGCCTTAGTGTAAACCAAATCCTATTTATCGTCCATATATGGGTCACATATGGCTTTTCAAAGAGAATGAGAACTTATTACTGTCACTCGGGCGTGGGTATCCGATGTCTCACCGTTTGTGTCGGCAGACTTTGATCGTTTCAGTTGAATCAAGATTTTAACTTAAACTCAAACAACACAAAAATGAAGTCAATTAGGTCCAGGCAAGTTTTTTACTGTTCGATACAAAGATCCATATATATAAACGTTACATTTGAACTAGGTTCATGCACTCATTGCAGGGCCTCAATTATTATATCCATTCTACGTGACACACTGAGATTCTACTGTTATATCTAGCCACGAAAAAGCATGCAATACATGTGTCAAACTTTATGATAAGTTGTGTCTTTAAAAGTGCGTTCAACAATTCGAGATATTGTCTCCAAATGAACACTCAGACCATTGTGCATTAGTTTTATCTTTAGCGCGAAAAAGCCCGCCTAATACATCACGTGACCAACAATCGCCCGATACACAATACGTAAAATGGGACGACTCGATGGTCGATTTATTTAAACAAAATATATTGGCTAATAGCGACACTCTACGACAGCACTCTGATAATATCTACAATTGTAGTATTGACGTAACCGTCGAATCATTCACTAACTTTATGCAAAACAACACATTTAACACATTTGGTAAACATCGTACGAATCGTTTAAATTATAGAAAAAACAACATTGATAAAAAGAAATGGTTTAATAAAGAATGCTACAAAGCAAGGAAGCAATTTAACTTCGAAATAAGGAACCAGAAAAGTTGAATTTGTAATTAAAAAACGAATATACACTAAAATAAAACGAAAACACAAAACCAATTTTAATAAACAAGAAGGCATTCGCATATCGAATCTTGCAAAAAATGATTCAAAATCCTTTTGGAAAACAATAACAAAATTCAGCCAACTCAGACGATCTAAGTGTAAATGACATGTACGTTCATTTCAATAATCTTTACGGTACATCACCTCATATATCTGAAACACCGCACGATTCTGAAGCTGATAGTACTACTGATACATACCTAGACTCAGACTTCACATATGCAGAAGTCAAAACAGCTGTTTTTTCACAATCTAATTCAAAAAGTCCGGGCTCAGATAACTTAATATCTAAAGTGTTAGAACAGTCTTTCGATATAATTTCACCTTTTTTAATTAAGTTATACAATAAAGTATTAAATGATGGCGTTTTCCCAAAAGGGTGGGAAACTGGTATCATTATACCAATATTTAAGGGAGGCAACTCCAATGATACTTCGTGCTATAGGGGGATCACATTGAATGATATTATATCAAAAATATATTCTAAACTCCTTACGAACCGATTAACGAATTGGTCAAACATTAATAATAAAATCATTATCTTTATCAAATAAACAAAAATTATATGTATTTCTTGACTGGGAAAAAATGTTTGATACAATAAATCGATCATACTTGTGGCAAAAATTAATCGATGAAAATCTCAGCACAAAATTCATTAAATCTTTAAAATCCCTATACAATAACGTAACATCGTACGTTCGGTACAACCATGAAAATTCAAACTCAAGTCAAATATAGGTGTTAAACAAGGAGACTCCTTGAGTAGCGTATTATGCTTATTTTTTCTTAAGGATATACTAAAAACATAAATAATAATGTCAACGGCATTATCGAATATTTATGCTCCTATTTGCAGACGATGCAGTTGTTTTTTCACACGACCCTACAACATTACAATTAATCCTTAACGACATTATAAAAACTACTGTAACAATTGGGCTTTACGTCTGAATACAAACAAAACCAAAATAATGATATTTGAAAATGGACGACACACTAACTATGACTTTTTTATTTACAATAATAAAATTGAAATTGTAAAATCATTTAAATACTTGGGTGTTTACTTATAAAATCAAAGCACTGGAGTGCTGGAGGAACGATGTCCTGAACTTATTTTTTTGGTTAAAGAATATATAATCATGTATATTACCTGTTAAATAATGTATTATGTATCAATTAACAGAATTTAACTAAAGGATAGCACTAGACTTCTCAAGTGGTTTGCTCATGGCAAGGTTTATCTTATTTTATCAAACAAAATAAACCAGTTAAAGAATTAATTTTCATCAACACATTTTAGGGTCATGTACAGCAGCCATCACACCAAACCAAAGATTATTCTGGACTATTTTCTTTAACCACAAGGAGCTGACGACTTCTCATTTTTGGTAATCAATGGGTATTTTTTAACGAGATCGTTAATATTTTCGTTAACATTATAAAGATTTGGTGTGGAATGACAAGCTGATTTTTTTCGCAAAACATCGACTTTCTAACAATTCATTTAAGGTTTTCCCCAAAGTACTAAGCTCTTTTGCATCAAGCTACATTCCCATTTTTGTTCACGAAATTTAAGTCAAATTAACGTTTTGCACTTGCAATTTATTCACAATTAAAATTACTCTAAGAATCGTCTATTTCCTATAAATATTTGCTTAAAAATCCGTACAAAATTATACATATTCATTCCAAATTATAATCAAACTCTATAACTTAAAATCGCTCAAGTAAACTTTTAATGTGACACTTTGAAGACGACAACGTCATATCGCCGTATATTAAACATCCGGTAAGTGTATTAGTCATATCCAAAATGGCGGGTGTAATAACAATCGGATAAGTCACGTCGGTAAATATTTATTTATTTCGAGTAATAATGAATTTAATGAAGTTTTTCGACGTTTAAAAGTTGAAACATACGCATGTTATTTGACTTCCGTAACTCAAGCCAACCCTGGCAGGGTTGTCTACAGTTACGGAACTTCCGTAACTCTAGAACCTGGGTCTAGAGTTACGGTATCGTAACTCTAGCCACTGCCTTATTTGTAACGTTGACTTCATGTTTTAGATATGCACAGAACGGTGCGCACAAAAACTACCAAAATCGTCCTTAATGTATTGACAAGTATCATAATATAATACGATCATTTAATATTGTTTATTGTTATTGTTACTATCGAATGATGTAATTATGCTACGCATATAACAGGCATTGTCAAAAACATCGTAGGCTCTTTATACTCCGACAAGTAATCATTGCAGTTGTCACGGGTTGAGTTGTCTACGGGTTGAGTTGTCCCGTCTCCATTGCAAAATTTGTATGTCCTGAGAGTAACCTCCCTTTTCCTGAAGAGTTTCAAGAACGACAACACAAGCCAGCGTTGTATTACATTTAAATGAGATGTTAATGAGTTTCACGCTTGAACTACGCCTCTTTGTCTATGTTGAAAATTGTTGAAGCGTGAAAAGAGTAATCTTATACTTTCTTGTTACCATTGGAACATTGAGGTTACTCTCAGGACATATAAATTTTTCAATGGAGACGGGACAACTCAACCCGTAGACAACTCAACCCGTGACAACTGCAATGATTACTTGTTGGAGTAAAAAGAGCCTACGATGTTTTTGACAATGCCTGTTATATGCGTAACATATTTATTTCGATAGCAATAAACAATATCAAATGATCGTATTATATTAAGCAGTGGCTAGAGTTACGGTACCGTACGGGGACGGATCGTCAAGGGGGCGAATAGTCTTGGGGACGGATCGTCTGTATACCTTGGATATGTCTAATACACTTACCGGATGTTTATTCGACGATATGACGTTGTCGTCTTCAAAGTGTCACATTTAAAGTTTATTGAACGATTTTAAGTTATAGAGTTTGATTATAATTTGGAATTAATATGTATAAGTGTGTACGGAACTTTATACAAATATTTATAGGAAATTGATGATTCTTAGAGTAAATTTTATTGTGAATAAATTGCAAGTGCAAAACGTTAATTTGAATTAAAATTCGTGAACAAAAATGGGAATGTAAATTGATGCAAAAGAGCTTAGTACTTGGGGGAAAACCTTAAATGAATTGTTAGAAAGTCAATTTTTTTGTGAAAAAATTCAGCTTGTCATTTCACACCAAATCTTTAAAATTTTAACGAAAATATCAACGATCTCGTTAAAAAATACCCATTGATAACCAAAAATGAGAAGTTGTCAGCTCCTTTTGGTTAAAGAAAATAGTCCAGAATAATCTTTGGTTTGGTGAGATCGCTGCTGTACATGACCCTAAAATGTGTTGATGAAAATTAATTCTTTGACTGGTTTATTTTGTTTGATAAAGTAAGATAAACCTTGCCATGAGCAAACCACTTGAGAAGTCTAGTGCTATGCTTTTGTTAAATTCTGTTAATTGATACTTAATACATTATTTTATAGATAATATACATAATAATATATTCTTTAATCAAAAAATAAGTCCAGGACATCGTTCCTTCAGCACTCCAGTGCTTTGATTATAGAATTACCATGGACCAATGAATGCCTGATTAATTGTCGAATTGATGGTTCTGCAGTGTATGACCCCAGATTAACAGCTATTAAACAATCACCACAAGGGGTCTCAGTTTCACAGGGATACTGATACATATTTTTGTAACTAATAAAGCGAATACTATTGTTTGAATACAATTGTAAAGATACATGAATAAATGTTTGTAAAATTATTATTGAAAATCATCATTTTAGTCACTTTTTAGACTCGGAAGAATGTATGATTTTGACGTATAAATATTGACAAATATGCATTTCATACAAAAATATAATAACTAAATTTACATTACCGGAAATGCAGTCTTTATAATAATAACTTTTAGCTATAAGCAAAAATACAAATATACAATTCATAACCATTTTGTTTGGTGACCTATCTGTCATTAGAATGTCAGTTTGAAAAGATTTATACGAGATTTGTCATTCATTCCATTATAAATGAAGAATCCACAACACTATTTGATTTATATCTTATGACAAATGACCAATACACATCAATATTTCTCAGTTTTAACCAAACTTTTACATTACTTAATTGCTAATGTTTAAAGCACAAATATTTAACTCAGTAATCAATTGTGTAGGCCAATCACTTAAACAGAATAAAAATCAATCTTTCAAATTTTTGAAGAAAAATTCACATTTTATAATACATCAAAGTTTTGTTTATAATTTTATAATAAAGTAAAATATCAAAAAAACATTCCCATTTTAATTGGTCTAAAATCAGGATAAACTTTAAAATATACCCAAAGAAAAAAGAAACGCAGGGTAAAATAATATGGAATAATTTTTTATCGACTTTTAGTAAATTTATATGAATGTAAATGCCTAAGGTCCAGATAATTTTCGTATCCAACTTTTATCCGGTTACAAATCAAAACAAAGATTCGTCTCAAAATTTTCGTACCCAAAGAAAACTTTGGTATAAAAAGTTTGACGATCAATCAAAATGTAATCAAATATTCGTCCCAAAAAATTTCGTACCCGGTAAAAAAGTTAGACAGGAAAAGTATTGGGACGAATCAAAATGTATAAAGTTTGTAACAAAATGATTTTCCTACTCGAGCTTTTCAGTTACAAAAAGTGGAAACGAATCATATTGAACCAGGACAAAGTTTGGTACGAATTTGTTTGGTCGAATATTTGTTTACATGTTCCAAATTTGTTTGTATTCAACTTTTTTTTCGGGAATAAAAAGACAAGGAATGAATTAAACAGATGAAGATTTATTCTGATAATGCCGTACCGGAAAAAAGTTGGATACGAATATTATTTTGACCAATCAAATTGTCACATCGCAAAAAAATTGGAATAAAAAGACATGGTACAAATAAAAAAGATAGGTCATAAGAATTTTCTGACCCGGTAAAATTTGGGTCTGCCGAATATCAAGACAAATCAAAATATAAAAAAGCTCATCCCACCAATCGTTTCGAAAATTGGGAATGAATCAAAATGTACTCAGATATTTTTTAAGAAAAAATTAAAGGTTAGCCCCAACAGGGGCGGATCCAGGATTTTTTTCTAAGGAGGTCCGAACTTTTCTGGGGGGTCCGAACTTTTCTAGTGGGGTGGGTCCGAACCTCGAACCACAACCACATTATACACATTTTGCAGAAAAAATGCAACATATTGATAACTAAAAACGACATAACCATTAAATCTAAGTTGAGCACCGAGAAAAATTGCTTTATGCTACTTAAAAATGACTTACAGGCAAGAAATACACTAATGGACAGGTAAATTTCCCAAATTCTAGGGGGGTCCGGACCCCACTGACCCACCCCCGCTGGATCCGCATATGCCCAATAAATTTCGTATCCAAAGTAAAGTTGTATATTACAAGTATGGAGACCAATCCATAACGGTCCCGATAATTTTCGTATCCAACTTTTATCCGGTTACAAAATGGGGATGAAACTAAAAATAAACAAAGATTCGTCCCAAAAACTTACTTTCCAAAGAATAGTTACGTGTAAAAAGTTTGGCGATCAATAAAAATGTAATCAAAGATCGTCCCAAAAATGTTCGTACCCCGTAAAACTTTGGGTACGACGAATATTGGGATGAATCAAAATGTAAAAGGTTTGTCAAAATGAATTTCGTACTCAAGTTTTCCAGTTATGTAAAGTTGGCACGAATAATAACGACCGGGAAAAAAGGTGGATCTGAAAATTATTTGGACGATGTCAAGTCAAGAAAACCCAACACTGTTTTATAAACATTCTATTTATTATTAAAATATCATATGATGTAATATCGATCATTTTGTATCGATACGAATATATTTTCATTAATCTTTTAACTGATCGGAAAATTGCAAACAATATGTAATATAGAGAAAAAACGCAGACATAATAGAAATAGAGTGGACATGACTGTTCATATATTTTCATTAATCCTTTCAACTTATCGAGAAAATTGCAGACGATATGTAATATAGAGTAAAACGCAGACATAATAGAAATCACTGTTATATATTTTCATTAATCTTTTTAACTTATCGAGAAAATTGCAGACGATATGTAATATAGAGTAAAACGCAGACATAATAGAAATCACTGTTATATATTTTCATTAATCTTTTTAACTTATCGAGAAAATTGCAGACGATATGTAATATAAAGTAAAACGCAGACATAATAGAAATCACTGTTATATATTTTTATTAATCTTTTCAACTTATCGAGAAAATTGCAGACGATATGTAATATAAAGTAAAACGCAGACATAATAGAAATAGAGTGAAATTTTTGGAACATATTTTTATTAATCTTTTCAACTTATCGAGAAAATTGCAGACGATATGTAATATAGAGTAAAACGCAGACATAATAGAAATCACTGTTATATATTTTCATTAATCTTTTTAACTTATCGTGAAAATTGCAGACGATATGTAATATAAAGTAAAACGCAGACATAATAGAAATAGAGTGAAATTTTTCGAACATATTTTTATTAATCTTTTCAACTTATCGAGAAAATTGCAGACGATATGTAATATAGAGTAAAACGCAGACATAATAGAAATCACTGTTATATATTTTCATTAATCTTTTTAACTTATCGAGAAAATTGCAGACGATATGTAATATAAAGTAAAACGCAGACATAATAGAAATAGAATGAAATTTTTGGAACATATTTTTATCAATCTTTTCAACTTATCGAGAAAATTGCAGGCGATATGTAATATAAAGTAAAACGCAGACATAAAAGAAAAAGAGTGAAATTTTTGTAACATATTTTTATTAATCCTTTCAACTTATCGAGAAAATTGCAGACGATATGTAATATAAAGTAAAACGCAGACATAATAGAAATAGAATGGAATTTTTGGAACATATTTTTATTAATCTTTTCAACTTATCGAGAAAATTGCAGACGATATATAATATAAAGTAAAACGCAGACATAATAGAAATAGAGTGAAATTTTTGGAACATATTTTTATTAATCTTTATAACTGATCGAGAAAATTGCAGACGATATGTAATATAGAGTAAAACGCAGACATAATAGAAATAGAGTGTTCATGACTGTTTATGTATTTTTTTATTAATCTATTTAACTTATCGAGAAAATTGCAGACGATTAGTAATATAGAGTAAACGCAGACATAATAGAAATAGAGTGAAATTTTTGGAACATATTTTTATTAATCTTTATAACTGATCGAGAAAATTGCAGACGATATATAATATAAAGTAAAACGCAGACATAATAGAAATAGAGTGAAATTTTTGGAACATATTTTTATTAATCTTTTCAACTTATCGAGAAAATTGCAGACAATATGTAATATAAAGTAAAACGCAGATATAATAGAAATAGAGTGAAATTTTTGGAACATATTTTTATTAATCCTTTCAACTTATCGAGAAAATTGCAGACGATGTGTAATATAAAGTAGACTGCAGACAGAAATAGAGTGAAAATGACTGTTTATAAATTTATATTAATCTTTTTAACTGATCGAGAAAATTGCAGACGATATGTAATATAGACTAAAACGCAGATATAATAGAAATAGCGTGAAAATGATTGTTACAAATTTTTATTTATCTTTTTAACTGATCGAGAAAATAGCAGACAATATGTTATTTATAGAATATAACGCAGACATAGTAGAAATAGAGTGGAAATGACAGTTTAAATATTTTTATTTTTAACTGATCGGAAAATTGCAGACAATATGTAATATAGAGTAAAATGCAGACATAATAGAAATATAAAATAAAATGAAAAAAAATAGAGTGAAAATGAAAATTTCCAATAGCACTATTCTGTTTATTCTGTTAATATTATCCTACCAAAATATATAAATAACATATTTCTGATCTTTAAAAATCTAGTAAATATTATCAAATAATATCTATAAACCTCTTATTTTTAAACTAATGACGTAATTTAATAATCTGACAAGCTGTATAGAAGCTAATTCACACCTTTTTTAATCTATATCGTCTGCATTTTATGAAAACACTATATATCTATATTGTCTGCGTTTTACTCTTTATTCCTTTTGTCTGCATAAGCGTCTGCGTTTTAGACCGGCCCTCGATTATCTGACCAATATAGAGCCCTACCACCAAGGCATAAAACTCCGGCTGGTAGATATACAAATAAATGGCCAGTTTCACAAGCAATTCGCTAGCTGGCCCCCTTGTACCCTCGATTTGACACTACACACTTAAAACTTTTAATGTAAAAATGGTACCAGAGAACAAAGTATTAGGTACCGATTTCCTTAGAGTACTTTAAGACGACCTTGAATGTATAAACAGTAAGTAGTGTAAACAGTCACGTGATTGTTGACATGAGTATATTTACATTTAACAAATTTATACTGAAACCAAATAAACAATGTTAGAATTTCTATATTTATAAACGTTAAAAATATCAAAAAATGATCGATGTGTTAAACTTATACAAGCCACCTGAGAGTGGGGCACAAAATACTTTCTACCTCTTTAAACGTCTATAGTTACAGTATTTTGACTCCTGTCTCATAAAATATTTAAGTATAAAACTTGAATTAATTACATGTACTTTTATGTACTGTCAACATTACATGTTATAACTCAAAGACAATTATAGATTGTTGACACAATTTCATTAATTGAGACAAAGCTACATGTACATGCTAAGTTTATCCAAGTTCACACGAGCGCTCATTAATATACATAACATGAAGGGAAAAAAGTCCCTTTGTATTCAATTCGGTGCTATAAGAATGCAGCAAAGAATGAGACAGAGAGGAGATGTAACAAAATTATAAACATGTTTTTAAAACCTATTTAAAATGATACTTTATCGTCTGTAACCTTGCCTTGAAAAAATATAACTTGAACTCAACAGGAACAAAGACCATGAAGTATACCTGTAACAAATGCTCATATAGTGGTGGCCTTAATTTTCTTAAATACGCATTGATGATACGTATAGTTTAATAATTCTATATATTGTCTCGTTTTAATACTAGAAATCAATACAACCACACAATGTTGTATTATACACTTATTTCATGGGTGTTTGGGGAACAGTCAAAACTATTTTCCCTCGCGGACAACTTAAGAACTGTTGCCCGAGGCCGTTAGGCCGAGGGCAACAGTTCTTAATGTTGTCCCTGATACCGAGGGATAATAGTTTTGACTGTTCCCCAAACATCCATGCAATAAGTGTTTTATTACCTAGGCCTAATGCAGATATAACATGGCAATAAAGATAGTTTCAGAAGCGGGTGACATTACGTGTGCTTAGCGAGTCCCGATTCTCAGCAAAAGTTCGAGATCCCTCTCTTCAATGTCTTCAAACCGCGACATATCGTAGACATTTTCAACAGAATTTACTTTTTTTTACTTTTCGTTTGGTAACTCTAAAGACGCTTGCAATGATCTCGCTCATTGGACGCTTGGAATTTTTTAATGCGGTTACTTCCCTTGGCACTGCACTCTATGAAACAGTTCGCACGTGAGGGCAACAGTTCGCACGCGAGGGCAACATTCAAAACTGCTTCATGCGCAGTGGCGTTGCGCAGTAAAACATAACAGGTTTAATCCGGTTTCACTCAGAATAGTCGAAAACAGTTAAAAATAGCAAATTGACATTTATATAGAGCATTAGGTAATAAATTGTATTGTTGTATTTTGTGCCGATGGCCAAGCTTTATTTTCATGAATAAGTATTAATAATTAGTTAAGTAATTCTATATATTATCCCAATTTATTACTAAATGCCAACATAACCACACAGTTTTGTATATTGTATTGCTGTATTTTGTCCGTTGGTCTTGACTTTCTTAAATAAAATTGGTCTTGTCTTGCCTATAGTATAACAGCGTATTTCATTGTAGTTACAGTCGCGGATATATCCCTGGGCTTCAGGGCTGCAGCCCCCCATCTCGGTCCAGAGATACGTTTTCCAGGTGGGCTGATATACTGTAATGCATTTATGGTCCGTAGTGTATCCGTTATCATCCGGTTGTTAATCTCTTGCCTGGGGGCTTTGTTGACATATAATATTATAAAGCAGGCGTGTTATGACTCTAAATGGGCTTATATCAAGAGTTCTTGAACTGAAGAAAATGTTGGCAAGTATTCATTAAAGACACACTGACGCCACCTATAAAATGAGTTTTATTTGTAAAATTAAATTTGGTTTTTTTTTCATTTAAATAGCATTTGTCTCAAGTAACAGAATAGTCAATATTCCAGAATATTCCAGTATATTTATTTATAATACATCAGACAACCTTTTGTATTTTCAAAGAGAAGTAAATAAATAACATACTAGGCATACTAGTCGACGCTGGTTTCAAGCTGTTAAAGAGGATCAATTTCATTTGAATGTACTGCATATTAAATTAAATACAATATTAATTAATCGCACCATTCATATTGGTGTCAATTGATCTAAGTACTCAATACTCTTTCAGTTATTGACAGAGGTAGAGTGATTCTTATAGCAAGTAGTTTGTCCTCTAGAGGATATTTACATGTATCCTACATGAAGCACTAACAGAGCTCAGGTTTCAGAATACATGCAGGTATTCAAAACGTAGATGTTAATGAATTATACATTTACACAATTATATAAATGCCGAGTTTCTAGATATAATGACAACATTCATGTCAAAAAGTAAAAGTAATTGCATTTTATAGTCTAAGTTTCATGCTTACGCACGTTCACCGACTTTACCAGGTTATTGGGATACTGGTATCTATGGTATCTATCTATCAATCTCCCTGGGGAGTCTTTTCACTCCGCTTATTAGTGCAGCCCAAAAATTGGCGCAACGGAATTACACCATCCTCGCAGGTACCCATTTACACCTGGATTGAGTGAAGCAATCGCAGGTAAATTTCTTGCTCAATGAAATTAGCTGTGTACCTAGTGGGTTTCGAACCCACGCGGGACCTACCACTGGACTACTGCTCCTATGTGTTGTTACAATGTTAGTTTTAACGTGTCATTGTGTACTTGCACGTAATTGGTAATTACGAAACATTTGTCTAAATGGTCACCCATAGCACGGAGATCTAAAAGTGACATTTAGAATCATGCACATTTTTATTCTCAAAATTATTTCTATTAAACTTAATATCATTTCGTCAGGTAATATTTTTCTTGTTTTAAGAAATATTATTTCTTTAAACGTAATTTTAATTGTTTTGTTTAAACGAAATACTAATTTGATTTTTGTCCAAATTTTATTTTCGCATTTACGAAATATTATCATTTAATTATTATTTTCTAGAACAATTTATTAATTTTGACAATTCTAAATAATTATCTTAAATAAAAACGAATTAATGTTTTTTTAACAAAACATTATTTTGAAAAAATCGAAATAATCATTTTATATAAAAACGAAATAATACAACATTTTAACAATATAATACATCGTAAATACATAATAATAGTTCGAAAAAAAAACAGAATAATTGTTAACAATCAAAATGATATTGATTTGAAAAAATCGAAATATTTTTGTTTTGAAGAAATGTTTTTGTATTGGAGCTAACTTATATAATTTTGAGTAAGCCTTTTCTATGATAATACTTCATCTTGAAAATATTGTGATCAAAACTATTGTTTTAAGAACATGTATTGACAATTGAATTCTACTTCCGGCTGAAATTTACTTTCACTTTGAAATGCAATAAATAGAATATTCATATAAAAATTTAAGCATTGCATTTATTAATTTTTTAGAGGTGTTTGAAATAGATAAATGTCTATTTTCTTTGCAGTCAATGACCAGTTTTACTTTTGATAATGGTGTTTTATGGTGATAATGTTTTTGTTTTAATCTTTGAATGCTTTACAGTTAAGTAATCACATAATACTGATGGTAATAAAATTAAAGCAAGGTTTTTGAAGTCAACTTTTAGTATCACTATTCAGTCGACTCTTGACATTAATACATAAATGATAAGCAGATCAAGGTGTTGATAATAATTAGAACAAGTTAAACTAAAACACTACCAGAATGTTAAACAATGTCAACCAGCTTTAAACACAGTTATATTTGTTTGATGATTATAAACGTAGCATTTTTTTATTGAAAACCAGCGGTGCGATTGAAACATTTTTAATGATAAAACAAACGTGTGATAAAACATCAATGAAAATCGCAATTAACAATTGGAAATAAATTAGGTACCATCCGATGTTTTTGATATTAATGTTTTAGATCTCAAAGGAAACAAACGATGCCTCAAAGAAGAGTCTGTTGACTGATTTTGAACAGTTGATGATTTTGAAGAAATAAATTTTCACTTTGTTCCAGTCTAGAAATGTTTCTGATCAGTTATATCTACCAAAACCTAGATTCCACTTGTTTTTTATTCATTTCCTTCTAAATCAAATCCTTATATTTAATTATACAAAGAATAAATTAATAGACTTCCACTGTTGTAATCAGTCATTTTTGTAATCAAAGACACACTTTGTGAGTTGTATAAATACTAAACTCTTTTTATGTATTGCCCAAATGTACATAAAACACAGACTGTATTAACTTGTATGGGATGAGGTATAACGCAACCCAGTTTTAGATTGCTTGATAATGGCATAACATAAAATCTAAATAATTTTCATAAGCTTTATTACTAAGTATTTCTACCCAATGACATATCTGGATGGCCAACTCATTTTATTGTGCAATATGATTCTCTTAGAATCATTACAACACTGAACAGCTTGCTTCACTACTGGTGACTACTGTTATAGTGCAATAAGCAATACAACAGGTATGGATACAATACCTTTCATGATAAACATGATTAGTTTTATCTTGTATATGTCCAATCTCATTCTTTCCGTAATATGGTACCTGTCTGACAGACTTTTTCCCCAGCTAGAAGTTCAGTATGAAACAAGCTTCAGATGTTACGTTTTAATGGTCAATGCCTATGACTTAAACGTTTTATTATTTAAAACGTTTGTGTGTGATTAACAAGCAATAACAACAACAAATAAATGTACCTTCCAACTTATAAAGCTCATAAAGACTTACTCAGAGCAATAGTCAGAATGTGCTTCTCCTGAAATTACAATAAGATACAACAGTTTTCAGATGAGAGTCACTTATTCAAGACTTATTATAAAAATAGAAGCTGCAGTCACAGACATATTAAACTTTCTACTTCACATTGATGTGACATCATACGAGGGCGAGACAATAAATAACCAGCTTATGACATAAAGTCAGAGACCTCGTATACTTAGATAGGCGAAGTAAAAGCACAAGCATTAGACATTTCACAGTATCTTTTCAACAATCTTGCATGATCGTTTAGGGATGCGCAAGCTTACAGCCTGTATGGTCCCAAATCCCTTAGCAATGAGCAAGTGACTACGAGAGAATCAGTATGGAGTGCGTTTTCGAAGCGTTGAGATCAAAAGATGATCTCCTTTTGCATCTAGTTATTGTGGATGAGACTTGGGTACATTATTATGCACCAAAAAAATAAAGCATAGAGTCGTCAGTGGGTAGGGCCGGGATCTCCAAGGCTAAAGAAGTTCAAGACTCAACCATCTGCTGTCGTGACGGCAGTTGATGAGTGGTTCAATGGAAAGAACTCTAACTACTTCATTTCTGAGCTGTCGGCACTTGAACACTGTTGGTCCAAGTGTATGGCCCTAGAGAGAAGTTACATTGAAAGAAAGATATAGATCTCGACTCGAAATAGGTTAGGCTGGTTATTTATTGACTGGTTCATATATAATATTATAATAGTCAGTAGTGATACTATGGTTGTTTAATCGTCCATCTGATACGGATGGGTCAGTCAGACATTTTCCTCCATACTCATCAGCGCTATTGTCCACAAGTAACACTATGTACGCGATGCTTCTCTTTATTACGCATGAAATATGTTTTATAACAGTTCACTATATTTCTTTTTGAGTATCGAAACTCTGGACAAGTGCATTTTAATCCCGGACAAGTCAATTTTTGAAGTGGACAAGTGGTAAATAGTTGGAATTCCACACCCCTGTGAACTATGATTATAAAATACAAAATTTAGGTAATAATAAATAATTGAATGAAATAGTTCAGAGCTGAATATGATAGAAGCATTTACATTATTAAGTATTACCATGTTGGTGCATTTTCAGGTAAAAAGTATTACTTGTTCACGGACAAGTGGGCTGGAAATATATACTTGTCCGCTGAAATAAATGCTAGAGTCTGGCAAGTCGGGCTAACAATTCCACACCTGCCTAATGGCAATGACCGAGCAACTCAATACACACAAATCCTTCATAATTATTAGTTAACAAAAAAACATCAAGTGGTGGAAGGTCACAGATGAAAATAATTGGACCTACTTTTATTTTCTTATACCCCATGACATTTTCTGTTTGTTTACTTAATTTAAAGTCGCAAATTACTTTTAAGAAAGGTATCCCACTATTTCACACTATCATTGTAAATGTGCAGTCATTATTAACTATAGAATGTATTAGTTAATTGAACTAATGTAAGCAATAAGTATGTGAGAAATATACAGATGTGAGCATTGACTTGTATCATTGACGTCTTGTATCGACATTATTATTATGAACTAAGGCGGACCTTGGACGTTTAATAAATACCAGGTACTGTTTTATATGTGTTTTTTTATGGCAAGAATCCATGTTTCTCCGCAGGACATCTATAAAATATATTCTAGTATATTAAGAAGTAATCAATTGAACGATATGTTTGTCAGCATGGAATTAGTTGACCGAATTATTTATGTAATGACATGTGCAAGGACACTGTGGTTTATGTAATTGTATAAAGACTATAAACTGTGTACATATTGTACAGATATTCTTGAAAACAGTGCGAGGTAAACTGTGGGGCTACAATGTTACTACATGTAAGGACATGCTCTAGTACATTAGAAGCAAATGAATATCACTCATGTTAACCTATCTTCAGAATCATATATAGTGTTGGCACATGTTGAACAGGCCAGGATGAATTCTTGTGTTAAAATTAAAAAATAGACTTTTAGAAGTACATGTAAATGGTTTTTGCAAAAAGACCATTCAGACCTCCTCGGCGTTTTTCTACGCAAATATACCTTGGACATCATTAGAAAGTGAAGAAGTTCTAACATGGATTCTGTTTGTAATTTGAATTTCACTGAATGTCGATTCTGCTGAAATAAAGTCAGGACACATTGAAACATGACCTTAGAGACATGGTATTTCTTATAAAATATTTTTTGATAAAGTGTTTAACCATGTAAATCTGAGTTTCGAAGTGTGTAAACAAAAACGACAGTTGGTCGTATTTCATTATGTATGTAGATAACCCTTGGTCATTTGCAAGGGGAAATACCTCTTGAAGTTGTATTGCAGCTAATTAGGAGAGATTTGCTTATATAAACAATGCACGTTCATGCAAAAACAATGATAGCACTACTTGTCTGCGAGTTATAGGCCGGGCCTCATAACTTGATTGTATTTCTAATACTTATGATATCTATATAGTGATTTCTATATAGTGACCAAAATGCTAAAGGACGCCAGACAAAACATAGAACATATTATGTTCAAACTCCGTAAACAGATATCCTGTAGAGCATTGTAGAGGATCTCTACTATCTCAATGGAGGGTCACGTCGAGGTGACCTTTATGTCGACTAATCAATGCGTAGCTTTCATCTAGACGAAACACTATTAATAACATTTTGATTTCGTAATTTCTATTTTTAGACCAATGTTTGCAAGCTAATTTAACAGCGGTATTATTCACAGTCTGCGATTAGACGGCTAATTTCAAATTGCGTGACGTAGACGATGTAAACAAGTTACGTATCATAACAATTTCGTCATTAATATTATGATAAGAAAAGGTCACCTGAACGTGACCCTCGTTTGAATAAGGCCAGATCTAAATTAGCGAGTAGGCGAGCGGACAATCTTAGATCGGGTTTTAATCAGATTGATATTATGTTTTAAGAGCGACACACATTTAGCTCATGTACGGTTTATTAGTAAAAACGATTGGCAATTATTTTGAACACCTGACCACATTTTACGTGTATTGTCCGTTTTTTCTCAACTGTCAAAGCTTGAATAATTTCACGGTGACTGAATGCATTGGTTTTGTACTGGCGGTCTAATTTTTTATTAAAAATATCTTGACTTAAGTTAAACTTATAATACGGCATAAGAAGCTTTATTCAAACATAATACACACTTTCGGAAAATCATAGGTGTATTTCGACAATAATTTTAACAAACGCATTCACCGTGAAATTATTCATGTTTTGACAGTTGAGAAAAAACGAACAATAATGTTCACCTGCGCATGAATTTTATTCATTCGTACTTCAGCATGCCAACTAATGCTTCATTTTCAAAATGACTCTTAAAGACTTGGATTCTTCACTTTATGAACGATACTTATCTAAGGAGATTGCTAAATCAAGAATAAAATGTAGACCAAACCCTTTGTTTGTTGTTTTCTTCAAAGGCAAATAAAGTTTATATGACAAAGCCAGCGAGCTAATACCATGAACACATTCCAAAGACACAGTTTATTACAAACAATATAACATTTGTGTCTCCACAACATGTTTGTCTATAAAAACGTTTAACTCCAGCTGTATAAAGCCACTGTATGAAGATATATTCATTCACAGCAGAAATACAAACTGTCTTACAACAGCGATGTTATTAAAATATAACATGCATTAGAGACACAGTAAACATGTCAAACCATTTGCTTGTAATGTCCATTTGCTAAAATGGGATATCCTTTTATAAGAGCACACTATATTCATTTTTTTTATAAAACTATATACATGTATGATACAAAATCGTTTTAGAGCTTATTTTTGTAAATTGAATGCGGCTTAACTACATCTAAAATATATTGTGATAATCAAAGTACTGAAAGTACTGTTGGAAGGAATTTTTGAACAATTTTAGGAGTTCAAGTTACTATTTCGATATCCTACATAATTTCTTTATCATTCATAACCAAATGCGTTTCATATTTCATTTTACATGCACATTATTCTACTGATCGAGAAGTTGTATGTTTTGATTCACGGGCAGGACATACTTACGTGGAGCTATGTCATGGAATAATTTCTTGTGTCATTCTCCCTCCTACCACTGATTTTAAATCATTTTAATACGGCAGTGTTCAGTCACTGAATTGCATCCAGTAGTAATCCAGAGATTGAGTCTATTCAGGAACAGTGATAGGTGGATTGATGGTCACGATGTAACCTAAACAATGTGTTGCCATGGAGTTAGGGTCACGACAAATTGATCACATGTTCTATGTATTTTGTTCCAAAGAATGGAGCTTAAGAGCAAATATTTTTTTCCATATTTTGAATTTTGAGAAGCGAGCAAAAGCGAAGAATAAATTTGTGCGGTTTCTAAGACATTTATTTACCATAAGTTAAAACGAGCATAAAAAGTATGGACTTTCTTATATAACATATAACCATATATCTATAGACTATAGTGTAATCTCGTAATAAGAAGTTCTATGCTATATAAAGCAAGTTAACAATTACTCCAGATGAAAATTCAATTGAATTTAAAACTAGTTAGAAGTAGGGTAGAAGAGGTTTACACCTTCATGAGTTCATACGTAAAAGATAACTTCATTTTTCTTTGGTATTACTTTTATTAATACTAGATAACTAGGAAGCACAGATTACCAATTAACAGCGCCACACTATTATGGACCAGCCCGGTTCACTTTTTGTGTATACAATGTAATTAGATTTTGGTAAATTATGCTAATGTCTAATAATACCACTAGAATTAAATCAAGCCTGATATGTTATTTTGGGACATCAAAATTGTAGGAATGAAAAATTTTCTCCCTGTCCTACCTGCTCTCTATGGATTAATCTTCATATTTTACGCTACAAAGACACGTATGACGTCACACATCAAGATAAGGTGTGTAGAGAGAGTAAATGTTCAGTTTACGGTCTAAGACAGAGTGCAGTTATCATATTTCTGAACAAAGGATTGTGTCATTGAAATTTCTAATGCCGTATGTTAGCAAGAATTCGTTACTGCTTTACCGTAACAGTGAAATTATGCTGATTTATATTGCTATTTAGAATTCAAATTACTAATTGTCAGTTCAATTCTACTTGACCGAGGGTCAAAACTCTTCATTTTACGATATTTATGACGCGTTAATTTCATTTTTTTTATTTTCAGATATTAAGGTGCGAGAAATCAGACGAACATAACGATTGATTTGTTGTGGTCTAATAAAAAAAAAACATTTACGAAATTCGCTTCGCGCTATCATTAAACCTCTACGGACACCCATCCAGAGATTAACCCCACATTACGTTGCTTAACTTCGATAAATATTCAGCGCTTTACGCTCTCAAAGTAAACTCCTGCTGTGAAAACCGGTCGTTAAAATTGTACTTATATACAAGCGTGTGGTAGATACTAATGCGCAATAATACAATAAAACTTCTCTCCGTGCACAGTTAGAATGTTGTTTGATTAATATGTAAAAAACATTAAATATCATAATTTTAAGTATTTGTTTAAATTACTTTTTTTCAACTTATCTACTTTTGATAGTACACATATTTTTCTGCTGCACTTTTTCTTGGTCGCATTGACTCATTGATTTCTATCGAGTTGAGGGTGTTGTTCGTTCTTTTTCAAATCTTGCAGAGCGCTGACATAGAAAGGAATTGTTTGAAAACAATTCCTTCCAAAAATATAGCAATAAGTGTAAACAATTCGAAATGCAAGAGATGGCATTTTTCATAACTTGTGCATTTAGTGAATTTTTGGGGAAAGATTTCAGAACTTATGTATAAAATCGGCGATTCCGCCGAAAGACTTAAGTTATACCACAAATTAAAAACTATCGACGAAAATGCCTGACCAGTTTAACCTGCGGAGTGATACATGTGTCTCTGATTTACTGCGCAGTCAATTTCTGGGCGATAAAAGTTGTTCCGTAATCAGACTCGTCATTGATCAGTGACAGGTGTTTACTTATATTGATAAGCGTGTGGAAGGGGCGTAGTCAAATCTTGTTAACACACTAAGCAGTATACATAGTGATCAATCTAGTGTTAACTGATCTTTTGATAATTACCACAGTAAATCAAAGGTTTACGTTCCATCTTGAAACGTTTATGAAGTAAGAGCAATAAAATGAGTATTATATTGATAATGTCTGAAGCTGTTTAATGTAATGATACTGCGGTCATTCATTGTATTACTTGAAGTTTAAGTTGTTTTACAGTATTGTACCATATTTATCATATTATCTACACTAATGAACCTATAGTATTTGCATGCAACGTATACAGGGGAAAACTGACTGTACTTCAAGATTTTTGTATGGCAAGAAGAGGAAAATAAAATCTTAATAATATTCGCCAGTAATACAGGGTAGAATAATCACTTAGCCCGGATTTTTGCTCTGCTCGATTTGTTCTTGAATCTAACGTGTAAGGAGTTATCATTAGTATGGATTTGTTAGGTTTCAATGGGCACGAAAGTCTTTTTGTATTTAAATACTTTGATTTCTTATATGTAAAATCGTTGTATTTTCTCACAAAGTTCACAGTACTGCTGATTACCAGACAAATGTCTTATGTTCTATTCAGTCAATGTTAGTCTTGGTATAGGGGCTGTAAGTTACAAAGTTTTACAAAATATCAGGTCAGCCATGACGTATGTTTAGTAATTGATTTGTTATAATATTTAATTAATATTAATATTGATCTCTTTAATAACGAGTAGTATCAAGCGTTCATTGTTGACATCACGTGATATTACTGCCAACAAGACTGTCCTGGAAACACCTATATAATAGGCGAAGATGAATAAATAAACTTTATACTTCAACTTGGATCCGTCGCATCTTACAGGTAATTTTTGACGATGTTAGATTAATGAACTTGAGTATATTTAGAATAATTTATCCTTTTATCATAGATTGATCTATGTCATTGTATTTCTTGTCATTTATTTGACATTCCGTCTCATACTATATACATTAATTAAGACTTAGTTTGGATTAATATGTTCAATTAATCTAATATTCTATCTTGGTCAACTTTTCTTATTTAATACTCTAAATACTTATTTAATACTCTAGTTTCTAAACCATGGACACATTATCTCTTTCCTGTCATATTTAAAGGTGATTTTATATACATGTTTATTCGTACTACTGAATGAACGCGCGTGAAACTATGACGTTACGACTTTGATTTGTTGTACGGTTTTAATAATTGGGAACATTTTTTTTCAACAATAATGCCTATTATTAATATAATGATTTTACTTAGAAAGTGCGCAACTACTTTGCACTTATTGTTTAGAAATCGTTATGACCATTCATCTGCTGTCGTATATCGCTGCAATAATATATTTTATTTAATGTACCGCCGCGACACCAAGCTTTTTATGACGTCATGAACGTGCCAATTTCACATGCCATCCCAAATGTTGTCGAAGGACAGTTTTCAGGATGCCTGCCAGTTGGCATGTAGAATCTTTTTTGAATAATTATATTGTATTATGCCTCAGTCCCATAAGATCGTGGCTTGTTGCGGACCCGTATGTGCAGACGTAGGCCGTGGGAAGCCTTGCGTATCAAGGTGACGGTACGTACATGGTACAAAACAACACAACCGTACGGAGCCGTAGCTTGAAGATATGCATGTTCAATCCATAACTTGGCCACGATTTTGTTCACGATTTGACTCTGAAACTGACCCGTGTATCCTGGGTTCATCTCACGGACACTGGTAAAAACGTAACAGTCTTTACGTGTACGCAAGAGTTCGTACGGGTCCTTGCAGAGTTTGATCGCACGGTGCCCGTACGGTGCCCTCACGGCTATTTTTATGTTTGTGGGACTGTAACTTTACGATTGTACTTGTAAATCTGTATTGTAGTCATTGCCGAACTATTTGTACTTCCTATTATGAATAATGTTTCACACTGGCTTTTCTCCATTAAGACACATAGCCTTATAGAATATTGTTGCTCAGGATTGTTTGCATCCATTTCTTACTTAAAAGTTTTTACAGCGCAGAGAAAGGTCTGATAGATTTGCTTGGTTCGCTTGAATTAATAATGCACCGAGAGCTTCAGCTCAATGAGAGCCGATGACTACAACCTCGTAGATAATTGCTAACAATGTTGCAGACAAATTCTGTTTAGCCCCCTCCAACACACCTTGTGCAAGCGATATTTCAGTAAAATTCTTATTGTTTTTACCTTTAGACATCAAATAGGTTTCATCATCAAACGTAGTGATCTCTATGTTTAAATCTTCTTCCATATGTTCATCAACCTCCTTTGCTCCTATTTTTCTCTTACTTGACTCACTTCTCCTCATACATTCTTTATGTTTTCCACTCTCTCTTTCTTGTCTGTTTCTTCTTTTTCAATACAACATGTTCAGCTTTTTCAGCATCTAGTCTTTGACAATACTTGTAATAGAAAGACTGAACACTCAGCAAAATCATTTCCTACCGTACCAAGTAACTGCGGCACGAGTTACTCTAATACCATTCTTAACTTCTGACATATGACATTTTTCATGTGTTAGAACCCTAATATTTGATATTGTATATTTAATAATACTATTATTATTTGATTAACACGCGGCGTGGTACATCAGCATTTCATGGAAAATACATTGACACGACATGACAACTGAAACTTTAAAGAGCCGTAAACTGCTTTCATTCTTGTAGACCACAGAATTTTCAACGTTTACCTTCCTATCAACTCCAAACCTCCGTCAATGCTAGGTTAAACAATTTAAAGTCAATTATCTAAATCACCACGCCGAGTAGCGAGTGTATGACCGTTACGGACAATACAGTAGACATATTGCGTAACAGTATTAATAAGTTGATCCTTACCTGGCCAGGTTAAATTCAGCTTCAGAATTTTGATGATAATTTTTGATGGTCATTTAGTGCCATTTCATCTTTTTTACAAGGATGCATGGTCATGAAATTAATACGACGTCGGAAATCCAACGTCTAAAAACTTTCAATGCCAACCATTTGACGACATTTATCCGACGTCGGTCTTTACGACGTCATTTGTTTGCTGACATAGCTTCAGATAGGGTTTTAGCCAACTCTAACAAGCGATATGTCAGTCAAATTCTATATATAAAATTAAATACAATGATCTTGAACTAGTTTAGGTAGGTTTAACCCGGGTCGATAGCGCAGTTGGTAGCGCGTCGGGATTTGGATACTCGTGCCCGAGGGGGTGCGGGTTCGAATCCCACCCGGGGAGGTTATACCCTTCCATGAAAATTTGACAATAATGTCGATTTTCCTCCATTGGTTAGATAATATGGAGAAGTTTCCGGCCTTATGGAAGGGTAGGTGAGTACTGGTTATAGACAATGGTCCAGGAAAGCTAGGTTAGGTGCGCTGGACGCCGTGAAATGACCTAAATTGTGTTGATACGGCGTTAAATCCAATAAATAAATAAAATAAAAAGGTAGGTTACGTTTCTGTACAATGGTATCATTATTTACTTTTGAGAGCGTTAAACTGTCTGTCTGCTCATAGAACTGAGTAATTGAATATATGGGAAGATCAATAGAACTCTACTTAACGCCTTATCGGTTTACGGCTAGTTTGAACTTCGTAATTAAATGTGTCCACCTTTCTATTAATCAAACTCGGTAATTATTTATGAGTACATTCAGTAGTAATACCAGATTAAATCGTTTGACGAACAAAATGTTTAATTAAAGAGTAGACCAATATCATAAATTTCAATGCATTATCTTTACATACTCACACACGTGTTAACTTTGTAGGCATTCTATGCTGTTCATTTTTTCACAATTAAATATTAAAAATATTGCGCTACAAAATTTATTAACCTACTTCCCAATAATCAAGTTGACGAAAGCAGTCACGACTGCAACATTTTACAAGCCCCATTTGTTTGTGCTTAATCCGATATTCGGCTCGTCTCCAAAAGGATTAGCCGCCCGGCTAGCTCAGTTGGTAGCACGCAAGTCTACTGATCGAGGGATTGTAAGTTCGATTCCCGGGTGGGGCATACTTTCGTGGAGCTTGGTCGTGAAATTATTGTTACGACAATTCTGCCTTCTGTCAATGATTCTTAATTACGTAGGACAGTGTTGCTACGGCGTTAAATCCAACAAAAACAAAACCAAAAGGATTGTTCGGCCCGGCAAGCCTGGCCAAATAAACTTTTCTCCAACTTTAAACTAAGCACAGAATGACACGAAGTATTGAACAGTTCCAAGTCTATAGCCATTATGCGAAACGACGACATATAATTGGGAATCTTGTATAAAAAAATGTATTTGACTATCTGAACCTGGAATATTATAGATGTTTATGAAAATCTATTCTAAACCTTATTCTTTCAGATAACTTGACCAGCACTATGGCTGAACGGTTTACTATGTTTTTACTGTTGATGGCTGTGATAACCTACGATGTTTGTGGCCAGACAATGGATGACGTATACAACCTTCACGAAGATCTTTTGAAAAGATCCAACTACAGTAAACATATTCGTCCTCAACTTGATCAATCTAAGCCGACTCTTGTAAATGTTACATTTGATCTGGTTTCTATTAGAGAGCTAGATGAAATTCTGGGAAAGTTGTCAATCGTTGGAATAATTTGGATGCTATGGCAAGATCCTCGTCTTACCTGGAACCCGGCTGACTATGGAAATATTACGGTAACAAGACTAGAAATGAATGAAGTTTGGAAACCAGACTTGATTATTGCACATCCGATTGAATCTATTTCCGCTGTAGGATTTGACCATTACCATTATCCAATACGTGTTTATCCCAATGGTGTAGCACTGTGGGCTCCTGGAGATGTAATGACAACGACATGTAAAATAGATGTTGCCTATTACCCATTTGATACCCAAACATGTGAAGTTTCTTTTATTCCATGGGGATCAAGAAACAATGAAATGATTCTAAAAGCTGTTCAGAAAAAAATTTCAACTAGATTTTTCGTTGGAAATGGAGAATGGGATCTAACTAAATCGTATGCAGTTGAGGGCTTTATTGAAAAGATTTATCCCACTTACAACGTGGTTTTAGAATTGAAACGACGTCCAACATTTGTCATTGTCAACGTTGTTCTACCAATATTATTTATGGGAGTACTGAATGTTCTAGTATTCTTCCTACCGGCACAATCTGGAGAAAGAATTTCATTTTCTATGACTGTCTTATTGGCTATTGCTGTATTCTTGACTCTCGTTGGGGACAATTTACCTAAAACATCAGAACCGATGTCGACCATCTGCTATTTCTTGTTGACCAACCTCGTTCTGAGTTCAGTGATTATGATCATTACAATTCTCAACCTCAACATTTACCATCGATCTGACCTCCGACCAGTTCCATCAAGTCTAGCCAATTTGGTACTTATACTGAGCTGTCGACGATCACGACGTACTAAAGTTGAAAACATCGCCATGACGGAAGATGACGTTCCAGAGATAGTTTTGAGGAAAGAAAAAGGCAAACTTGACAAGGATACAAACATGACTTCCGATAAGAAGAAATGGGCAACACCTGACGCTGATGACGTCAATAATGTCACGTGGCAAGACGTCAGCAGGATGTTTGATAAAATATTTGGATTGCTTGCTATCTTCTGGCTGACATTTTCAGCAGCTGCCTTCTTTGGTATGGTATCAACACAGTCCGTACCTGGAGTGGACGAGTAAGTCTGGAGATTTGATGTCCTACTTAATCCTTCAAACAGCTTATGTATGCACCAGAATGTCTTAAAACATACATCATAGATTACCAAATTGAACTTATGCAGCAAAATAACAATTCGTACTTCTATATAACGTATCTTGTCAGTTAAATGTTTCAATCTAGTGACATTACTACAACATGACTTTGGTCAGAAATACAATAATTAGTAATGACTTTGTTAGCTCTGTTACTTCACTTATTAATCTGTTTTGTTTTTAATGCCCGTGTACATGTATGTTGGTCAATGATTTCATAAAAAAATTACAATTTGTGGCGTGTTATAACTTATCCAAATATCTGTAATAAATTTGATGTCAATATAACTTTATAACTTTATGTGTGACTTTAGTGCTGATTTTGGTTGTATTTAATATTGCTTGAACACTTTGTTAACAGTTCTTTTAGCCCATCTCACCGCCTTTCGCTTTCGCTCCCCGAGTGAGATGGGTTTGGTCATGAACATATTTATTTTGTGTTTGATCTATTCTTGTAATAGCTTGTAAAGAATAGATAATACTTTGCCTTCTAGCTATTACATGATCTGTCTTGATTATCTATTTGTATCTGTTTAATATATATTTGCTTTTTCGTTATCAACACAGTCTAAATAGTCTTTGATTAAACACATGTTTTGCTAAATACTTGTATGGCAGACGACACAGCTGACCAAAAAATTGCAATTTCCTATAGTTTATGATAGTTTCCACCGGATCCACATCTAACATTGAAAGAGAAAAGTCTGTAATGGTGTTTTGCTTCAGACCTTGTATGAGCTTAATACAAAAACGATGTGAACGTTCAAGTTTTACAACATCCGCACTAGACAATGAATTCCACAGTTCGCAGCCATACAAGGATTTAGGAATAACTACAGAGTTGTACAAGGTTTTACAAGTTAAGGGGTTAATGTCAGTTGGATGAAAACCACTGTTACATAAAGCCAGGAATGTACCACGCAGCTTGTTGCAGGCATTGTCAATCATTTGTTTATCAGTCAAAAATATGTCACATAATAAGTCATACCCAAATGTTTGTATGATTTACTCTCTGAGATGATATGTTCACCAAGATAAAACACACGTTGAGACTGATGACGAGGTGGTTCATTAAACACCATAACAGAACATTTTTAGGATTATATTCAAAGCGCCATTTCTTTGAGTACTTATCACACATGTCTAACATTTTGTTTAATCCGTTAATAGAATAGGAAACAAGAATCATATCATCAGCCACAGTAGTTGATCCAAGTAACATATCATACATACAGCACCCACATTGTCTGGCCTTTAATTCTTTGATCAAGTCATTAATAAATAGAATATATAGGAGTGGCGAAGTAATTCCACCTTGTCTTGTTCCCTGACTGATGCTGAACCATTCCGATTGTAAACCCTGAAATCGAACACAACTAGTAACATTTCTGTACAATTCTAAAAAGGCAATTAGGGTTGTGGAATCAGTTCCAGACTTATTAAGTTTGTATAGCAAGCCGTCGATCCATACATTATCAAATGCTTGTCTGCCGTCAAAAAAACATACATAGAGTTAAGAGCCTAAATGTCGTGAATAATAGATACTTTCACGAAGTATAAATGAGGTCATTAGACAACCGAGTTGTTCTTGGAATCCGCCTTGCTGTGTGCTAATGATATTAAGGATTGTAGATTTACATCTTTCTAGTAGTACAAATTCAAACATTTTAAGAATTACCGACGTAATCGCACGGTAATTATTCGGGTCATCCTTTCTTTTGTTGCCACCTTTATGAAGAGTCACAATTACACCACGTTTTAAAGTATCCGGAACAAAACCCTGGCGAAGAAAGCATGAATATAAGTTTGCAAGCACTGGGCATAGTGCATTTTTGGCAAATACGATATTTTCATACTGGATTTTGTCAAAGCCACCCGCCTTGTTCCGTGAACATTTGGTTAAAACATCATGTACAGAATCAGGTGAAATATACACATTAGAGTCTGTCGAACGCTCACACAAGGTAGAGAAAACAAATTCAGAAATATAACTTTTCCAATTGTTATCAAAGTTAACCCTCTCCGACCGGGTATGCAAGTTCTTGAAGTACTCATTCCAGTGCTCAGTTATTTTGGCGCGATCCCTGACGATGACACCATTAAAGTTTAATACCGTACTTAACTGACCAAACTTTCTCTGGCGGCGAGAACTGTTCGTAACTGTTCTGGTACAGATGATACAATGTTGCTAACATTCACTCGAAATCGCGGCACGATAGTATTCATCCTGAATGCCTCTTTCATGTATTAGCCTCTAAGTGTACGTATATTCTACTAGTAAACAGTTAATCAAAAAAATATTTGACAATCATTTATGAACATATACAATGAAGTAAATAGTTAGAAAGACATGATAAAAACTATCATGACAAAAAGACGATGTATAATACACGTCAAGTAAATAAAATGCAGATTGTAGTTGATGAGAGCACTAAATAAGTTCATAATTTCTACAAGTTTATTGCTTGTTAAACAATGTAACAGAATGTGTGTACGTGTATGTGAAATAATTACCAGCATTATAACTAAAATGGTTGTTTTACTTGGGACTTGACACTGTTCTTTGTATCCATGTATGCATTTGTGACCGCTTTAGCCTAGTTTTATTACAATGAGATGAGATGTCACGCTTGAATTACGCCTCTTTGTCTATGTTGAAAATTGTTGAAACGTAAAAAGAGTAATCTTATACTTTCTTGCAACCATTAGAACGATGTGGAGACATCGGTCCAAAAAGGTCCATACATTAAGATCGTTCCGCTATCAAGACAATCAGTTTTCACAGTTCTTATAATGGAACTAGGCTATATATATTTGTCTACCAATTTTAAATAAAGCATTGTTATCTCCCTTACAAATCTTAAGGTTAAACAAACAAAAAGTTTATGTGGACCATGCCAAAATAATAGAGAAATAAAAAACATACAAATATCTAAGACAAATTATCTAAAAATACTGTTTCACAGTTCGTTTAAATTTTTAGTTTTTTTATTTACAGTCCCATAAACATAAAAATAGCCGTGAGGGCACCGTACGGGCGCCGTGCGATCAAACTCCGCAAGGACCCGTACGAACTCTTGCGTACCCGTACGGACTGTTACGTTTTTACCAGGGTCCGTGAGATGAGCCCAGGATACACGTGTTAGTTTCAGAGACAAATCGTGAACAAAATAGTTGCTAAGTATGGATTAAACATGCATATCTTCCAGCTATGGCTCTGTACGGGTGTGTTTTTTGTACCATGCGCGTACCGTCACCTTGAAACGCAAGGCTTCCCACGGCCTACGGTTGTCTGCACGTACGGGTCCGTAACAAGCCACGAATTTATGGGACTGAGGCATTAGATGGTAAAGAGTTCCATAATGAACAGCTCAAGTAGCAAAAAGATTTTAATCCGAAACTTTTGACTTTTGGTAAGGAAAAAGCACATTTATTACTTAGTCTTGTATTATAGTTGTGGATTGTGTCTTGAGAAATAAAGTTATTAGACATATAAGCAGGAGATATACCAAGTTTTATTTTAAAGACATGACTCAGAATAATTTGATTAACTCTCTGTTTAACTGGTAACCAATTAAGAAGTCTGAAATGTTCGGCTCCTACATGAGCTCTAAAATCCATATTAAATACAAATCTTATCAATTTATTTTGGGTTGTTTGAAATTTATTTTTTAAAGATTGAGTCAATCCATGGTACCATATAGAACACGAATAATCAAAATGACATTGTATTAAAGACATAATCAGTAATTTTTTAGTATGCTGAGTAAGATAATCTTTTTTTTCTTTATAGGAACCAAGATGCAAAGACAACTTATTGTTTATTAATCATTCACTTAAAAGATTAATATCAAGAGAAAGTCTATTTTCAATATCATTTTTGTTCTTACCAGATACAAGAATGCCAGAATCATCTGCATATAAAAGAAGTTTACTACTGATGACAGCAGACATGTCATTTACATAAATTAAAAATAAAAGAGGACCTAGTATGGATCCCTGAGGGACACCACATGTTATAGGAGCCGTAGTAGAATGTGTACCAGCCACATCTACTAACTGGTGTCTATCAGAAAGATAAGATTTTAACCATAACAGTATATCATTACCTAAACCAGATGCTTTAAGTTTCATGCGTAAAATATCATGATCAACAGTGTCAAAAGCTTTTTGTAAATCCAAAAGTATCATACCAACAAGATTACCTTTATCCATTTCAAGTCTAATATAATCAGTAAGATGTATTAAGCAAGTGTCAGTTGAAAAACCACGTCTGAAACCTGATTGAAATTTATAAAAAAAGTTGTTCTTATCAAAAACTAGCTAATTTTAAATCTTCAGGTACAACACCTTGTAATAAAGACAGATTGATGACATGAGCCAACGGACAGGCTATGATAGAAGCACCATCTTTAACAAATCGAGATGGAATGTTATCTAAACCTGTGGATTTATTGACACCAAGGCTTGATAAATATTTAAAAACTTTCTTTTCAGACACTAATGAAAATGAAATACTGTCTAAACGGACTCCTTTGTCAGAATAAAATTTATTGACAAATTTCTTACCATATTTATTAACACATGTAGGTAGTTTGTTTACTAAATTTGCTGCAACAGTTGTGTAAAAAGAATTAAATGCTTCTGCAATTATATTTTTATCAAAACAAACACCTGAATCTAATTTTAGACTAATATTAGCTTGAGATGATGATGAAGAACAGTTTTTAGAGGGTAATCCAAAACTTTAAAGGGAATTCCATAGTGACTTAGAGTCATGTTTATTATGCTCCAGTGTATCAGAGAAATAGTTCATTTTGGCAGTGTGTATAGTTTCTTGTGTTTTATTTCTTTAAGACTTAAAATGCTCGTATTTTTCTTCATTTTTTTTTTCTTAAAATCATTATAAGAGTTATCTCTCTGTTTTATCAAACATAATTTTTCAGATGTCATCCATGGCTCCGTTCTTTGCTTAATACGAATTTGTTTTACGGGAGCAATGTTATCAATGACAGAAAGAAAAATACTTTTAAATTTACTCCAAGCATCTAAAACATTGTAAAGTACCTTTATTATATTTTTTAAGAACGCAATTTAACAGTATTATGAAGACTTATGGGTGATTTGGACACTTTTCTAGTACAATACATGTATATTAAAGAATGGTCACTAAAACAAGTATTAATTACTCCAGACTGACATACTTTTTCATGATCAGAAACAAGAATTAAATCAATGGCAGTGGAACTCTTATTGCAAATTCGTGTATAATCACAAATAAGTTGTTTAAAATTAAACATATCAATAAAAGAGTTAAAAGGCTAGCAATGCAATTAATGTATACTAGAAACATTCTCATGTTTTTGTTAGATTTAAAACTGTAGCAAAAACAAGGGTCAGTCAACTCCCGACCCTTTCTTGAAATCTGAATCTTAGGATTTTGACCAGGTAATGGTTGCGTTTTTCCGTTGTTGACTGATAACTGCCTATCTTGATTTAGAATCAGTGGTTGGAGGACAAATGAACAATGATACCTTACCAAGCTCTGCTTAAAAATGTGTCAATAAAGAATACTGCCAACGACCCCCTTAAGGCATTTGCCAATTAAGGGACTTGTGCGTTACCCACTGAGCTAGCCAGACAGGATTTAGAAGCGTTCAAATTCAATAAATCAAACAAAAAAATCTTAATGTTTCATAAGTGTATTACAATACTACAAAATCAGTATGTTAGAGCTCTTGCAAGTTAAAAGTACTGAGTTACACATTGCATTACCTTGCTTCCTTTGCTGAGTGCATGACAAATGAATTTTGGAGCCCAACTACATATAACTTTTTGAAAGGCTTTCAATTCACATGTCGGTTCTGCTGGAGACAACTGTTTAACGTCTTTCACAAGAAATTTATAGTTTATTTTTTCTAGTTTAGCATGTGGCTGCACCCTGGAAAACATCATTTGTGCGTAAGTGATTAAAATGAAAATTGTAACAGCTTGTTAGGTATGTTCAATATAATGGTTAAGTTTATGTACCATAACTTGCATTACACTTCATACAAACCGGGTATCAATTTTCTCTGAAATAAAGGGCTATCAATAAGTTTTATCAATTTTAATGCAATATTTCTATTAAAGCAATATTTTCTTTATTGATTTGCATTCATACAAACTTCAAAGTATTTTTTCTGAAATTACGACAACTATGTGATAAGTTTTAAACAAGGCTACACATATGGATGTACAGCAATCTTTCATGTCAACTAATGTGTATACATTATTATCAACTGAGTATCAGTCAGGCAACAAAGAGGCCACAGGTTCAATTCATTCCTGTTAGTGGAGAAATGACCATAAGCCAGATCAGAGTGCACTGAGAGTACCTGTTCTGCATCCCTTCATTGTCCTTAGGAGGGAAAAGCGAAGAAGAATAACTATAGTAGCTCAACCAAGTCTGCACTTGGGTGCACTATGCACTTGTATTTAAGGGTAAGAAAAATATACACCCTGACCGGGACTCGAACCCAATACCTCCCGCTTACAGGGTGAGTGTTCTCAGGACTGAGCCATCCGAGCGCTTACATATCCTTCTTCCCTTAATGTGTACAGATGAGTGTCGTGACAAACTGGAAATTCGTCTGGAATTTCAGAATTCCAGGCCATTTAAGGAGCATTTATATTGTTACAATTGTTTCTCAAGTGACCAAGTAATTGCCACAGTCCCACGTTGGGCGCAAAATGTCACAGGGTAAGAAAAATATGCAGGCTAACCCAGACTCGAACCCAGGACCTCTCGCTTACAGGGCGAGTGCTCTCTCGACTGAGCTTTCGGGTCGCTTATAATTACATATCAGTCTTCCCATATTTTTCAACGGCAAGAACTGTCCAACCCTGGGCAAAATGTAATTATCATGGCTTTTTATCACTGTATCAGTCAATTGTACTTTTAATTTTAAAGTAATAAGCATTTCTAATCAGTTTAAAATACAAATTTTTGAATACATGTACATGTATTTCTTTTGAAATTGGAGAAAATTAGTTTTTGCCAGTTTTTTCAAGTTTTTGCCACCCTATTTTTTCCTTGTCGGTTTTTTTCGGTTTTTACCATGGTTTTTTCCGCCAGCGGCAAAAACTGTCCAACCCTGTCCCATAATGTTAACAACCTACAGCACAGGTAAGTGCCGTGACACTTTCTAGGATAATACACTTACAAGTAACAACAAGAATCACCAGTAAATCAGGTGAAAGCTTGATACAATTTATGCATGATACATTATATGATTATTTCTAAAGATACATTGTATGGTAAGCGTCAATGCAACATTCACTTTCAGTTTCACTTTCATTTCGCTATGCAGTCTATAGTCCGGAATTCATTTCATCGTTCCAATGAAAACGTGTGTACAAAGAACAACAGTAATTATTCCATAGTTCGTTCAATTTAGCACTACTATGTAACAAACGTTATTTGTACCGCCTGTGCTCGGACGGGAAAACCCATAAATTGTAATTCCGGATTAGGTAAAATCGTAATGCAAAAAAAGTATGCAAAAAAACTCGACTTACCGCCATCATACAAAGCCATGCAGTCATGATCAAACGCTTTAAAATCATTGTAACACATCTATGATAATTTTTAATTCAATCGCAATCGAATGCATACCGATCATTTCGTCTAATTACACGGATACCTCGAAATAATTTCATTGTGTTGACTTTACAGTTCAGGCGGCAGACATCTTTGATAAAGTTCGACTCTTTCCGGCAACTTCGTTCCTCTCCGTGGGTTAAGTGACGTCATAGAAAAGTAGTTCGATATCCTTGCGCGTATTCATATCAAGGGGCACGTTTCACAAGGCTATCGCTAGCTAGCGCTTTTTGAAAATGATTTCTTGTAGCATATTAGCGCTCGCCTTGTAAAAGGTGCCCAATATAAAGGGAAAATTTTGAGACAGCTTATTTTGAATGATCTTATGTTCCATATGATGCACTTTTGTCTGTAATTTCGTAGAAGAGAGACAATTTGTACATACTATGAAAGAAAATTGCGTGGTTGTGGTAAAATAGGGGTCGGAAGAACTACTTTGTCTTGACTTGGGTTGGCTAAACCCGAAACGACTGTCAAGATGCCCGTGATAAGTTTAGCCCTTTGCGAAGCGCTAAACTTAAAAATGAATTTTCAATAGAAATTAAAATAATTCCTCCGATCGGCATTGTAAATCTTAGATATGTCGTGTACTGCGTCGGCTGGCTCCATTGCGTTATTCCATATTTTCAAGGAAGCAGCACATATACCATTAAGGATAGAAGTCTAAAACTATTGCATAGAATAAAACGTAAGAACAACTACGAACTTTGTTATCTATTATTTTCACTTTGTTACAACCACATTCCAACAAATGTCGACGACGACAAATGACAAACCCACACCATTTTTTTACAAATTCACACACTTCAAAAAACTATTTAGTCAGACGACCAGGCTATAAATTAGTATAATCAGATATTGTATAAACGAGCATTTTTCTACCAAAATTGAACAAATCATTAAACAGTTTTACCCATAAGCTCGTATCTATCGAAAGATGATGAAACATGTACTTCTAACCAAGGACAAACTCTTCGTTGACAGTAGGGAAGAAAGAAAAGGGGATGCCAACCTTCACGAACTCCAGAGGGAAGCCGTCAATCTTTTCAAAAGACACTTGTACGAATTTTTAACAGTTACAATGTATATAAATACTCGAATCAATGAAGTTGTTTTGCATATAAAAGGTGTTTATTGTACTTGTATAGAAACATTACTTAACCCTGAAAGACATAAAACAAAAAACAACATTTTACATAAAATAAATGCATATTGTACCATCCAAATTTAAATATCCATAAAGTAAAAAATAAACAACAAATGATAACTTTTACATACTTGGAAATAAAGTGCATTCATACTTTACTCATGTAGGTTAATGTGGATAATAAAAGCCATAGGATCGCAAGCAATCCAATTATTTTATCCAACAAATAACTAACGTCTTGCCAGGTGTAACTGGTGACGATTTCAGTGACGTCTTGTCTCAGCGAATTACTCCCACTTGGGGTTGGTTCATTCGCGTTTATCTGCAGTTTCTTGACATGTTTTTTCAATGCAATACCCGTGTCATTATCATAGTCCTTCATTTTATTGTTTATAAGATGTTTGTTCCCCAGGTTCCTCAGACGATTGGTGAGACTAGAAGGAACTGGTTGTAGATCAGATTTGTAGAAAATGGTGAGATTTAACACAGTGCCAATCATGATGACAGATCCCATAACAAGATTGTTCAACAGGAAATAACAGATGTAAGGCATCGGTTCTGATGTTTTAGGCAAGTTGTCACCAACTAGAGTCAAAAACACAGCAACAGCTAATAAAACGGAAATAGAATATGAAATCCTTTCCCCAGATTGTGCCGGTAAAAAGAAAACCAGAACATTCAATATAGCAGCAATAAATACTGGCATTAAAACGTTGACAACCATGAATGTTGGACGTCGTTTCAATTTTAAAACTACGTTGTACGTTGGGTAAACGTTCATGATGAAGTCTTCAACAGCATAAGCGTCGACCAATTCCCATGTTCCATGTGACACGAACATTTTGGTAGAAATTGTTTTCTGTACAGCATTAATGATTATTTCATTTGATTCTGCTCCCCATGGAATGAAAATAACTTCACATATTTGAGTATCAAATGGAAAGTATGTTATATCTATTTTACAAGTAGTTGTCATAACGTCTCTAGGCGCCCACTGTATTATACCATTCCTTGTGACACGAACTGGGAAGTAACGATCAAGTCCAACAGGAGATATAGCTTCTATTGGATGTCCTATAATAAAATCTGGTTTCCAGAGTTCATTGACATCTAACCGGGTTGTCGTAATGTCTCCATAGTCTGCTGGGTCCCATGTGAGACGAGGGTCTTTCCATACCATCCATATATTTCCTGCTATAGAAAATTTCCCCATGACTTCATCTAGCTCTCTTATCGCAATCAGGTCAAATGTAACATTCACAATTGTTGGCTTAGACTGATCAAGCTGAGGACGAATATGTTTACTGTAGTTTGATCTTTTCAGAAGATCTTCGTGAAGGTTGTATACGTCATCCATTGTCTGGCCACAAACATCGTAGGTTATCACAGCCATCAACAGTAAAAACATAGTAAACCGTTCAGCCATAGTGCTGGTCAAATTATCTGAAAGAATAAGGTCAAGAATAGGTTTTCATAAACATCGATAATATTCCAAGTTTACTTAGTAAAATAAATTTGTCTGATACAAGATTCCCAGTCATATGTCACTATCTCATACAAGGGTTTTAATTTGGTTAAAATAGATACGTTTAAAAACGAAACATTAACTTTCATAACCTTTGCTTTGACTGAAAATTCATAAAAAGACGAGTGTTGAAATGACGTGTGTTGAATAGACGAGTGCTGAAAAGGACAAGTGTTGAAAAGACGAGTATTGAAATGAAGAGTGTTGAAAAGACAAATTTGAAATACCGAGTTTTGAAATGACGAATGCTAAAAAGATAAATGTTGCAATGTCTAGTTTTGAAATGACGAGTGCTGAAAAGATAAATGTTGCAATGCCGAGTTTTGAAATGACGAGTGCTGAAAAGATAAATGTTGCAATGCCGAGTTTTGAAATGAAGAGTGCTGAAAAGATAAATGTTGCATTAATGAGTTTTGAAATGACGAATGCGGAAAAGGTAAATGTTACAATGCCGAGTTTTGAAATGATAAGTGCAGAAAAGATAAATGTTGAAATACCGAGTTTTGAAATGACGAGTGTTGAAAAGACAAATGTTGAAATACCGAGTTTTGAAATGATAAGTGAAGAAAAGATAAATGTTGAAATACAGATTGTTGGAATGACAAGTGTTGAAATGGTGAGTTTTGAAAAGTTGTATTATTTGTTTTGACATTATTCATACGTATTTAATTTATGAATTTGTTGATGCTGTCGTAATGTACATATTTTATTGAATGTAAATTCTGCTATACGTAATATTGATTTAATCTCTTGTTGTTAGACCTTTAATGATATATACAATGTTACACTTCGTCGATTTAATATCAACAGTCTTTGTTTAATTTAATCAATTATTTATTCACTATTGATGGGCACATCTAATATAACTTATAATAATAATTATTTCAATCAATAAGTTAAACATAAATATACTCAACCCAAGTCCAATGTTGACCTATACCTAATGTATAATGTTACAGTTCGATAATCATATACTTGCCGTAAGCAACATGTGCGATCACTCGCGTGGTTGTCTGAAACAGTGAAACAAACCATGAACTCACGTAGATGTGTCAGAGACAATGAAACAAGTCGTGAACTCAAGTATAGATGTGTCAGAGACAATGAAACAAATCAAGAACTCACGTAGATGTGTCAGAGACAGTGAAACAAGTCATGAACTCAAGTAGATGTGTCAGAGACAATGAAACAAATCATGAACTCACGTATAGATGTGTAAGAGACAGTAAAATAAATCATGAACTCACGTAGATGTGTCAGAGACAATGAAACAAATCATGAACACACGAAGATGTGTCAGAGACAGTGAAACAAGTCATGAACTCACGTATAGATGTGTCAGAGACAATGAAACAAATCATGAACTCACGTAGATGTGTTAGAGACAGTGAAACAAATCATGAACACGTAGATGTGTCAGAGACAATGAAACAAATCATGAACTCACGTAGATGTGTCAGAGACAGTGAAACAAATCATGAACACAGTAGATGTGTCAGAGACAGTGAAACAAATCATGAACTCACGTATAGATGTGTCAGAGACAATGAAACAAATCATGAACACACGTAGATGTGTCGGTGACAATGAAACAAGTCATGAACTCACGTAGATGTGTCAGAGACAGTGAAACAAATCATGAACTCACGTAGATGTGTCAGAGACAATGAAACAAATCATGAACACACGTAGATGTGTCAGAGACAGTGAAACAAATCATGAACACACGTAGATGTGTCAGAGACAGTGAAACAAGTCATGAATTCACGTATAGATGTGTCAGAGACAATGAAACAAATCAAGAACTCACGTAGATGTGTCAGAGACAATGAAACAAGTCATGAACTCACGTAGATGTGTCAGAGACAGTGAAACAAATCATGAACTCACGTAGATGTGTCAGAGACAGTGAAACAAATCATGAACTCACGTAGATGTGTCAGAGACAGTGAAACAAGTCATGAACTCACGTAGATGTGTCAGAGACAGTGAAACAAATCATGAACTCACGTAGATGTGTCAGAGACAGTGAAACAAATCATGAACTCACGTAGATGTGTCAGAGACAGTGAAACAAGTCATGAATTCACGTATAGATGTGTCAGAGACAATGAAACAAATCAAGAACTCACGTAGATGTGTCAGAGACAATGAAACAAGTCATGAACTCACGTAGATGTGTCAGAGACAGTGAAACAAATCATGAACTCACGTAGATGTGTCAGAGACAATGAAACAAGTCAGGAACTCACGTAGATGTGTCAGAGACAATGAAACAAATCATGAACTCACGTAGATGTGTCAGAGACCATGAAACAAATCAAGAACTCACGTAGATGTGTCAGAGACAATGAAACAAGTCAGGAACTCACGTAGATGTGTCAGAGACAGTGAAACAAATCATGAACTCACGTAGATGTGTCAGAGACAGTGAAACAAATCATGAACACACGTAGATGTGTCAGAGACAGTGAAACAAATCATGAACACACGTAGATGTGTCAGAGACAATGAAACAAATCATGAACACACGTAGATGTGTCAGAGACAATGAAACAAATCATGAACACGTTGATGTGTCAGAGACAGTGAAACAAATCATGAACACAGGAGATGTGTCAGAGACAGTAAAACAAATCATGAACACACGTAGATGTGTCAGAGACAGTGAAACAAATCATGAATACAGGAGATGTGTCAGAGACAGTAAAACAAATCATGAACACGTAGATGTGTCAGAGACAGCGAAACAAATCATGAACACACGTAGATGTGTCAGAGACAGTGAAACAAATCATGAACACGTATATGTGTCAGGGACAGTGAAACAAAGCATGAAAACGTAGATGTGTCAGAGACAATGAAACAAATCATGAACACACGTAGATGTGTCAGAGACAGTGAAACAAATCATGAACTCACGTAGATGTGTCAGAGACAGTGAAACAAATCATGAACATAGGAGATGTGTCAGAGACAGTGAAACAAATCATGAACACAAGAGATGTGTCAGAGACAGTGAAACAAATCATGAACACACGTATAGATGTGTCAGAGACAATGAAACAAGTCATGAACTCACGTAGATGTGTCAGAGACAGTGAAACAAATCATGAACACAGGAGATGTGTCAGAGACAGTGAAACAAATCATGAACTCACGTAGATGTGTCAGAGACAATGAAACAAGTCATGAACTCACGTATAGATGTGTCAGAGACAATGAAACAAGTCATGAACTCACGTAGATGTGTCAGAGACAGTGAAACAAATCATGAACTCACGTAGATGTGTCAGAGACAATAAAATAAATCATGAACACACGTAGATGTGTCAGAGGCAGTGAAACAAATCATGAACACACGTAGATGTGTCAGAGACAGTGAAACAAATCATGAACTCACGTAGATGTATCAGAGACAATGAAACAAATCATGAACTCACGTAGATGTGTTAGAGAGAGTGAAACAAATCATGAACTCACGTAGATGTGTCAGAGACAATGAAACAAGTCAAGAACTCACGTAGATGTGTCAGAGACAGTAAAACAAATCATGAACTCACGTAGATGTGTCAGAGACAATGAAACAAATCATGAACACACGTAGATGTGTCAGAGACAGTGAAACAAATCATGAATACAGGAGATGTGTCAGAGACAGTAAAACAAATCATGAACACGTAGATGTGTCAGAGACAGCGAAACAAATCATGAACACACGTAGATATGTCAGAGACAGTGAAACAAATCATGAACACGTATATGTGTCAGGGACAGTGAAACAAAGCATGAAAACGTAGATGTGTCAGAGACAATGAAACAAATCATGAACACACGTAGATGTGTCAGAGACAGTGAAACAAATCATGAACTCACGTAGATGTGTCAGAGACAGTGAAACAAATCATGAACATAGGAGATGTGTCAGAGACAGTGAAACAAATCATGAACACAAGAGGTGTGTCAGAGACAGTGAAACAAATCATGAACACACGTATAGATGTGTCAGAGACAATGAAACAAGTCATGAACTCACGTAGATGTGTCAGAGACAGTGAAACAAATCATGAACACAGGAGATGTGTCAGAGACAGTGAAACAAATCATGAACTCACGTAGATGTGTCAGAGACAATGAAACAAGTCATGAACTCACGTATAGATGTGTCAGAGACAATGAAACAAGTCATGAACTCACGTAGATGTGTCAGAGACAGTGAAACAAATCATGAACTCACGTAGATGTGTCAGAGACAATAAAATAAATCATGAACACACGTAGATGTGTCAGAGGCAGTGAAACAAATCATGAACACACGTAGATGTGTCAGAGACAGTGAAACAAATCATGAACTCACGTAGATGTATCAGAGACAATGAAACAAATCATGAACTCACGTAGATGTGTTAGAGAGAGTGAAACAAATCATGAACTCACGTAGATGTGTCAGAGACAATGAAACAAGTCAAGAACTCACGTAGATGTGTCAGAGACAGTAAAACAAATCATGAACTCACGTAGATGTGTCAGAGACAATGAAACAAATCATGAACACACGTAGATGTGTCAGAGACAGTGAAACAAATCATGAACTCAGATGTGTCAGAGACAGTAAAACAAATCATGAACTCACGTAGATGTGTCAGAGACAGTGAAACAAATCATGAACACACGTAGATGTGTCAGAGACAGTAAAACAAATCATGAACACAGGAGATGTGTCAGAGACAGTGAAACAAATCATGAACACAGGAGATGTGTCAGAGACAGTGAAACAAATCATGAACACAGGAGATGTGTCAGAGACAGTGAAACAAATCATGAACACAGGAGATGTCCCAGAGACAGTGGAGCAAGTCGTGAAGTCACGTATCATTATGGTTCCTTACCATAATGTAGTGTTTAAAACGGATATTCTGTGCAACAGGAATATAAGAAGAAAATTGCGTTCACAGTCGGCTAAGATAGATGTTCTAGGTTTTGTTAAGGGTACCATTGAACAATGAAGAAAAATATTTTCTTGTCAAGCAAGATGTCGAACTCATATCACAGTTTATTTTTCATCATTATTAGTAAAAAAAACTCTGACTATAGCTTTTTTTAAATTTGAGGAACAATAGGGTGCATATAATCTTAGACCGCTCACCTAAAAGAGGATTCTAAAGACGTCTGACACGGGCATTTTTAACATTCCTAACTCATGCAGAATTATTTGGGGAAATTTAGATGATGACACATTCCAACATATAGAAACTGTCAGTCTCACAGTTTTAAAGAGGTTTTTTGATATGTTTAATTTTAAATTTTATGTTTAACTTGTAACACCCGAGTGAATCAATTTTAACCCAAAAAGGCAAAATTTATTTAATAATTGTTGGGAACCTTAAAATGCTGATACATGCCAAATGTGGTTGCTCTAAGCTCTTTGATATTGAACCCTACGCGCTAGGTAGTTTTAAAACCATGTGCTTTATGATTTTTGACTAGAAGATATTGTTGACGACGCATGCAATAACGTCGGATAGACCGGCCATAATTGCTCATATTAAAGGTACTAGTTCACAGATTTGGTTTATTTTTTCTATCTTTTCAAAATACCGCTCAGTGTCTGTAATTGTGTTAAAATTCATTCTTATTATTTTAAGACAAACTGACCTGTATGTTGCAAGAAATACACAATAAAAGTCACAAAAATGTACGGGTGGATACTTACTACATGAAACACCATCATTTGAAATTATAATTATGTCAATTTGCACTTAAATTGTCGTTATCAGAACACTACTTTCCTGCTTCCAAAAATATTTCCATACAATTTTGATAGTTTTAGAAAAGTTGAAATTAAAGTTGAAATCTGTGAATGAGTACCTTTAAACACTTTATGCGCAGGTAAGCGAAAGAGAACATTTGAACTTCATGTAAATGTAAAGAATAAACTTCAATAAAGCTTGTTAGAAGATTCTGCCTCAAAAAATACCTGAAAACATGTTCAATGACTACATTACATATAAATACACAAACTGACGTACCTGCACTCTGTGGATCCGTAATTATATATATATCAGTAAAATTCAGTTCGTATTGGGATTTTTGTTCCATATATTACTGTACCATTATAACTATTATATTACCAATCAACAATGGTATAAACATACATGTGCATAAATATATATTGATGTTGTCAGTTTTCATTGATTAATCATAATACAGAGTAAATCACTCATTAATTCATTACATGCGGGACAAGGGATGTAACTCTTCTTTCAATCCAATTACAACTGATAATCAACACAATGCCATGGGTTTTCGATTAAAAATCATTCATTTTTTAGATTAAGCAAACGATTTCACTTACTTTGTAGCGAACATCACCAATTTTGATAGAAATGTTCAAGGATGGTCCCGATGATTATCTAAGAAACGTGCGTTGTGCAGCTATAGTCGAGATGCTCCACATGCATTAACAAGATGAAATCCCATTCCAGAAAGGAGCGGCGAGTGCTCAATAATGATTGTATTTACGCGTGAACAGTACATAATTTGATATGAATTATCACATTCAATCTACAATCATTCTAGTTTTCAGCTATGATCATTTCACCAAGTGAATCATACAAGCATTTATTCAGAATGAAACATAACATACGTGTCTATAGCCATTTATTAGATCTTTCGGTCACTATGAACTTCACATTGTAACATAGAAATGTAAAGATGGCTGTAAGATGGGGTTAGTGTTGAATCTTTTGTGCGAGATAATACTCACTTATATTTAATGATATAGCTAACTTAGGATTTAATCTCATAAACGCGCAGGAATTAGCATTGAAAACTAGAGCTGCAACGATTCACTGGAAAGTCGATTCGATTCGATGCGATTCGATTTTTTCTTTCGGTTCGATTCTTTTCGAAACGATTCATTTAAAAGTAAAGTTTATTCCAAATGTACAGTAATACATTCATTGAGTTTAGAATTAATATGCCTATTTGTACATTGATAAAATGAAATTGTTTCTGAAATGTGCAACACTTAATGTAGAATAAGATCAATAAAGCAAATGCATGTTCATGCTGATTTATTAATCATCAGTTTATCATTTTTGTTGTAAGTCTTAAATTCATAAACTTTTATAGACAAGTTTTAAAGTCGGTATCGAATCGAAATTTACTAGTCCCAAATCGAATCGGCGCCATTCACAATCGATTTTCGGTGTATCGGATCGAATCGTTGTAGTCCTACTGAAAACGGTCCTTTTTTGTTTATAAATCTTTGATCAATACTATCTTATTGCTGCACGTTTTAATTCATATATTTATACACAAAATTAAATAGGCGAATGAACAAACTTGATAGTGTTTGATATAACAACGTGCTGTACAACTTGATCTAGTTTCGATAAACGATGATCATAATTCCTATCAAGGTCTTAGTCGTAAAAACATGACGGAATAAGAATATAGCGCGAATCGAAATAGCTCAATAACGAATAAGAATTTTGATGGATCCTACATCTTACTACTATGAAATAAAAGATTTCCTTATCCATTTTTGCACATATACAGACAGACAGTTGATCAAGCTTTCTTTTGGTGTTTAATATTATGTAAAACTTTATCATGTTACATTATACGATAAGATCATGTGCGAAGTTTGAAAATGTTCAATATGATACAAGATTCAATTTGTGCGCGTCTCTGTCCATATTTTACTATAGATTTTACTAAAGATTTTTAGTATTCATATATAATTATGCCGTTTAGCAAAACTGGTAGTGTTTTTAGACTTTCTGCGATTTCGCCAGTTTAAATCCAAACGCATGTCCCAATGACCTAGTTTTAACTTCCTGATACAAAAAACATGTACGATATTCGTGATTTCATTGTTATCTCCTGTGATATATTGAGTGTTTTATTAACAATGCGACTAGAATTATGGCTATCTCTATTAAAACAATTTAAAGCACTGGGGTGCTGGAGGAATGATGTCCTATATTTATTAACTAAATAAAGAATATAACAAGTAAAAAATTGCTGCTAAATGCAGCAAAGGGATTGTCACGGCAAACAAAAAAGAATGATTAAGTATAATCTAAAGGTAACTCAAAAGAGCATTATATTGAATTGTCATGTTAAGGTTTTTCAGTAATTAAAAGGTAACTTGTCATAAAACGTTTTTCTGTTCAAATGTAACAATCTCGTTCCAAAAGCCTAGTAAGATTCTCGATACTAGTTAGATTGAGAATCTTGACAAATTTGGAGTACGCGAATGGTCTGGATCTAGACACCATCTTTATGCCGACAGGATGTTTGAACTTTGGTTTTAGTTGGATTTATTTCCAGTAATTCATATTTTCATGACGCTTAAAAAGATCGGCAGAAGGGAAAACATAGTTCTTCAGAACAGAAGCTATTTACATGACTTATCGCTTCTGTTTAGTCAAGTGCTCCTCACATTGCGGATCTGTTCTTACCAATCCGTGTAACCAATCGTCTAATTAATGCATAACTGTCCAGCATCTTTGAATTTCGACATTTTGATTTTACAGGCGTGAACATTTGTTGCATTTGTTGCATTTATTTTTTAATCACGAGACAGTCATGCGATCTAAATGTGTGTGTCTTTGCCTTGAAATAGAAATATCAGTTTGCGCATAGTATTTAAGCAGAGGTAGAGAGTCAGCGAGTGAATCTTTCAAACCAGTGTATTAGAGAGTAGTCATACCTTTACTTGTTACGGAAGAATTTTGTTGCCGGATACACGAAAGGATTTAACATGTATTTTAATTCCGAAAAGATGCACTTAAATACAAAAGACAAGCTATTTCGAATAGAAATCATTTTTCTTAATAATGAATTCACTCGGACTCGAGAAAACATACTCCATTCGAACAAATTAAAAACGGGCGAGCTTTTCACCTAGGTGTAAATGTTCGTCATTTTAACTCTCTTAAAATTACATGGTCCGTCTGGTCAATAGTCCGTCAATATAGTACCAAACTTTTCATAATTAAAAAAGTCTGCAAAAATAATCTTACATCTGCTCGATCTATAACCAGAAGCAAGTTCAATTACACAAAACGCTACAGTACGTTACATAACGATGCATTCGGAACTCCTCTGTCATACATTTGTTTACTTTAACGCCGGAAATTTCAAAATAGCGTCCAAATATGTCCGAGATTATTCGCAGCAAATGGACGAGGACTTCCGAATGTATCGTTGCGGAACGTTCTATAACGTTCGCAGTTACTGAACTCAACCCTGGTCCGTAACTCTTATGCTCTTAAAATTAACTGGTCCGCTGCACTTAATCATAGTTAGAAAAGATCGCCAATAGAGCTCAGTAAGAGTAAGAATTAAGAGTCAATGTTACACGATTACGCTTCTTTATTTATACAGTCGGCTAATAAGAAAAAAAGGTATATTATTAAAATATATGAATCATATCAAATTAGTTTTCAAATGATAAATGCTCTAACAGTTGAAATATATAATATTTACAACAATATGTGATGAAGCAATCGACGATTCTTTTAATAGTTAAAGTCTGCAAAGTTATTTCTTAAAATATAATTTCGATATTGGTGTCTTATCTTTTCAAATAAAATATTGGCAAATATCAATAATATATGTACTATACACACATTATGATACGCATATTTGTTAAACTGTATCCGTATACTAAACTGGTCTCCTGGTCCGGTTGGTTCGCGATTTATACCTACCCCTTTTCGTGTGATTCGAAAGGATTTGCGGAAATGTGTTGATATAAAACGCTGATTTTTCGTGTGTTGCATTGTTGCAAGAAAAATTGTTTAAATGGATTCCCCCAAAAATGATTTTTCTATTTAACTTTTAACGGAAATGGGCTGTACTATGACTGCATTAAAAACAATAAATTTGTCGGCAGTGGAAATCGAAAGGATTTTTATCATTTTTTATCACGTGACTTTTGCCCATTGCTATCAAAATCTACCCACCACAATATCACGGCGTTGAGACGCCGTGAAATAATGTCAAAATATCAAACTTGTGCAGCAATATTATCAGAATTTTGATTCGTTATCAATTAAGTCCAAAAAGAGATAAACTTTACTTCAATGTCCAATCCCAAAGGGGTTTCACCAGTTTCTCCATAAACGATACAATTAGTAGATCTCTTTAATTTTAATACATATTTTAAAAACTTCAAGTGGATAGTTTCAATTACCTTGTTGTTACTGAATCCCCAAATTTCAGCTCCGTATTGGTTTTACTGTTTTGTTAAACAGATCAATCTGTAAATCTATTGGCAATCCCAATCGATTTGCATTACGTTATAAACTGTACTTAGCTCTAGTAGCTTGATTTGCAATTTGTTTTTTACAAAAGGTAAAGGAACCATTTTTGCTAAACTAAATGCCTAAATATTTGTATTCGCTCACAATATCCAAGTATTCTTGGTTGAAAATGAATCGACAATTATTAAGTCTGGCTTTGGAAAAAATAACTATTTTCGATTTTGAAACATTGACGGTTAGCTTCCATCTATCACAGTATTTTGAGTATATATCTAACGCAGACTGGAGGCCCGACCCCGAGTCTGATAATATCACTGTATCGTCTGCATATAGTAAAATAAATAATTTAAGATAATTAGTTAATTCGGTATCGTATCTGTGGTCTGGTATGTTTATTGTATCGGTAAAGTTATGTTGGTTAAAGAACTTCTAAATCGTTTAGATATAATGAGAATAACAATGGGGACAGGTTTTCGCCTTGTTTGGCCCCTATATTTAATTGAAAAAAATTCGAGAGTTCGGAATTTACGGATACACATGATTTAATATTTTGGTATATACTTTTAATAACGTTCCAACATTTGCCATTAATATCGTAATGTAATAATTTTAGCCACAGGCCATTTCTTCAGACGGTGTCAAACGCTTGTTTAAGATCTATGAAAGCATAATAAAGTTTTTCCTACCATTATTTAAGAATTGGATTAGATGCTGTAAAATAAACATATTGTCTGTAGAGCTGAGATTAATTACTGACTGATTAAAGTTTATATAATATACAAAAAAGCTAGCCTGGCACAATGAAACTATATTTGAGTTACGAAACAATACGAGTACGCGACCAGTAATTACTCGATTAAATGTTTTGGTGGGCGGAGTTTCACTCTGGGCATGCAAGTTGTTTACTTTCGCATACAGCGTTAGATAGTTATTGATTATTGTCCGTTTTTTTCTCAACTGTCAAAGCTTGAATAATTTCACGGTGACTGAATCCATTGTTTTTGAACTGGCCGCCTAATTGTTATTAAAAATATGTTGACTATAACAAATCATACGGCATAAGCAGCTTTAATCGATCATAATACACACTTTCGGAAACTCATGGATGTATTACGACTATAGTTTCAACAAACACATTCACCGTGTAATAATTCCTGCTTTGACAGTTGAGAAAAAACGAACAATAGCTCATATTAATCGTGGAGAAACTAGGTCAACGTTTTGTTTATCCGAATTAATGTTTAATATAAATATCATGGTTTTAAACAACACTTTCGCTATCGTAATGTTAAATATATACAATTCTTGAATGTATAAAATTTAAACGTTTTCCGCAATTTGTTTAATCTGTCAATCGACAAGCCTTGTCCTAGTCATTCAGGTATTGAAGGCGGAGTCTATGATAGAGCGAGAAGGCGCGTTTTATAGCGTCACCTGGTGTTAGTCAAAGATCGATAATATACGTTTGTGAATGACTTTAACGACCGACAACACAAGCCGACGTAGTTTTTTATGTTATAATGAGATGTTAATCAGTGCCACGCTTGAACTACGCCTCTTTGTCTATGTTGACAATTGTTGAAGCGTAAAAAAGAGTAATCTTATACTTTCTTGTTACTATTGCAATTATTTTTAGACATGTTCCAAAACAATATGTCGGGCGAAATATTGTATCAATTTAATAGTTCATGTCAATTCGTTTTCAACATATTTTATTTGATACAACAACGTAAACAATTTACAATGTACATATTTACTATAAATGCTGAGAGGCAAAATGGTGTGTTCAATGGCCAAGTTCATTATTTAAGGTACATATATATGTATGACTCATTACACAAACTGTATTTATGGTTTGTGATATATCCTGGTACATAAATAGTTGATATAGCATGTATTTAGGAAGGTGCTAATCAAATATAAATAATCAAATTTTAACATCAAAATAAAAAGAAACTATATAATTAATCAGTGACATTACCAGTGTTAATATGAAGTAGAGATAATTGATAAATAATTAATCATTTTATGATTATTTAACTATGATATAATTGTTTGTTGATATGACATGATGTAAAATTAGTGATTTAATTTAAATATTGAGGATATATTACGGTGGCATAGAGGTGACATGGAGAAATATTTAAAATTAAAATTGTAAAGCTGTTACGTGGCCACGTAAACGTTATTGCGTGCGCACATAATAGCTACTGCGTGGCCACGTAAAGCTATTACGTGGCCACGTAGATTTTAAATATATCTCTATGTCACCTCTATGCCACCGTAATATATAGATCTACAAATTTGTATTTTATATATAAAGATACAAGAGTGGGATGATAATAGATAGTGCGGAACTTGAGCTTTTGTGCTTGAACTTTTGAACCACCTAACAGTGAACTTATTGAATATCAGGTGTAACTGAAAGTGTACAGTTTCTGTGTGACATCACGATATTTTCAACCAAAAGCACTTTATGTAAGAATAGCTTCTTTCTTGGCAAGATGATGGATTGTGCTGAAGAAAATCAAGAACTTTTGGAACGCGTTAATTCTGAGTTTGCGACGCGATTGTTGCCAGTAACATTTTTTGTTGGTACAGAGATTGTAGTTGGATTCTTTGGTAATCTTTTGATTCTTTATATCTTTATCTTCCGATATCATGAATGTAATTTCCGGACATTTGTTATTTGTTTAAGCTTTATTGACATTCTGTGTACATTGACGACGATGCCAGGAGAGATTGTAACACATAGGTTCTGGTACAAATATCCTGTAACAGCAATCTGTAAGTCTAAAGATTTCTTCAACGTGTTCACAGTTTTTACAGAGACATTATGTCTGTTGGTGATAGCAATTGACAGGTATCGAAAAGTATGTCGACCTTTACAATGGCAAATTGGAAACAGAATGGCTGTAGTGCTTTGCCTAATACTACTTGTCATAGGAATAGGGGCCGCAGCGCCTGCGGCACACTATTGGGGAACTATATGTAAACAAGTACAAGTTGGAAACGTCACAATAAACAGTACACAATGTAAAACTGATCAAAAATTCGAAGGTAAAATTGACCCATTAGTGTATGTAGCAGTGGTCGCTGGTTTCGTGTTCCTATTTTTTATAGCAATGTTTATAATGTATGTGCAAGTATTAAAAGTTCTTATTCAGGAAAGACGATCAAATTTGCCGAAAACACGAACGGCATCTTCTATAAGAATACATAAGAAAACCAGCTCTATGATTATTTTGACCGGATGTTTCATGGTGACCACCATCTTGTATTACGTCATGGTGTGTCTCTTAGGATCGCCTGAAACCATCTTCAACCAACTGTCAACTGGTCGTAAAGTGGCATTTTTATTTTTCCTACGTTTTTATTTTGTTCAACATATCATCAATCCAATTTTGTATTGTATTTTGGACCCTACTGTTAAGGAAGTGCTTAGCGAAATGAAAGAAACATTGGTTCATGGTGTTTATCGCATACAAAGTTACAAACAGTGATTCAAGTGGCTTCGCTGTATACTTAATTTATGCTGCAAAAAAAGTTAATTCAGACAGATGTATTCCTGGATCTTACTAAGAGCACTGCTTCGGTGTTGAATCATCTCTAGTAGCGACACAGGATTGATACAAGCACGGCAAAACATCCTTCCACAATTTTATCAATACATTTTGTATAGAAACCAGTATCTATATGTTCCCAATGATAGCTTATAACAGGCAATAACATGTGATGTAAAATGATTATATTTCCATATTGTATGCAATGTAACTTGTCGTATTGCTATCCATTGTTGAAAACATCCCATCCTACTCCTTCATAATGAGTAAAATATTTGGTTACAATGAATAATATAATGTATTGCACCATCAAATTTTATTGTGTATTATTTCATTTTGTGTAAAATTACTTTGAATAATAGCATAACTCCGCTTTTCCACATGTATACAGTTCGTACAAAGAACCATGTTTATATAAACAATTCAATGAACTAATCAACGTCAGAGAACGCTCAGGATGACCATAAAACATTATATCGTATCAATATTAATTTGTTTTGTGAAAGTGTTTAGTTGGTGTAATGGTATTGTCCGTTTTTTCTCAACTGTTAAAGCTTGAATAATTTCACGGTGACTGAATGCATTGTTTTTGTACTGGCGGCATAGTTTTCGTTAAAATATCTTGACTAAAACTTATAATACGGCATAAGAAGCTTTACTCGATCACAATACACACTTTCGGAAACTCATGGGTGTATTACAACAAGAATTTTAACAAACGCATTCACCGTGAAATTATTCATGTTTTGACAGTTGAGAAAAAACAAACAATAAAGGGTTCTACAACATCAAGTATGATTGACTTACAGGGTGGTGGTTTATCTGCCTCTCTTATTTTGTTAAAATAAACTACTCAACCTTTATTTGCAATACTGCCTTACCTTTAAAACGGATTGGTTTATTTTAATGTTTACGCAAACACGTAATGTTATTTTGTACGATCTATACTCGTTGGTTTTTTTCTTAAAATATTTTGTTATATTATTGTTTTCAATTCTTTGATGTTATTATTTATGTTGACGACTATCAATTGATTTGTAATTTTATGTATTTTGAGACTTTGTAGAATATATTACAAACTGTTACATGTATCGTATGTTATAGTTACAATCAATTGACTTTTCTACTAAACTGGAAACCACTTTATTGTTTGTCATGTTTGGTATCCGTAAATTATAATATTGTTACAATCTAGACCCTCACCCGGGCTGTTTATAGGCCTATTCTTCTATGAACATAAGATCCTGATGTTGATTTCTATAATTAAGAAAGAATTTGTCGGCCTAGTGATATGTACTCTCCTGTGTGTAAATATACAAAAGTCCAGGCAATCTTTGTTAGGTTTGCAGGCCTTTAACAAAACAAGATATCTCTACATTGTCTGTAGTTATTAAATATTATAAGGCGTTGTATGATTTCAGTATTAGTAAGTATGGTTTGAACTTAATAAATTGTTTGAAATCTATCTTTCCGGTGTACATCAACATTAACATTAACATTGTATTAAGTGTATTTCCCAATATTAATGTGATATATTGTCGATAACAAGACACACAAAGAACATTTATTTCCTAGTTCAATCCTCTAAAACGGAAATAAATGATTTATCCCCTCATCAACAAACCATATAAATGTAAAGCAAAAGCAACAACAAAACGTATGAAGTTATGAACAGCCTTGCGTTGTGTATTTATTGTATATAATATATGAGTATATTTACATTATATATTAGTAAGGTAATATACATTGCAAACGAACAATAATGTCAACTAGTAACTGTATCACTGAACAATTATCAACATATATACAATGTGATTTATTGTATTTATACATATAAGATGTTTTTAACATTGTTTATAACTTTAGATGATAAACATTATAATAGGTTTATATAACTTAACAGTAAAGTTTAAAAACATGTTAAGACTAATAATCAATAACAATAAGTATGAATAATTAGAATGGTTGATGTGCAAATTTAGTATAATGAGCATTGTTTTCTCAATAATGAAGTAAATGGAGATATTCATTAATATATAGATCAGCGTGTTCAGTGACGACTGTTAGCTGTAACTAACATACAACATGGTAGGAGTGGTCTATAGGTTGAACATTATATATTATGAGAATCAATACATATATACATATTTCAAAGTATTTTATAACAAATACAGCAGATCATTTTATAGGTAGTGTCATGTTCTAATATCAAATATTCATGTTCTAATATCAAATATTCATGTTCTAATATCAAATATTCATGAAAATATCTTGTGAACAAAACAAAAACAGGTGCATTTTAAATATCATTCCGCATATGTGGTGGACTCGCCCAGGTAAAACCGGACACTTTGTGTCTGGAACCCTGTCCCCATTAGCCTGCTTCAGGCAAAATTAACACCACTAAATGTTGGGCCCCATTTTGCAGAGTGATTAAAAATGAATAGTTTTATGAGCTCATTATTCAAATGTACAATTGGAAAACCAATTTATCTGTTATAATACAAAAATTAAAAAATGCAATGCATATCAGCACTATGTTATACAGTACTTAAAATTGTTATCTTGATAAGAATGTATAGTTTTGTCATACTGATATTTTCCAGACATTGACTTAGAATTTGGTATCTGGCATTTATTAAATTGTATACATAAATGATATTTATTCAATGCAACTGGAATCACATTATATGATTTAGAGTAAATATGAAAAACGTGATTACTATATAGAGTCCATCATTATTTTAAAACGTATAATGTTTATGTAAAACACAAAATAAACATGATTCAATAATTAGATACGAAAATTATAAACTAACAAACAATAGATTTTTTTACAGAAAATAATAAAGATATCCACGGAATGAAATCGATTAGTCCATTTCTTAACAAATAGCATTTGAGAAGATTAATAAATTTAAAGTTCAAAAAACTATCTCATGTTGATGACACACTTTTCCCTATAACCTAGGCAAACATCCTCACTTTAATACATTGCTCCTGAAAATATATCGACAATATGATAATACATTTCAAATCCAGACAAAAGGGTGGGAGGGTAATGGTATTCAGCAAGTTATTTTACCTATATTAAGACTTCGACTGACTAAAAATTCAGTACACGCGGTTTATATATGAACCGCCAAACTTGTGTATTACGTTATCTGGTAAATCGTGCAAACCATAGATATAAGTTAAAATCTAACTCTATATTAATTTACTAAATGTTACTAAAAATAACTATAAAAATTACAAACCCTATACAGGGATGGGAAAGGGCGGGTAACTCTATGACAAATTTCTAGCACAATACAAAAACTTCGAATGACTAAAACACAACTTGACCAACTATATATATGGTGAGTAACCACACAAACTTCGTGCTTATACTACACATAACACATTGATATGGTTTACTGAACCTAGGATAAATACATTTATTTTAAAAGGAGATAAATTATTTATCCCCTCATTAACAAACCATATAATTGTAAAGCAAAAACAACAACAAAACATATGAAGTTAGGAACAGCCTTGCATTGTGTATTATCGACAAACTAAGAACGGGCTTAGAAATAAAATTTGATAAACAAACTAGGAATTATAATTTAGTTTACCATCATGTCATTGTCATGATATAAAGAAAATAATACATATAGACTCAATTCATCATACCCCCATATGTAAAAAATTAAACAATTTGATTTGATAGTATATTACATATTTACCTACCTTTTTAATTCCAAGATATTTTGATATTTTAGTTAATGTCATTTTTAACATAGCCAAACCATATTTGATTACCTCTCAATTTGTAACCATTACCAGATTTACAGCAAGACAACGAACAAAAAAAGAAATCATTCAGAACCGCGATCTATCTAACATATTAAGTGGACATGAACTATAGAAACACATCATTGGACTATAAACACATCATTAGACTTAAACAGGAAATTGAGTTATAAACAGCAATTCGGGTATAAGCGAACCATTGGACTAAAAACTAGCAATTGGACTATATGACCCGATGTCAAAAAAGTGGACATTTAGGATTTGACCATTGATAAAAAATGAAGTAAGAGTTTAACATCTTTTATCATTATAATCTTTAACATTAACCTATTTGAAAGTAGAAAATACGCATCGGATTTTTTTAAGGACTGTACTGAAAGTTGTCATGGCTTAACGAAAGGTAGTATAAATGTAAAGTAAGATACGTTAAGATTTTTAAAATAAAATTTCTAGAACTGACAGACAATAGCAAATCTAATCATTATTTATTAAAACGTATTTCATAGTATGACGGTAAACTTTATGACAATTATTCATATATTTCTTATGACATGAAGTTCTATTTGTCCTTGATTTAACAATAAACACAATGATTGTTTTTTAATTTGAAGGTGTTTCTAAATCAATTCGTTTTATTCAGGTAATACTCGCGCTAATAAAACAATAAAACCGTAGCACAGAAGTCAATTTAAGAACACACTAAAAACCCAGTTCTAATGCCGCTACTATGTTTCTAGTGTAAGGTTGACTCACTTAATTTGTACAAGGTAAATAATAACGTATCTTACTAAAACAGTATTAACATATATTTAAGGTAAATGTTAAAAATTATGCTAGCATTTGCTTACAAACACTTCAAAACGATAATCTAAAATTAAACTTAGTTTGTTTGGACAACAATCAAATGTTCACATTGGTAAACCTAAAAAGGTAACGTATCTTACTTTTTCAATTCACATAAGTTCCACTGCCGTTTATTTTAAAAGACGTTCTCGTTAAGGCACAATTTATGTTAAAATCAAAACAATGCTAGCTCTTTTGCTTCAAACATGTTTATTTATCAGAAAGAAGACTTATTTATTTGATTTTTCTGTACACATTTATTTTGTATCTGTTAACGTATCTTATTCATTTATCAAAAACAGTTCATGACTTAAGAGTTCAAAATATATGGTCCATTTTCATATAACTTTACATATTATCTAGTTCTTTAGACAGCTGCTGTCAGCTTAATTGCAACAAAATAGTCGATTTGTTTTTCAACAAGGTAGAGGCTCTACAATTTGTTTTTAAAAGTCCAACTATCTAAAAATATTTTCAACTTGTCCTTCTTTCTGCTAGTGTACCGTTTTGGACCGTGGCGTTGTTATATGAAATTAAACTTTTTCGATTACATTATTTGCATAAAAAGTGTTTCTTGAGTTTCTGTGGAAATATGTCCGGAACTATACCTGCACCATTAAGTTTTAATTTGGTTTTAGATCCTGGTGTGCTGGACGATGTTTTGTTTCCAGTAGTTTTAGTCGTATGGTAATTCCTTACAATCTGAATTCATGTTAAGACTTTTGTATATTTTTCTTTTTTAAAAAAGGTTTATAGTTTTGTTTAAGCGCTTTCACCTGATCATTTCAATACCAACTTTTGTATGCCGCTGACCTTTGTCTTAAATCTACAAGGTGGCCCTTTGTTTTTCTAGGTCACAAATTGGCATTTTTAAAAAACAATCTTGTTTTGTCTATTTGTCGTGTACATTGGACTGATGTACTTGCTCAAACTCTATTCAGAACTTTTTCAATATTGAATTTACCTGAAACCTTATCTTTCTTTCTCATTTAAACTTGTAGATTGTACTGGGTGCGTAAAAGCTTCATTTGTAATGCATTCTTCTGTTGTTGTTTTTTCCTAAATCATTCGGAATGGTTTTTTTGCAGAAAAATTTTCTTTTGTTGAAATACTCAAGACATTTTATTGTTACTTTGTTTGATTAAGCATTTAATTTTGCTCCATATTCAGGAGGTATATTTGACCATTTGTCATTTTTCATTTCTTGTACCCTTGCTGGTATTAAGCTCTAGTCTATTTTCACCTCCTCTACATTAGTATTTTATGATACATAAGCTGGAAAGAAAGATACGTTAACCTTTACTACAATGTATAAGTTTTGTCAAATACTCAATGAAAGAAATGTTTTAGGTTTTATATCAAAAGTTGTCCCTTTTACTTAATATAATACTAATAAGTTAACATCCTGTAAGTTTGTATTTGCTTGTTATATCATGTATTTTAAACAGTGTAAGATACGTTAACATTGAGTAAGATACGTTGAACAAGTTTGTTCATGTCTGTTGGTATCAATTAGCAAATAAGACATGTACAATGCATACAATTGTTCTGACTTGTCTTTGTTTTACATGAAAAGCAAGTTTAACTGTCTTAAATATAAAAAATAACTAGAACGCTTCAGTTTTCTGGAGTTGTCATAAAATGCTTGATCGTTTCGTCATAATCGCCAGGAATACTTTACAACTTCTGTTTTGAGCGGAAATTTTGGTAATTAGCAATGCAATCGGCTAGAAAGTAAATCCAAAGATGATTTATTTTCGATAAATATTTAAATATCAGGTACGTGTTAACTTATCTTATGTTAACGTATCTTATTGACATTTACTATTTTTTACCATAAAATAAGCATATCGCACTTTTCGAGGATGAAATATCACTGGATTATGCCTGCATGAAGTAGGCATTGTGAAGTTATGTAACTCTGCCTGCTTTCTGTACTAGCTTATTTGTTGTAACATATGAAAACTTAACGTATCTTATTAAATCTTACAGTAACACTTTAATTTTTCATTTTTTAAAAAATATGGTTAATCTGTATTAGATCTTAGACGCCAAAAGCCTTTTTTATCTCTTACATTAACCACTTGGGGGTTTATATTGGCATAAATCCGAGTGAAATTGCAAATATTTGGACTTAATGCATGTTGTCCATAACTGTTAACGTATCTTACATCCAATTTGGGGACACAGGAAAATAATTTTTAATTTTCGCCAATTTTATTGTCTGATTTCGGAAGGTTATGTTTTCATTGAATTACCCCAAATGACCACTAGTAAAAGTAACATTCGCAGCAAAACGGTATATTATTTCAAAATTATATTGTAGTTAAAACAAGTACCCTATGCAGGGACAACGCAAAATCAACAGTTTATTGTATTTTTGGATTAAATTTTTCACCAGAAAGTATGTTCAATGAGGGACAAAACTCCTGTTGGAGGTACATATATGTTGTATACATCATCTAATGAGAAAAAAATCTCAGATACCTTCTGTTTTTAAAAAAATGTGCGCGAAGGGACATTGAAAATGTGAAAATGTCCACTTTTTTTGACATTGAGTGTAATATAACACACAATTTGGATACAAACAGGCAATACGGCTATAAACACGCTATAGACTATAAACATAGGCACTTGGGCTATAACCAAACCATTGGATTTAAACAGGCAATTGGGCTTTAAACAAGCTATTATGCTATAAACATGCAATTCGGTTATAACATGTCATTCGGCTATAAACATGCAATTGTATTTTAAACATGCCATCGGACTATAAACATGCCATTCGGCTATAAACACGCCATTCGGCTGTAAATATGCAATATTGCTTTAATCACTATCATTCGCTACTATTAGATTGTTAGAAATGTAGATCTGTTAACGACAACATAATAAATAACACGGTTATTTAACTTTAAATACCATACCAGCAAATTTATGTCCAGAAATATTAATATAATATTAATAATATTAATAAAATATTAATTATACCAATAAAATGCAGATTTTGAAAAATGAAAAGGTAATTATAGATGTAAATCGTTAACATTTCATCTACAAGATTTAATAACAAAATTCGATTTTCCTCCATTGATTAAAAAATATGGAGAGGTTTCCGCCCTTGTGGAAGGGTAGGTGAGTACTGGTTATAGACAATGGACCAGGAAAGCTAGGTTATGTGCGCTGGATGCCGTTAAATGACCTAAATTTTGTTGACACGGCGTTTACTCCAATAAATAAATAAATAAATAATAACAAAATTAACTCCAATAATGCGTGAACTGGATTCTTTTATTTGTGAAGTCTATCAACAATTTATCTAGTTATCTAACCGGAAAATTCTACAATAACGTCGATTTTCATACTTTTAAGATGTATATTTAGAAGTTGCCGGTCTCATAAAAGGGTAGACGAGAACTGGTCACAGTCTCACAGACAAAGCTCTAGAAAAAGCTAGGTGAGCTGGAAACTGTACAATGATCAAAATTTGTGTTGACTTAAACCTTATAAAAATATTTGGTTATTTGCAGCTGCTCAATCACCTAACCTGGTACACTTATATCTTACACAGTAAGACTACATCGTCTTCTCTCTAGTGTGGAAACTCAAGATCAATGTCGAATTTTTATTGAAGGGTTAAGCACGTTATTCGTTTGGAAAAATAATCAGAACAACTTACAGTATAAGTTCATTCACTCGAACACCACCGGGTCGAATTAATTGGCCGAGCCGAACACATTGTCTGGCACCGATCAATTTCCCTTCTATATCTATATTAGTCAACCTCTGTTGGGTCGAACAGGACTGAGTCAAACTCTCGAACCAATATCTTGGTCCCGTGGTTTACAAATACACTTTAATACAATTGTCTCTCTCGAACAATGGGTTTTCACACATCGGCCGTAAAATCGTGTCATTGTTTGTGACGCGTGATAATGACACGTCGTGAAAATCGCTTAACAATAGATTTGTTAATTGATTTTACTCGCTTAACAATAGATTTGTTAATTGATGTTAATTTGCCCAACACATTGTGATTAGTAAACATAATATTGCATAATGTAGACAGGCACATATTATAAAATGTCCTGGTATGATAAAAAATAAAGGATAAAACTCAGGTCTCGCTAAAAATTAATAAGCGCATATACAGCGTGTATGTTAGTTTTAATTTATAAAAACTGATAAAAAAGTTCGTGCAATTTCGGTAAAAAATAAGTCCAAATTAAGGATCAAAATGTTAGAACAGAATATACACACATATACAACGGCGGAAAAAACTTACTGGAGGTCCCGGTCACATCGAACCTTTCTCACTTACATGTAACCACATTAAAGAAATGATCAATTCATCTACTACTACTCACCTATATCGTAATCATGTTCATAAATGTAAAAATAACGCAAAACAAATAAGTAGTTGGCAAATTAATGTGCAGTAATTACGTATACATAACACATGAATGAACCGTGTGTTCGGGTTAAATACTAAACCAAGGGAGATAACAAATTTAAAAACAATTACGAAACAAGGGGGAGTAATAACGTCGTACTTGGACGAAATTCGGCCGGGTCGAACACATGGCTCTCTCGAATCATTTACAAACTGTCAATCAGAAAAAGAAAACTACGTACACAAGTTGATAAGATTTTTTTATAGAAATATTGAAGTCAGTTTCTATTGATTAGTCATAATACAGAGTAAATCATTCATTTATTCATAACATGCGGGACAAGGGATGTAACTCTTCTTTCAATCCAATTACAACTGATAATCAACACAATGCCATGGGTTTTCGATTAACATTCCTTCCTTTTTAGATTAAGCAAACGATTTCCCTTACTTTGTAGCGAACATCAACAATTTTGATAGAAATGTTCAATGGTGGTCCCAATGATTATCTAATAAACGTGCGTTGTGCAGCTATAGTCGAGATGCTCCACATGCATTGACAAGATGAAATCCCATTCCAGAAAGGAGCGGCGAGTGCTCAATAATGATTGTATTTACTCGTGAACAGTACATATTTTGACAAGAGTTATAACATTCAATCTACAATCATTCTAGTTTTCAGCTATGATCATTTCACCAAGTTTTCATACAAGCATTTATTCAGAATAAAACATAACATACATGTCTATAGCCATTTATTAGATCTTTCGGTCACTATGAACTTCACATTGTAACATAGAAATGTAAAGATGGCTGTAAGATGGGATTAGAGTTGAATCTTTTGTGAGAGATAATACTCAGTTATATTTAATGATATAGCTAACTTAGGATTTAATCTCATAAACGCGCAGAAATTAGCATTGAAAACTAGAGCTGCAACGATTCACTGGAAAGTCGGTTCGATTTTTTTCTTTCGGTTCGATTCTTTTCGAATCGATTTATTTAAAAGTATAGTTTATTCCAAATGTACAGTAATACATTCATTGAGTTTATAATTAATATGCCTATTTGTACATTAATAAAATGAAATTGTTTCTGAAATGTGCAACACTTAATGTAGAATAAGATCAATAAAGCAAATGCATGTTCATGCTGATTTATTAATCATCAGTTTATCATTGTAGCTGTAAGTCTTAAATTCATAAACTTTTATAGACAAGTTTTAAAGTCGGTATCGAATCGAAATTCACTGGTCCCAAATCGAATCGGCGCATTCACAATCGATTTTCGGTGTATCGAATCAAATCGTTGCAGTCCTACTGAAACGGTCCTTTTTTGTTTACAAATCTTTGATAAATACTATCTTATTTCTGCACGTTTTAATTCATATATTTATACACAAAATTAAATAGGCAAATGAACAAACTTGATAGTGTTTGATATAACAACGTGCTGTACAACTTGATCTAGTTTCGATAAACTATGATCATAATTCCTATCAAGGTCTTAGGCGTAAAAACTTGATGGAATAAGAATATAGAGCTAATTGAAATAGCTCAATAACGAATAAGAATTTCGATGGATCCTACATCTTACTACTAAAATGAAATATTTCCTTATCCATTTTTGCACATATACAGACAGACAGTTGATCAAGCTTTCTTTTGTTGAATAACAACATGTACAATTTCATCATGTTACATTATTACGATATGATCATGTACAAAGTAAGTTTGAAAAATGTTCAATATGACGCAGGATTCAAATTGTCCATATTTTAATGAAGAAATGATCTAAAATGAAGATTTTCAAAAATTATACATAATAAACTATTTGACAATCTATGTAGAGTTTTTACTCGTTTATATACCATTTGTTCTATTATCTATCTATTGTTATGTGCATTTATCTGTGAACTAATTAAGAAATTATAACCATTGACAGGTGAAATATGTAGGGTCGAATACAAAATGGCTTCCGTTAAAAGCTTACTTTTTACCAGCACCATATTGTTTTCCTAATACGTACTTAATTCCGTAATTTCAAAGATAAACCAGTTGGAATCCCAACACATGTCCCGATGACCTAGTTTTTAGCAAGACTGTTATCAACAGTCGAAGCTATAAGCGGCATTCCAGAACTGCGACCAGGATTTGTGGTCCATTTTTCCGCTCGCCAGCAAATAGTTCAATATTCAAAACTCGATACTTATCTGCCTATATATTTCCTTCATACATCTTCTAAAAATCGTAGTGTGACCAAACATTGACAATTTTGTGAACAACTTAACAATGACGGACAAATAATTACACGACTGGTTACCGCGGATGTATACATCGATTTCATTCATGAAAAATTATGAATGAAAATATTTTACTCGTTCCCGTATCAAGCACTATAGTCACGTGATTCACAATTCAATAAACTTGGAAAGACTCGATCAATCGCTTTACTTTGAATTTGTAAGAACGGTTCAATTTCATAATAATATTAACAGTGGAGTAATTGGTTTATTTCTGTGTAAAAAAATAAACAAATATTGAATGACACAATATGCTAGTTGTCAAGTAGTCTACTCGCCGTGCAAATTCGAATATTTCATAAGTTTATTACTGCTGTTCCTCGCAGTGAAACTTCGATCTAATTTGTCTGCTGTAACACTTAATCTATGACCTTTTTGAAGAACTAGTATATTTTTGCAAGCTGTGCTATAATGGTATTTTTAAAATACATCTTAAAATGCATTGCATGCATTTTTCTGTAGTTCTAGATGCGTGCCAGATCTACCTCTCTTTTCAGATAGGTGGAAAGACTAAATTCAACCCTGCTTGGCTTGACAAGTTAGACAATAATGGACATTGTCTATCAGTGTGGTGTAAGCAATATTCTGGCAATTGGTCAGTGAAAATTAAATTCCTGAAAAGTCAGTGAAAAGTCAGGGAAAATTAATTTCAATGGAGACTTTCTTTTATTTTCTAAGGTTATGGCAGTCTCATTGTATATAAAATTGCTTTTACAACTACTTTTTTGAGTTTTTATTTCTACATTTATGTCTTATAACAAACACTCTAATATAATTACTTAAAAACTAGAAGACAAAAAGGCTTTGCAAACCTTGCCCCTGGAGCTTATTAACCTTTTTTACTAACTTGTAGGGACTGGTATTTGATCACACATGATAATGAGCTTCACTTACAGATGTAATAGTTAATTTTAACATGACTATTGACTTGTTATGGGGTCAAGTTACCTTTGAATTTTAAGTTTTTGAGATTGTTTTGTGTGTCATTTTTGTTTCTTTTTACAAGTCTTAGAAAAATGTTCGAGTCTCCTGACCAAGCAGTGGGTTTACTTGTGTAAAATAGATATGTAGTTGGGTGCTTCTACAGTCTATGTTATATTTCTTTTACTAGGCATTTAATAAACTAGTCTACCATTCCATGAAAAATATTTAACCTTCAGTTTAGACTGTTTAATTTGACAAGCCAAATTGATATGTTTTGTGATACTTTGATTCATCATTTGTGGCTAAATATACATTGTTCTTTGATAATGATAGAATTATTAGTATTGTCCGTTTTTTTTCAACTGTCAAAACATGAATAATTTCAAGGTGAATGCTTTTATTAAAATAATTGTTGTAATACATCCATGAGTATCCGAAAGTGTGTATGATAATCGAGTAAAGCTGTTTACGCCGTGTAATATGTTTAAGTCAATAAATATTTAATGATAATCAGGCCGCCAGTACAAAAACAATGCATTCAATCGCTGTGTAATTATTCAAGCTTTGACAGTTGAGAAAAAATGGACAATATAATTGTTAAGATGTGCATGCTTATTATGCATAGTTTCATTCTTTTTCAACTCACATAAAATTACCAAACTGCGTAGATCTATTTTAAAAGCCAGGGCACTTTTATTAGCGGTAACATTTCGAGTTGTTATTCCGGACTATTTAAGAAAATAAAACAAGTTTAAGTTTTAAGTTTAAGTTTAAAAGCCAGGGCACTAGTTTGGTATATTTTGGGGAATAATAGTGGGAAACATTGCCCTCTCAAAATCATATATGTATTTTTCCCCTGGCTCAGATCCCCTTCAATTTAAAAAGAATGAAAATGACTCCTGAAACTATGTTTATAAATATGACTTGTTCATAAACATTTTAAGGTACCAGGAGAATAGAAAGTTTAAAAACATCTTAAGGTAGTTTTTAGCAAGACTGTTATCAACAGTCGAAGCCATAAGCGGCATTCCAGAACTGCGACCAGGATTTGTGGTCCATTTTTCCGCTCGCCAGCAAATAGTTCAATATTCAAAACTCGATACTTATCTGCCTATATATTTCCTTCATACATCTTCTAAAAATCGTAGTGTGACCAAACATTGACAATTTTGTGAACAACTTAACAATGACGGACAAATAATTACACGACTGGTTACCGCGGATGTATACATCGATTTCATTCATGAAAAAATATGAATGAAAATATTTTACTCGTTCCCGTATCAAGCACTATAGTCACGTGATTCACAATTCAATAAACTTGGAAAGACTCGATCAATCGCTTTACTTTGAATTTGTAAGAACGGTTCAATTTCATAATAATATTAACAGTGGAGTAATTGGTTTATTTCTGTGTAAAAAAAAATAAACAAAAATTGAATGACACAATATGCTAGTTGTCAAGTAGTCTACTCGCCGTGCAAATTCGAATATTTCATAAGTTTATTACTGCTGTTCTTCGCAGTGAAACTTCGAATATTCGTAACATGTGTGAATTTAATGTGCATAATATCTTAATAATTATTTTAGTGAAGTATACAAATACAAAATGTATTGTATAACAAGTTAGTAATTCGAATATTTCCTACGTCGAGATCTGTTGGGACTCCTCGCTGTGAAAATTCGAATATGCGTAATATTAGCTGGGGAGGGGGGGGGGGCTACTGCACTTTACCGGTACGTAATAATTCACCTGAAGTAGAAATACAAGTATTAGCATTTTCAAAAATGCTTGAAATCGCTGTTTAACCGTGTATTCACAGCGTATCCAAACCGTCCGAAGTCTATTTATAGAAGACAAGACTTAACGTGTCCTGGTAATATGTAAGACCATTGGGTCTATTTTTAGAATTCCAGGAATTAGCGCGCTTTGTTTACGTTATGTAAAACAAGTATAAGCATTTCCGAAAATGCTCGAAATCAACGTTTAGCCGTGTATAACACCTTTTCCTTTGAGTAAATGAATTCAAGTAATATCCCTCAACGCTTTAAGCCGTGCCGAGTCTATTTAGAGAATATCGGGATTTGCGTGACACGTGAACGATATGTAACATTTAGACCTTTTTGATTCATTGTATGGAACCTTCTGGGCTGATGAAAATACATCGAATAAACAGGTGTTGTTCAGGATTTGTTCGGACTACGCACATAAAACAGCATTATTATGGTAGACTCTAGAACTGTTCCTGTCTATTTGACATATAGGGACTAAACCCAATTTTTTAGCAACCCGAAATATTCCGACCAACGATTACCGATATGAATCAGTAGGGTGTTAAGCTAACAGCTATGTTTATGAGGGGCGTGACTTAAACCTGTCTCAGTGGATACTGGTTACGCCTCTCGGCTGATTGGATACAGATGATCTTCTCCCGTATAAATAGATTCGCCCGATAGTAGGGAAGATAGGTTTGCATTTTTTCAACAAATGGGAGTTTTAAAAAAGAAAAACACATTTTATTATTAGCTGTGCATATTTTCTGGGGTTATTTTGCAACTTTCTTGAAACTGGTTATAGTTCATACATTAATAATGGTATTTTCTGGTAATACAAGCAGATAACCCGACAAAAAATTGCGCGGTAGAGTTCAAACGCGCATCCCTATTTTGACTGTCCGACGTCCACTTTTTCATCATGTGACCTCAAATGCATCGTTCTGATTGGCTTACAACAACCGGTGTCAACACAAAAATGCTCAAATCTTGATAATTGTACTTATCGCTGCCGAGGCAGCTATAATAACCATAACACTTACCCTAGCCCTGTTTGATTAGAGAGACAAGAAAAGATTAATGCAAAGCATTAAATACCGCCGGATAGTGGTAACATTATGTGTACATACATCAAGAGAGAAAAAAAGATAGAAGCAGCAAAAAGAGTACAAAATTATGTATTCTAAGGAATAATACAGAACATGAGAGTATTCTATGATTAAATGGCAGTTTATAGATATACATGTACAATATCGAAAAGTTCAGCATGCAGACACAATATCAAAACTTACTAAAGACAAGTACAAATAATTAATAACTTTTACATCATGCATTTTGTGCTTCGTATACGATAAACCCGATCAAAAATTCCTAGCTGGAGTAATCGCTTATAAATTTACTGCGAGTCTGCAGCAAATCTGTTCACGGAGACGTGCGTGAAATATGTCGGTACGTGTGGTTTTTAGCATGAACCTCAATTTTGGGGAGCAGCAATTTTGCAATGTATTAAGATATAAATTAAGGATAAAATGTTCTTTAAAATGCCCATCAAAGGCAGAATTTTTTTATTGCAGTACTATAAAATTAAAAATTATTACAATTTAATTAGCTCTGTCAGCATTTGTAAATAAAAAAGGAGGACGCAAGTAAAAGAAATCATGAACTGCTTCTACCATCAGATTCTGACGACTCCAATATACCACCGGACTTCAGGCCGGCGGTAAATAAGTGGTAATAATCCGATAGTTATTTAGATATTTCATAGGGTCCAGCTTTAAGGCAAAATTCCTATAAAATGAAAACATCTTGTATTTTAATGTGTATTTCACACTTTATATTGTTTCATTTAAATAAATGATATTGTTCTCTACCTCATGCTGTTGTGTTGTTCTTTTTTTTCAAAAAATGTACATACTGCATACTCCAACAATTGTAATCGACTTCATTTATGATAATTTATACTGCTTACCTTAAAAGTAACTCATAGTAGCAGAACAGTTCTGTTCTGTTTATAATAGCTATGAAAGTAAGATTACAAAAACAAGAATTCTAAATTTCTTTTTTCCATTGTTGAATCATCTAGCTTGTGAATAATGATTTTAATTTATTCTTCACGTGTTCAACATGATTTTGATATTTTACTTGAAGTACAATATTTTGTGATTATAGACAGGATGTATGAAAGAATTGTGTTGACATTACTGAAAATCATTATTTCTATTGAATGAGGAAGTAAGACTTCTCACAGCTCTTCATCAAGTAGTAATTATACAAGTCCATTGATCAGTCAGTTACTAGAGAAATGTATGCCAGGCTTTCTTAAAAAGCTCTTAATCTTCAGATTTGATTTATACCTAAATTTATGACTGGTTATACGTGAGACCAATGGACACCAAGTATGACCAAACTAAAACTTGAACTATTCATGGTTGTTTGAGCCTTCAACACGGTCTTGCTTCAGTGCTTTTCAGCACTTTGATTACATCCTGGTACAAAATTTTGTACGATATTCGTGATTTCATTGTTATCTCCTACGATATATTGAGTGTTTTATAAACAATGCGACTAAAATCATGGCCAGCTCTATAAAAGAACAATATGTGGGGCGAAATATTATATCAATTTAATAGTTCATGTCAATTCATTTTAAACATATTTTATTGATATAACAACACAAACAATTTACAATGTACATGTACATATGCACTATTTACTGTGAGAATGTTGAGAGGCAAAATGGTGTGTTCAGTGGGCAAGTTCATTATTTAAAGTACATAAATATGTATGACTCATTACACGAACTGTATTCATGATGTGTGATTTATCCTGGTACATAAAAATGCAGATAAAACATGTACATAGGAAGGTGCTAATCAAATATAAATGCTCAATGTTTAACATTAAAATAAAAAAACTACATAATTAATCAGTGACATTATCAGTGTTAATATGAAGTAGAGATAATTGATAAATAATTAATCATTTTATGATTATTTAACTATGATATAATTGTTTGTTGATATGACATGATGTAATATTAGTGATTTAATTTAACTATTGAGTATATATAGATATACAAATTTGGATTTTAAATATAAAGGTACAAGAGTGGGATGATATTAGCAACTGCTTAACTTGAACAAATAAATCTTGAAACTCCTAACAGTGAGCTTATTGAATATCAGGTGTCACTGAAAGTGTACTGTATGTGTGACGTCAGATTGGACGATATTTTCTACAAAAAGCACTTTATGTAGGAATAGCTTCTTTCTTGGCAAGATGATGGACTGTGCTGAAGAAAATCAAGAACTTTTGGAACGCATTAATTCTGAGTTTGCGACGCGATTGTTGCCAGTAACATTTTTTGTTGGTACAGAGATTGTAGTTGGATTCTTTGGTAATCTTTTGATTCTTTATATTTTTATCTTCCGATATCATGAATGTAATTTCCGGACATTTGTTATTTGTTTAAGCTTTATTGACATTCTGTGTACATTGACGACGATGCCAGGAGAGATTGTAACACATAGGTTCTGGTACAAATATCCTGTAACAGCAATCTGTAAGTCTAAAGATTTCTTCAACGTGTTCACAGTTTTTACAGAGACATTATGTCTGTTGGTGATAGCAATTGACAGGTATCGAAAAGTATGTCGACCTTTACAATGGCAAATTGGAGACAGAATAGCTGTAGTGCTTTGCCTAATACTACTTGTCATAGGAATAGGGGCCGCAGCGCCTGTGACACACTATTGGGGAACTATATGTAAACAAGTTCAAGTTGGAAACGTCACAATAAACAGTACACAATGTAAAACTGATCAAAAGTACGAAGGTAAAATTGACCCATTAGTGTATGAAGCAGTGGTCGGTGGTTTCGTGTTCCTATTTCTGATAGCAATGTTTATAATGTATGTGCAAGTATCAAAAGTTCTTATTTATGAGAAACGATCAAATTTGCCGAAAACACGAACGTCATCTTCTTTAAGAATACGTAAGAAAACCAAGACTATGATTATTTTGACCGGATGTTTCATGGCGACCACCATCTTGTATTACGTCATGTTGTGTCTCTTAGGAACGCCTGAAGACATCTTCAATCAACTGTCGACTGGTCGTAAAGTGGCATTTTTATTTTTCCTACGTTTTTATTTTGTTCAACATATCATCAATCCCATTTTGTATTGTCTTTTGGACCCTACTGTTAAGGAAGTGCTTAGCGAAATGAAACAAACATTGGTGCATGGAGTTTGTCGCATACGAAGTTACAAACCGTGATTCAAGTGGCTTAGCTCATTGAACGTATGCTTGAAATTAAAAAGGTTGTTAATTCAAACAGGTGTGTTCGCGAATACCATTTAAGAGCACAATTTCGGAGATAAATCATCTCTGGTAGCGACACAGAATTCATACAAGCATGGCAAAAAAACCCCATTTTTTTTCTACAATTTGATTAATACAATTTGTATGGAAAGCAATAGCTATATGTTACCAATGGTAGCTTATAACAGACAATAACATGTGATGTAAAATGATTATATTTCCATATTGTATGCAATGTAACTTGTCGTATTGCTATCCATTGTTGAAAACAGCCCATCCTACTCTTTCATAATGAGTAAAATATTTGGTTACAATGAATAATATATTGTAATGCACGATCAAATTTTATTGTGTATTATTTCATTTTGTATAAAATTACTTTGAATAATAGCATAACTCCGCTTTTCCACATGTATACAGTTCGTACAAAGAACCCTGTTTATATAAACAATTCAATGAACTAATCAACGTCAGAGGATGCTCAGGATGACCATAAAACATTATATAGTATCAATATTAATTTGTTTTGTGTAAGTGTTTTGTTGGTGTAATGGTAAAGGGTTCTACAACATCAAGTATGATTGACTTACAGGGTGGTGGTTTATCTGCCTCTCTTATTTTGTTAAAATAAACTACACAACCTTTATTTGCAATACTGCCTTACCTTTAAAACGGATTGGTTTATTTTAATGTAAAATATATATCAAAATGTTTCATGTATCGTATGTTAAAGTTACTAAACTGGAAACCACTGTATTGTTAGTCATGTTTGCTATCCATAAAATTATAATATTGTTACAATATAGACCCTCACCGGGCTGGTTTTACCCTTATCATTAGACCTTATGTCAATTTTCTATTGTTAATAGAAGCCGCCTGGCTGGCTCAGATATCTACATTTTACATGTTTAAATGAGACCCGGCTAGCTCAGTCGGTAGCACGCAAGTCTAGTGATTGAGAGGTCGTGGGTTCGATTCCCAGACGGGGCGTGTTTTCGTGGAGCTTGGTAATGAAATTATTTATACGGCCATTCTCCCTCCTACTAATGATTCTTAATCATGTAGGGCAGTTGTCAGTCACTGACGAAAGTATGCACATAGTAGTTGGTTAACAGCTAAATCCAGAGATTTAGCCTTTCCATGCACAGTGAGTAGGTTGACTGACCGTCGTTATATGACCTAAACAATGTGTTACCACGGCGTTAAACCTAACAAAACAAACAAATACAGCTACTATTATTTGAGTAGTCGACCGAATGATATGAACTCTCCAGTTAGTGATGTGGTAGGTGAGATATGTTCGTAGAGAATAGTCCACAAATCTATGTTAAGTGAGCTGCAGCCTGTTCAATTACACCAAACGTTCCGTAACGTTAGGATCGGAACAACTCAACCCAAAGACAATTCAAGCCGAGACAACTCAATCACCTACTAACGGGTTGTGTTGTCTAAACTTTAAGTTGAGGCATCCACTGGTTGAGTTTTCCCGTACCCGTAACGTTAGCTAACAATCTTTACTGAACACACAGCAGGTCTTTCACAAAACAAGAAATCTCTACATTGTCTGTTGCTTAAAATATCATAAGGCGTTGTAAGTTTTCAGTATTAGTTAGTATTCTTTAAACTTAATGAATTGTTTGAATTATATCTTTCCGGTGTACATCATCAGTAACATTGTTAAGATCGTATTTTAGTATTTCACAATGTCAATGTGATATGTTTTCTATAACAAGACACAAAGAACATAAAGTTGACATGACATTCTTGTTATTGTGTGGCAACTACAGACAATAAAGTTCATGTTTCATGATTCATTTAAAGATGCCTGCTAACGAATTTTTAATAAACTTAGACAAACTGATTGTGAGAACTATAAAAAATATATTGAAATAATAAATATCGTTAATAACGAAGTAGGCATACGAGGTAGGTTGTTACTCATAAATTGTCCTTATCTGAACACTGTTTTACTGTATCCAACACGGGCGGATCCAGGATTTTTTTCTAGGGGGTCCAACTTTTTTCTAGGGGGGGTCAAAACGTTTTCTAGGGGAGGTCCAAACAATCGAACCACAACCAGATTATACAATATTTGCAACATATCAATAATAAAAATTACATAACCACTAGATCTATGTTGAATGCAAAGGTGAGCGAAGCGAGCTCGAGTAAAATTGCTTCATGCTACTTAAAAATGGCTTTCAGTTAAAAGAATACTTGCATGGACGGGTACATTTTAGCAAATTTTAGGAGGGTACGGACCCCACGACACCCCCGCGCTAGATCTGCCCATTTCTTTTTAGTGTTTAGAATATGTGATATTTAAAGCGAAATAAATAAACAAACAGCCTTTATATATTACGAAAAGTAATTTAAACTTCACACTCTAGAATTAGAGTTTTAAGGAATTAAAAACAAAATCATTCTTTACAAATTCTCACTTTCTTAGTGACATTTTAAAGAACAAGAAACCAGTTTATTTTATTGTCCCACTTTTGAGTCAGTCTTATCCTTTAGTAAATTCTCTTATTGATTTCCTATCACTTGAGTACCAATACAATAATACAACCATGTAACCATGCTCCAATGTACGTGTAGTTCAAACCTTCACATGTCATTTAAATTAGTTAATTTTCAATGTATTTGGTACGAACTTCTTTTAGCTGAGCTAAAATATGTAAAAATTGTTTAAACATTGTATGATCGCGGTGGTTTTTACAGCAGGACATAATTGTAATGATAAAATATTGTAAATACCCATACATAATAGTTATAAAATATATTTAAGAGTAAAACGTATTTTATTAAATTTACGCCATTTTTAAGGCTTAGGAGCCTTTTATTATCAAACATACTTTAACTGATTTTCTGAATTTATTTCTTTATTTGCTAACATTTTGTTTCAATCAGTAAATTATTTGTGGAATGCAGGGCACAAAATGATATTACATTGTACATTTATATCTTGTGATATGCTTACATAAATAATGACAAACAAAACCCAGCAAGCTTGGTGTGTATACAAGATTATAGTTTTACATTTAGATAGTACATTCTCAAGTGGGTTCAAAATTTAAAATTATCACTCGGGATATCAAATTTTGATGTTTTATTTTTTTTGGCGCAGCCAGTTGGAAATGCTTTTGACCCAAAGGTGAAATCACAAAGAAACCAATTGAAAATATTTTAAGCTCAACCTAATAAATATTAATGAGAGAAAATGCCGTTGTTAATGCTAGATTTACATCTGGCCACGATTACCACGATGTCCCCGATTCCAGAGCATCGTGGCGAACGTAACAGAGCGCGGCGTTGAATCGGGGTGATCGTGGGGGAGCGTAACGGAACGTGGTTGAATCGGGGACATCGTGGGCATCGGGACAGATTTTAAATCAAACTTAAATTTCACCACGATTGCCCCGATTCATTTTCTAGTCGTGACAGAGCGTGGCCTTCGTAACAAAACGTAACGGAACGTACCGAAGCGTAACAGAACGTAACAGAACGTAACGTAACGTGGAGTGCAATCGCAACAGATCGGGACCAGCGTGGAAACATTTTTTCATCCCACGTCGCTGAGAAAGAATTATTTCTTGTTTAAATATCAAATCGTGGCGTAAAACGTGGTCATTTGTCTCAAATCGTAGGTCAAATCGCAAGAGATCGCAACAAAGCGGTATTGTCGTGGGAGATCTTAACAGGACGTAACGGAACGTGGTGGAGCGTGGAAGCCAATCGTGTTGATCGCAACAAAGCGTAACAGAACGTGATGCAAATCGTGGGCTCGATCGTAGCAAAGCGCAGTATAGCGCAACAAAACGTGTTGATTTCGTAAGGAAGCGAAACAGAACGTGGAGTATACAATTTAATTGAGAGCTCCCCGATTTTTTTTAGCCTCTGGCTAATCGGGGAGATCGTGGCCAGATGTAAACCTAGCATAAACGTCTTTTCATTGGCCCGTTATGTTCACAGAAAGATGGTGAAAAATATTGCTCCTTTCTGGTTTAACTTTATATTTTATGCAAACGTTTTATATGGTTAATTTCAATAATTTGTACACTTACAGCCAAAGACAGGATCTATTTACTTATGGAAAGTGTATTACAAAAAGAACACAACCCATTTAATTGATTTTTGCCGTGTTGATTTTTAAACATCACACTGCGTACGAAGAGTTCAGTTGGTGTGCCCTGGGTCAACATGCAAGGTAGTTTCGAGTATAGATTATCTGTATCCAATCAGACGAGGGGCGTTACCAGTATCCGGCATATCTTTAAAACTATATTAAGAGCTTTCAACATGAAAACTTCATAGAAATAGATCTCAATTTAGGGAACTGTAATGCGCAGAAACCATAGCATTGCTATCATATTTTTGGAATTATTGTCGTCTATAATGTTTGGTATTTACTTTTTGACTTTGTAGATTAAAAGGTCAAAATGGCATTGAAGTTTACACTTCAGATGCCACAATTGTTACCCAATTTCGATGAATTTTTTTCAGAATGTTTCAATTTGACCCAGTGGCCTACTTCCAGTATATTCCTCAGATCAGCAATATAGAGCCATCTTGTCAGTTGTCTTGTGTCGTTGACCTCTTGTTGTGGACACTGTAGAGGCCATGTATATTTAATCCGTTTTTAATGAAACATGCTAGGAATGTTCATATCAATAATACCTAGGCCAAGTTCGAGTCTGACTCATGTCCGGTCAAATACTAAGTCACTAGGTCAAATCTTAGGACACGCTTATGCACATCAAGTATATTTGTTTCACTGTTAGTCATAACTTCCTTTGCAACCACAAAGCTGCGCCAGTTATCTTTTTTAAATATAGTTCTTGTTCGCTGATATTTTTGAAACACATGCAAGATAGGTCCAATTCATTATTGACTCATCCTCTGGCACCAGAGTCCTTACACTCGTTAAATACGCAAACGTATAATATTTTGTCAACAAACACAATTAAAAATCGGTCCCATATACATAACCGTGTATGAGTTATATAGCTATACTTTCATTAGAAGGTAGTGTACATGTATAGTTGTTATACATGGTGACGTATGCATTATTCTATGATCATAAGATATGGACTCTGGTGCCAGTGGACTCATCTGAATTATTGACCTATAGTAAAGTTTTGAAATAAATACTAGCTTGGTTATAGCAAGCTGTGTTTTTGATAGTTTTTAAGACCAAAATTAAAAAGGGTGCTATATTAAGACTAATCTCAGCAAACAGACAACCTGTCGACTGCTGTGGTAGAGGATACACGGACATCGTGCTGGGGGTCACGTCGAGATGACATTTGTGTCCACTTGTAGATAGCTTTCAAAGACAAAACACTATTCATGGCATTGTGATTTCGTAATTAATATTTTCAGACCAGATTTTGCGAGATACATATTGTAGTTTGCCGGTATTGATATTCACAGACTGTGATTGGAAGGTGCTTTGCAAATTACATCACATAGATAATGTTAATGAGTCCCTGAGTACAATGACTTTGTCGTGAATTTTATATAAAAAACAGATCAACCAGTAGACAGATCCAAAATAAGAGAGTGCGTAAGTGGATAATTTTAGACTGAGTTTCAATCAGATTGTATTAGGACCTTTTCACAATCAAGACTATTAGATTGGATGTTCTCCTAATAGTGGAATTTTACAAGTATTGTACGCCATACATTATGAAGCAAAACAAAACAAATCATAGAACGGGTGAGGTCAAGTGGTAACAATGTTTGAATGGTAAATATACCGTAATCAGATCTGCACTGGTTAAAATAACATCTAAAACCCACCTTGTTTCCTTGAGCAAGAAACAGTATTCTTATTGCTCAGTACTCGAGGACCAGGAAGTAGACATGAGTGTTTAACCTTCGTAGTAAGAAGGTGTTTCATGATCAAGCTAAAATAAATGTGTAAAATGATAAAGAATGATACCAACGACTGATAAACTTTAGTTCAGCATAACCAAAGGTTGATCTACGGAAGCATGGAGGTGACATGGTCGATATTTTTCTAACTCGTTCCAACAACTTACAAGAGGTGATGTTTTTTTTCTTACTCGTTCCCACAAGTTAGGAGAGTCGGGTATTTTTTGTCTAACTTGTTCCCTTAATCTAGTAAGTTGTTCCCTCAAGATAACAACCAATCGCTGCTTTGCTGACATCCGTGTTACAATGTACCCATACAATTAGGAATTCGAAAAGATCAGACATAATGACTCTTTAAGTCAAGTAGGTATCGTTCGAATGGCGATTGGTTGAAACTTAGCGCGATCTTGTAGACGCCCTCTGATTGGTCAATTTATCTTAGCGCTTTTGAACATATATTCAATATGAAAAGAGCGTTATAGAAATGCAGTATATAATAATCTCTAGGGAACGACTTACAAAGTTGAGACCACAACTTAGAATAAAAGTTATCACCTCTCGTAAGTTATGGGAACAAGTTAGAAAAAAATTACCTACTGTCCTAACTAGTCAGTTGTGAAGATTTCCCGAAAATGGAGACAGTCTCCAAATGGGAAGAATGTCTCCATAATGGGAGGGAGACAGTTTTACCGTATTTTGCTAAGACTGTTATGTTACCCGATTGAAAAACATTCTCCCGATATGAGGAATGTCTCCAAATGTGGAGACATTCTCCTCATCTGGTACATTACCTTTTACCTACCAGATTTTTGTTTTTTGTCTTAAAATTGGGAGACAATATTTCTGGAAGGAAAAATAAGCAAACACTCGTTGTAAACCAATCACATTTTTCAATATATTGTTACAAACAAAACAAGAGATGTTTTCCAGTTCCTCTCTGGACAAATATCGTTCAAGTATATGCATGTTTACATGATTTTTTGTTTAGTTTTATCCTTGTAGCAACATTATTTCTTGTTTGTTTGTTAGTTTGGGTTTTACGGGGCATCAACGCAATAAGGTCATGTCGCGCCGAAAGCAATCAACGACACCATTAATTCAATCTCCGTTAACAAATTAAGGTTTGGCTTTATGTCGTGTAACTTATTAAAAATAGCATTGTTCCACATTATTTGCCATTTTGACTTAATTAACGAATTTATAGAACATTTGAAGTCACTGCTTGGTAATTTGATATCTACTGGTTGAAGGTTTAAAGATATTTAGAACAGGAATGCGCCGTGCAAACACTTTATCATTGTTAACTGGACGAGAAAGCTTGCATTGGTGTTTTATGGTAGAAATCATCCAAGGTTTCAAAGAATCATGACAGTCAATAAATATGTTGAAGTTATGATGCCAGACAAAATATATGACATTGTACAATCTTCACTTACTTTAAGCAGGACATACAATGTTGGCCACTATCAAGGAGGTGATGTTTGTCTGGAAGAAGAAATCAAAGAGGCTAAGTCTTGGGTATCTCCAATTGGTGTTCCTAGTCAAAAAGAGTGGCAGAAGGTGTTCAGAAATTTGGATAAACTTGCAGAGGTATACTTCCACATTTTATTTTATGTTGAATAGAAGCTCGTAACAATTCTTCCACTGACCATAGGAGGTACTCTATAAGTCTTAAGATAAAATTTTGCTCCAGGAAAAGTCCATTTTTCAGGCTTAAAAATAATTGAAGATTTGGTTTGGTGTATGGTCTAATTTTATTTTATGAGTGCACATGGAAAATATAGTTTTCTATGACCATGAGTGAAATAAATCTTATACTGAAATCAACATTTTTTACTTCGTTTTGCCTTGAACAATTTTACTGTCAACTGAGAAACGATAACATTGTCATGTTTACGTCAACAGGAGGGAAATTACGAGTTATCATTCTCTGTTTATTTTCTTAATCACTAAAAACACAAACTTTCAGCTTTTAATGTGCATGAATTAAGGTAAGTGGCTTTGAAATACAAAAAAAAAAAACAAATGAAGATGACACTAGTTCTACTCTAGTTTATTTGATTAGGTACATACTTATTAATGTATGAATTAATTCAATCATATTCTTTTTAAAGATGAAGAAACATTTCTTGGAATGTGCAACTGGAGACAAGGGAGACAATGTAAGGGTCCACACTACTTCACCCAAACACTCTGTAGACAATGAACAAGTACTATCTGTCGGAGAAGTATTTAGGTGCCATGAATACTTTCTCAGTCCCATGAAAGTTAAGCAGCTCCAGTGTTGATCAGGTAATTGTTATGTCGGACGTATTGTATAATTTTACATCGGAAGCAGTTGCACTGCGAGTTCATCGAATAAATTGTTTAAATTAATTAAAAACAAGAGCTCCGGTGGGCGGTGCATTATACGCCCATGTGCAGTCTATTCTGTGTACTATCTCATATGAAGTCCATGTGACCTTGACCAATGACCCCAGAATAGGTCCCATCCGTAACTGGAGGGCTATCCAAAGCAAAGATTTTGAGTACCTAGGTACAGCCATGGTTGAGTTATCACCAGCACAAAGTTTTCCCATACAAACTTCCAGTGACCTTGACCCTGGGGCCTAAGAACCAAAAGTTCTCATCCTTGACGCAAAGAGTATTGGGCGCGACTTGTTTCTATACGCAACTTTGGAAACACACCTCTAAATTTTGTATTGATCAGTGTGGTCTCCCCTGGTACAGATCTGAGTGGTCTCCCCGGCCCTAGGATATATATGTGTTATTGATAGTCCGTGATCATTCTCAGAAATGATGGCAACCAGACACGAATGCGCCTCATTGGAAAGTGCGCTGGAAATCTTAAAAGATTTCGAGTTGAAGACCAACACAAGATATGTGGTATATACTACAACGAAGAATTTTGGAAATTAATGTTAATTATAAAACTTTACTTTAATTCCTGTTATTTAGCTGACCTGTTAAACTGCGGCGTGTAGGCTCTCATATAGAAACGCAGTCGTGATATGCGTCGCTCGTACAGATAAAATGCTGCAAAATTTGTCTTTAATCTTGTAAGACCGATTGGTTCCAGATTAACCATGTTATACAAAATTTTGAATAAATTAGTAGGTATCCTATCCAATGAGTATTTAAGTCTTTTATCCCTTAGATCCCTACATAATCTTTCTTCAAGCTACAGGTTGATACCAGCTAATACTGAAGTCCAATTTAAAATTCTCATTTTTCCTAGTACTATATTTACCACTGGAACAATCAACCAGCACATTTTTCTATTTTATCATCTGTGGATATGTTCAGTGCTGCTGTCAGTAGAGAGTTTGATTATAATTTGGAATGAATATGTATAATCTTGTACGGAATTTTAAGCAAATATTCATAGGAAATAGAGTGCAAAACGTTAATTTGACTTAAATTTCGTGAACAAAAATGGGAATGTAGCTTGATGCAAAAGAGCTTAGTACTTGGGGGAAAACATTAAATGAATTGTTAGAAAGTCGATGTTTTTGTGAAAAAAGCAGCTTGTCATTCCACACCAAATCTTTAAAATTTTAACGAAAATCTTAACGATCTCGTTAAAAAATTCCTATTGATAACCAAAAATGAGAAGTTGTCAGCTCCTTGTGGTTAAAGAAAATAGTCCAGAATAATCTTTGGTTTTGTGAGATGGCTGCTGTACATGACCCTAAAATGTGTTGATGAAAATTAATTCTTTGACTGGTTTATTTTGTTTGATAAAGTAAGATAAACCTTGCCATGAGCAAACCACTTGAGAAGTCTAGTGCTATCCTTTTGTTAAATTCTGTTAATTGATACTTAATACATTATTTTGTAGATGATATACATGATTATATATTCTTTCATCAAAAAATAAGTTCAGGATATCGTTCCTCCAGCACTCCAGTGCTTTGATTTTCTATATGTGCCTACACTATATATATCATTCGGAACTACCTCGGCGATCATCTGCGAATATATACCTCGGAAACCAGCAGGCGTAGCAGAAATATAATAACCCGGGTATAAGGTCCGGCGATAACTCGCTGGCTAGTAGTTCTATTTTTGTTTATTCATGTTCGTGAAAATAATATTTATCGGACTATTTGCATGCTTATATACAAATTAGCTACGAAACAACATTTAAAAGTCTTAATAGTAGCAAATGGTCATGGATTGTCTACATATACATTCAAACATCGTCGACCACCTGTCATTTTCAGGTACAAAGCTTAATTATAACATTTTTTCACGATTTATAAAAAAATTACATCAGTACAATGTATCGCACCTCGTATTTCTGTGAAGTTCAGAATATATCGCGCTGATCCAAATTTAATCAAAATTTGAGCGAATTTGGACAAGCCATATTGGTATATAAGGAAATGAAAAAGTTGATATTTTAGCCAAAGAATCTTTAAACCTTTAACCAGTAGATATCAAATTACCAAGCAGTGACTTCAAATGTTCAATAAACACGTTAATTAAATCAAAATGGCAAACATTGTGGAACAATGCAATTTTTAATAAATTGCGTGACATAAAGCCAACCCTTAATTCATCTTCGTCAATTATATTTTCTATTCGCCGAGATCAAATAGTGATTTCGCGATGTAGAATTGGTCATACCAGATTAACACATTCATACCTTCTCAAAAGAGAGGAAGCACCTAAATGTATACCATGTGACGAGCATTTCAATGTAAACACGTTCTCATTGACTGTCAGGATCTTAAATACATTCGTATAATAAACAAACATTTAAAGTAAACTCACTTTTTGAATCTGTAACATCATATGCTATACTTCACTTTTCGAAAGAAATAAACGTTTATAATAAGATATAGAGCTTTACATCATTAATTGCGTTAGAATTAATAGTATCGATAATTGCTTTCGGCGCGATATGACCTTTCTGTGTTGGTGCGCCGTAAAACTCAAACAAACAAACATATGCTATTTTCTGAGGTCTATATACTGTGGCCATGCGCTACTAATGTATTTATTCACATGATATTTTCTAAGGTCTATATACCGTGGTCATGTGCTACTTATGTATATATATTCATTTGCCATTATATTAGGTCTATCCACTGTGGCCATATCCAACATAATTATGTATTTATTCATATACTATTATCTAAGGTCGATCTACTGTGACCATATGTACCATTTGTATTTGTATGTATTTTATTTAATGATTTTTATGTGGCCATACGTAACATGATTTATTCAAAATATACTATCTTAGGGTCATTTACTGTGGCCGTACCGAACATTTTACATATGTTTTTATTCATACGTTATATTGCCAAAAATGCATGTATACTAATCCCAATCAATTTGTATGGTACCTATGTACGAGATTTTTCTTTATAATTCCACTTGTCAACATGGTTGCATTTAGGTTAAACTATTAACCTGATACCAAATTACAAGTTAGGGCTAACAAAAAGTTACCATTTTTTCAGTAAATTCCTCCAACTAAGGTTCAAAGCTGGACTTGATACATCTATGCCGGACTCTAGGAAGATAGAACTTCCTGATTGTGCGAAACAAACTGATGGAAATTCTTGTAGAATATTCACACTCAAGGTAATGCACCATATCGTGACATACAAGATATGGATTTCCTTTTACTGTTAAGGCATTAAATCCAATAATAAATACTGTTTTTCCTTTTTACCCGATCTATTTCAATATAAATGATCTCATTACTAGATGTTGATTTACCGATACATTTTCAGTTCTGAATTTACTATAAATGTCATCAGGAATTACAGTCACTTTGTTCAGGACGCACCAGAAACTATTTCAGTACGGTTATCTTATTATGAAAGGACATAATCATAAAAATATCTACAAATGTTTCCCAAATTATGACTCTTAGGTCAGTATTGGCCCCATCACATGTGTCAAAGTATTTTACTTTGAAATCATAAACGCTCGTTCTCATTTTTTGGGCCGAAAACGTGTCACAAGTACAAATTCTCTTAAAAAAGCATAGTTGGTGACAGTATCTAACAATTTTGAATATTATGTTATTGGTGCATCATATCGACTTACAATAAAGCACAATTTATATCGATGGCAATTGTTTTTTGGTCTGCATCAGCTTGTTTTATATAACTACCCCCTGCAAAATTCAGTGTCAAAAACATTCTTTGATAACTTATGCTATGCACCATCGTTTTAAAGTGCAATATTTATGGGGAAAAGGGGTTTTGATTTTATGTGCACATATCTTAAACTGGAAAAACCATAATAATAATAATTTAAAACTGAGTGAATAATAAAATTTTGCATCTTTTTAAATGTCACAGGGTGCTTGAAGTTTACGTGACGTAAGATTTGTTGGTATTATATCAATAGTAAACAGGACCAGAGTATTGCATAAAAACAGTTATTCTGTTAGCTCAATGTAGTAGAAAATCATGTCAAAATCTTTTCTTTTTTTTTGGATAAGAAAAGGAATAAATTCAGCATTCCTGTTTAAAACATTATTAAACCAGTATGGGGAATTTTTTCATGAAGCTTTACGTGACGGTCGTCTGTTGATTACTATTATCATTTCAATGCATATTCTTATATCTATTTAAATATCATGATATACTCGTTGCACTCATACTTCTTAACTAGAAAAAAAACCGGAAAATGTGCACAAAAATCTGCTTTGAAGTGCAAATTGAAGATTACGTGACTGAATACTTACGTGGCGCTTCTAATGAAGGGTCACTTTAACTTCAGACGTCAACGACTAAATTAGTGGTTTCCGTTTTAGGCATATCCTATGACGTCATGCCTACGTTTTTTGTCGCCATATTATTGATTTGGAGAAAGAGACATCGCTTGTAAAGGTAAGTTTTTTTTTTTGACATATTGTCCTAAACCTTGATGGTAAAAGTAAAGTAAAAAAAAAGTAAAAAGTAATTGCATTTTATAGTCTAAGTTTCATGCTTACGCACGTTCACCGACTTTACAGCTATTACCCCTGGTCACTGGGCTACTGGTATCTATCTATCAATCTCCCTGGGGAGTCTTTTTACTCCGCTTATTAATGCAGCCGACAAATTGGCGCAACGGAATTATACCACCCTCGCAGGTACCCATTTACACCTGGGTGAAGTGAAGCAATCGCAGGTAAATTTCTTGCTCAAGGAAATTAGCAGTGCCCCTAGTGGGATTCGAACCCAGGACCTTGATGGTGCTTCGAACTCTCTATCAACTAGTAATAGCCAATGTTTGAATACGATTATACGCTTTCAATGGTATATGCATCTGCAGACATGTGGCATGGTGATTAAAATGTCACGTAAAATTCATTCTTGCGTCACGTAAAATTCAACTGACCGAAGGGTAGGTTTAAATTGTTTTACTGTGAATTCTGAATATATTTTATATCATTTTAAGCATTATGATGCGCCCCTTATAAAGGAACAACAAAAGTTTATGTTGTAATTGCTAGTATTAAACACTATTTTAGCATTTTTATGCAATGGGCGTCGCCTTCCTAGTTGTAATGTGATAAAATGCTTATAAAACTATTTACTAAAAGCTTCCACACTGACTATGCAAGATGCTCTGATATCAAGCAAAAGAAATACAGATGCAATAATTCCTTTTGTGTGCACTTACAACCCGTCTTTGCCTAATATTGGGAAGATAATAAACCAATATTGGAATCTACTTAAATATTCTGAACATGAAAGTGTTAGACAACTGCATAGATATAAGCCTATTGTCGCATTCAAAAGACCAAAAAATATACAAGATATTTTAGTTCACTCAAAATTGAACAATATCCCAAAACCTGGTAAGGTACTTAAATGCAATAGACGTCGTTGTACACATTGTGTGAAAATTAACGAATCAGATTCATTTATTAGTTCTAGCAATTCATCTAGCTATAATTTAATGTATAATATGTCATGTAATTCATCTGATGTAATCTATTTAATTACATGTAAAAAGTGTTCTAAACAGTATGTTGGCCAAACCACTCAACAATGTTCGCAAAGAATGAATAGACACAAGTTTGATATAATGCACTATCCGGACACTATCACTTCAGTCTCTGAACATTTTAATTCCCAAGATCATACTATCCAGGATTTCTCTTTTATGCCAATTGATAAAGTTCACAATGATTGGAGCAGGCTTTTAAAAGAGACTTCCTGGATTCATCGTCTGGGAACTTTATCCCCATTAGGGATGAATTCCAAAATCTTATTTTGAAGCTGCCCCCCATATTTTAATTTAAAAATTTTAAATTTTGCTTTTTTAAATTGAAATGTATTTCATTAACAGTTTAATTGATGCTTTTTATATCTTTAGTTGCATTCATACTGCATTTATACTCATCAGTTATTTTGTATCATATTAATATATTGATCCTGTTAATGTTAAGTACGCCAAACGTCACGCCGTTACTATTGACGTCGCATGACGTCGACGTCATTTCCTGTATTATTGTTTATACCCTGAGGAAGGCTACTACAGCCGAAAGCTTGGAAAATAAAATTCATCAAATTCATTTGTAGTTAGACTACTTTTTCCAATATTTATTTATAAAACTATTTGGAACTACAGTACATTGTTCTCCATATTTTTCAATGAACAATCAACGTCCAAAAACTATTTCCTATAATAATATATAAAATTGATCAACATATATCTGAATAAGGGTCGCCAGAGTGTTGTCACGTAAAATTCAATGTCAATAACATCTACCCTACATTGACTTGATACTCATATATGTATATGTTTAGGTCATGGCTAAGAGTCACGCACAACGCCAAAAAGAATATCGTGAGAGAAAGAAAGCTGAAGGAAGTAATTGGCTTGAAAACGAAAGTAAAAGAACAGGAAAATATTATAAGAAGATTGGACAGCTGACCGAAAGTGAAGCTACAAAAAGACGACAAACTCTCAGAATTAAACAAATGGACAAGAGCGGCGCTACATACTGCTGTTGAGATTGAATCTGAAAATCTTCCAAGTACAAGTAGGTCAAGTGACATTCAATGTGATGATATATCAAGTTCAGACACAAGACTGATTGTAAAGTTTGATCAGAAACAAAGAAATAATAGTTCAGAAAAGAAGCTAAGAAAGAAGATAGAATATCTTAATACTGTACGAAGCATGATTGAGAGAAGAAACCAGAACATACGCAAAAAGATATCAAGAATTAATAAGTAAGCCAATTCACCCAAGACACCAAAATCTAGAGCAGAAAGAGAGTTACGAGAAGCAGGGATAGAAACTGAAAAGAGCCCTAATATAAGGAAGACATTATTATTCGCCAATTGTATGTCTCACGAATTAAAGTGGGGTTCAAGTAATAGATGTGGACGGAGAGAAATCAAAAGGATAATAGCAGGAAACATCTTAAAAAAGTACAAGCTAGTAAACTTTGCCGAGAGTCTCACTGGCTTGAAAGTACGAAGCATAAAAAAGACAGAAGACAAATGAAAAAGAATCCATTAAAAAAGTTCAAGCATTTCTCATGAGAGAAGACAACTCGAGACAAATGCCAGGAAAAAATGATAATGTAAAGACTGGTCATAAGGAAAGATGTCAAAAGTTTGTATTGGGGGATTATCTTAAAACTTGTTTCTTAAGTTTAAAGCTGAAAATGAAGATATAAAAATAAGCTATGCCACATTTTGTCGAGCTAGACAAAAGTATGCCACTTTGGTCAATAATGCTGCTAGGATAACTTGTTTATGCACAAAACATCAAAACTTAGCATTATAACTGCAAGGTTTGAAAAGGTATGGTGTCACTACCAAGACAAGTCCAGATGGCTTCTCACAGGCAACAAGTACTGCCGATCTAAAGGAAAGAATGATATCTACCATTAAAGATCAGGCTGTTAGTTTTAAAGAGTGGAAAAGAGAGTGCGATGACGGAAAACTAAGAATCAAACTCATAGAAACACAGAAAGAGGTTAAAGAATTCATTAACGACATAGCAATAGAATTTGATGAATTCAAAGACCACGCAGAACGCGTTAAGGCTCAATTTCAGTCATTTAAACAAATGAAAGGCAGTTTGAAACATAACAAAGACCATGTTTGTGTGGCTTTGATGATGGCAGGTTATTAGGTTTGTTGTTAGATTTAAATGTTAGATTTTGTGGTAAGGTTCATTTTTGTTTGAAGAAAGATAGCTCTTTCAGTAAAGACATTTTTCATTGGAAGTGTTCCAACAAAGAATGTTCTAAGAAAGTTTCCTTGAGACATGAAAGTTGGTTCTCAAGAAGAAAAAATACATATTTATTACATATTTCTGGGTGTATAGGGCCAGTGAAGAATTTGTTATTCACGAGATAGAGGTGGCCCGTCAAACAATAGTAGATTGGTACAGTTTTTGTAGGGAAGTTTGTGTTACTATATTAGAAAATAATTCTAAAAAAATGGTGGTATAGGACATATTGTTGAAATAGATGAAAGCAAGTTTGGTAAAAGAAAGTTTCACATGGGTAAAAGAGTAGATGGTGTTTGGGTTTTTGGTGGGATCGACCAGGATACGAAGGAGTGTTTTTTCAAACTGTGCCTGATATGACAGCTAATACATTATCCAACATAATACAGGACAATATTTTACCTAGAACCACAATAATTTCTGATTACTGGAAAGCTTATTCGTCTTTAGAGGAACAGGGTTGCAAGCATCTCACTGTTAATCATTCAAAGGAATTCAAAAACCAAGAAACAGGAGCTTGCACCAATACTATTGAAAGTACCCGGAGGGCTTTGAAAAGATTCTTGCCTGTAAATGGTACTACCAAAACCTTATATGACAGTTATTCCAGCCAATACTGCGTAAGAAAGCAATATTTATCTGGTTCCTCCGATCCCTTTTTAACATTCCTGTCCTTAATTACTATAACCCTTCGTTTAACCCTAAAGAAATCAAGGAGTTCAAAAAAAGAAAATCCGAAAAACAGAGAACAGAATCCAAAAAACAACGTAAAGTATTACAGTGCATCACAAATACATCAACTGACAGCTTGGATGATTTTGCATTGTGAATGGTAAGTGACGTTTCATATTTACAATTATGTGTACATTTTTGTCGATTAAGAAAGCATCATAATGATCCTGAACTTTACATTTCTGGCTCAAAAATCCCTGTTGTAAATGAAGCTAAATTTTTAGGCGTTACATTCGATAAAAAACTCTCTTTTATACCACACTTAAAGTCTCTAAAAACAAAATGTATCAAAGCTTTAAATCTACTTAAGACTCAATCCCAATTAAGGTGGACATATGGGCATATTTTTTTTCATTTTTTTCATGTCATCAAATATGAGTTTTAAATCAATTAAAGGCATTGTAGACATGTTCTGTACGCAGTATAAAAATCTTTTCAGCTGGGCTAGTATACTTTTTTAGATATAGGCTGGTGAAAGGTCACACCTAACATTAAAAAATGTGCTTATGAAAATCGAACATGTGCTGTAAATCTCACTTATTTAAAAGTAGTAATGGTCAAACTGTCGAGAAATTCAATACGGTTGCATTCTATAAGGTATTATGTTTCGGAATAAATGATAAAGACTGAAGAGTAAGCCAGATACTTTCAGAAAAACATAAATATTAAATACGCTATTTTCATTAGTTTTATTTGTTTTAAAAATGTCTTTCATATCAACTGTTCCAGAACGATACAAACAAGTTAAATATAGAATGAAACTGTTTAAAATAGTTAGATACCATTGTCTTAGTGTTATAACAAAACGTTGTGTGCATGTGAACCACCACAAAACAACTAATAAAGAATATAATCGTTGTCCCGTACGTTAGCAAAATTGGCTCGTACGTTATATACTTCAGTTTGGTCATCTAAACTATTGATAACTAAGTTAAACTGCAAGAATACAACTTACATTGTTGTGTAATTTGTTTTACAATTCAATGTACTAGTGTTTTACATATAAAATTACAATAATATCTCTCAATTACAATAATTACGCGAACCATTTTCATTTTTCCAAGAGAACAACATTCAACAATTTTGTGACAAGTTTAACAAAGAAACATAGCAAACTAACGCATAAACTAATAAAAGCTATTTAGTAAAGGGGTAACATGTGATTTACAACCATCAAATCATCCGGCAAATGCATGTTTAGACAATTCTACAGTGTCCCGTACGTTATTAAATAAGTAAGATAATGTATGAACCCGATCAAATTATTGCAGTGTGTGCTAAAATGATTCTAAAGTTATATATTGATCAAACGAGGCATTGTTTTAATTTATTATTTCAAAGCTAGATGGTATTCAATTAAGAACAATGCTAACTATTCATCATTTATTGCAAATAATAAGTCCTATAACTTATTTTCCCGACACTCTTGTTAGTTACTTTTGAACATCATCAATTTCATTATAATTGCCGTTCCCATAATATTTTCATCTGAGAAGATTAAATGCATGTTAAGGAACCTTACAAAAGCAATTTATCATAAATATTCAGACGATTATCAATTATTGTGTCACATTTTGTCCCGTACGTTACGGACTCGTACGTTATTTTTCATTTTGTTTTTACTGTTTTTTTTGTGTGTCACAAATATGCACTTTAAATGAATTATAAAAACACTTTATAAACTTTTTATTTAAATCATTGAAGATCAGTTCAATGAAGAATTTATATATCTATTTGAAACGGTTTGTTAGATAATTTGATTTTACTAATTGTCCCGTTCGTTACGTGGTGAAAATTACGATTCATTTTTTAATACATGAGCTCATAAATTACCGATACCAATAAAATGTCAGCTTAAATGAATATCTTATCATTAGGATATAACATTATGGACTTAACTTACACAAAAATAGTTTGTAAAGAGTGCAAAGCTGTGAGATTAATGAAGCCTTTAAATAAATGTCCCGTACGTTATCGGAGTTTGGAGACAACGTTTGTTGTATGAGGTGTGGAAAATTATTTTTGAATTTACATTATAATATGTGTTTTTCATGAGGATTTAGTAATAATTGACATATTAAAGATATATTTAATTGGAAATATGTCTGAATTTTTTAACAATTTGAAGCTAACTGTAAGAATTTGTCATTGGAGACATAGGGATTTTCTACACCCTAGCTTAATTAAGAGACAATATTTTGAAAAAAATCGAAGTTTTCTTCACGAAATATGTCGTTTATACTTTTACTATAGCACTAGCACTTGTAAATATGCATTTTATTTACATAAATTCTGTAAGTTAAATTCCTGGAAACATGATAAACGTTGGAGACATCAAATGTACATTCTAAGTGGGAATGAGTCTTAAAGTACTTTCACATACTGATTGGGGATCTGATTCCCAAACATTACTTAAATTATACAGAAGTATTGTTCGTTCAAAACTAGATTATGGGTCAATTGTGTATGGATCAGCACGTAAATCGTACTTGCAAATGCTTGATACAATACATAACCAGGGCTTACGTATCGCCCTTGGTGCATTTAAAACTTCACCTGTTGAAAGTATTTATGTTGAAGCTAACGAGCCATCATTAAAATTACGTCGACAAAAGCTTTCATTACAATACGCAACTCGAATATCTTCTAACAATAGTAACCCGGCGCGAAAAGTCGTTTTTCAACCAAATTACATTGATAAATTTGACAACAAACCAAACGAAATTAAACCATTTGGCCTGCGCGTTAAAAACGACTTAGAAATACTTTATATTAACACCTCTACCGTTCTACAGAACTTAGATGAAAATGTCCCTCCTTGGACCTACAACATACCAAACGTTAACATCGATTTGTCAAACTTTCGTAAATCAATTACCAGTCCAGAGGCCTTCAAATCAGAATTCGTAAACATTTTAGAAAAAAATAAAGATTGTACACATTTATTTACTGACGGTTCAAAAGATGGTAATAAAGTTGGTTGCGCTGCATATGGAAATTCTTTTGTTGCAAGAATGCGATTGCCTGACCAGGCATCCATATTTACAGCTGAAGTCAAAGCAATAGATCTTGCTTTATCATACATATCAAATAGTATTAATAGTAATTTTATCATTTTTTCAGATTCTCTTTCTGTATTATTGGCCATAAAAAATCGTAATTCAGACAATATTCTTATTAAATGTATCGAATTGAAATTGCATGAAATTTTAAAATCGAAAACAGTACACCACTGCTGGATACCAAGCCATATTGGTATACAAGGAAATGAAAAAGTTGATATTTTGGCCAAGGAATCTTTAAACCTGCAACCAGTGGATATCAAATTGCCAAGCAGTGACTTCAAATGTTCAATAAACACGTTAATTAAATCAAAATGGCAAACCTTGTGGAACAATGCAATTTTTAATAAATTACATGACGCAAAGCCAACCATTAATTCATTTTCGTCAATTATATATTCTAATCGCAGAGATCAAATAGTAATTTCGCGATGTAGAATTGGTCATACTAGATTAACACATTCATACCTTCTCAAAAGAGAAGAAGCACCTAAATGCATACCATGTGATGAGCATTTCAATGTAAAACACGTTCTCCTTGACTGTCAGGATCTTAAATACATTCGTGACAAACATATTAAAGTAAACTCACTTAAAGAACTTTTTGAATCTGTACTATCATATGCTATACTTAACTTTTTGAAAGAAAAAACTGTTTATAATAAGATATAGAGTTTTACATCCTTAATATAGTTTGAATCATTAGTATCATTAATAGCTTTCGGCGCGATGTGACCTTTCTGTGTTGGTGCGCCGTAAAAACCAAACAAACCCAAACAAACATAAAGGAGTACGTGAACTTACATGAATGAGATGGCTTTTGCAAGTATGCAACTATTCAAGGGCAAGGCATGACCAGCCGATTGACCAAGTCGGGCCTACTTGGACACCCGTCTACCCTGAATCAGGGGCCAAAGTAGTGTGTTGGATAGACTGGAGATCCCTGGGTCTCCCTCAACTACCAGGATCCTCCTTTCCCGGTTACGGGACGCTGCCCACGGCAAACGGGCAGTTTTGGTGTTGGCCATATGCCCATCATGCAGGCGCAAAAAGCACCTACATAATGGGCACATGTTACTCCTCCTCACCACGAAGAGGTCCCAAAAAGAGAGGAGGACCTCGACATCTCATGAATGAATAATCTAGGAAGAATTGTTGGGAGTCTTCACTAGATTTTTGTGATTTTACTACGTACGGGAGGCAAAGCATGTAACGGTTACACAAGATAGTTCTTGTTCGTAGCGAATGGCCGAGGAGTAAACCCATTCAGGTATCCGCTTCCAAACTATGAAACGACCTTCTTAGCCATTTTAGAGAAACACATATGATTTAAAACTAACACAAACATTAAAACAATGAAACAAAAACAAATACCAAATAAGCAGAAGCAATACAAGCAGCTGGAGTAAAAGAGGAATTGCGTTGTTTTAATTGCAAGCATTTGGGCTTTTAACATGAATACTTATTGACAACAAATGTATGTTTCAACAGAAGATTTAAATAAAATCCTTCTAAACTAAAATTATTAAGATTAATTTTGGATACTATGTTGATAAGATGCTGAGCTAAACAGACTAGGAGGTATTTTAGTAAACATGCCATTGCAGCTTAAACATGTGTAATTGTATGGATCAAAACTGTGTCCATTTTTTATTGTAACTTGTCCTACTATTCATATTTAGTTTAATTTATATATACATATATAAACATACAGTAATAACTGTATTTTACTGCCTTAGAAAAGCATGAACATGCTATCAAAATTGATGTCCATCTGCAGTGTCTAGCAATAAGGAATTCCATAAGTTCACAAATTTGAAGTTGGAGTATAGCTGGTATCATAATGTTTACATAATTTGTGAATTTTTGATTAGGTATGCATTGATCAGAGTCTTGCTGTTCAGTTTCACAAGGCTAACTGAAACTCTAAACTAGAGAAAAATAAATCAACTTAACTAAAATCCGACTAACTGAACTGAAGGTAACTGTGTTAACTATTTTAACTTACTGCCAATATTTCAATAGAGTCCTACACGTTGTAGGAGTTTCTCCCAATGGGTTGAGATATGTTAATAACTTTTCCGCAGGGTTAATAATCTAATAGCACAACAGAAAATATGTTACTTTTTATACCAACAAAACAATACTTTGACGCAACAATAATGCAACAGTTCAATGGGATATTATACAACAAAGATGACAGAATACGGTGGTGATAATATCATTACCCAGTCTGTGTATGACCTAATTTCATCAACAGCCCACCTAAGTTTTGTTAACTTGAAGATGAAGTAATCGATAAGTACATATTGAGGTTGAGAGTGATAATTATAAATTACTTCACTGTATAAGAATTTATGACATAATTAAGTTTAAATATGACTATAAGCTTAAATTAACAGCTGTTAAAGTACCATAAAAGATAATAAAATTATTACATAAAATGTCAATTCTAAAAATTATTGTTGATAAAGAAACATAGGGTAAACCAATTAAAATACTCACAATCAAACTCCAGTGTGAATCATTTTCGCATATTGCACCAGCACATGCATCATAACTAAAGAAATTCTCCTGAATAGCAAATGGTATACTTGATTTAATTATTTGAACATTTGTAGGAAAGACAGTGATGATTAGAAATATGACATAGCCCTACAATAGGCAACAGGTCACTCAATTAAATGATAAGACTCAGTAATTATGGGCAACTTTTGGTACATATTCTATCATTTGAGTGAAAGCTATATATGTATAAAATTATACAAAACCAAATAATTGTTATAATTAAACATAACTTTTGCACTGCAAGGTGTATAAAGCTGACGCCACTAACTAAACACATACAAAGGAAACACAAAAACTGATAGACTTTACTTGACTTTTTACACAATGATAACAATAATTACCCCTGGTACATTGTGATGAACATCAGTATCACCATTAAAATTGCTGTGAGCGTAATGCAATTTATGTGCAAAACATTTCTAGACTTTAGTATAAGTCGCAATGAGGCATCAATGACCTGCAAAAATCAACAATAATACATTCACAGACTATGCTACGGTTGTACCATATTGATTTAGATTCCAAAACACTATTTTACAGAATATACATTACTTTTAAAAAACACATCAGTACAAAATTTAGACTATAACTTTACTAACAAACCATTTAATGTCTATTTAATTTTCATGACATTTTGTATTGCATATTCATTACAATTTATTTCGTGTCTGAAATATAATATTATGTCAGTGATTTGCTGTAAAGTACAAATGTATGTAATGTCTAAAAACGTATTGTTGAAGCCTTACTTCATGAATATTGCTTAGTTGTTTACTTACATCATCTGACAAAGTGGTCTTGATATACTGAAAACTGTTGCTGGAGATGATGAATGGTCCAACTTGGACTAACGGGGTGTCACTTCCTGGTGCATTCCAAAGATTTGATAAATCTGTAATTATAAAATCATAACCATGCTTAACATTTTTTACAAATAAAGCTTCTAATTTCATACATTTGAGTCGTCAAAATCTATTTTCCTATCCTAAGATTTGATGATTTAAAGTGATGTTATTACAATAGTTTGAATTATTAACCATGTACATTTTAGGTATTATTCTAACTTGCAAATTAGGACCATTATCATCACATTTAACAGACTAACACTAAGAGAATTCCATTTCTTGATTTATCTTGTTTCAAGAATTGTAACATTATGCCAAAAAGTTACTTGTGATGAAACGTTTGTTAATGATACATAGGATTTCTTTGGTATTTTATCAGTTTCAGTTGCAATATGTAAAGAATAGACTTGATATTTTACATAACATGATACCATAAATTTCACAAAACAATAAACATAAATATTTACACATATTAAACTTACTGTCTGAATGCTTATTCATGTTTTCCATTTCATATTCATCAGAAACTACGTCATTTAAAGGACACTGTGTCTTCATTTCTTTTGCCCCAGTTGCCTTCCTTTTTTTATAAACTCGTCGATTCGAAGTTCTTCTCCACTTTTTGCGCTTACTTAATGAGATACTATCATTTTTATGTGAAATGTTTGTACAGAATTCAAAATTTCATCTAACTTCATCTTTGTGTCAGATAGAACTGTAACACTATCTAATGAATAAATTATTCCTTCTAACTGGTTTAAAGTTTCTAAACAACCATTCCGTTCACTTGTTTCATTTATTTCATTCATTTCTACATCATCATGGTGTTCTTCGTTAATTGAAATAGTTGGTTTGTTTTCAGAAATGATATCAAAGTCCTTGTCCAAAACAAATAGTGGGCATGAAAAGTATTTTGTGAATATATCAGGATAATCAAACAGTTGATAAACTGCCAAAATATGTTTACATGGCCAGTTAGACTTTAAGAAGTCCTTGCAGGAACATTTTGGCCTAGACTCGTTGGTTTGTATATAGTATATATTTGAACTGGCTTTGCAGTTTACTACAAAAGTCCCTTCATGTGATTGGGTTACCTCATCTTTGGTAATTTCTGTAACCTCAGGTGGTAGTCTTTGAAGACAATGTCTTACAAAGTTGGTAGGTCGGTTCTTTAAAAATTCTGGAACCTCCATAGAGTACTGTCTATTCTCTCCACTCAACTTTAAGTTCTCTCTTTTGTATCTTAAAACATAAAAGCGTACCCAGTCATTATTTTATTTCATGATACAGGCCCATAGGAACAGAGAGTATGCCCTTAATACTTTTGTAATAATATGATTTAAACTAAACCAGACTTAAAATGATTGTTTACTGACCCCTCGTAAAAATCTAATCTTTAAAAATTCAGTCCAACTCCACCAGAATCTGAAAATTATTTATGCTTTCCAAATTCCTATGTCACCATATGTATAAAATTATGTATATGTATAAAAATATTAACCGGAATAAAAAAAACTGGCCGACAACGAGCAAATTGCGGAAAACATCAATTTTCTGAAACTATAAAAATGCTTTATGTTAGTGGAAATTATAAAAGTCAAATTACAATGTCAAAATTTGAAAATTATTTCATGGCCATAAATGCCTCTGGGTCGATGTTCTTTCATCATGATGAAGAAATGTTTAAATATGGATACAATTTTATTGGTAATAATATTACAACACTTTATTGACCTGATATTAAGAACATTGTGCTATTAAGACTATAGATTTGATGGTCCTAATAGTAAACTTTACTGTATTAGTTATACTATTTCAAATGACAAAAACTTGTCAATGTCTAATTTCATCATTTCACAAAAATGTTTGTGATATTTTTATATTCAACAATGAAAGTTGAAAAAAACCTTAAAATATAATAAAATGCTTTTGTTTATAAGATGTGCACACATACCTTACATTCACTTAACCATTTCTTTTCAAACCAGTTACGGAATTTTTCATTTTGTTTGTAAGCATTGCATCCTCTTAACTGTTCCTGTGATTCTAGTAACTCAGTCTCGCTGTCAGCTGACGCTAGGTTTCTTAACCTGAAGAAAAACAAGGAAAATACAAGTAGGATGCAAATGTAAATACGCAGAAAATTTCCGATGCATTTGAAATACAAAACAAATATGCCAACGATTTTAAAATTGAAACAATGGATTGTAAAAGCAAAATGTATAGAAAATTTCTACCTCTTTGATATGAATGTTGGTTTCTTCAGGGAAAGTGGTTGTGATAATAGCATAGCACATCCAAATATCATACCCATATTATATTACTTTTTTGGGAAGCAATATTTATAATTCTAACTGAACTCACAAAATTACTCAGTGGTTTATTTGCATAAATTTTACTGTCAATCTCTCTTGGACATGATCATAGATAGATTAATTTGGTATAGATTCAGAAAATATTATAAAAACATTTTGCAAAATATCAAGTACACAGTGATAAACGTCAAGAACTCAATATGATCTCTCCCTTATAGAAGTTTCTGGTCATATTCTGACTATGACGTTTGTAAAATTATAGTAGTTGCGCGAATGATATCTGCTTCATGTGGACCTAACTTTCACAAAAGGGCGTAACCAAACCAAGATGAAAAATATTTAAGAGAGTTACCCAACCAAAATGAAAAACGTAAAAGGAAGATTTAATTATATGCCAGCGTTAGTTTAATTCTTCATATTTTTACAATAAGTTTAACAATGAACTACAATAATTGTCAGGTAACTAATGATAAATGCTCATAATTACTGCTCCAATATTTCTTCTTTATTTCCAACTTCGTTTTTTGAGATCCATCGTTGCCATGCCTGTTCCCTATGAAAATCGCACAAAAACACTGTGGATCCTAAAAAAATAATATTCAAAAAGGTCTTTTAATATCAACTACTAAGACTTTCAATAATAAACTAACAAAAAAAGGAAATTATAATAACAGTCCGCCTTTAGATATGTGAGATGTTTTACCAAGTTATAAACGAAGTACTTTCGACGTAGTCTACGTTTTAAAATGTTATAACAGACCTACCGTAGATGTGTTAGGCGCTTTTAATGATAATCAGACCTACCTAAGATGTGTGAGATATATTTTAATGTTATATCAGACCTACCGTAGATGTGTGACATGTTTTATACTGTTATATCAGACCTACCGTAGATGTGAGAGGTGATTGATACTGTTACATCAGACCTACCTTAGATGTGCGAGATGTTCTTTAACGGTATATCAGACCTACCGTAAATGTGGGAGATGTTTTATACTGTTATACAAGACCTACCGTAGATGTGTAAGGTGTTTTATACTGTCATATCATACCTATCGTAGGTGTGTGAGGTGTTTTATATTAATATATCAGACCGACCGTAGATGTGTGAGGTGTTTAATACAGATATATCAGACCTATCGTAGATGTGTGAGGTGTCTAATACGGATATATCAGACCTACCGTAGATGTGTGAGGTGTTTCATACAGATATATCAGACCTACCGTAGATGTGTGAGGTGATTTATATTGATTTATCACACCGACCGTAGATGTGTGAGATGTTTTATACTGTTACATCAGACCTACCGTAGATGTGTGATATGTTTTAAACAGATATATCAGACCTACCGTAGATGTGTGAGATGTTTTAAATAGATATATCAGACCGACCGTACATGTGTGACATGTTTTATACTGTCATATCAGACCTACCGTACATGTGTGAGGTGTTTAATACAGATATATCAGACATACCGTAGATGTGTGAGGTGTCTAATACGGATATATCAGACCTACCGTAGATGTGTGAGGTGTTTCATACAGATATATCAGACCTACCGTAGATGTGTGAGGTGTTTTATATTGATATACCAGACCGACCGTAGATGTGTGACATGTTTTATACTGTCATATCAGACCTACCGTAGATGTGTGAGATGTATTATGCCGTTATATCAGACCTACCGTAGATGTGTGAGATGTATTATGCCGTTATATCAGACCTACCTTAGATGTGCGAGATGTTTTATATTGTTTTATCAGACCTACCGTAGATGTGTGAGGTGTTAAATACAGATATATCAGACCTACCGTAGATGTATGAGGTGTTTTATGCCGTTATATCAGACCTACCGTAGATGTGTGAGATGTTTTATACAGATATATCAGACCTACCATCAATGTGTGAGCTGTTTAATACAGATATATCAGACCTACCGTAGATGTGTGAGATGTTTTATATAGATATACCAGACCTACCGTAGATGTGTGACATGTTTTATACTATCATATCAGACCTACCCTAGAAGTGTGAGGTGTTTTATACTGTTATATCAGACCTACTGTACATGTGTGACAAGTTTTATACAGTTATATCAGACCTACCGTAGATGTGTGAGGTGATTTATACTGATATATCAGACCTACATTAAATGCTTGGCATGTTCATTACTGTTATATCAGACTCACCGTAGATGTGTGACATGCTTTATACTGTTATATCAGACCTACCGTAGATGTGTGAGGTCTATGATACTGTTACATCAGACCTACCGTAGACGTGTGAGATGTTTTATACTGTTATACAAGACCTACCGTAGATGTGTGAGATGATTTATACTGTTATACAAGACCTACTGTAGATGTGTGAGATGTTGAATACTGTTATATCAGACCTACCATAGATGTTTGAGGTGTTTTATACTGTTATATCAGATCTACCGTAGATGTTTGAGATGTTTTATGCCGATATATCAGACCTACCTTAGATGTGCGAGATGTTTTATATTGTTATATCAGACCTATCTTAGATGTGTGACATGATTTTACTGTTATATCAGACCTACCTTAGATGTGTGAGATGTTTAATATTGTTATATCAAACCAACCCCAGATGTTTGAGATGTTTTAAAATAGTATATATATCAGACCATCTGTTGATGTGTGACATGTTTTATATTGTTATATCCGACTAATTTTATATGTATGAGGTGTTTTATTCTGTTATATCAGAAATACTTTAGATGTGTGAGATGTTTTATAATGTTATATCTGACTTACCTTGGATGTGTGAGGCGTTTTATATTGTTATATCAGTCCTACTGTAGATGTGTGAGATTATAATGTGAGATGTTTGTAAGGAACAATTTCCGAATGAAATAATGATTTACAAATTAGCTTTTACTGAACATTGGTTCATAGATTTAAATAAAATTTACTTGTTCACATTTTTATAACATGCCGACTTCTAGCATTTTACTTGACTTCTGGGAGCTTCATATCCTATCAAACTATCAGGTTAATTTAATCAAAGTTACAGTTATATACTATTTATCATTTTTCTTTCGACCATTATAGCAATATATACACATAAAATGTACCTTTAAATGTTTCTTCAAGAGCTCCTATTTCCCGAAGATCGTAATCAGAAATGAAAGCAGTTGGTTTCCAAGTAGGATTCCATTCTTTTATTTTCGTCAGTCCTTCGATTATAGCTGCCTTTGAATCAATACTTATAAAAAAAGAAGCCACGATGTAGAACCCAACATTAGTATGAACACATAGATTGTACATAGGCACATCGTATTTGGTTGTTTTATATGTACCATCCATCAATGTCATCTGGTGACCATACTTTATCAGAAGTTTTTTTTGGAAGTCTGTTAGGATGACCAATAGCAGAGAATTGATCTCATCATCAGTACAAGATCTGAAGTTATACAAAACTTTTTATTTACATTATCTCCCTTACAAGAATATTTATATAGAATATAACAATACACAGAATGGTAATGATTATCTTATTTATTTATTTCAGTTCTGAAGAATGTGAATTGATTTCACTTTTATTTGAAAGAGTGAATGTCGTTCTCTCTCTGTACATGTACAAAGGTCTGCTATTTGTTCATTGAGTAAAATGATATAACAGTTTATTTTACAGTAAACCTCCTTTTTAATTTGTATAAAAGATTATCACACAACCAGTTCAAAGAGGATAGACTAGTTATCAGTAGTGACACTGGAAGGCAAAGACTGCAACTAGAAAATACCGTAGATGTGTGACGACCGTAGTCGTGTGAGAATTAATGCTAACCAGATCGGCGCGGTCGTTTCGCTTCGAAATCGAAAAAAAACAGTTCCTAAGGAAAATAACTTACACGACAGTGTTAGGATTGATCATAATTACTTAGTTGGTAATCATGTTGAAGTGAATAGTTCATCAAATCTGAATGAGAGTTGGAAAGTGGGTCGCAGAGTCGTGGAATTTTCAGTGTTAGTGGACGGATTAAAATGTTGCTCAAGTTGTAGACTTGGACCGATGCCCTGGTGTTTAGAAAGTGTAGTCGGCGAGTTAAAGAAGGGGTTAGGTGGTTATTTATACATTAAGTGTTTGAATATTGATTGTGGTCATGTGAATTGTGTACCGTATGGAAAATTGATTAAAGGAAATAAAGAAAGGTTCACAAGACCAACTAGTTTTGCTGTGAATACAAAACTTGGAACAGGTAAGAATTTGTCTTATGTAAAAAGTTTCATATTTCTTGTGATTTATATTTGATTGCACCAAGAATTGATTTTTTGTTGTATCTGAGACTAAACTAACAAGTCCTTATCTTATGTTTAAAAAAATCATATTCGTACTCAATACACCTCGACCCTAACAATAACATTTCAAGTTCTGTATGATTAGAAAGAAATCAACTAGTTTTCATATCTTATTTGGTGAAAACTGCTATAGACTTGTGTATAAATTATGTTATTTGTTTGCTTATTTATTTTTTGCATGCTTTAAGTTTAATTAAACGGTATAATGCCGCATCTGATTTAAGTCAAAATGTTAAAAAGCGGCTAATAAAGTTTTGGTAGCGAGAACTAGGAACTCTGTGCTTTTATTCTGTAGAAAAGTTTCATTATGGGGTTTAACATACCACCACATGGTTTTTGTAGATATATATCAACATATTCAACAGCATTTTTAGGTGTGGAGATACCATGCTCATTTGGTCTTTCTTTTTTATAGCAGTTTGGTAGGTCCTCAGAAAGTGAACAATGTACTCTCAACATTAAATATACCTACAATTAGTAACTGTAATTTAAAGAAAATGGAAAGACGAGCTGGAAAGTCAATTGAGAAAGTTGCGTCAGACTCAATGAAAGCAGCTGCACAAGATACATACAGAAGTGAAATGGAGTAAGTTTATTCTGTAATTTATTTCTAAACAATATATATGCATTTATGTAGATAGCTAGCCTAGTGCATTTAAAATTAACTCATCAGTTGCTGTTCTAGCTGAGCTAATTGGTCTGATAAGTATCACAATGCATTTTAACTTCCTTATTTATACTAAAGCAAGCTATTAGCACATATTAGAAGCCCCTTCCATTTTAAATTTGTAATTCAAAGCACCAACCCATTGTTCTTTTGTCTAAATTAGATTTTGTCACCTGGCTATATGATTTTAATGTTAGTCTCACACACTACACAAATGTTTCAGGAGAAAAAAGTAATTATGCAGAGTCTACAGCTGTACATACCTTTAACTGAACTGTGCGGCCTGCCGCTTCTATTTTGTGTTGTATTATTCTATGTTTTTTATTGTATTATTATTTTTATTGTTTTTATTATATTCTATTTTCTTAGGGATATAGCTTTGTGTGAGACTGCAGAGGCAGAGAAGTCATTAGATCTTCTTGATAAAGACCTTGGAGTTTACATGTTACCTGGTGCATCTCCCTTACAAGAGTAAGTTTATTAAACAATATAGCTTACTCCTACTAACTTGATTATTCTTTTCATACTTAAATTTTCTTGTTTTCATGTTATGTGTGCCATTTGTCTTAGTTACTAACTAGGTTTCATGTAAGGAAATTATTTATCTGTTTTTTATGACTGGAAAAGGTATGAATGTATGACTGATAAAATCTTGTGTGTATAGATCTAAACTTCTCCAAGTTAGATGGTTCACTAACTAAAATAATGTTACTGCAATGATTGAAAGCTAAGTACTATGAATATAGGCTTTAATACCTTCAATGTATTGTAGGGAAGTGATTAAGTCTGGGTTCAGCAAAGATATTGGTTGGAGAGAGAATGGTGATAGTCTACAAACTTTGCAAAAGGATCAGTTTAAGAAAAGGTAGGCTATTTTAACCTGATATGCTTAGAAATAGGTTGTTTAGTATAGTTATATCGTTCAAAGCCTAGAGTTGGACAGCTCATTAAATAGGTAAAAAAAGTTAAAATGTGGTTTAAATTCTGCTTCCATATACATGTTCGGCCGACTTAACAATGTATGATAACTCCTGATCGCTGAAATCACTCTCAGGCTGGCAATCATTTACAATACCCATTTACACCTTGGTGGAGTGGAACAATTGTAGGTTAAATTCTTGCTCAAGGAAATTAGCAGTGCCCCTAGTGGGGATCAAACCTAGGACCTCTCGATTCCTAAGCACACATCGAACCACAGGACCACTGCTCCTACTATTCAGTACAAGAAACATTTTTACTTCCTAGTGTATTGTTAGTAATTGTTTTTCGGTCTATTTCAGGAAACATCGATTTGTTGTAAAACCTCGCTCTACTGCCACTACTGTCAGAAAGAGTCTTTTGAAGACATTTCCATGTAAAAGTCGAACAGGTATTTCTTGTGCTGTAGACACTGCCTGGCAAAAAAGGGGCTTCGACAGTCTTACATGTAAGTTGTCATTTCACTAGAAGTAACATGCTTATGAATATTTCTTGGGAGTTAATTCTAGGTCAACTTAAATTCTGGTCAGTTTACAGTGGTTAATTTGAGTTTTATTATGATAGGACAACGATATTTTCGATTGTTGTTAAGTTTGTAATTAAATAAATTAGAGTAATGCTGTATGAACTATTACTGTGATACTTTATTGCTTAAAATGTTCTTATTTCAGTTACATTCAGCCTATAAGATATGTTTCAATATTGTTTCTTGTAGAGCACGAAAAAGGTAATACAACTTGGCTTAGATCAATTTCATGATGATAAAACAAAACAAATGAAAGTGGAACTTTTACTTATTTTATTTGGATTGATTTCCTTTACGGTGCGTTATCAAGGTCAAACGGTCTCGCATTTTGTTAGCTTTGTAAAGATGTGCATTGCTAAACTATTGGACTAACTGCTTTATTATTCTTAACACCCAATTTGTACTAACATAGATAGCCGGAGTACCCGTGCCCAATAGATACATTTCTACTTTTTAGTTAAAATAAATTACTATGACTTGAAAACCACATTTGATTTTTTTTCAAGTTATGTTTTAAAGTATCTTTTGTGAATCTGTGATGTTTGATATTCTTGGACTGAATTTTAATCATACAAACAATTAAGTCCTGTTTTGAAAACAGTCTGTAGCATCACATTTGTTTTTTAATCCTTAAATTAATGTATGTCTATTTTTATAATCAGCGAGCACCATTGGTTGAAGGCCATCTTGATTTTGCTAGTGGGAAAATGAGAAGCACAACATATTGGTACGGATTTAGTGTTTTTACCCAGCAGGTAAATTGAGTTTCTAACAAATTAGTTTACATGTTTTTGAGCATGTGAGATAATGGTACATATCATTAAACATAACTTTCATTTCAGTTTATTGTTGCTTACCTGTTGAATCTCAATAGAAAAAAACTATGTTTGAGATCAGTCACATAATTGCTCACTTGTGGTATCTTTGTTGGACTGTCCGCCTCGATAAAACCTATACAATGTGTTGCTATGTGAATTTATAATTAAAAAAAGTTTGAAAAAAAGTAATGTTTGTGTTATCTTTATAAAAATAGAGAATGTGTCTGTAACTAAATAGATTATTTAGATTTTAGATATAAATTTTGTGAACTCAATTCTATTCCTTTGTTATTATTTCTTTTTTAATTCAACATCTTTTTTGTATCGTATACATAAGTAATAACATTTTATTTAAAACATGTAAAAGTTAAGAATTTCTGTAGTTTGTATGCTAAAAAAATGTCAATACAAGAAAACCTTTCCGGTAACAATAATGAGGAAAACCTGAATTGCGGAAAATCTATATAATTTCCCAGTTATCAGATAGCTTTCATAATGTCATTAGCTCTTCATTTAATCGAACATAAAAGTATACCTTGATACTTATATCCAAGTCTTCAGGTAATTAAACGGATCTTGTTTAAACAAATTAACTGTATATGTATAATGCTTTTGTTTAATTTTAGGCTTTAATGGTTGTTAATGCTAGCGTTCGCCGACATTTTTTAATGAGGAAAAGGTATATTAATTTATTATGTAATGAAATAAATGTAAAAGATTTGTTTCTTTTAAATCAGATTTACTGCTACTATATGTATCTAGGAAATAAGACATTACATCTATTGATATTTGTTTGTCTTCATCAATTTTATTAGATGCAGAAGAATGTTAAAATTAGTGTCTGATTTCATATTTTTCTGAAATGATGTCAGAGCTGGTTTCATAAAAAGAGAAAGTTTTTACGTTCAATTGCAATTTAAGTATGGCTTTAACTTACACTTCTTTATACCATTTCCAGTTGTGTCTCAATTGCTGGTTATATACAGGGCATTGCTAATGAAAAGTTAAAACAAAATATTGATACCGATTCATCGTAAGTATTTGTTAATTCCATTTATTACTCTTAGTTCAAATATGTTTCATATGAAACATGCCTTTCTCTACTACAATTTGACTAAGTAGTATCTGAAGTTTAATAACTTCTTATGCTTCCATTTGAGATTTTTTAAAATTTCATTGCTTATTGTCAGTCTATAAATTTCAAAAGACGACATGTATGATGTCTCATGTTTAAAAAGAATGGGATTGAAGACATTTCAAATGTCCTTTTTAGTGACATTCTCCAAAATGCAGGTTGTGTTGAGCTGTTTCTAGACAAGTTATAAGTATTCAGCAATGACATAATGCATTCATCAATGGACTTTGATAAAGCCGATTTTATTAATATTGACAGCAATTAGCCAGTAATCAGATAAAACTTGCGAATGTTTACCACAAGTCGTAATGTCAGAAGATAAGTAATTACTTCCTCTACGTTTTTCAGTCTTGCAAATCGTTATATAGAGAATGTACTTGTGAAGGAGGCACTTGTTAGAATTATGGTAGAAGTAAATCAATTTTATTAAAACCAGCTGTAAAAAATTTCATCTTGTCACTTAAATATATACATTCCTACAGCGACAACAAAAGTCCTAATTGCTCTGCAGGGCATATTGAATAACCTATAGTATTATAAATATTATGATTGTCCAAATAAGTATTGAGTTATCACATAGCAACTTAAACTTGATAAACGTTGCCTAATCGTTTAGAAATATTGTATTGGGTGGTACACTTATAAGCCGCCCGGCTAGCTCAGTTAGTAGCAAGCAAGTCTACTGATCTAGGGTTTGTGGGTTGTATTCCCGGGCTAGGTACATTTTCTTGAAGCTTGGTCATGAAATTATTTATACGGCTATTCTCCCTCCTACCATTGATTTTTAATTATGTAGGGCAGTTGTCAGTTACTGGTGAACGAAAGTATTGGTCATATCAGATTAACACATTCATACCTTCTCAAAAGAGAGGAAGCATCTAAATGTATACCATGTGACGAGCATTTCAATGTAAAACACGTTCTCCTTGACTATCAGGATCTTAAATACATTCGTGACAAACATTTTAAAGTAAACTCACTTAAAGAACTTTTTGAATCTGTATCATCGTATGCGATACTTAACTTTTTGAAAGAAATAAATGTTTATAATAAGATATAGAGCTTTACATCTTTAATTTCGTTGAATCAATAGTATCATTGATTGCTTTCGGCGCGATATGACCTTTTTGTGTTGGTGCGCCGTAAAACCCAAACAAACATAAACGAAAGTATGAGCTTTGTAGTTGGTTTACAGCTAAATCTAGAAATTAAGCCTTTCCAGGAGGAGAGGGTAGGTTGACTGACCGGCGTTATTAGACCTATAAAATGTGTTGCTACGGCGTTAAACCCAACCAAACTCTAGATAGGTGCATTTATGATGATGCAGAACAAGAGCTGACAGTAGAGACAGCATGCTAAGTAAGTATCGTCACATGACCCTCCCGTCCGAGGGAAGTTTGATTATTACACTCGACTGGTTTGGACTTGTTACAGGTCTAGATATTGGTAATAATAAAACTAATTTGTATCTAATTGTAGGTTTGTGATTCTGACTACAAAACATGTGACAGGTATTTGAAGAAGACAGAGAGTAAAAAAATGACAAAATGTATCATGAAAGGAATTGCTACAAGTAAATTACCTATATGTCATTTGATTCGTATGAAGCACATTTTACAATTGATAAAAGTTGTTGAAAGTCGTATCAATAATAATGATGCACCCTTAGTACAAAGATATATTATACATTTTTTGGAATAATAATGCTAGTACATTCAAATGGCTAAATGGTGCTAAAGGCAGTGAAGCAAATAGTTTACTGAGGGTTGAGTAAAGACTGTAGCTCATTTTCTAATATTTTGTATAGATAAATAGTATTTTTTGCAGATGATATGTTTCTGCTTTGGCATCCATCGTGATTATATATGTCTACAATGGTGAAGAGTGCCACTCAATTTTGTCACTTGTTGCAAAAGTTTACTAAAATTTAGATTTCTGCATTTATCGAAATAATTGATATACTATACAGAAAATGATTATACTTTATCTTCATTACTTTCTTCTGCGGTCGTAGATTATTATGGCTTGTTGAAATATGTTGCTTTTCATGAGAAAGGATTTTGCTTATTATATTATCATTAAAATATTTCGTAGAAAATAATTTGTACATGTATACATCAATACTTTTCAAATTACATGATTTATTGCTTTCTTTGTTTGTTTGTTTGGGTTTTACGGCGCACCAACACAAAAAGGTCATATCGCGCCGACAGCTATCAATGATACTAATAATTCAAACTATATTAATGATGTACAACTCTATATCTTATTATAAACATTTATTTCTTTCAAAAAGTTAAGTATAGCATATGATGGTACAGATTCAAAAAGTTCTTTAAGTGAGTTTACTTTAAAATGTTTGTCACGAATGTATTTTAGATCCTGACAGTCAAGGAGAACGTGTTTTACATTGAAGTGCTCGTCACATGGTATGCATTTAGGTGCTTCTTCTCTTTTGAGAAGGTATGAATGTGTTAATCTAGTATGACCTATTCTACATCGCGTAATCACAATTTGATCTCGGCGATTAGAAAATTTGATTGATGGAGATGAATCAAGGGTTGGCTTTATTTCATGTAACTTATTAAAAATAGCGTTGTTCCATACTGTTTGCCATTTCGACTTAATTAACGAATTGATCGAACACTTGAAGTCACTGCTTGGTAATTTTAGATCAACTGGTTGAAGGTTTAAAGATTCTTTGGCGAGGATGTCAACTTTTTCATTTCCATGTATACCAATATGGCTTGGTATCCAGCAGAGGTGTACTATTTTAGATTTTAAAACATGTAATTTTAACTCGATACTTTTAATAAGATTATTGTCTGAACTGCGATTTTTAATCGCTAGTAAAACAGATAGAGAATCTGAGAAAATAATAAACTTGTTATTTATACTATTTGATATGTATGTTAAAGCCAGATCAATTGCTTTTATTTCGGCAGTAAATATAGATGCTTTGTCAGGCAGTCGCATTCTTGCAACGAAAGAGTTTCCGTATGCGGCGCAACCAACTTTGTTTCCATCTTTGGAACCGTCGGTAAATAAATGCGTAAAATCTTTGTATTTTTCCAAGATGTTTACAAATTCAGATTTAAAAGCTTCAGGACTAGTGAAAGATTTACGAAAAGTTGATAAGTCAATATTGACGTCTGGAATGTTGTAGGTCCAAGGGGGGATATTTTCATCTAAGTTTTGTATCACAGACGAAGTGTTTATATTTAGCATTTCTAAGTCGTTTTTTACGCGTAGGCCAAAAGGTTTGATTTCATTTGGTTTATTTTCAAATTTGTCGGTGTAATCAGGTTTAAAAATAACATTTCGCGCCGGGTTTCTTTTGTTAGAAGATATACGAGTTGCGTATTGTAATGAAAGTTTTTGACGACGTAATTTTAGTGATGGCTCGTTAGCTTCAACATAAAGACTTTCAATAGGTGAAGTTTTAAAATCACCAAGGGCAATACGTAAGCCCTGGTTGTGTATAGTATCTAGCATTTGTAAGTATGATTTGCGAGCTGATCCGTACACTATTGATCCGTAATCGAGTTTTGAACGAACAAGACTTCTGTATAATTTTAGTAAAGTTTGGGTATCAGATCCCCAATCAGTATGTGAAAGTACTTTAAGTAGATTCAAAGTTTTTATACATTTTGTTTTTAGCGACTTTAAGTGTGGTATGAAAGATAGTTTTTTATCGAATGTAACGCCTAAAAATTTAGCTTCATTTACTACTGGGATTTTAGAGCCAGAAATGTAAAGTTCGGGATCATTATGATGTTTTCTTAAGCGACAAAAATGTACACATTGAGTTTTTGACTTGGAAAATTTAAAACCATTTTCTGTTGCCCATTTTTGAATTTTATCCAAGTTCTGTTGTAATTGACGTTCGATACTTCGAATATTTTTAGATCGATAACAGATTAAAAAATCATCAACATATAATGAGCAATCTGTACCAGGGTTTATAGCCTTAACGATATTATTAATTTTTAGTCCAAAGAGGGTAACTGATAAAATACTGCCTTGCGACACGCCTTGTTCTTGTTCGTGGCTCTCTGATAACGTTGATCCAACTTTAACTTGAAAATTTCTGTCTGATAAAAAACTAGAAATGAACTTTGGTAATCTACCATTTAGACCAGCATCTTTTAAATCCTTGAGAATACCATATTTCCATGTTGTATCATAAGCTTTTTCAAGATCGAAGAAAATTGAAACTACATGTTGTTTATTGACAAAAGCCTCTCTTATGAATGTTTCGAGGCGTACTAAATGATCATTTGTACTTCGTTGTTTTCGAAAACCAGATTGGAAATTAGTTATAATACCGTTTGATTCTAAATACCAGATGAGTCTTTTATTAACCATGCGTTCAAATGTTTTACAAATACAACTAGTTAGAGATATTGGTCGGTAGTTAAGGGGGTCAGTATTGTCTTTACCCGGTTTCGGTATTGGTATTATCAAAGCTTGCTTCCAGGAATCTGGAATTTTACCAGATATCCATATATCATTAAAAATATCGAGCAATAAATGTTGAGATACCAATGGGAGGTGTTTTAAAAATTGATAATAAATTTCATCAGGGCCAGCAGCTGTATCTTTGGCATGCTTGATAGAGTCGGTTAAATCGTCAATTGTAAAGAGGGTGTTATACTCTTCTTCGTTGTTAGAATGAAAATTAATATTTTGTTTTTCAGAGTTAGATTTGACCTTTTTAAATTCTTCAGTGTTGTGGGCTGAGGAAGAATTTTGTGCAAAAGTTTCCGCCAGCGTGTTGGCTATATCTTTAGTCGTTTTTGCTACACTCGAATCTTTACGTTTCAGATGAGCAGTAGGAACTCTTTTGTGCTTACCATTTATTTTACGAACTGCTTCCCAAACTTTTTTAATTGGAGTGTTGGCGTTAATTTTAGAAACATATGACTGCCATGATTTACGTTTAGAAAACTTAAATGTTCTACGAGCTTGTGCTCGTAGGATTCTATAATTGTCTAGATTTGCAGCTGTAGGGCAAATCTGAAATTTTTTTAAGTGCTGCTTTTCGTTTCCGATATGATCTTCTGCACTCATTGTTGAACCATGGTTTTTTAATTTTACTTGAATTTTTCATTGAAGTTTTAGGAATACACTCATCAGATATCTTTGATAGAGTGGACGCAAAGAGATTAGCTTTATCCGAAGAGTTGGAAAAATTCGGGATTGTTAAATCATCAGAACACAATTTGTTAAATTGTTCCCAGTTCGCTTTTGAGAATTTGTAATAAGAGCGGTTGTTTACTGGAACAGAGTCGTTTAAAGTTAACAACAATGGAAAGTGGTCACTGCCATATTGTTCGTCAAGCACTGACCAAGAAAAATCCAAGTATATTGATGGATGTGATAATGTAAGGTCTATACAAGAAAAACTTCCAGTGGCTGGATGTAAGTAAGTTGGTGACTTGTTATTTAAAAGGCATAGTTGAACATTATCAATGAACTTTTCTGTAATGCTGCCTTTATTATTCGTAGATGTACTTCCCCATATTGGATTATGCGCATTAAAATCGCCGAGTAAAAAGAATGGTTCTGGGAGTTGTTTAGTTAAATTTTCTAAGTCTTCAACATTTATAGATAAATTGGGAGGGAGATATAATGAGCATATAGTTATAGGTCTGTGCAAAGTTACTTCAACGGCTACGGCTTGCAGATTAGTTCGTATCTGAATTTGTCGTTGAGGGATACAGTTTGCTACCGCAATTGTTGATCCGCCAGATGCTCTTATTGTGTCTGTGCAAATTTTATTATAAAGCGTATAGTCCTTTATTGATGTTTTATCATTTGTAGATAAGAATGTTTCTTGAAGACATACAACTTTTGGGGAGTATTTCGATAATAAAAGAAGTAGATCGTTGTAATTTGATTTAAGACCACGACAATTCCATTGAAGTATAGTTTGACTCATGGTTCAACGAAAAGTAAAAACTTACTTCGGAAACTTAACAGGACTTCGCGCCGAAGTCCGGGGAGGAGAGCTGTGGACACCCATGTCCTCGTCCTCCATCGACTCGATGTCGCTCATAAGAGCCTCGAATCGGTTGGAGGACGGGACAGGGTCCCTCTCCGCTTTTCTAACTCGGTCGGTTAGGACGACCTTCTTTTTGGGTGATTGCCTTTGAATCACCCGCTCAGGAGCCGGAGAAGCCTGTGAGACCCGCCTCTGAGGTACAGATGAGGTATTTGTAGATGTTGTCTGTGAACTTGTACTTGCTTTGGACGTATATCGTGAAAGAATAGGAGACGGTTTTTGCACTGGAGTTATTTCAAGAGGAGAACATTTACATAAATTGACCTGCACAGCAGAATCAACCATCTTAACTGGTTTTGATACAACAGCTGAATAAGAATTAGTTTTGGAACTTTCTACAAGCTTGCGTGCATCAGGAAAAGACAAACTTTGTGTATATTTAACACGGAGAACTTCTTTTTCTGTCTTCCAGACTAAGCAAGAACGGGAGGTTGCAAAATGATTACCCCCACAGTTTGAACATTTGACTTCATTAGAACAGTTTTCAAGCGGACCAGCATGAGAAGTACTACATTTACGGCATATATTCTCTCTAGTGCATTTAGTTTCATGATGTCCATATTTAAAGCATTTGTAACACTGCATCGGGTTTGGTATGTACATCTCAACGCGAACGTTGAGATACCCAACTCGAAGAGTGGATGGAAGAATTGGGGTATCAAATGTTAAAATGTATGTGTGAGTGGGAACACGTTTACCGTCTCTGGTGGATAGAATACGTTTGGCATTTGAAACATATTGAGAGCTAAGCTCTTTTACTATGTCTGCTTCAGACATTTCTGCAAGGTCAGGGCAGCGAATGACTCCTTTGGATGAATTGAGGGTATTGTGTGCAGTGCAAAAAGATTTAATGTTGAAAAAAAGATCTTAATTTAAGCAAATTATCTGATTGTTGTTTTCTTTGGACCTCGATCAGGAGTTCTCCACCACGGAGCTTCCTAACCGATTTTGGAGTTCCTATGAGTGCAGAAATTGACTTTTCAATGATAAATGGGTTCAACTGTGCTAATTTTTCATCTCCCAACGCTTCTACTACCAGAAAACGTGGAAAAGATGATTGACTTGATTGGTCATTTGAAATGTTGGGTGATTCGTCAGACTTACGTTTTTTAGAAGAGGTTAAAGGATCCATGGTTGAGATAATAATGATTCATCTCTCAGGTTCCCCAGCCACCTCGGACTCCAACAAGGGGAAGTGCAATGGAGGCGGGTATCCAGCCTCCGCACCACAAGGATACATGAGAGATATACTTGCATGTAATTGCAAATGATTACAATCAACACAATTGGCCCATGAGCCACCGCCTTCTTGAATAGGTGTTTTGAACGTTTACACTTTAAAGAGAGTACTTTAAATTCAGTAAGCCCACTCAGATCGTAATGGAGTACACATATGGAGTATGCTAGTAATGTTAATAATTTTGGGATAGTGCACATAAAACAGTACATGAACTTACATGAATGAAATGGCTTTTGCAAGTATGCAACTATTCAAGGGCAAGGCATGACCAGCCGATTGACCAAGTCGGGCCTACTTGGACACCCGTCTACCCTGAATCAGAGGCCAAAGCAGTGTGTTGGGAAGACTGGAGATCCCTGGGTCTCCCTCAACCACCAGGATCCTCCTTTCCCGGTTACGGGACGCTGCCCACGGCAAACGGGCAGTTTTGGTGTTAGCCATATGCCCATCATGCAGGCGCAAAAAGCACCTACATAATGGGCACATGTTACTCCTCCTCACCGCGGAGAGGTCCCAAAAACAGAGGAGGTTATTGCTTTCTTTAAAAAATGGAAAAAGAAAATTTATCCAAATTTATTCTGGCATTTATATCGACTGCATGTAAATTCATATTTTCTGTTTTCAGGAGATGATGTTCGCGAATTTTTCAAAAAATGAAAACATGTAACAGCATACTGAAGATTTCAATATATTGCCATTTTTATATTTCCTACAGGTTATAATGAAAGCTTTCTGATGACGTATAGTTTTATACAACCTCCATTATCACTTTATGAATTGTTTTGGATAATATTCCCCAAAAAAAACTCCTTTTACACGGTTTTTTAGTCTCATTGAAGTTTCGATCGGTTATCATCAATTTTTTTTAAGATTTTGTTGGTTATTGTAATTTTGTTTATTTTTCATATCTGACTGATTGACATTCACGTATTCATCGCTTTTTATGAATGTTATATTCATTCATTATTTAAGAAAATATTAATAAAAAAAAGTAGTCATGTATCTTAGATGCAAGTATAAGAATAAGAGGTATATGATATTTTAATACAAAGAGGTTTTTTAAGAATATCATTCTCTTTTTGAAAAAGAACAACTGGACAGAGAAAAGTTTATGTAGAGACCGTAGCTCCAGTTTTAAACTGTGTGCTGACTGAATGAAAAGAAACATAACCGTTGTTTTATTAAATTTTCAGTTATGTGTTGTGCCATATACTTGATGCAGAAAATAAATTAAACTAGAAACTGAACAAAAGAAACTAAAGACAAATAATTGTTGTCCGCAGCCCTGAAGAGGTCGTAGTCTCTAATATATCTTTTTCTTCTTTTTTTTTATACAGGACCATTATAAACTTTTTCTTAGTTTCTTTTTTCGTTCTTGTGCTAACCAGCAATTCATCTAAATACTAAATGTCTTTACAGTCTTATTCAGTTTGAAAGTTGTTCAATACATATAAATTATGAAACTTTTATGATACATTTCTATTAAGTTTCTATAAGTTTGATGTTGAGTCCGTATACCCTTTTTAATTTTTACTAAAAGTATTCATTCATGTTGTTTTACGTGTTAAATTTATGGGTAGAGATAGTAATAAACGATAATGATAGATATTCTTTGTTGAAGTATACTTACAAGCAGGTTGAAAATTCAGGAATTTTTTTTGGTTAGACATTCCATATCTTGTCCTTCACAATACGAGACTTGAATCAGACCCAATTGTTTTATACAATTAGTCGGTGTTGTACGACAATCACCTAAAACTTATAATGGTATGGAACCAAAGACACTATTTAGATTGTACTATATTGATGGTTGAGTGGTTGTGATGTATGGCCACAGTAGATAGAGCTTATATAATAGCATATGAATAAATACGTATGTTGCACATGGCCACACTGGGTATACCTTAGAAAATATCCTATCAATAAATTCCTATGTTGCGTATGGCCACAGTGGATATACATAAGAAATTTCATATGAGTAAATTCATATGATATGTATGGCCACCGTGGATAGACCGTATTAAATAGCATATGAACAAATTCCTATGTTGCGTATGGCAACAGTGAATACAGCTTATATGATAGCTTACGAATAAATACCAATCTTGCATATAGCCAAAGTAGATGTTCTATATTATATAGCTTATGAATAAATACATATGTTGCGTATGGCCAGAGTAGACAGAGCTTGTATATAAAGCATATAAATAAATTCATTTGTTGCGTATGGCCACAGTGAATAGATCTTATATAATAGCAAATTAATAAATGCATATGTACTCTCCTACACATCGGCTGTTTTTTCCACTACCATTCTCTTCCAGCCTCTGCTAAATATCTACGCCCTTATCGATATTTCTATTTTTAGACAGGAAATTCCACGGTACATGAGTGGTATACATTAGCCAATCAGCGACGAGCTTACAACTAGTATAGTTCTATTACATTAACCTGTCACAACTTGAATAATTACACGGTCACTGAATGTGTTATTATTTAACCTCTTTTAAAACATTGAGCCACCAATCCATATAAATCATTGATAATCTAACTATATATGCGACGATTTTGAATATCGGGGAAATAACAAGTTCGAAAGGGGTTTAAAAAATAGATTCAGTGACCGTGTAATTATTTAAGTTGTGACAGGTTAATGTAATAGAACTATACTCGCACTAGCACAATTGACAACTAAATATGTAAACAAACTTCACATGTGTGCACGTTACAGTTGCGTTTTGCTTATAAATTTATTATGATTTGTTCCAAGCTGTATTTGAAACCTTCATTTACGAAATAAAATATTAATAAATTATTAAAGTACCAAAATTTTTTGTTGGTTTCTATCGCATTTTCTTCGAATGTTGCGGAGTCTGGGTTATGCCTTAGATTACTGACAGCAATCATTGCTACACCTAAGAAATGTGTGATCAATTTTGAGAAACAGTGCAGACTCAGTCTGAAAGATTTAGTAGTTTCTAGGAAAGGAAGATTTTGTTGACAAAACGGAGAGATTCGAGTGCATCAGCTTCTGTAAATATTTTACACAACTTGCAGGCTTTTTTACCTGAATTACAGCCTGAATCCGGAAAGTCCTATCTATGTCAGGAATGTGTCAATATAATCAACAGGTATGACAAGATAAATGCAAATATGCATCTAATAAAGTAGAACTCGAAAAAGAAAAGAACCCCATTGCTCATATGTGTGTCGACAAAGGAAATGCTAGATCAAAACGGATACTCCTGACACCACAGAGGCCTAGGTCTATCGGTAAAATTCAAAAACAAACTTCGAAAGAACATCCAAATAAACAGATTAGCCCAACAAAAATACCTGCTTTGATAGGACCTAACAAGGAAAATCATACATCAAACAGGCTTTATGAAAGTCCTTCTAAAACTCCCAAGCCAATAGTTTATGTTATCATTTTGTTGGAATTTGGTTGCTATGGTGAAACCACTAAAGCTGAATGCCTGAGTGGTTCGTAACTGAGCCCCAGAATGACATTGTACAACGCAGTTAAAATTATGCAATTTTTCCGTTAGAATTAAGTACAGAGTGGTTGGTATTTAAAAAGAACACTAAACTAAGTTAAATTTTTACTTTCAGTAATTCAGTTCAACATTCAAAGTTTAAAAAAAATCTTATAGTTAGATAGATAAGATTTAGATATATTTATTTAGGTATTGGCAAAATACAACATGACTTATGTAATTTAAAAATTCAATATGATACTATAGTAATAAATACATAAATATTAAAAGTTACATATACATACATATATACATTGTATATATTAAACCATGTCATAAAATACCAGCACCAGGGTTATCACAAAAAGAGTGAACTCTTGTTTGCATTGTGGACCCTCATGTGGTAGTATGACACGGAGAGGCGAAATTAATGTTAACAGTAAAAACATGTTCACAGTAATCCTAAGGTATCATATCACAGAAAATTGAAACTATTTAATAGTTGCACATGTTACACAGTAAAGTTTATCACAAATGTACAAAGACAGAGATCTTAAAAATTGATAGACCAATACCTGGCTAGGAAAATAAATAAAAGCACATTACTTATGTAGGAAATAATAAAAAGTTGATGTGAAATTATATAAATATTTTATAAAATTTGCAGGAACACATTATTTAGACTACTTTAGAAAGCAAAAAGTTTTTTACAGAATCTTTAAAAGGTTTATATTTTATTAAATTAGTAATATCTGCAGGCAAGTTATTCCACAGCTTGGAGCCAATGTAACAGAAATATTTAGTTCCTGAATCTTTCACTCTAGGAAGACAGTATCCACCCTTGGTACTTAATCTTGTCATGTAAGAGTGCACAGATGTTTGAGATAAAAAATGTTCTTTCAGATACTATGGTGCAATACCATGGTTAATTTCATGAACATGGCACAACATAATTTGTTCAAGTTGATAAGTTATTCAGAGCGATTTTATTAGTCGTGGCTTAGACATTTTAATGTTATCCTAGCTAACATTTTCCTGCTCTTAAGGACTACGCTTGCACAGTTGGCGTACACCCAGTAATCACAAACATCTCATTCTCACATCCAAGATAGGCAGATCTAAATGTAAATGTATAAATCTTTGTCTGACTTCGAATTATAAATTCTTTTGTAGACTGCACACTTGTTGCCGATTGTTTTTAATTGGAGCTTGGGCTGCAAGGCCTTCTTGACTGAATTTATTAATTTATTGGAGTTAACGCCGTATCAACACAATTTAGGTCATTTCACGGCGTCCAGCGCACCTAACCTAGCTTTCCTGGACCATTGTCTATAATCAGTTCTCACATACCCTTCCACAAGGCCGGAAACTTCTCCATATTGTCTAACTAATGGAGGAAAATCGACATTATTGTCAAATTTTCATGGAAGGGTATAACCTCCCCGGGTGGGATTCGAACCCGCACCCCCCCCCTCGGGCACGAGTATCCAAACCCCGGAGCGCTACCTACTGCGCTATCGACCCGGGTTTTCTTGACTGAAAGATTGTTTATTGTTTTAGCCTTCTGTAGCAGTTGTGGGCTTTGCTTCTAAGGCGATCTAGAACTTACTTTTCTGCTTTTTTCAATGGTATGACACTTTCACGAGTCTGTATGTACACAGTAAAATAAAGCAATGTGTATATTTCAAATCATCATATCACCTTTATACAGATACTGTAAGTGTTATTATACCCTTCAAAATGGCCATATTGTAAGCCACTTGGCTTGGTTTCTACTCTGTAGATCTAGACTCGTGTTGATGTTCAGTCTAGGTCTAATAAGATCTAACCACTTCGCTCATTTGTCAGGATGGGCGAAAGGAACACAAAATAAAGAAAAGAAAGACAAACTCTTTTTATGATGATGAAATGTTCAGTATTTTATATGGATCTTAAATCTATATACACATGTTAAGACGAATACATCTACACACACTAAAAGTACGGCTGGTCCACCGCGGCTCGGGACTATTTTATGAATCAAGTATTTTCATAAAGAAAACAATCTGGGTGTTGAATTATGAATGGTATAAACGTTTAGAGGTATTTCTTACCAATGATGGTGCATGATTTGCAATACAAATGTATATACAAATATTAAGGAGCTTTCTATATACGAATATTGGGGTGTAGACTACATATCGGTAGTGGGAGTCTGTTTGTTTGGGTTTTACGGCGCACCAACACAAAAAAGTCATATCGCGCCGAAAGCAATCAATGATACTATTAATTCTAACGAAATAAACTATGTAAAGCTCTATATTTATAATAAATAAACATTTATCTCTTTCAAAAAGTTAAGTATCGCATATGATGGTACTGACTCAAAAAGTTCTTTAAGCGAGTTAACTTTAAAATGTTTGTCACGGATGTCTTTAAGGTCCAGACAGTCAAGGAGAACGTGTTTGACATTGAAATGTTCGTCTGATGGCAGTTGTGGACCAAGTTGTGGACCAATATTTCGTCGAACCAGTCGCTCTTATAAAAGGTGAAATGCTGGCAAATCATAATTGACCACTCAGAATTAGCCAGATTAACAAACATTGTATAACTCACAAAATGGTTCCTACTTGAAACGGTAAAATATGAAAACTTAACAATACACATATACCATGTTATGCTCTCTACAAAATTTAGAAGCCGCTTATGTTGAGTGAGTAGAGTGGCCGTCTACGAAGACAACGACTGGACGCCTAATAGCTTTCTCATCTATTACCGGTACAAAAATATCTCTTAACCAAGTTACAAACAGCTCTGAATCCATCCATCCGTTCTCCGTTCTTCCCATTACAGCTTCAGGAAACCTTCCAGTGGATTTGTAGCAAAACGTTTCCCAGCATACACCATTAGTGGCTTGGGATAGTATCCGGCTGCATTCATACAAGCTAACACAGTTACTTGTGTCTTGTCACTCGAGGTGAAGTTGTACACATTTGGTACTCCTCTAGGCGCCAGAACCTTTCCACTTTTGGGACAGAGGGGGGAAGCCAGATTCACCTGCGTTGAACCATCGAGATGGATCTACCCAAATAGAAGGGTACATGTGTATATGACTTCTTCTCATGTGTATATGACTTCTTCTGTCATAAGATTAGAAAAATCTCTAAACCAGTTTTCTACCTTAGCAGGAGTGACCACGGCCCATGACGTCTAAGAAATCCGTAAAACCAATCTTTTCCTGGACGATTATCTGTGTGGTTCTGCCCTATCGTGAAAGATTTGTTTTACTGTATCGAACAGTTCACTGCGATTACGTCCGAGGCCTATCCTCGCCATGTGTATCGCCACTTAGCTATATATTTTTCTTCCTCCACAGAAAGAACCGATGACGGTCCAGGTTTACAACCAACCGGTGTTTTGTCATTACCTTTGAGAGCTTTTCGGAATTTGAAATGCTAAGGCGGTTTTTACAATACGCGACTCGAATATCTTCTAACAATAGTAACCCGGCGCGAAAAGTTGTTTTTAAACAAAATTACATTGATAAATTTGACAACACGCCAAACGAAATTAAACCATTTGGCCTGCGCGTTAAAAACGACTTAGAAATGCTAAATATCAACACTCAGAACTACCGTTTTACAGAACTTCGAAGCTTTTGTTTGTTTGTTTGTTTGGGTTTTACGGCGCACCAACACAAAAAGGTCATATCGCGCCGACAGCTATCAATGATACTAATAATTCAAACTATATTAATGATGTACAACTCTATATCTTATTATAAACATTTATTTCTTTCAAAAAGTTAAGTATCGCATATGATGGTACAGACTCAAAAAGTTCTTTAAGTGAGTTTACTTTAAAATGTTTGTCACGAATGTATTTTAGATCCTGACAGTCAAGGAGAACGTGTTTGACATTGAAGTGCTCGTCACATGGTATACATTTAGGTGCTTCTTCTCTTTTGAGAAGGTATGAATGTGTTAATCTAGTATGACCTATTCTACATCGCGTGATCACAATTTGATCTCGGCGATTAGAAAATTTGATTGATGGAGATGAATCAAGGGTTGGCTTTATCTCATGTAACTTATTAAAAATAGCGTTGTTCCATACTGTTTGCCATTTCGACTTAATTAACGAATTGATCGAACACTTGAAGTCACTGCTTGGTAATTTTAGATCAACTGGTTGAAGGTTTAAAGATTCTTTAGCGAGGATGTCAACTTTTTCATTTCCATGTATACCAATATGGCTTGGTATCCAGCAGAGGTGTACTATTTTTGATTTTAAAAAGTCATGTAATTTTAACTCGATACTTTTAATAAGATTATTGTCTGAACTGCGATTTTTAATCGCTAGTAATACAGATAGAGAATCTGAGAAAATAATAAACTTGTTATTTATACTATTTGATATGTATGTTAAAGCCAGATCAATTGCTTTTATTTCGGCAGTAAATATAGATGCTTTGTCAGGCAGTCGCATTCTTGCAACGAAAGAATTTCCGAATGCGGCGCAACCAACTTTGTTTCCATCTTTGGAACCATCGGTAAATAAATGAGTAAAATCTTTGTATTTTTCCAAGATGTTTACAAATTCAGATTTAAAAGCTTCAGGACTGGTGAAAGATTTACGAAAAGTTGATAAGTCAATATTGACGTCTGGAATGTTGTAGGTCCAAGGGGGGATATTTTCATCAAAGTTTTGTATCACAGACGAAGTGTTTATATTTAGCATTTCTAAGTCGTTTTTAACGCGCAGGCCAAATGGTTTAATTTCGTTTGGTTTGTTGTCAAATTTGCTGGTGTAATCAGGTTTAAAAATAACATTTCGTGCCGGGTTTCTTTTGTTAGAAGATATACGAGTTGCGTATTGTAATGAAAGTTTTTGACGACGTAATTTTAGTGATGGTTCGTTAGCTTCAACATAAAGACTTTCAATAGGTGAAGTTTTGAAAGCACCAAGGGCAATACGTAAGCCCTGGTTGTGTATAGTATCTAGCATTTGTAAGTATGATTTGCGAGCTGATCCGTACACTATTGATCCGTAATCGAGTTTTGAACGAACAAGACTTCTGTATAATTTTAGTAAAGTTTGGGTATCAGATCCCCAATCAGTATGTGAAAGTACTTTAAGTAGATTCAATGCTTTAATACATTTTGTTTTAAGCAACTTTAAGTGTGGTATAAAAGATAGTTTTTTATCGAATGTAACGCCTAAAAACTTAGCTTCATTTACTACTGGGATTTTAGAGCCAGAAATGTAAAGTTCGGGGTCATTATGATGTTTTCTTAATCGACAAAAATGTACACATTGAGTTTTCGACTTGGAAAATTTAAAACCATTTTCTGTTGCCCATTTTTGAATTTTATCCAAGTTCTGTTGTAATTGACGTTCGATACTTCGAATATTTTTAGATCGATAACAGATTAAAAAATCATCAACATATAATGAGCAATCTGTACCAGGGTTTATAGCCTTAACAATATTATTAATTTTAAGCCCAAAGAGGGTAACTGATAAAATACTGCCTTGCGGCACGCCTTGTTCTTGTTCGTGGTTCTCTGATAATGTTGATCCTACTTTAACTTGAAAATTTCTGTCTGACAAAAAACTAGAAATGAACATTGGTAATCTACCATTTAGACCAGCATCTTTTAAATCCTTGAGAATACCATATTTCCATGTTGTATCATAAGCTTTCTCAAGATCGAAGAAAATTGAAACTACGTGTTGTTTATTGACAAAAGCTTCTCTAATAAATGTTTCAAGACGTACTAAATGATCATTTGTACTTCGTTGTTTTCGAAAACCAGACTGAAAATTAGTAATAATACCATTTGATTCTAAATACCAAATAAGTCGTTTATTAACCATGCGTTCGAAGGTTTTACAGATACAACTTGTTAGAGATATTGGTCGATAGTTAAGGGGATCTGTGTTGTCTTTATCCGGTTTCGGTATAGGAATGATCAAAGCTTTTTTCCAGGAATCTGGAATTTTACCAGTTATCCATATATCATTAAAAATATCGAGCAATAAATGTTGAGATACCAATGGGAGGTGTTTTAAAAATTGATAATAAATTTCATCAGGGCCAGCAGCTGTATCTTTGGCATGCTTAATAGAATCGGTTAAATCGTCAATTGTAAAGAGGGTGTTATACTCTTCTTCGTTGTTAGAATGAAAATTAATATTTTGTTTTTCCAAGTTAGATTTGACCTTTTTAAATTCTTCAGTGTAGTGTGATGAAGAAGAATTATGTTCAAAAGTTTCTGCCAGTGTGTTGGCTATATCTTTTGTAGTTTTTGCTACGCTCGAATCTTTACGTTTGAGATGAGCAGTAGGAACTTTTTCGTGTTTACCATTAATTTTACGAACTGCTTCCCAAACTTTTTTAATTGGAGTGTTGGCGTTAATTTTAGAAACATATGACTGCCATGATTTACGTTTAGAAAACTTAAATGTTCTACGAGCTTGTGCTCGTAGGATTCTATAATTGTCTAGATTTGCAGCTGTAGGACGAACCTGAAATTTCTTTAGTGCTGCTTTTCGTTTCCGATATGATCTTCTGCACTCATCGTTGAACCATGGTTTTTTAATTTTACTCGAGTTTTTCATTGAAGTTTTAGGAATACACTCATCAGCTATCTTTGATAGAGTGGACGCAAAGAGATTAGCTTTATCCGAAGAGTTGGAAAAATTCGGGATTGTTAAATCATCAGAACACAATTTGTTAAATTGTTCCCAGTTCGCTTTTGAGAATTTGTAATAAGAGCGGTTGTTTAATGGAACAGAGTCGTTTAAAGTTAACAACAATGGAAAATGGTCACTGCCATATTGTTCGTCAAGCACTGACCAGGTAAAATCCAAGTATATTGATGGATGTGATAATGTAAGGTCTATACAAGAAAAACTTCCAGTGGCTGGATGTAGGTAAGTTGGTGACTTGTTATTTAAAAGGCATAGTTGAACATTATCAATGAACTTTTCTGTAATGCTGCCTTTATTATTCGTAGATGTACTTCCCCATATTGGATTATGCGCATTAAAATCGCCGAGTAAAAAGAATGGTTCTGGGAGTTGTTTAGTTAAATTTTCTAAGTCTTCAACAGTTATAGATAAATTGGGAGGGAGATATAATGAGCATATTGTAATAGGTCTGTGTAAAGTTATTTCAACGGCTACGGCTTGCAGATTAGTTTGTATCTGAATTTGTCGTTGAGGGATACAGTTTGCAACCGCAATTGTTGAGCCACCAGATGCTCTCATTGTGTCTGTGCAAATTTTATTATAAAGCGTATAGTCCTTCACTGATGTTTTATCATTTGTAGATAGGAAAGTTTCTTGAAGACATACAACTTTGGGGGAGTATTTCGATAATAAAAGAAGTAGATCGTTGTAATTTGATTTAAGACCACGACAATTCCATTGAAGTATAGCTTGACTCATGGTTCAACGAAAAGTAAAAACTTACTTCGGAAACTTAACAGGACTTCGCGCCGAAGTCCGGGGAGGAGAGCTGTGGACATACTTCGAAGCAATAGATCTTGCCTTAACATACATATCAAATAGTATTAATATAATTTTATCATTTCTTCAGATTCTCTATCTGTATTGTTGGCCATAAAACATCGTAGTTCAGACTATATTCTTACTAAAAGTATCGAATTAAAATTACATGAAATTTTAAAATCTAAAACAGTACACCTCTGCTGGATACCGAGTCATATTGGTATACAAGGAAATGAAAACGTTGATATTTTGGCTAAAGAATCTTTAAACCTTCAACCAGTAGATATCAAATTACCAAGCAGTGACTTCAAATGTTCAATAAACACGTTAATTAAATCAAAATGGCAAACATTGTGGAACAATGCAATTTTTAATAAATCACGTTACATAAAGCCAACCCTTAATTCATCTTCGTTAATTATATTTTCTAATCGCCGAGATCAAATAGTGATTTCGCGATGAAGAATTGGTCATACCAGATTAACACATTCATACCTTCTCAAGAGAGGAAGCAAATGTATACCATGTGACGAGCATTTCAATGTAAAACACGTTCTCCTTGACTGTCAGGATCTTAAATACATTCGTGACAAACATTTTACAGTTAACTCACTTAAAGAACTTTTTGAATCTGTACCATCATATGCTATACTTAACTTTTTGAAAGAAATAAATGTTTAAAATAAGATATAGAGGTTTCATATAAATCGTTTGAATTAATAGCATCTTAATTGCTCCCGGCGCGATATGACCTTTCTGTGTCGGTGCGCCGTAAAACACAAACAAACAAGTAAATATGTGAGCTAATGCTCACTAGTGATACCCCCGCCAAAACCTAAAATATGCGACAAACAGGAAGTAGATGAGCAAGGAGCTTGAAATCGCTTTACACCACATGGGGCTATGGGATGAAGCAATATGCAAAGTATCGGGCTGCTGCATGATATAGTTGCTGAGAAAACTACGACGGAAATTTTGTAACGGACGCACGCACGCACTCACGCACGGACAAGGGTAAAACAGTATACCCCCCTCTTCTTCGAAGCGGGGGTATAATAAGGCGGCTTTTCTAATGCCACTATATGAAGACATATTCATTAACAGTAGACTTGAAAACTGTTCTACAACCATGAAGTTATCAAAATATAACATGCATTAAAGACACAATTAATTAGTTCAAATCATTCTGGGGTACTTTTATAATAGCACACTATATTCATTTATTCACTGATGTTTGATATACCTGATCCAAAGTAGTTTAAAAGCTTAACTATGTAATTTGGAGTAATTTTTTTCTCTAATATGGCTTCATCTTTAACATGCTGTGATAAAAACTATTGTTTCGAGTATTGACAACCGAATTCTACTTTCGGTTTCGATAGATACTTTCACTTTTAAATGACATGAACATATCTAAGCAATATTTGCATTTATATTAAAAATCTGGTTCATTAGAGGTGCTTGATACAGATACATGTCTTATTTTCTTTGAAGTAAAAAAACAATGCTACTTTTGATATAGGGGCTTAAGCGACATCGAACCACTTTTTACCGTATCTACGGCATGCTGCAGTTTTCGTCCGAGTATCGTTTCCGTACTTTTTATTGTTGACTCATTGTTACCAGTAATGAAGAATACATATGTCAATGTTCGTGAACGTTTACCTATAAATAATCAATTATCTGTTTGATTCGATTTCAGTATTGGAAAATTAATTTTTTTCTTCTAAGAACAATTGATTGCTTTCGGCGCGATATGACCTTTTTGTGTTGGTGCGCCATAAAACACAAACAAACTAACTAAGCAAACTATCTTATCTGATCAGTATAATATGTTTGGCCTCTACACGGTTCTCTAATAGTCGACTTCAGGAAATTCTTGTCGGGTATTAGTGAACCATCTTCAGTTATAAATCAAGCATAGAACTTTATCGCTTTCTCAACTCGCTTGTGGGAATGTTACGTCATATAGTGACGTATTTTTACTGCTAGCGCCGCTAGATAAACGTTCAGTAATTTAAAACCATCAGTTAAATACATATTAAGATATAAATACAATGAATTATTAAGTTTGGTTAAACATGAAAAACAAATATAACAGTGAATAACATTCATACATAACAAAAATGTTGAAATTAAAGTACACTTTAGAAAAGTTTAAAGTTCTGTTTAAGGTGAAACACACCAATGATAATACAAATGTTAAGTACATTTAATTTAAAGTTAAGGAGATACATGCTAATGTCCAAGCAGTGTTTATTTAATTCACTGAATGCCTACAACTGTTGACAGTCTGTGTCCTTAAAATCCATAAATCATCAAACAACTAATGAAAAATGATTTCATTAATCAAAACACTATGTACAAATGTACTCAAATATTTGATTAATGACACTTAATATAGAATTGAAACATATTTATTTAATGAAGCACTAAAAAAATCCTCTTCTTGTAGAATGGAATATGTTATATATGAATAAACTGTCACTTTAAATTTTCCAAGTCAAAAACACCGTGTGTACGTTTTTGTCGATTAAGAAAGCGTCATAATGATCCTGAACTTACATTTCTGGCTCAAAAATCCCTGTTGTAAATGAAGCTAAATTTTTAGGCGTTACATTTGATAAAAAAAACTCTTATACAACACTTAAAGTCTCCAAAAACAAAATGTATTAAAGCTTTAAATCTACTTAGAGTACTTTCACATACTGATTGGGGATCTGAAATGAGCTTGGATCGACCTAAGACTTAATTATCTCCTTATATTCATAGGCATAAGTGCACTCTGTTCCGCATCGCCATAAAAGCTAACTTGAAGGTAATTAAGCGCGTATGTGCCGTATTATATATCTGCTAGATCTACTTTAATCATTGTTATGTATAAAACAAACAAAGAAAATCTTATCAGAGGGTGACTTGATTGAACCAAGTACCAATCCATTAATAATCATACTTAAGACTTGCTACACTTATAATATGTTTTACGAACCTAGGAAAATGAGTTTCAAGCAGTAAATTTTCAGCTTGTTGCACTTATCTATATATATCAACCTCTAGTACGTATCATTATGATCAGATAAAGACTAAAGTTTGGTCCACAGTTATACTATACCTGTCCAAAATGCACCTCCACGCCACGTCTTTGTCTGTGGCACGCAGCCTGTGGCTTAACCGCCCATCAATGGTGGCTCTTGCATCTAAATAGCCTGATGTAAGGACAGAAACTTCGCCCTTAGTCCAATTTTCTATTCTCCTCTTCGCCTGAGGCTCCGTCGCTAACTGTGACTGCAGAAGACAGTTGTTCACAATTTTGACAGGTGCGCGCGAATATCTCCTTTTTGAAGAGTTACGGCCTATTTCCACGTAAGTGGAAATCGGAACTTATCGCAATTTTAGTAAAACGCACTTACGTTTTTCGTAAACTTAAGAATTAAGCGTAACTACGCAAATACTTACGAGAAAACTTACGCATTTTTAGTAAAACGCTACCCTGATTCCCAAACATTGCTTAAATTATACAGAAGTCTTGTTTGTTCAAAACTAGATTATGGGTCAATTGTGTATAGATCAGCACGTAAATCGTACTTACAAATGCTTGATACAATACATAACCAGGGCTTACGTATCGCCCTTGGTGCATTTAAAACTTCACTTGTTGAAAGTCTTTATGTTGAAGCCAACGAGCCATCATTAAAATTACGTCAACAAAAGCTTTCATTACAATACGCAACTCGAATATCTTCTAACAATAGTAACCCGGCGCGAAAAGTTGTTTTTAAACAAAATTACATTGATAAATTTGACAACAAACCAAACGAAATTAAACCATTTGGCCAGCGCGTTAAATACGACTTAGAAATGCTTAATATCAACACTTAGAACTACCGTTTTACAGAACTTTGATGAAAATGTCCCGCCTTGGACCTACAACATACCAAACGTTAATATTGACTTGTCAAACTTTCGTAAATCTATTACCAGTCCAGAGGCCTTCAAATCGGAATTCGTAAGCATCTTAATAAATATAAAGATTGTACAATTTTATTTACTGACGGTTCAAAAGATTGTATCAAAGTTGGTTGCGCTGCATATGGAAATTCTATCGTTGCAAAAATGCGACTGCCTGACCAGGCATCCATATTTACAGCTGAAGTCAAAGCAATAGATCTTGCTTTAACATACATATCAAATAGAATTAATAACAATTTTATCATTTCTTCAGATTGTCTATCTGTATTACTGGCCATAAAAAATCGTAATTCAGACAATTTTCTTATTTAAAGTATCGAATTAAAATTACATGAAATCTTAAAATCTAAAAGAGTACACCTCTGCTGGATACCAAGCCATATTGGTATACAAGGAAATGAAAACGTTGATATTATGGCTAAAGAATCTTTAAACCTTCAACCAGTAGATATCAAATTACCAAGCAGTGACTTCAAATGTTCAATAAACACGTTAATTAAATCGAAATGGCAAACATTGTGGAACAATGCAATTTTTAATAAATTACGTGACATAAAGCCAACCATTAATTCATCTTCGTCGATTATATTTTCTAATCGCCGAGATCAAATAGTGATTACGCGATGTAGAATTAGTCATACCAGATTAACACATTCATACCTTCTCAAAAGAGAGGAAGCACCTAAACGTATACCATGTGACGAGCATTTCAATGTAAACCACGTTCTCCTTGACTGTCAGGATCTTAAATACATTCGTGACAAACATTTTAAAGTAAACTCACTTAAAGAACTTTTTGAATCTGTACCATCATATGCTATACTTAACTTTTTGAAAGAAATAAATGTTTTTTGAAAGAAATAAATGTTTATAATAAGATATAGAGCTTTACATCTTAAATTTCGTTGAATCAATTGTATCATTGATTGCTTTCGGCGCGATGTGACCTTTTAGTGATGGTGCGCCATAAAACCCAAACAAACACTCTTCTGCCAGAATAATAATGATGATCAAAATGATGACGACGACAAAGAAGTGGAAGGATGATGACGACAAAGATTGTGTAATGATGCTGACTCTTAATACGGGGATCTTTACTTCTGGAGTCTGAGTTAAACGTGTGCTGTTCTATTGGTGATATCCGAGGATGGTCCGGGTTGGAATGATTTTATTACATCAAGTTGTTCTGTGCAAGACAAGTCACTGGTGCCAACACATTGACTTTACGACGTGATAATTAGCTACCTGCATCCTTGAAAAGAACGACGAAAGGTTTGTTGTAGTAGATGGCAGTATTAAAAAGTTATATTTCCCAGGGAGATGATCTGATGAAATGGGTTTGAAAGAAGAATGCTGCTGTTGTTCCATGGTCATGGCTGCATACTTTGCAGCCAGAAGTTTCTGGTCAGAAGAAAAAGTTGACCAATTGTGTGGAGGCCACTTAAGATGTCTGTCACCACAGACCAATCTCTGCGACCAGGGGGAAGTATGGGTAGGCTGCCATTCACTAGTAGATTTTTTGGCGAGCTCAGCTGCCACCACTGGCTTAGGGGTGGGTTAATAGACAAATGATGGTTGAGTTGGAGATCTCTGAATAAATCTTGAAGATGCTGGTTCATACGACGGAGTTAAGGATGAAGATGGTATGGGGTGCCTTGCAGAGGAACTAATAAGTGAGAAGTATGTGTCAGGCGTTGCTCCTGTATGGAGACTACAAGGAGTTAGGGAAGGGATCTTTAGGAGTCTGTGTCTATATCGTAGTCTAAAGGTGAAGTTGTTATATCTGTTGAGGTTGTTGGTGGCGGTGGTGTTGTCTTTGTTGTTGCTGCTGATGCTGCAATTGTTGGAGGTGAGGTTGAATCTGTTGTTGTAGCAGTCGTTGCTGTTTTCTGTTGTTGTAGTAGTTGTTGCTGTTTGTGGTGGTGATGTAAAATCTATTGTTGCTGTATAAGTTATTGGTGATGTCAATGTTGTTGTTACTGTATCAGTTATTGGTGATTACAATTTCGGGCATGTCAGACAGCCATTACAATATTGAATTATGGTCAATAATGATGCTGAAAACACAGTGGATGCTTTTCAATTCTGTAAAAAAGAGTTTCCCACTAAGAATCTATTCACCTTAGAAATATATGCAAATTGAGATGTTAATGACAAAAAAAGTATGTTTTTAACGTTGGCTAGGATAGTCAAAAAAAGTTTAGCAGATTTCCTCTATATTCAATACAAAGTAACTGTTGTACAAATCCATATTTTTTGCTAAAGCTATGGTAAATTCCATTTTACAAGGCATATAAAACATGTGTTAAATAATGTTATATTTGAAATAATGATAGTCAGCTGAAATTCTGACTAGTCAGTATGTAGTGAACAGCCAAAAGTATTACATATTTTTGCAATAATTTTCTTAAATTACTTATAACTAAAACATAGTATTACTAGTAACCTTCACTGATCATCTTAGGGCGACTTTCCTCTATCATTCTCCCAGATTCGGTCTCCACTCTGTATTTAATTCTGACACCACGAGCTGGTGTAGTTGATATGGCTTAAATAAAAATGTACTTGGAAACTTGTGTAACATTCTTGCTAGTAATTCAAAGCCTTCTCACAGAATTGCAAGCAAGCAATACTTGCATGGGGACGCTTTAATTATCTGAATTTAATGTACATTAATCAGTCATCCAAATAAACATTGGTCTGGTGGTCCGCAGCTAATGAAACTTCTGTCCAAAACAGGAAAAAGTACCAAACCGCTCGCTTGACTGGTGAAAATTTTAGCGTGATCTTTTTTCTAATGTTGTCTGTATTAAAGTGTGTCCCTAATTTATCTCTTATTTCTCAGTAACATGCATATGGAGTATGTGCCATCAGTTCGGTTGATGTGAGCAAAACGAACGATTTAACTAATCATACACAACATATCTTGGACTTCATTCACAGATTTTTCACTGTGCCCAATTTATGTACCACGACACACCCCAAGATTCGGGCTAGTAAAAACTTGTCTGGGCTAGTAGATTCCGCATGCTTGGTGGCTCAAATGACCAGTGGGTTTCAGATCTTAACGACTTTGACTGATTAATGTAAAATATTGTCCATAAAATTATCATACGTGAATCTGGTTTTTAAAAGTTTTTAGTCGCTTGAAAAAACATTTCTTCCTCCTTTTATCAGTGATGTAGTCGATGGGAACTGGTCCCTGGTGGTGACTCTTTGAACCCTGATAAATAATGTGTTTTGCAGAATATGCTGGAAACATTTCTGTAACCCTCGGCAGCAAGCTCCTTGATTTTGGCTGTTATCCTTTTATCTAAAGGTTGAGAGTAATCAGATGACTGGGAAAATTAATATAATAATCAATTAGTCATTACTCATACCTTGAGCAATTTGGCTTAAACAAAAAAAGTTTCTGCAATTAATTGATACTTTTCAGTAGAGGTGAAACGATTAATCGCGGTTCACAAAGAATCGCAATTTTTAACGCTCGATTCGGTTTGGTTCGATTCGGAAGAGGCAGTTTCGATTCGATTCTTTTTTTAAATACTGTCCTTTTCAGTAGTTTTGTGAGTTGAATGAAACGCCCCTTTTAGGTTAAAATAAGCATTTTTTATAGTAAACTAAAATAGTGTACCCTTATTGACTGACGATTGTTTATCCAGATAAGAGTTGTAAAAAGTGAGACTGCCCGCTGCAATTATACATGTTAATTACGCGTACATGTCAATTAGACCTTATTGTCGGTCACACGCTGGGAGATCAACTCGCTGACCGAAAATCGATAATGGAGTCGTCGAGTTAGTTAACACGCTTGATATCATTCATATATACCTAAGACTGATTTGTCATTTATATATGCTAAAATGCAGTAAAATATTTTTAACTATTCAATGTCTAATACCTGTAAAATGGGTATTATTAAAGAATTAGAATTAGAATATTTCGTCTTCCGGGAGGGAGGTCCCTCAGATAAAAATGCAGTGTTCTTAAATTATATATATTTATGTTCTATTGTCTTTGGGTTGTATCTCTTTCTTAATTCTTTTTATAATTTATTTTTTGTTATGTCCTATATAATTCCAGTAGAAAATCGAATTGAATCGAAAAATTGAATCGTTTGATGAAAAATCGAAATCGAATCGAAAATTTTTGAATCGTTTCACCTCTACTTTTCAGTATGGTTTTTGTAATAGTTCTGCAAGAAAAAAAATATTCATGCTGAGCAGACATAACTTTTTGAATTTTTACAAGCAAGTTAATGTGGAAACCATTTAAAGATAGAAAATTCTAAATTTCCAAAAAAGAAGTCATTTTGATAAATTATTTCAAGCAAGTCTCTATTAATTGTACTGCTGAGGCAACATGGGGTAATAATATGGGAAAGTATACAAAGAGCAATAATCCAACATCAACAAGAATGTATAAATTATTGTATAAAGTTTCATTCAATTCTGGTCATAAGTGGCAGAGATATCAGACATATCAAAAAAATTAACACAAAAATACTCAGAGCATTAATCCAAAGTTATGCTAAGTAGAGTTTTGATTATTTCATAATTCTGATCATTACATGGTATGGATCAATTATTATGTTTATTTCAGACATGAAATAGATCAACGCTATTTCATTTAGTATCATATACTACATGCTTGAGTATTTACTATAATACTAAACTTTATCACCAATATCATCATAATAGGTAGGGTAAGGTGAACAGCAACTCATTCCCAACCTTGTGCACTTTCTAGAATAATTTGTTTATGAATTAATCAATTTTGATTCAAAATGATATAAATCTACTTGATTTATCTTATTTCTTAGACAAATCTTGTAAAATAACTACATATCAGATCATTCAATATTATCTTTTGTTACATTACACTAGATTACATACTTTAGGCACACTGGTATTGCGCATTTGGATTTAAACATTAGTCACCCGGAACTACTAGCATTGCATGATTTGTGTGATGGTAGCAGTTAAAGAAGCAATGTGTGACATAAATGCTGTGTGGAGTTTGTGTATATAGGCGTAAAAGAAAATTGTACAAATGAAAAAAAGTTAAAAGGGAAGATAATAAGATAATAATGCCACTGTAAATATAAAGTTACTATAAGAGTTCAGATATTTTGTGTAAAACCTTACTTCTCCCATCAGATGGTCCATGTGATCTTCTTCTTTGGGAAATATGGCTAATAATACATACTGTTGGTTAGTGCTTACATTAAAGTCATCTTTCAGTTTCTTAGAAGCTATTTTCCTTTTCCACGAAGTATGAGTTCCATCGACCTAATCAAGGAAGGTTTGGTTTTTTATTAAACTAACACTAATATTTAATTAAAATGTATAAACATCATTATGATCTATAAAATATAATTTAAAATGAGACTAAAAATTAACATATATTATGTTATCACAATACTTCGACATGGTTAACTTACATATGTCTTAAGTACTAAGTTTTAGTGACGCAATAGCAATATGTAGCTACAGAAATATACACTTTTTGTTACAATATTTTTCTTGTAGTTGTCTAAAGTCATTTCATTAAGAGTCTATTTCCAGGTAATTCCGGATCATCTTCTACATAACATTTTGCTTGTGTTACCTTATATATAAGAATGTTATTGAAATCGTAAGTACCAAAGTACGGACCCAATTCATTGAAAACATCTTGATAACATAAATCAGATACTCTTTATTAATGATGAATTCAATTTTATTTGTTAGGGACTTCAGTCCGGGACAGGCGCAATAATTCTAAATTTTGTATACAAAATGGCATACTGTAATTTATCTGTGCATGTACAAGACAAGTATTAAGCAAAAAGTTGCAATCAGTAACACGTTCAGGCTTTTTAGCGAAAACATATACATGTAATGTAAAATATACAAATTGATCATTTGACATTTCAGCAACTGTTAATACTTAAACTTTAATACCGAACTGAACTTGAACTCTATGATATTTTCTGTTATAAAGTTTAACTCTTATGAGGAATGCCGAGATTAACTCTTCTTCTCTTCACCTGCCATTCTACTTTTAGCATGAAAATTGATGAAATTTTTAATTACCTTATAATCTGGAAATTTAATGATTTTCCTAACTCGAACTTTCGCAGGACAATCCTGCTTCTTAGTACACTGAATAAACTGTCTTTTTGTTGACATATGTGTGATCAGGTTCCTAAATAATGACAAAATTATAATATTAATATTCGTTTTGTATCATGTACATCAAAGATCTACTTTTTGTCACAATCATTTGAAATCTCTGTCACAGTTTTCTGTATTTCATCTGAACATGTGTGGAATTTTAGGCACTGGGTCAATTTTGATGCCAGAGACACTATATGAACATTGTATAAGTCAGATTATGGGACAATTTTGGAAAAGACAACAATTTGAATACTTCTTTACAGTACCAAGATTATCAGTGTAAGGATCAAATACAAAAATGAAAAAATTGCCAAAACATAAAACTTTTTCAATGATACCTTCTTTATTAATGAAGCATTAATACACCAACATAATCAAATGCTCATCTTTTTTCAATGTAATTAGTTCTTACCTTATCTTCACTTTTTGACAGTACATGGTGTTGAGGCCCTTGGTGGCATTCATAAATGTCATTACCGACGATTACAAATGGAGTCCCATCACTTATTACTTTTAGCTGGCCCTGTGATGGATGGCCTACATCTTGAAAACGTATCTTACAACCTTCCAAGGATTCCAACACTGAATATATATATTTATAAACTTATATCAGTTTTATGAAAACATATATAATAAAGCTCATATAGTTTCATGTCCAAGTAACATCGAGTCTTATATTTAGGACTACTTGATGACGACACTTGGAATGCAATAATTTTTATTTTGAGTCGGTACATATACAATAAATAACAAAAGCTCCAGTGAGCTTATATACAGACTATAAATGTAACACAATGCATAGAAATTAACAATTGTAAAAATACCTGTAAATTTGTCAAATGATTATTAGTTTGATACATAACAATAATTACATAAAGAATAGAACCATTATTTTAACAGATAATAACAGTTTACTTAAAAATAAATGGTTGATTATGTTATTGGGACAGTCATGGTAAAAGGGCACCTTAAAATCATTATATATTTTCTCTACTATTCGAGTTGTGCCATGTTACCAATATACATTGAATACATAGCACAAATTACACAGTAGACAGGGGCGGATCTAGGATTTTTTCTAGAAAGGGTGCAACCTTTTCTAGGGGGGGGGGGGGTCAAAACTTTCGGACCATAGCCACATATTGTAGTTTTTGCAAAACAATGTTGAAAAATATGAGAAAAATCGTATGATAATACTTAAAACAATCTTACAGTTAAAAATATATTCATGGAAAGGTATATTTTGAAAATTTCAGGGGGGTCTGAATATATATGTATAATTATAGCCTTCACCATGCACCAGGACATCTGGAAAAAACTAAAACTGACAGTGACCAGTTCCAATTAAAAGAATCTTAAGTGAAAATTACCATTATGATCAATTATTTTCCTTGTCCATTGACGCACAAACTTAGAATGATTTTTTTATTTCAAACTCCGTCAAATATGACAGAAAATCTGCCATTGATGCCGAAATAAAAAAATTATTATTATTAACTATTCATGCAGCATGATTGTTTACTTCAATGACATCGACTTGATGTAATTTTTTAGGGTCAACCTTTATAAGCTTACAAAGCAACGGAGCACATCCAGCAATTCGTAGAAACCTTTAAACCCCTTGATAATGCTTTATAGATGTCATTAATGCTCATTTATCACCAAAATAGTCGGGGTCAAAACCTAATATTACGTTTTCCATACATCATGATTTTTCTAATTAAATGACACCGAGTTGATGTTTTTATGATCTTCTATTCCAATGACATCGAGCTGGTGTATTTTTACTTACTCGAACTTAATTTATCTAAAAAGCAAAGGAACACATCTAAAAGAACCACTTAAACAATTCAAGAAGGCTTAATAGATGTCATTAATGCTCATTTGTCACCAAATTAGTAAGAGTTAAAACCTATTGATAACTTTCCTAGATGTCATGATATTTTTTTAATGACATCGAGTTGATGTATTTTTTCTTGCTCGAACTTTATATATGTACTTAGCAACGAAACCCATCCAGTAAGTCAAAGAACCCCTAAATAATGCTTAATAGATGTTATTTTGGCTAATTTATTACCAAAAAGTCATTTATATAACCTTTCAGTGTGTTTTGCTAGATATCATGATTTTCTACTTCAATGACATCGAGTTCGTGTTATTTTTCTTGCTCAAACTTTAAATATCTAAAAAGCCAAAGGAACACATGCCACTAACCAGAGTTACAGACTGTATCTCTGCGATGATTGATCTTGGAGATACAACCACTGTATCAGTAGAGAAGTTTGACAGGGAAATTATTACTTCCCTGCAAGACCCATTTTACTACACCACTGCAGAAGATACATTTATATTTCTTGCATCAATGCAAAGGAGAGGAAATACCTAAATGTATACCATGTGACGACCATTTCAATGTAAAACACGTTCTTCTTGACTGTCAGGATCTTAAAAACATTCGTGACGAACAATTTAAAGTAAACTCACTGAAAGAACTTTTTGAATCATTATATGCGATACTTAACTTTTTGAAAGAACATAAATGTTTATAATAAGATATAAAGCTTTACATCATTAATTTCGTTTCAATAAATTTTAGTATCATTGATTGCTTTTGGCGCGACATGACCTTTTTGTGTTGGTGTGCCGTAAAACACAAACTATCAAACTTCTTGCCTCCTCTAGCTATCAGTAAATCAGTATTGATTTTAGGAGATCGATATTTTAATTTGAAATTATAGAATCTTATGAGACTACTCAAAGGTAGTGATGTTCCGATTATCGCCGACGTCGCCGAAATCGGTTAGAAAAATTTCAGCGACGATTAATCGATTACGATTTCTGTGGACGGCGACGCGTCGCGGAAAACTAGCCCGTACCAAAGGGAGATAATTCACTTTCGTGTGCGCGCTATAATGGCGGATTCGGCAGAAAATGTGTTTCAAGTACAACTTTTCTTCGACGTAACCCACGTGCCCGACGCCCGAGACGAGTGATTTCGCCGACGAGGGAGTGAAAATCTTGTCAGTAGCCCGATCGGGCGAGTCCTCTTTACGTATCCGAATCATGTTTGTATCCGAAAGGTGTACTCGAACGCACTTTTACGTTAACTTTTATCTGAGACTTTTGCGTAATTACTCTTTTACACATTTATAGTTCCGTTTTGTAATTAAATTAAAGATGAAAAATTTAATGTTGACCTGCAAACTCTTTTGTCTTACCGCTTCTAAATGATAAAGCTTAACTTTTGGTCAAGGTCATTTGTCATAAACGAATTTTTCACGGAGCGCGATTTTAGGCTACCATTTAAATAAAACTAGCTACCATAAAGCATACAGATTGAAAGTTGTTCATTTCACGATGATTTCTCAATAATGATAATATGGTTGAAATCATACAACAGTAATATGAAGTATTAAAAACGTCAGAGTAAATGTAAAACATTCGTCCCAAATAATTTTCGTACTCGGCACGTTACGGATTTTTTTTCAAATATTTTTTTCAATGTTGGAAAATGAGCCTAATTAAACGAATTTACAATACATTTGTAATTGTTTAGTTTAAAATTGAAAATATGTCATTTGATTTAATTGATCAGAACAGATCTTTGGTGGCTCGATCAGACTCCTCATTTGTGAATTATGTAATGCCCTATCATTTGATTTCATTATATCATAAATTGCTGGTTACTTTGAACACAATTGCATAAAGCTAGAGTAGATAATGTGAATTAAATTATTTTGAATGACATTTCCCAGAAATATAAAGAAGAACAGATTAGTTATTTTGCTTGATGCCTTAGATGTACAAAAATAAGATATACATTGTAAAGGACATTTTTCTGTAAAATGCCTTAGGCTAGTGAAGTTCGATTCGAGCTAGTGAAATTTGCTACCCGGTAGCCCAACTAACCATTGACACAAAAAAAACTTTAAGACATGTAAAATACAGTATTTTGGATTTTTTTCACTCAGATGAGTGAACTGGTGCCATATTGTTCATATTAAGCTAAGAAGCAAGATAAGAAAATAATAAATAATGTATACAACATTAAAATCATTGAAATATATGTATATTTTGCATGTTTATGTAAGACGATGACAAGAATTTAGCTATATAGATTTTGGTATCCAACCGATTATAATCGGAAAGTCAGTCGGTTGAGCCCAACCGATTCCTCTGATTAATCGATTGTGGATTTTCCAACCGATTGCCATCACTACTCACAGCCTTAACTTGCTCACATATTGGTTTATCATATACATTTTCATGGTTGGTGCATCCTTTAGATTTAACACTCGGGTAAATATAGGGGGCAGTTCTAAGATTCCAATATCAATTGATTTGTTTTTGCTAATTTCTACTAATTCTTCAAATTTGGTTTTTAGAAGATCAGTTAATTCTTTAGTACCACTACTACGTTGAGATATAAATTGGCCTTCCTTTTTTGAAATATAACAGGTACCAAACCAAAAGAGAATTACATGTACTACTTTGATTGTTGATTTTAGACCATGAATAATGTTGGAAACCTTATTAACACCATCAATTACTCTCCTAGATTACTATACATGTAGATCTCAACTGTTCGCCCCCTTAGATCAAAGGTTTTTTCAATTCTTCCTCTAGGTATCTACCTTTGCTATCTGATACAATTATAAGTCTCTCATATCTATCCTTTGCAGTACTTTCCTTGATTGTGTTCTGATGATTTAACAATCCCGAATTTTTCCAGCTCTTCGGATAAGGCTGGTCTCTTTGCGTCCACTCTATCAAAGATAGCTGATGAGTGTATTCCTAAAACTTCAATGAAAAACTCGAGTAAAATTGGGAAACCATGGTTCAGCGGTGGGTGCGGGGGATCATGTCGGAAACGAAAAGCAGCACTAAAGAAATTTCAGGTTCGTCCTACAGCTGCAAATCTAGACAATTATAGAATCCTACGAGCACAAGCTCGTAGAACATTTAAGTTTTCTAAACGTAAATCATGGCAGTCATATGTTTCTAAAATTAACGCCAACACTCCAATTAAAAAAGTTTGGGAAGCAGTTCGTAAAATTAATGGTAAACACAAAAAAGTTCCTACTGCTCATCTCAAACGTAAAGATTCGAGCGTAGCAAAAACTACTAAAGATATAGCCAACACACTGGCAGAAACTTTTGAACATAATTCTTCTTCATCACACTACACTGAAGAATTTAAAAAGGTCAAATCTAACTTGGAAAAACAAAATATTAATTTTCATTCTAACAACGAAGAAGAGTGTAACACCCTCTTTACAATTGACGATTTAACCGATTCTATTAAGCATGCCAAAGATACAGCTGCTGGCCCTGATGAAATTTATTATCAATTTTTAAAACACCTCCCATTTGGTATCTCAACATTTATTGCTCGATATTTTAAATGATATATGGATATCTGGTAAAATTCCAGATTCCTGGAAGGAAGCTTTAATAATACCAATACCGAAACCGGGTAAAGACAATACTGACCCCCTTAACTACCGACCAATATCTCTAACTAGTATCTGTAAAACCTTCGAACGTATGGTTAATAAACGACTTATTTGGTATTTAGAATCAAATGGTATTATTACTAACTTTCAGTCTGGTTTTCGAAAACAACGAAGTACAAATGATCATTTAGTACGTCTTGAAACATTTATTAGAGAGGCTTTTGTCAATAAACAACACGTAGTTTCAATTTTCTTCGATCTTGAGAAAGCTTATGATACAACATGGAAATATGGTATTCTCAAGGATTTAAAAGATGCTGGTCTAAATGGTAGATTACCAATGTTCATTTCTAGTTTTTTGTCAGACAGAAATTTTCAAGTTAAAGTAGGATCAACATTATCAGAGAGCCACGAACAAGAACAAGGCGTGCCGCAAGGCAGTATTTTATCAGTTACCCTCTTTGGGCTTAAAATTAATAATATTGTTAAGGCTATAAACCCTGGTACAGATTGCTCATTATATGTTGATGATTTTTTAATCTGTTATCGATCTAAAAATATTCGAAGTATCGAACGTCAATTACAACAGAACTTGGATAAAATTCAAAAATGGGCAACAGAAAATGGTTTTAAATTTTCCAAGTCAAAAACTCAATGTGTACATTTTTGTCGATTAAGAAAACATCATAATGACCCCGAACTTTACATTTCTGGCTCTAAAATCCCAGTAGTAAATGAAGCTAAGTTTTTAGGCGTTACATTCGATAAAAAACTATCTTTTATACCACACTTAAAGTTGCTTAAAACAAAATGTATTAAAGCATTGAATCTACTTAAAGTACTTTCACATACTGATTGGGGATCTGATACCCAAACTTTACTAAAATTATACAGAAGTCTTGTTCGTTCAAAACTCGATTACGGATCAATAGTGTACGGATCAGCTCGCAAATCATACTTACAAATGCTAGATACTATACACAACCAGGGCTTACGTATTGCCCTTGGTGCTTTTAAAACTTCACCTATTGAAAGTCTTTATGTTGAAGCTAACGAACCATCACTAAAATTACGTCGTCAAAAACTTTCATTACAATACGCAACTCGTATATCTTCTAACAAAAGAAACCCGGCACGAAATGCTATTTTTAAACCTGATTACACCAGCAAATTTGACAACAAACCAAACGAAATTAAACCATTTGGCCTGCGCGTTAAAAACGACTTAGAAATGCTAAATATAAACACTTCGTCTGTGATACAAAACTTAGATGAAAATATCCCCCCTTGGACCTACAACATTCCAGACGTCAATATTGACTTATCAACTTTTCGCAAATCTTTCACCAGCCCTGAAGCTTTTAAATCTGAATTTGTAAACATCTTGGAAAAATACAAAGATTTTACTCATTTATTTACCGATGGTTCCAAAGATGGAAACAAGTTGGTTGCGCCGCATACGGAAATTCTTTCGTTGCAAGAATGCGACTGCCTGACAAAGCATCTATATTTACTGCCGAAATAAAAGCAATTGATCTGGCTTTAACATACATATCAAATAGTATAAATAACAAGTTTATTATTTTCTCAGATTCTCTATCTGTATTACTAGCGATTAAAAATCGCAGTTCAGACAATAATCTTATTAAAAGTATCGAGTTAAAACTACATGACATTTTAAAATCAAAAATAGTACACCTCTGCTGGATACCAAGCCATATTGGTATACATGGAAATGAAAAAGTTGACATCCTCGCTAAAGAATCTTTAAACCTTCAACCAGTTGATCTAAAATTACCAAGCAGTGACTTCAAGTGTTCGATCAATTCGTTAATTAAGTCGAAATGGCAAACAGTATGGAACAACGCTATTTTTAATAAGTTACATGAAATAAAGCCAACCCTTGATTCATCTCCATCAATCAAATTTTCTAATCGCCGAGATCAAATTGTGATCACGCGATGTAGAATAGGTCATACTAGATTAACACATTCATACCTTCTCAAAAGAGAAGAAGCACCTAAATGCATACCATGTGACGAGCACTTCAATGTAAAACACGTTCTCCTTGACTGTCAGGATCTAAAATACATTTTTGAGTCTGTACCATCATATGCTACACTTAACTTTTTGAAAGAAATAAATGTTTAAAATAAGATATAGAGTTGTACATCATTAATATAGTTTGAATTATTAGTATCATTGATAGCTGTCGGCGCGATATGACCTTTTTGTGTTGGTGCGCCGTAAAACCCAAACAAACAAACAAACAAACAAACTTTCCTTGATCCAATCGATTCAATGAACTTTTCCACTCAGCTAAGTGGGCATTTTCACTGTCCCTTGGCCCACATTTAAAAAAAAACAGAAGTTAGCTGAGATTTTTTCTCATTAGATGATGTATCCAACTTATATGTACCTCCAACAAAATTTTTAACCCTCATTGAAGATACTTTCTGATAAAAATAGACAAAAACTGTTGATTTTGCGTTGTCCCTGCATATGGTTCTTATGGTTCTTGTTATTACATGTACTATAATAAAATTTTGAAAAAGCATACTTTTTGCTGCAAATGTTAACTTTATTCGTGGCCATTCAATAAAAACATAACCTTCCGAAATCAGTTAATAAAATTTGCGAAAATTAAAAATTATTTTCCTGTGTCCCCAAATTGGATATAAGATGCGTTAACTGTAATAGACAACATGCATTCAGTATTAAATATTTTCAATTTCAGTTGGATTTATGCAAAAATATAAACTTCCAAGTGGTTAATGTAAGTGATAAAAAAAGGCTTTTGGCGTCTAAGATCTAATACCGATTAATCATAATTATTTAAAATGATAAATTAAAGTGTTACTTTAAGATTTTATAAGATTCGTTAACTTTTCATATGCTAAAACACATAGACTAGAAAAGAAAGCAGACAGAGTTACCTAATTTCATAATGCCTACTCCATACAGACATAATTCAGAGATATTTCATCATCGGAAAGTGCGAAATGCTTACTTTAAGGTAAAAAAAGTAAATGTCAATAAGATATGTTAACATATGATACGTTATTACTTACCTGATATTTCCATATTTATCGAAAAAAAAATCATCTTTGGATTTACTTTCTTGCTATATGCATTGCTAATTACCAAAATTTCCAAACAAAACAAAAGTTGTAAAATATTCCTGGCAGTTATGATGAAACTATCAAGCATTTTATGACGACTCCAGAAAACTAAAGCGCCCTAGTTATTTTTTATATTCAAGAAAGTTTAACTTGCTTTTCATTTGAAACAAAGACAAGTCAGTACAATTATATGCCTTGTACATGTCCAATTTGCTAATTGATACCAACAGACATGAACAAACTTGTTCAACGTATCTTATTCAATGTTAACGTATCTTACATTGTTTAAAAGACATAATATAACAAGAATATACAAACTTATATAATGTTAACTTATTTGTTTTATTAAGTAAAAGGGACAACTTTTGATATAAAACCTGAAAAAGCATTTCTTTCATTGAGTATTTGACCAAAGTTATAGTAAAGGTTAACTTATCTTTCTTTTCAGCTTATGTATCTTACTAATGTACAGGAGTTGAAAATAGACTAGAGCTTAATACCAGCCAGAGTACAAGAAATGAATCAAAGCACTGGAGTGCTGGAGGAACGATGTCCTGAACTTATTTTTTATTAAAGAATATATAATTATGTCACAATATGAATATTATCTATAAAAAAATGTATCATATACCCAAACGAAAAAGAAACGCAGGGTAAAATGATATGGAATAACTTTTTATCGCCTTTATGTAAGATGATGAAAATCGGTCAGATTATTATCAAGGCATCTATTTACTCAACACATAATGAAAAGTTACTGAAGCATGAAACGTTCAGTGTCACGTAATACAAGCGAAGAAATGCAAAAATTTCGTGCAGAATAAATTTGATAATATCTTCAACACATCTTTTCATATCATCCAATACTCTAGACATTTATACACTGTTTTCCGTATTAAAACTCTGTTTTTACTTTCTACGTTAATGGCAAGGCTTACTGACGTTCAGCGGGGTCAGGCCATTACGTTGCTAATGCAAGGTCAAACGCAACAGCAGGTGCTATGCAGTTCGGCGTGAATGTTCCGACCATAGTGCGACTTGTTCGTCGACTTAGGGAAACTGGAAGGCTTGCCGACCGGCCTCGGACAGGGCGCCAGCGCGTCACGACACGACGTCAGGACAGGGCTATACGTCTAGCACACCTGCGTAATCGTTACGTTACTGCCACTGAAACTGCTAACAATACAGTAGGCAATCATAACCGTCGTATTCACTCCCAAACTGTAAGTAACCTATTACGTGAGGCGGGTCTTCGTTGTAGACGTCCATGCTTTGGTTTGCCTTTTACTCCTCCTCGTCGCGCGCGTCGAATGACTTGGTTAGCGGCACATTCTTCTCGGGAATAACACAAAAAGTAAAGGTCAATCCAACGAGAATTTCCAAATTTAGTTCACGAAAGATAGTTATTGATAAATCAATATCCCAATTTTAATATCGTTCTTATAATTCACCATTAATCACCACTGAAGTTTACCCTGCGTTTCTTTTTCGTTTGAGTATATATCAATTAACAGAATTTAACAAGATCATAGCACTAGACTTCTCAAGTGGTTTGCTCATGGCAAGGTTCATCTTACTTTTATCAAACAAAATAAACCAGTCAAAGAATTAATTTTCATCAACACTATATAGGGTCCTGTACAGTAACCATCTTACCAAACTAAAGATTATTCTGGACTGTTTTCTTTAACCACAAGGAGCTGACAACTTCTCATTTTGTGCATGTAATGTGATATTAAAATCAAGTTTTCATACACTGATATAACCTGCTATGACTGGAGATTGGACCAGGGATCTGCTGATTATTGATTTATTTATGTAATTCTGTTAATTTATGCCATAATTAGGCTTTCAAACAGGTAAACATTCGGAAAATGTCTTATCGGCTAAGCCAAGATAAATGGGACCTTTTGATTTTGCCAATGTTACATTGAAATATTCTGAAAAGTTAAGTTTGAATTAAATGAAGAGTATTTTTTTCCAACACGTTATCTTGAGAGCTTTCTGGTGATGTATAGTTTTATATATGTTCTATTATCATTTTTTGAATTATTTAGGATTACATTCCCTAAAAACTCTGTTTTTACACTGTTTTTGAGTCTCACTGAGGTTTTGTTCTTTTTTCATCAGTTGTTTTGAAAAGTTCTTGTTGGTTACAGTTACTTTGGTGTGTTTTCTATCTTTGACTGACATACAGGTATACGGTATTTTTTACGAAAGTTATATATACTCAATATTTAAGAAAATATTCATGAAAGAGTAAACATGTACCCTTGTAACGCAAGTAAGAATTTTACGTTACCATCTTTGACAGACTTTAAACTATGTTACTGCTTTATTTCACTTGTATCACCTTTTTACTATTACAGTTTATAATTATTTTTACTTAACACAATGAAAGTTTTTAGAGCATAGCATTTTCTTTTTGGAAAATAACTACTGAACATTGTAAATTTTATGTAGAGTCCGTAGCCCCTGTTTTAAACTGTGTGCTGACTTAATATAAAGAAACATAGCTGCTGTTTTATTACGTTTTCTGTTTTTGGTTGTGCCATATAGGTAATGCAGAAAAGGAATTAAATCAGAAGAAGAACAAAAAAAATCTAAATACAAATAATTGCTGTCCGTAGCCCTGTAGAGTCCGTAGCCCCTACTATATTTATATCTTTTTTTCATACAGGACAATAATAAAACTTTTCCAATTGTCTTAGTTTCGTACTTTTGCTGACTAGCTATGCATCTAAATACTGTATGTCTTGACAATCTTCGTTCTGTTGAAAATGATGTTAAATATGACGTAATTTATGAATTTTCTGATAGATTTTTTTAATGGTCAAACTGATACATTAGACATTTCAGAAGATACTTAAATATATATTTGTAGTGTTTGTAAGTTGAAGTTAATTGATTTTTAAAGGATAGTTACACTTAAAACCAAACAAACCTTTTTAAATATGTGATAGAAAAAGATACTTGTGTGGTGTAGAGTCCGTAGCCCCATGTTAATTTTCACATAATTCATTCTTTTGTTTTTTTTACTCCCAAACTTATATATGTATAGAGATAACGTATTTGATAGATTTTTGTGTTGAAATATGCATAGAAACAGGTTGAAAATTCAGGACTTTGTTTTGTTTTGACATTTTATGTTACTAAGAAACATACATTTTTCATGTTTTCTCAAGTAAAGTAAAGGAATTGTTTCTTCATATTATTGCTCATTTTTTCAAAAGTCAGAAAATTAATACTGTATCAAAAGAATATCATTCCACAGGTCAATTTACATTTAACTACTTTGTTCAATATACTAAATACCGAATGAATGAATGATTATAGTTTTATAAGGGTCCGTCCACTCCATAAGGATGCATTATGTGCAGACCCCGGTGTGTGACCTGTCACCCCTTAAAGATTAAAGATTGTTTTTGAGACCGAAATTATAGGTCAAATTTTGTAAGAGACCCAATATAATTCATATTGGGTTAAGTGATTACTTTGCCAAAGATGTTATAATTTAGTGTGCCAAAGAAAGGTAATCCCCTATTTTGCTAATTCAGCACCTACAGTATGGGGATTTTCCTCATAAGAATATTTAGCTTACTCTAGGCTTTGTTAACTTGATGAATTGTTTCATATGCCTGAGTATGTTTGAGTGCTGTTAGGTTTTTGTGGGATGTGTGTTGAGTGTGCTCGTGTGTGCTTGTTCAGGGTGTTAAATGTGTGCGTGAAAAGGGTCATGACCTACTTTTATCAATTTTTAGCTATTGACCTACTGACCTACTTTACTTATACCGGGGTAATGCTGTGTTGCTCGTTTTGTAATTGTTGCCCAATAGCCAACCTGGGCTTTTGTTTTTTCCCAATCATGCCTGTAAAAGCAGCGCCACGAGGAGGAAACAAAGAAAGACAGCCCCCACGACCTTGGGCGCCCGAATCTGACAGACCGTCCAAAACGAAAGAGAAGCCCCCCCCCCCCCCCCCCTCTTGGTTTCTGTAGCTATATTGAATTCATAGCCTGATCTAAATTGAAAGAGTGTAACTATCTAGTTACTATTTTATAGTTTTAGAGTCGTTCATTTTGTAAAGTTAAAGGTTTTTGTTAAGTATGTAATTTCGTAAACCAAGAGAGGGTACCCGCCCCAGTCCCAGAGTGTATACTAAATACCATCAAGACAGTATGTAGAGTCCGTAGCCCCTGATGTCCATTTTATGATTTTCTTTATTGGGTCAAGAAACATATGATTATTCATATCAAACTTGCTCTAAATGTGTTGTCTTCATCTTCGAATACTTTCAAATATAAAAAATTGGTTTTGTTTCTTTTTTCTCTTCTATATGTAAATTGAAACTTAACATTCCCTGTGTATTTTGGGGTATTTGCACTTTTTACCTTGGTTAATGTTGCAGACAATGAGAGAGTGGGCGTGGATTTTCTTCCAAATTTTAAAGTACATGTTTATCAAACAAAATAACAAATTACTTACAAGAAATATACATTTTTCTAATTTTTCGTGTGGTGATATGAATTACCATGTAGAGTCCGTAGGCCCCTTGGGTACATATATTCAACCGTACTTAACTTTTTTGTTTTTTATGTTCCATCCAAGATCTTTTGGAAGTTAGTGCCTAATAGACATGTCTTTATATTACTATAAAAGATTCTGCACTCTGATGGGGTCTGAAAATTGCCATATGTGAGACTGAAGAGGTACCCTTTATCTTGGCTTTGCCGTTATATCATGTTATACAAAGTAGTGTGTGTGTGGTGTGTACACGAACATCTAATGACATTTTCTATGACAATTTCCAACGCGTTTTACGATCTAATTATTGATTAATTTATGTAATTCTGTTAATTTATACCACAATTAGGGTTTAAAACAGGTAAACAATTGAAAATAAGTCTTATATCATGTTATACAAAGTGGTGTGTGTGGGGGGTGCGTGGTTTTTCGTGTCAAACCGTGTTTTAGATATGCACAGAACGGTGCGCACAAAAACTACCAAAATCGTCCTTAATGTATTGGTATAAGTAACATAAAATAATACGATCATTTTATATTGTTTATTACTATCGAATGACGTAATTATGCTACGCATATAACATGCATTGTCAAAAACATCGTAGGCCCTTTTTACTCCAACAAGTAACCATTGCAGTTGTCACGGGTTGAGTTGTCTACGGGTAGAGTTGTCCCGTCTCCATTGCAAGATTTGTATGTCCTGAGAGTAACCTCCCTTTTCCTGAAGAGTTTCAAGAACGACAACACAAGCCAGCGTTGTATTACATTTAAATGAGATGTTAATGAGTTTCACGCTTGAACTACGCCTCTTTGTCTATGTTGAAAATTGTTGAAGCGTGAAAAGAGTAATCTTATACTTTATTGTTACCATTGGAACGATGCTAATTTAGCATCGTTCCAAAAATGACAAATGATCAAACATACCTCCTGAATATTAAGAACTAGATAATGTTAAGTTAAATGAAAATGGACCATATATTTTGAATTCATAAGTCATGAACTGCTTTTGATACATGAGAAAGATATGTTAACAAATATAAAAAAAATGTTTACAGAAAAATTAAATAAATATGTCTTTTTCTGATAAATAAACATATTTGAAGCAAAAGATTGTTTTGCTTTGAAACATAAATTGTGCCTTAACGAGAACGTCTTTTAAAATAAAAGGCAGTGGAAATTATGTGAATTGAAAAAGTAAGATACGTTATCGTTTTAGGTTTACGTATGTGAACATTTGATTGTTGTCTAAACAAAGTTTAATTTTAAATTATCGTTTTGAAGTGTCTGTAAGCAAATGCTTGCATATTTTTTGCTTATTTATTACATTTCCCCTAAATATATGTTAATACTTTTTTGTAAGATACGTTTTTATTCACCTTGTATAGATTAAGTGATTAAACCTTTCACTAGGAACATATTAGCGGTATTTGAACAGGGTTTTTAGTGTGTACTTACTTTGACTTGTGTGCTCTGATTGTATTGTTCTATTAGCGCGAGTATTACCTGAATAAAACGAATTGATTTAGAAACACATTCAAGTAAAATAAAATATTGTGTATATTGTTAAACCAAGGACAAATAGAACTTCATTTCGTAAGAGTATATAAATAGTTGTCATGTAGTTTACCGTCATACTATGAAATGCCTTTTAATAATTATACCCCCGCTTCGAAGAAGAGGGAGTATACTGTTTTACCCTTGTCCGTGCGTGTGTGTGTCCGTCCGTCCGTTACAAAATTTCCGTCGCAGTTTTCTCAGCAACTATAACATGCAGCAGCCTAAAACTTTGCATATTGCTTCATCCCATAGTCCCATGTGGTGTAAAGCGATTTCATGCTCCTTGCTCATCTACTTCCTGTTTGTCGCATATTGTTAGATTTCTGCGGGGGTATCACTAGTGAGCATGAGCTCACAGATTTACTTGTTATTGATTAGATTTGCTATTGTCCATCTGTTCTAGAAATTTTATTTTAAAAAGTTTAACGTATCTTACTTTACATTATACTACCTTTCGTTAAGCCATGACAACTTTCAGTACAGTCCTTAATAAAATCTCCGATGCGTATTTTATACTTCCAAATAGGTTAATGTTAAATATTATAATGATAAAATGTTAAATTGTTACTTCATTTTTGATCAATTGTCAAATCCTAAATGCTTTGCTGGTTGCAGAGGCCATGTATTAGAAACTTTTTCGGTGGTATTTTAATAGGATTATTCAGGCTATACAGTTATTGCACATGATTTAATACAATTTAACTAAGTCTTGACATTTGATGCTAGACGGACAGCAACTCTTTAGTTGCACGTCCGCCTATAATACTGGTTACAACTGTAGCCTGGTCACATCTTTACTTCGTCTTGGACTTGGTTTGTTACATGAAGATTGGCGGTATGGTAGTCAGAGGGGCGAAAGGAACAGTTTTTGCAAGATGACAAAATTGTTATACCTATAGTACTAAAAATGAATAAAGAATTTCATAAAATAATGATTTTAAAACTTGTAGGATAAAATAAACAATCTCCCCAATATTTCTCGAAATTTCAAGACCGCTGCCTGATGCAACAAACAGTGTAAACTTTGAATCTGGTTTAATCTTCTATTCAGATCGACATCAACACACAATTGTTCTTAAATCATGAAGACAAATACTTAATTGTGCCTCTTGTCCATTAATTTTACATTATTTTACCACAGCAACTAATTAGTTCACATATAAATTAATTTTTTTTTCCACTCCTAGAATTTTACGTCTTCCATTTTTTACGCATGCGCACCACATTTTTTAGTGTCATAATTAAATATCGTGTGCTTTAGCAAGAGTTATTTAATAAGCACATCAAGACAAGTGTCTATGCTTTATTCTACGACGAACTATAGAAAATCTGCATGTTATTTCGACTTTACATAGAAAAAAGAATAAGTTTTCCATTTAGTTCTATAAACAAGGGGTTAATTATGGCAGCTGTGTAACTTTTTAATACTAAAATATAGATAAAATCACGTTAAAAATAGAGTGAAAATGCATGAGCCGATGTTAGAATTATACATAAATGGTCATACTTAAAATGTATACATTAATTTTAGGCTGAAGCCTTCGGGCCAATACCTAAGCAAGTGTTCCAATATCTTCAATAAGGCCTTCAATCTTCACGATCACCCCTCGTATAACCTCTACAAAAGACAGCACATCTAATCACCTAGTCTGGAAAGATGATGAGAGAGAATAACAAGGTCCTACTCTATACATTCTATATATTTTATTCACATGTAATAATAAAATATTGGTCACGTAGTTTTATAACAAAGGGAGGTTATCTTAAAATCATAAGAAACAAATTATTTAATCCTTAAAATATGATTTAATACAAGGGAGGTAATCACGTAAAAATTATTTTATAAAACAGATATACATTACATGTCGGAAACAACATAGTTCATGGTATTATAACACAAAAATACACTTTAATTGCTTAAAATTTATTTTAAGAGTATAAAGACAGTGACATTGTAAATTTTGAAAGATTTATAGATAATAATAAGGCAGCTCATCATGTTAAATCACAAATATTATGTCCCCTTATATGACTAGAACTAGAAAATCATGTTTTTAAATAATTAAAAATAAAAAGGGTTGCTAGTTCTCAAAAAATAAAGGCCAAAGGGACAGTTAGTAGTTTGCTCCAACTGAGAAAGACCCATTTTGCTTTAATATACATCTTAGGTCTGCTGAAACGCATTAAGTTGACAATTATATAAACTTGTACCAAAAAGTCTATATGTACAATTCAGACTAAACTTTGAAGGTCATTGATTCTATGATTAAAACGAAAAACATTTTAAGAATAATCACAACAGTTTCACATAAAAATATATTTCAATAAAACACATTTAACAATGTATAAAATTATTGCACACACATAAAAGCACAAATACAAAACATCAAATATATATAGAGAGAGTTCAAGAGACGACTTTATATATTTTCTAAATGTATATACAGAAATATATATTGTCCATTCTTGAACTTTTTTTATATTTTATAATACTTATGACAAATATTGTGACAGAGTTTAGTAAAAGATAGACAAAAACTGTTTGACTAAGAGAACAAACATCAACCTAACTCATAGTCTGTCAGCTGCCAGTCATAAGTATTACAATCTTGGACATTTATACTGGAAAATATACAAGATAGATAATCACACAATCATTTAACATTCAGGACACCTTGACCATTCATTGAATGAATAATCTCGGAATATTTTGTGAGGGGTCTACCTAAAACAGTTATTGTAAACACATAAACCTTTGTAAAAACATTTCTTTTAACTAAGTATAAATGTGACTATATATTGTTCAGCAGATATCATTTAATCCCGCTTTTCAAATTCATAGACTCAAACGAGACATTTATCACCGCCTAAAATTTTATGGTTAAAATAGTTAATGACATCTTACAGTAAAAAAAAACAATATGTATAAAATAGAGATGAGACGATACGATAATCACACAATATGATACTAAAAATATTTAAGATACTATACTGGGAGCTATTGTAAAAATACAAACATTCATTCGTTGAAACATTTGATGGTCTTGACAACGCAACAAGTGCTGTGGCAGGAAAAATGGCATTGAACATCAGGCTAAACATCATTGTTGTGTTCGTCGGCCATGCATAAATCTTGAATACATACCCTGCACAACTGGTGATGTATTGAATATTTAAATATAAACTAGCCAATCAGTGATCATTTTACAGGGTTATGAATGTCAGGGTTGTATTGTGATATATCGGGCTCGGGAAACAATATGTTTCATGGTCCGATGTATTGATATTGTATCGATATATCCCCATATCATCTCATCCCTAGTATAAAACATTTCTGTGAAAGATAACACAACCATACATTAAACTTGAACTGTACTCAGTACATGAATGTAAATTGTTCTTTCATCAAAATTGAAATGGAACCTTCATAATTATCATTTGATTAGCTGGCACATTTCTAAAATATAGCCAAAAGTCACAAAACAAAATTATAAAAATTTTGATACATTAAAATATAAGTAAATATATAAATGTAAAATCCTTGTAAAATATTTATCACAAGCGTAAATAGCTAAAATGGGCAATATTTAAAACATGTATTTATATATTTTCCCCATTCATTTTAAATACCTAACATATTCAAGCAATAAAAGGCAGACAAAATCATGCCAAAAATCCACATCAAGTTTAAATAATAAACATGTAAAAATAAAAAAAAAACTATTGAAAAACAACAGTAAATATTGTAACATGATTGTAATCATTAACTATATGATGTATAGGGGGGGGGGACTAGCCAATCTTTTATTTATATGTATTTTAACATGTCTACAGTGTTTACTGTAGGACATTTGCCCATGAAAAATACTGTTTTAATTTGATTGTAAAATACAATATTTGAAGTCATAAAATAAATCTAATAGTAGAAAAACTAGCACCATTTGATTGAATATAGAATAAATTGAACACTTGAATAATTCTACAGCACATGTTTTATGATAGCACATATAAAAAGCAAGGCCCCCATCTAACACAGGTCAATGTAATAGTCAATATATTAAAATTTAAGTATACAGTTAGTAAAACCCCATTCATTTACAAAATATAAGCATTTCATTAAATGTTTATAAAATTTGGTACTGTACTAAGAAAATGAAAAGTACACAAAGAATATTATACAGTTACATTACAATGTAAGTATATTATTAACTGATAACATCAAGTCAAAGGTCATATAACTTGAGGAATGGGCTCCATACCCCATACATTGTAAATAAGAAAATATGCTGGAAAAATTACAACTTTCATTAAAATAACTTTACTATATTACACCAAATTTAATTTCAAAACGAACATTAAAGTTTTCTATACTTAAGTTAATGAAAAACTATACAACAGAAGCCTTCATCAAGATAAATTTACATTGAATGTTTATATATGTCACTTGTTCATTTAATATGTAAGTTCTATATGTATCTTAATATCTTTTTATCTGAATGGTATTTGAAAATATACCTGAAGAAAAAGTTAATTTACAAGTTCTACAGCCTTGTGCTCAGGTTGAGTAATCATTAAAGTGAGATCATAATATTGTTACAGGGCTGGCTATGTTATTTCTAAGAAAATATGTAAACGTAATGTACTCTGTAAGTTTGTAGTAATTTATGAGTTAATAATATCAACAACAACAAATAAACAATAACAGACAAATACACAAGATACAACTGATTGATAATTAATAATTAATACTTAAATATGAAAAATCATTGAAATCAAATATCAATGAGTGCAAGAGCATTGTTTCATACATCACAGCCAAGGTAAATATTTTTGTATGATATCTACAGAGCCTTAAAAGTTCTTGGATAAATTGCTGACACCCATGAAAAACAGAAAAGAAAAACAATTTCCAAAACCAAATTCAAATTAATAATTTAGGTATGATTCTTGACTATTTAATTTAAACTAGACCTATCACAGAATGTGATAAAATAACCCCCCACGGGTGTTTGTCAAGAAAGTGGAAGCTGAGAAAATGAGCGGACAAGATTTTTCATCAAAGGGCCACAAATTAGCAAACAATCAATAGATCATTGTCAAAACAGGATATGCACATGTCTGTCTGATATCTGGTATATGCATGAAGTTTGAACCAAATCTGTAAAAAAGCTGCTGAGAAATTGAGCAGACAATGGGGGGTATAATAAGCCTCAATTATCATTATTATTGTAAAATTACTAGCAGTATGCATAATTTTATTAAATTAGTTTTCTCATATTTTCATTTATACAAAAACTTTTGAAGGACACTATTAAAGAACTTCACATACATGCGCACTTCAATTTCTTCAAAAATGAAATATCAACTACTATCTTGGTTCTTAACCAATGAAATCTGGTGATGAAACCATTTGTGTTATAAAAGCATTCCATTTTGATGTCCATAATAGTAAAGCTTTTGTTTTTTCTGTTGGTGATAAGGCACTGTACCTGAATAAACAAAACAGAGATCTTTCTTACAGTACTGTTACATTTTTTTTACTGTCTTATTTATCATATATCAATCTACAACACAATTGGGCCATACACCTTAACAATAGTGAATCTTTTTACCAGTAAAAAAAATATGATGGACGTCAAGATGTTAGGTTCAGAAGTCATCTCCCAGCTAACTTACATTCCTACTAAGTATAATGTCTCTAATATGGCTCCAGTTCTTTAATAGACAGCATGTTGACCTAAAATGATGAAAGTTTGTTTGTACCTGCGGGGAAAACCCAAATATTTGGATTCCGGATGTAGTCCATTTCGCAGGCACGGACTAATGTAAGCATCTGCGACAAATTTTAATGATGATTTGCAACAGTCCTCTACTAAACATGGGAAATTCCATGTAAAAACTAATACTTCAAGTACTTACAATAATGAGTTCATAGATAATTGTTTTAATACTTTCAAACCATCTTCTTTACCAGTCATAGCCATAAATGCAGCATAGAAATCATATGATAATCCAGAGGCACCCCATACTGCTGGATCGTCAGAACTTATAACTACTGGTGAACCATTGGATAATAATACTGTTGCTGGATGATTCATTATATCACTGACTAACTTTAATACCTGTAACATAATATATATCTCTATAAATATATTTAAATGTACAGTAAAGTTCCTCCATTAAGACCATCAAATTTCTTGGTCTTGATAGAGGAACCATCTTACTATAGGGACCATTTCCTTCTCAATTAAATGCAAAATGGAGCAATAAATGGTGAGATTTTTATGTACTATATCATGCTGTAAATAACAAGGGTTAAATAAAGTTTATGCTCAGGTCTTTTCTTTCCATAATCTGAGTCAATTTTAAAATCAGTTTAATGAAGTTCAAGACTTATTTTTTTTTTTTGGTTTTTAATAACATCGTATTCAACACATATTTAGGTTATACGATGGACAGCTCTTACTTCTATAAGTTTCCTGGACACTTTTTCTATCCCCAGTACTAACACGAGGCCGACAACTCATGTTTAGGGTATGACCTACCGTGACCGGAGTCAAACCCGCAATCTCCGGATTTGAAGTCAGACATGCTAACCACTATGCCACGGCCGCAGCAAACTTCAAGACCACTTTGTGTAAAAGACAATTCAAAATGCAGCTAGCTACATATACCAAGTGTTGAAGATAAGAGCACTCCAGCTTTCTACTAAAAATATTGTAAAATCTACCAAGTATTATAGTCAAACAGAGTTTATTCTATTAATTGTCCCTAAATAAAGACATTTCACTATAAGGATCATCAAAATTGTAGATCTAAATATCAGTAAGATCACAAGTCTTGACATAGCGAACTTTTTCTACTCAAATTAAGTGATTGGGACTAAAAATTGCAAACATTTGCATTATTGTGCAATAACCAAAGTAGCCTCTACAGCAAGTTTACAGTACCTGGTTAGATATTGGGTTAACTTCTATAGCAATACTTTTTTGTTTAACAATTTTCATTATTTCAGGATGTTTAGGTATGGCATAACCATGTCCAATTCTTGTTGTATTTAATAAAACAGCATCAAATAAATTATCATCTACACGGGTACCTTCCCAATCTGTAAAATATTACAACACATAAATAAAATATATTTTGTAATAAAATAACTGTTTACTGTTTCAGTAAATATTTTATTCTACCATTAGTACCCAGTCAAATGAAAGACTACATGGACACTTAGAACAATGTATACTATTCAATAAATCAAATACAAAAAAGTCAAAACAAGAAAACATTGAGTTACATCTAATCAACTTTCCCGTGAATTGTTTCAGCTTTGGTCCAGACATAAGAAGGGGGCTTAGAGATAAAAAAATCACAGTTAAAATACCAATGGCACTGATCATTTCATTCAACAAGAAATTTACCTGCAATTTCTTCATTCCAGCAAGGTGTAATAGTATACTGTGAAGTACAGTTAAAATCACTTATTTGAAGTGGATTTTGATGCTCAGGGGTAACAGAGACCAGCTAAACATGCATACAGAAAAGTTAATCAAATTATAACTTTTTAAACCAAAGTTTGTAGCATAGTGGGTTACACACAGAATTTCTGATGTAGAGCCCAGAAAGGTATGCCTAACAAGGGCTGGTTATACCCCATCAATTTTCCTCCATGGATAAGAAGTAGGAGACATAGTCAGCTCTGTGGAATGGTGACAACTGCTTATAGATGAAGGTTAGGTGAACTAGGTGTAGTAAAATGACTACCATTTGTGATTATATGGTGGTAAACTTTTTAAAAAGAAAACATCTTTTTCAATTTCAGACTGACCTGTTTCTCCGGCATGAAAGAAATATGGTAGATTTACAGGTGGATTCTGTAGTGCTGGATACCTGAGAGCATCTAGATAATACAGTAATGTTTGTCCAGGGTCTTCTTGACCTACTAAATCATAACCAGCAAAATGTTCAGGAAATTGTTGCATCATTTTTATAGAATCTTTTATATCTGCTAGTATGTCATCTGGATGTTTAAATCTGTAACAAATATAAACAAGGAGTCATAATATCACAAAGCACATACATATCAACATATTTGTACTGGTCATCAGTGGATAGCCCACACCGTGTTGGTTCAAATCCCATCCAAAACCTTTCCCATTGTTTCCTTGAAAGAAACTTCATCCTACCAGCTCAGTACTGGGAGATCAGGAAGCCGACCCGAAAGTGATTAATCTAATTGTAAGAACTTGTTTCACAATTGAGCTAGAATGAATTAGTATAAACAAACATCAATTGTGTTTCCGAGATATGTTAGACAACAAAATATTAAACAATTTATATTCAAAGGACATAACTCTGGATGTCCTAATTTCCCTTTGAAAAATGCTCAATTCCCTTAAGATTATATAATAGTGTATTATGATAGCTGGCAAAGACACCTTTATTCTATAATTATTATGACAGTCAATAAAAAAACATTAACTTTAATCACATGCAAGGATAGAAGAATTTTTTTACAATGCTTAAAAATTCTAAGACACATTCATTTTTAAAACTACATATTGTGCAGCAAACAGAATGAATATTTATAATCTTAAATGTCAAGTTGACCAAGTCTTCACTTAAAACTTTAACAATCACTCACTTATCTTATTATGATTTATAGAAATGAGTCAATTTTCTTAATAGTCATATTATATAAATAAGTATTTTTTCCTAGCCGAAATCAAACCCACTAAAGACAGTTCTAAGCCAGTATGAAAAGGATGAGGAAATGACTGCTGTGGACCAATCCAGTAGTGAAAGAAAATCTTTTAACAAGTTGTCAATCCACTAAAGCTAACGTTTGGTTTAGTTTTAACCATGGTACGCATATGCATCCTTAATTTGAAATAACAAAAACCTTAACATATAGTCATCATAAATCCCATCATGACTAGTTACTGAGCTTTGGGCTAGTGTTGTAAGGTAAACACTATAATGATAAAACAAGTAAATCTGTGAGCTAATGCTCACTAGTGATACCCCCGCAAAAATGTAAAAATATGCGACAAACAGGAAGTAGATGAGCAAGGAGCATGAAATCGCTTTACACCACATGGGACTATGGGATGAAGCAATATGCAAAGTATTAGGCTGCAGCATGTTATAGTTGCTGAAAAAACTGCGACGGAAATTTTGTGACGGACGGACGGACAGATGGACGGACAGACGGACAAGGGTAAAACAGTATACCCCACTCTTCTTCGAAGCGGGGGTATAAAAACAGTCTACAAAGTAAGGATATGAAAGATGTTGGAACAGTTCCTTTAAGCAGCAAGCACTATATCTAGTTTTTTTATTTTTGGTTGCCCAAATGAAATAAATGGTTGACTGGACTACAGAGTAGTTGCCCCAGGCAACAGGACACCCACTAATTTTGTAAACTGAAAAACTGTAAATTAGAAATAAAACAAGACCCACTGTCTCATGGTCTACAAAAACAACAACTTAGAGGTAAATGAATAATTAATGTAGTTTATTTGCCAATTTTATATGACATCATATAGCACAAAAAATAACTTTTACCTTTATATGATCCCAAAAATTTCAACTTTATTCTATAATATTAATGTTAGCTTTACATCCTTCACACAAAAATTGAATTGAGAAGAAAACTAGGTCATGTGGAAATATTTAAAATACAGGATTTATCATTTAGAGTAAACAATAAATACACATGGGTTATAGTGAACATTTACTGACAAAGAAATGTAATATTAGTGGGTGTTAGGTTGCCTGAGACAACCACTTTTTCATCGGGCAACAAACAATTTCTTTTGGGCAACCAAAATTCTGCAAATGAGATGTGGTGCTTGCTCTTAAAATAATCTGTTCAGACAACTACTTTCATATCCTAATTTTAAAGACTGTAATAAGTCTTTATGTACAATTAAATTTTTAAAGCTTGTGGGCTGCTGCAGATGGAGGAATAACGAGAGTTTATTTAGATTCTAAAGATCATATGACTATATACATTGAACAATGTTTACCTCAGATTAGTTTTGATAATTTTCACACCAGTAAAGTCCGGGTAGTCATTAACAAACTGTAAAGTTGTATCTTTATATAAATTCATTACATCCATTGGTTGTAAAATGGTTCCATCTAATTCATATACCTGTAAATCATATATAATACAGAAGATATTCATCTTTGGTGTAAGATCAAATAATATTTCACCTAATGAGCTCAGAAAAATATTTGTGTTGCCCCAAGTAAAAATGACATTTTCTGAGTTCATGAGAATGATGAATGTTCTGTTTCTTTATAAATTTTACATAAATAGCTCAATGTCATTTATGATAACAACATTTTGATGTTATAATTATTATTTAACTACATTAAAAAAATAAGATTTCATACTTTCATTGAATTACACTGTATTTTATAATGAAGCAGGAAAGAAATATTTGTATACAATATACATGTATGGTGCCCTTTAAAAGCGTTTATAAAATCCTGTAACATATCCAAACAAAAATAAAGTAGTCATCTGAGCAAATTCTTAAATGAGCATTTATTAGTAATGTCAACATATGATACAAATTAAATTAAATGAATTGGTTTCAATTATAGTAATATTTCTTGTGGAATGCATGAACAATTGTTCTAAAAATTTCATTTGTCCAAGATTTGTTGTACAGCACTGTATATAAAATTATGAGCATGGGTTTGCATGATAGCATGCTTTTCTATATCTTGCTTTAAAAATTTATTTTCATTTAGTTTTTCATTGTTTATCAACGATTTATATTTTGGCTATTTATGGTAGGCAGCTTAACTACCAAACCTCCCTACACCTTTATCTTCACTTATTTACCAAGCAGGTGAAAACTTCTTCTAAAAAAGCAAAGTTTGACCTATCATAGACAGGAATCAAACAATAACCTTACTTGAAGTAAGCATGCAAACCATTCCACCATAATATTAACTCACTCTTAAAACGAGGATATCTATTGTTTTTTCAAGATATAAGTAAAGAAGCTGGCATATGGCCTTGCATGTAACCTTGTGGTAACATTGTTGGACTGGTATTCATTATTATGCAATGTAAAAAATGCAGTGGCATTTTATAGACTAAGTTTCATGCTATTGCACTTCCACCAACTTCACAGCTATTACCCCTGGTTATCAGGCTACTTATATCTATCTATCAATCTCCCTGGGGAGTATTTTGCTCTGCTGATTAGTGCAGCTGACAAATTGGGGCAACAGAATTATACCACCCTCGAAAGTACCCACTTACAACTGTACACTTGGATGGTGTGAAGTAATTGCAGGTATATTTCTTGCTTAAGGATATTAGCAGTGCCCCTAGTGGGATTTGAACCCTTGACCTCTCAGCCCCAAGTGTGTGTCCTACCACTGGACTACTGCTCCTACTAATGACTATGACCAATTATGACATTTAACTTACCTCTGGTAATAAAGCCCTTATTTCTATATATTGTACATTATCAGCTCGGAATTCTTTCATAGCTTCATAAAAATAATCAACAAAAACAGGTTTATAATTAATTAAACCATTAGCTCTAATCAATATTTCTTCAAACTTTTTCCATACTGTATTTATATCCTTGTCGGCATAGTCTTTTGTTAGTAACATACTTTCTACAAGCCTGAAAAGGAAAATATGTGCATAGTGCTTTTATTTTCCTTATATCTATATTTCACATTTTCTACTGGGTTTTTACTTTGAAGTGAGTTTGGAATTTTGAGCATTTGATCCTAATTGCACAGATCAATCTATTTACGTCCCTGTGCATGCCTTGTGGTCTTAATTAATTCCATTCATGAAAGAGTTGAATTATAAATGCATGATTTCAACATTGTAACTAAATAACATTTCATTGTGAATTGCTAGTGATGAGAAACATTTAAATACATCTATATGAGGCATTTTTAGATGAGGGGCTTTTTTAGGGGGAAAAAGACTGATATTTTACCTCTACAGGTAAGGTTTAGTTTTTTTGAATATGTTGAAAACAGTTCATTAGCAATCACACAAAGTAGCACAAGTAATTAATAATTTTTCAATGTATATTCATGATGAGTGACATATTAATTAAAGAGTAAAGAACATGATTCCTGGTCGTGAAAGGCACTCAAGTTTTAAAAAATCAATACTTAGATTTATAGCATTATTTTCAAAGCTTTATCTAGTTGATAGGACTCAAATATAATTGCTTTGAGCCATTACAAAATTTAAATCATCACATCATGAGTTATCGCATCTTTTTATAGTGAGAACTATGATAGATTAGTTCAGAACATTGATGTGATTTAGCATTCCCAGCAATACAAATTGGTGTATTATGAGACAAGGTGAATGTTCTGTAAACATTTATTCTTACATATCATCAAACTTGGCAATATTTCCAGATGAATTTCTATGTGTTTTTACTGGTACCCATGGACATGCTGAAATACAGAATTAAGTACCATGTTCATTTTAATGTAAAGTAATAAAAATGAAAAGTTGTCCCTACGTGGATATTAGTCTGGGAAGAAATTTATTCTAAAAAAAACAAAATGTTATGATGCAAACAAATGTATTGAAAACTACACAAAGTTCAAAATCCTAAGCTATTTCACTGAGGTCACATTACTTAAAGTATCTTGAACATCAATGGGATGTTGTTAAGTTTAGAGTACATGTACTCAACATTGCAGGCTTTTTATTAAGTTTATTAAGTACAATAAGGACTAATTAAATGAAAGCATGACAAACACTAAATTAAAAAGAATGTTAGACTTTAATCACTATAATTACTACCATCTTCACTATGAGTATTGTGAAAGACTAAAGGCATTTGTATTTAAGCTGTAATTTTTGCCTAATAAAGATGTTTGTCTGACCACCAATACTTTTTTAAATCAATATACCTGGTAACTATATCTTTATCCCATAACAGTATGGGTCTCTTTGATGTTGCTTGACCAGTGAGTCACTGAAAGTCAATCTATGAACCAGCATTATTTACTCACAGTCTTCCCAGACAACTTAAGTTCTTTAGTGAGGTCCCAATGTGAAGACTACTAAGGATATTGCAAGTTCATACATTGTTTGATGATTTAAGGTCATAAATGTTTAACTGAGGTGAATAATTTTACTATTTTAAAACTATCAGCTTTTTAAATCCTATATTTTAATAATCCTGATAGTGGAACAAAACAATACAAATATTTTACAAAACTTACCTGGGTTAAGTGGAGCCTTATCAAAGAAATGAAAGGATATTTGATTATTTGAATCAAAGCACATATAACAATTATCTCTGTATGTAGCATTACTGACCAACCATCTTAAATCTGTGATAGAACAATCATGAACATGTAGAGCTCCACCTGAAATATTTACTAACCATCTTAAATCTGTGACAAAACAATAATGTACATGTAGAGCTCCACCTGAAATATTTACCAACCATCTTAAATCTGTGACAAAACAATCATAAACATGTAGAGCTCCACCTGAAATATTTACTAACCATCTTAAATCTGTGACAAAACAATAATGTACATGTAGAGCTCCACCTGAAATATTTACCAACCATCTTAAATCTGTGACAAAACAATAATGTACATGTAGAGCTCCACCTGAAATATTTACCAACCATCTTAAATCTGTGACAAAACAATCATAAACATGTAGAGCTCCACCTGAAATATTTACTAACCATCTTAAATCTGTGACAAAACAATAATGTACATGTAGAGCTCCACCTGAAATATTTACCAACCATCTTAAATCTGTGACAAAACAATAATGTACATGTAGAGCTCCACCTGAAATATTTACCAACCATCTTAAATCTGTGACAAAACAATCATAAACATGTAGAGCTCCACCTGAAATATTTACTAACCATCTTAAATCTGTGACAAAACAATAATGTACATGTAGAGCTCCACCTAAAATATTTACCACTATCTTAAATCTGTGACAAAACAATCATAAACATGTAGAGCTCCACCTGAAATATATGTTAAATGTATATTCAGTTATTTAATTTAGTCAATGGACTGTTGACAGAGTGAACTAAAATTGCCGTCGGTCCAGTAACTTTTTGAATGTGAGTGGTGGGACAGTCCATCATCTTTTTACAGCTATCATTTTCCATATTCATTTAAAAATGTTATTTGTAGTTATATTGTTTAGCTAATTTACATTTAGGATATAGAATGCTTAGTCATTTTAATGAAATGTTCTGTAATTTTATTTGTCCAGTAAACTGTCATAAGGTCCAGTAAAAAAAGCTATTTGTTAGACCAAATATCCAGTGCTGATGTATGTATGAAGTGAAGACTGATATGATGGACAATTCTGATTGTTCTCTATAACATGGTGTCTATACCATGTGACTTTTGTGATTAAAGTTTCAAAATGACAGATAGTATAAGCACCTTGTTTATAATTATATCAAACAAATTCCACCTAGCTTGGTATAATATCATTTATTCAATGAACTCAAAATAAATCTTTTCATAAGGTATTTAAGGCTTGCTATATAACTCATGGTTTTTCTTCCTTGAATTCATGAGTTAGAATTAAAACAATATACCGGGTACATTCTTATATTGGTATACTGTTGGCAATACAACAATGGGTTGACAGGGTTAAATCTTATTCAGTCCTCTGGCCTTTGAGAGATTTGATACTTTTGAAAAGTAGAAAAAAACACACATAACAAATGTGGTGCCAATACTGCTGCGTGTAATATGCATTCAATATACATTTAATACACTTTTTGTAGAAGGATAGCCACATCCTAGTAACAAGTTATATGAGAGTTAATGACCAATTGTTAAATCATTAACATTGATTACGGTACATGATGTCATTGATATTAACACCATCTGTCACAATAACATTACATTGTATATGATACAATATAGGAATATTGTAGCCTACAAAGTTTATTATAACATAAATATTAGATATATACAGTAGACAATACATATACAACAATCCTATATTGACAATCTGTAATGTATTCTAGTCAGGTAGGTGTATAATACAAACAACAAATGACACAAGAACAGCTGGTAAATCATACATGCTGCAACAATTTGATTTGATACATCATTAGTTGATAGCACAGAGGGGGACAATTTGATCTTGATTGGGGATGCATGATTACCAATTCTACTACTGTACATTAATTTAGAACTTGAAACATGTTAAATGGTGTCATTGCTTCAGAGAAACAAGGTGAAGTTGTTCAACCCTCATGAAATATTGAAATCAAATTTTTTACAGTACATGTATTATGGTTTAATAAACAAGAAATGCTATAATTTGGCAAATGTAAAGTGTGGTTTGTTGGCATATTAAATGATTCTATGAAATAATTAGGTATTAAGTATACTATTCAATGAATAAAAATAAATGAAATTTTGAAATGGACAAAAAGTTTAATAATATAAAATCAACTTTTCCAGATAATCTTCGCAGCCCTAAGAGCTGGAACCCTGTCAATACAAATCAAAAGTTCAATTACATAATTTTATAAATATCATATGTAACAGTTTGCTACATTGTAGCTCTTTCAAGCAAATATGTTTTTTACTACCTGAATGCATTCGAAACATGACATTTTTTGAGGCTGCAATTTTAGTTTTGCTACCTTAAAGGAAACCTTTGCATAGTACTAGGCAAGCACAAAAAGTGCCTTTTAAATGTTCCTTATGCAACTGACTTCAAGTGCAATAAAGTTTACAAAGACTTCAGCTTTACTTTCTGATATAGTCTTGAAAAACACAGCTAGGTCACAAACCATTGATCAGTTGAACAATAAGATGTCAAGAGAATCCTCTCTAAGTGTAACTTCTCAAATGGAGCCACCTTTCAACAAACATCACCTAATAATCATCAATGTAATTTATTTTACCAAATCAGAACAACCTTTCTATAACAGACCCCAATTGATAGAAGACCATGTTACATAGTACATCTACTGGCAGTTGTAGACAGATTTAATTCATGTGAACATATAGGCAGATCCAGGATTTCAAGTTGGGGGAGGGGTGGAAAATTCTAGTAAGGGAGGGCGGGAAATGAACTAACAGACTGGGGTGCATGAGACAGTAAGGCCTCCCATGGGTCCTGGGCAAAGCCCTGACTAGGGGTCCACAAGGGGTGGCTGCCAAAGCTAGTGAGTTTTGGTCATTTTTAAGGGATTGAGACACATTTCCAGAACCTATAGCTATCCTCTCCAAGGATATACAATAAAAAGCATCAGGATATATTATTTCATATAATTTATAACAGCCGTTGGATCATGTTAAAAATTTTCAAAAAATGAGAAGGAATTGTTTTAGAATTCCTGTACATAATGTCATTGTATTAGTGTACTTACAGTCTTGTAACTTATTGCATGCATAGTGTGCAGATTTGTTTCACCTTTTTACATATATTTTCATTTAAATTCATATTTATTATAGAAAAAACTTTGCCAGGGCAATTTCAGGGGGGAGGATGCAGGGTCTGCCACCCCCTCCCCCCTTGATCCACCTATGCATTTTCTACAACTTAGGATAACATAAGACATTGTTTAAATAGAATACAATTGTTTAAATTTGTCTCAAGTTATCAATGACCTATGAAGTGTTATCATACCACAGGACAACATGGTAATCAGGTCAAACATGTGATTTGTTAACAAGTGATTCAGTCAGATTATTTATATAGACTGTACTTTGAATACAGGACAGAGAGTAAATACTGTATGATTGTAGGTTAGATATTTGATGTATAAATGATAAAACTTGACAAACATGTAATGGGCATAGTGTGAATATTGTTCCACAACTTTATATAAGATCTAGACCAGGCAGTGATAGATCAGGGACAGATCATAAATACTAAGTGGACCTAAAATAAGACTTTTCCAATCAGGAGGGGCATCCAGCATGAACCTTTTCTAGAAAAGTTGTGGTCCTAGTAACTACTATCTTATACTACACTGAATCCCTTTTTAAATATTATTTGAAAAGAAAAGTCATCACTTTAACTTATCTGCTTAATTTTTCACTAGACTAGGAATACATATGTAACATGGAAGTAAAATAACATGTTTAATTAGCTCCAATGTGAAATGTGAATCTTAATACTACAACTAAAGATTACAAGATTTGTAGTCAAATACCTGTTACATTTATACAAGCCACAAATAACGGACAGTGGAAGTGTTTAAATTAATTTTACTTCAGTCATCTCACCTCAATATTAATTAGATATGAAGAGATATGAGACCACATTGTTAAATCAAGATAACAACTTGGACCTACATACATGTACATTGTATATCATAGATCAATCTAACAATGAAGTTTGAATAAATAAATCAAGGCAGTAATACAAATGTAGTTTATTTTGTGAATAAATATATTAGTGTTTATTTTCACTCATAGGGGAAAGGTGGCAGGGCCCTTTTTGAGGGGAAAATCGCGAGATAACATGGATCTCTAAGAGAGTAACATTTCTGTCTTTCTTTATGAAATTTCAACTATTGAACCCATATATTCATCTGTGATTTCTCTGTAATGCTTAAGGAATGGGCAAAATGCTATAAAAAAGTAAAAAAGTTTTAGGACAGGGGAATTTTTTACCTGGGAAGGGGAAAAATATATACTTCTTGGAGAGGGGAATGGGGCCCAATTTCGGCCCCAAAATGGCCTGAAAAAAAACACTGTATTAGAAATGCATTTATCAAGAATAGGACTCGCTATATTTAGTTGCTGCACATTAAACATTTCTGAATATAATAAATATAATAATATAAAAAGAATCCAAGTAGATGAGTTAATTGAGTACAACATCTCTACATCTATAGATTACATGTAGTAGTCACACTTTACTATTGCTTGATGGATGACTGATGGTCATAATAAACAAATTAAAAAAATAAGAAAGTATATAGAAACATGTCCGTCAGTTCAAAGAAAGAAATAAGTAAAAAGTGAACACAAGCTGTGTTTTGTTCAATCCCCCCAGCCTTTTCGATTATGGTTGCCTTGACCACAAAGCACCTGAGGAAATAAATGGTTTACATTTTTTGGTTGAGTTTAATGCTGTGCAACACATTGTATAGGTCATAATATAACAGTGGTCAGTCAACCTACTCACCATCCCTAGAAGGCTGCATTCTCTGGATTGAGTTGTTGACCATTTATATAGAAGCATAATTATGTCAGTGACTGACAACTTTCTTAAATAATTTAGAATCAGTGTTAGGAGGGACATAAGCTGAAGAAAATTTTATATGACAAAGCTTCAAAAGTTTTCTCAGTGAATCAAACCTATGGTAATGGTTTACTAGTGCACTATATAATATAGTTATAGTACGCCTAGTCATATCATAATAATATTTGTTACTGTTAGTGACATAAAGATACAACAGAACATTGTACATGTATTATGAACATGTTAATATATGTTACCTTTTGGCATGCTCTTGATCATTTTGAAAACATCACTCTTGTCATACAGTTCTTTTGATAGAAGGAAATTTATTTGTGGAGGAAAGTGTGAGGCATTATAATGAGCACTGTCGACTTCCTTCTGCTTCATAGCCAACAATTTACTCTCCACTAGTTTCTCAGCTTCACTCAGAACTATTTCACCTCCTACACGTTGCTGTTTCTCTGCTTCTATTAACTCCTGTCGTCTTTTCATGTATTCATCATTCTCCTTACTTCTAGCAGCAACATTAGGTGATCTATGTCTCTCAGATCTGTTGTCTAAGATTGGCGATGACATCGATGTTTTCAATGAAACACTCATAAATAAAAGTAGAAAACAAAAGTTTTTACAACAAAATAACTCCATGATTAATTCAATCACTAACAGAGAACTCAAGGAATTTGATATTAAATAATCAACAAGTCTCAATCTAAAATGAAACTAAAACTAACCAATAATAACAGCTGTCAAAATTAAACTTCCGGTTATAGTCTGTTTCTAAAACGAAAGTAGAAGTATTAAAATGTTTAATTTTGAGATAAATAAGTAAAATTTGTGTGAGAGAATTAACAAATTATATTTATATCGCAATTTAACATTTTTTTGCCCACAAAAAATATTAAAACCTTTTTAATTGAGATAAGACCAAAAATCAAATACAGACTATAGCTTTGTGTATTGACCGAGTTTGTAGGTTAAGGTCGTCTAATTTTATAACATCAATTATAATTGGTCTAAGTTATTCTTTGTTCGGTTCAACTGACCAATCAACGCCTTTCGTTCAAAAAGCTATGTCTGCAACTCTAAATTTGTAAACAAGTTGCAATCTACGTGGCAGAGAGTTTTAATGGTTATTCCTTGGCTAGAAGTCTTTAAACTTGCAAGACAACGCATTAATTTGAAAGGTATATAAATAAATTTAATTTTGGTAGATTTATCATTTCTTTTTATGTTGTTTGTGTTTTGTAGTTTCTTTTTGCCTCTGCCTTGGCTCGCTCAGTTACATCAACGTATGTATGACCAATCACAACTAGAAATATCCAGTAGTCTTGTGAGTTATCAACTGATGAAACATTTTTATTCGTTTGCCTGAAATTTTTTTTTAGAATTAGACTTTTTAAAGGAGATGATTGATAACTAACTGGGTATTTATTGTTTCTGAACTTTCTTAATAACTGCATTGCTGTCAGTGTTAATTCAATTGTTTTATAACTTGATTTCATAGAATCTCTAAATTGAATCCTGAACGACTGGGGATTATTTTGCAGCAAAATATGATGAAGTCATTGAACTGTCTGAGCACTCAGATTATGGAGAGGTCGGTAAATGATAATGTCAGTAAATTGATTTTATATACATGTAGTAATTAAATCGTTTGGAGAGGTTGGTAAATTGAGATATATTATAGTGTAATTAGTCTGAATGTGCACATGATAATCAATTTGAATCAGTTTTTGTGTATTTAATGTGTCCTTATTTTACTAGATCTAAAAAAATATATAGAAGTTATACCTTCTTTTGATGTAATCACAGATCAAATTGCCCATACTAATATTTCAAAGTTATACATAAAAATAACTAAATGAAAAATGCCAAGAATATCATAAAAAATACACTTGATAATTAAATAAAATGATAATTCACTAATTTTGCATCATAAAGTCGCCACTTTAAAGTATTCTTTTATAATTTTTTATTAATTATCTTTCGCAGTTACTTTTACAATGGTTATTCACACCTACTTAATTTACACTATATTTACCGACCTCTCCAAACGATTTACTATATAAAATCAATTTACGGACATAACCATTTACCAACCTCTCCAGATAGCACTCAGACACTGGGCCAGTCATCACCTTAATTTTTTTATAATACTACTTAGCCCAATCTATTATGTTATTTAACAGAAGTTAAAATTATCACAAGCCTGACTAGCCAGACTTTATTAATCAAGCAATTTCACTGCCCCAAATCAAAGTCCACTAGTCCAGGGCTAAAGGGTTAAGGCAGGGAATTAGATATCTCTGGGCTAGGCCAATGACTCATTAGTACATTTGTTTCTCTCATTTATACCATTCCTTCGTTACAAGGACTAAACTATGACCACTAAGACTTTTTCACCATCATGTTAGGGTTTGACATTAATGAAGTAGGTTGCCCAACTGGACAAACAGCTATAGATCTTTATTTTATTGTCCGACCCAAATGCTAAGTAGAGGTAACAAGTTTTCCCAAACCCAAATATATGTTGTCAGAGACAACTAGACACGCCTTAAATTTAATGTCCAGCCCTGTCATGGCCTAAACCAGAAGTGTATACATAGCTGCACATTTAACATTAATAGTTGCCCCTTACAACATATATTTGGGTTTGAGCTTCTGATAGTGCAAGTGAAGTATATAGCATGTTGTCCTACTTCTGGGCAACCTATTTTAACAAATAATATGGAGCTCTGTTAAGACAACAAGACTTTGAATCAACAAATCTACATCTGTACAAGATATCATATTAACAATTTAATTTACCAGTCCTGTATATATACCTTGCACATATAGTTTATTCTAAAGAATTCAATAATACTTCATGCTTCATTTTGTACATTCAAATTATGCTCCTGGGGTCAAATTTGGCGCCACTCCAGGGGTCTAGGTTTTCTTACTTAGAATTAATTAGGATATTTTAAAAAATCTTTTTCTCTTAAACTGCCTGGCCTAGAGAATTCATATATCTGGCAAGTGGCTTGACCTTAAGGTCTTCTCCTAGAATTAATCAAATGTTCCTGTGGTAAAAATCTGCCTTACATCTACTTCTCACATGTGTGGTTCTTGGGGTCATCAGGACCCTCTTTTTGTAAGTGCACGATGTCTGGCAGAATATCTGGTCAAAAAAGTTAATATATGTCTGGCAGCCACTCACCTAGCCAGCGTATTTAAACACCTATCTGTATCAGTACAATCTAACCCTTTCACCTGTACCTGACACTGTGATAGATACTTGACAGATTTCAATCAAGATTAGTAAGCTTGTGTCCAGGTAACCAGCTTGGCTATTGATTAATTGAAGTTATAAAATAAGAAAGGAAGTCTTTGGATTGTAAGTTCCGTTCAGTTTTGAACCCTATATGAAATCATCTCTTAATGCTATAAGATTGAGAAATACTTAAGATATTATTAAGAAGTGATGAAACAGAAGGCAAAAAACAACAACTTAGTTTTAACTAATAACTTAATCAACCCGAATATTTGTTGTGAGTTGTGTCCAGATATTGTAGCCTATAGATCATCCCGAGTGTCATTGGAATGAACTACCGGTATGTTTGTATGTTATGTTTGTATGCATTATTATTCCATGTGATTCTACTACTGTAAAAAAACAACAGCAAACATTGTTAGCTGACTGAAGTTGTATATTCTGCATGTTTCTAACCAATGGTAGAATAAAGCTTTTTAAAGCCATTGGAATGAATGAATTGTCAGATTAGAGTCCATGGATGAGTTCATTAACTTTTCAGACCAGATATTCTGCAAGGCTAGTTATTTTACATTAGAAGTTGATTTGACCTGGAGGAAAGCAGGTTATCATGAAATATATGTTATTGTCATGATGAAAGACATCATGTACTTTGTGCCACTCTCAGTCAGCATGGTCTGACTTGTCATAAAACAATGTGATGGTTAGGAACGGTACTGGTGAACTTTTATTTGTGTCATATTCTAAATCAAAAGCAGCCAGCATGATCCAGATCACAGGAGCTTGACATTCTGTATCATACTTTAAAACAATCCCCTTTTATTATGTTTTCATTAAGTATACTGTAAATGTATGATTAGTTATCAAAATGACATCAAGTTTTATAAAATTTAATATAATTTATTTAAGTATTTCTATATTGAATAGATAGAAAATTGTTTACCTTACTTTCAAAATCTTAGACTTAGGCTATGAGCTGTTAGATTTTGAATCTAGAGTCTGCATTAAACCTAATCCAAAACACTGGAGGACAAGTAAGAAACTTATTTACTAAATCCTATTTCCTGCAAACACTTTGATCCAATCCCAACAAGTGAATTGATGTCTGTAGATTTTGTCAGTTGTCTTATCCAAATTCCAACAATGTATTACCGTATCAATGTAACTTGTCTTGGTTGGTTTGCCTTTATAATAAATGCACACATATAGACCACGAGTGAATACAATACCTTCTATTAAAACTATCATACATAATTTGCAGGTTTAGCGCAATAGGGTCGTAACTCAATGTAAGAAAAGAGTTAAGTATGTCAGTCTTGCGTTAAACATGGGATATGTATTTACATACAATTAATGTTATATGGTAAGCAAGTCTGGATAACACCTTGAATTAATTATAAAAACTTCTGGACAATATATTACTTCACTATTACTATGTAATACAATATATATCTATACAACCATACCTGAGATATCTGCCACCTGTACCATTATAATATATTTTGTGGAACTTAATTGTACGATTATATTGAACTGTTTGATTGCATAAATTAAAACGTCACATTACACGGTATATTTAATACTCAGTTAATTTCAGTAGTTTACGTAGAGCGTATTGTTAGCACATAACACTTATGTATTATATCTTATTTGCAGTATTATTGTAGTTTGTGTGGCCGAGTGGTGAGACAGTCAGACAAATCTTTTTATCTTGGGTTTGAAGCCCAATAGAAACTTATTTTTATCTCTTTTCTAATTTAAATTATGAACGTATTGCGTAAAACACATTGCCCCTTTTACATCATGAAACTTGTAGAAGCCTTTGTTATAAATTTGGTGGCATCTCTGTAAGTGATGATAACAGTAGCACAACCAACAGTCGGTAAAATTGAATGATTTTTACATTGTTTTGAAGTGTTTTATTTCTATTTAAAAAAAAATAGAAAAAAAAATAGAATGTGAAACAAACAAAAAATTACAAAAAATGACATATTTAGCTTCAGACTCGCACTTTTTTCAAAATAGATGTTTAGCATTGCACTTTTAACCATACAACCATTCAGCCAGATGAGATATCAACCATTAATTAACCTATATAATATATAGGGAGTGTGATAACCGTGTAATTATGCAATTGGACTGTTCAATATAATCGTGCAATACCAAGCTTTTTGTCAAATATAAAGTTATTGTGGTGACCTCTGCAGTCTGACTATGGAAGCAAGCGTTTGTGGTCGAAATTACTGTTAGATAGTAGAACATTCCATATACATGTGATATCATAGTTTAACCAGGCTACAGGGTTAGTAGTTGGATGGGTGACTGCAGAGATTACTGTTGTCTTGCTGCAGGCTACACAAAGGAGATTGACAAAGAACATATTTTTTACTTTGTTATCTGGATGGGTTCTACATGTGTTATGAAATCTCCTTACTTTTCATGTGGTCAAGAATTACAAAACACATCTCCAAAGTTGAATTTTGTACAAAGTGATACTTGTATAATGTAAACAGGAGTCTCAAGTAGCCATAATCTGTTGGTTCCGGTGCTTGTCCACGTAACACAGGTTTGACTGTAGTTGTATTACTTTACCTCTCTAGTGATGATTCTATGATATTGTTGTTGTTTACCTGGTCATAATGTACATGTAATGTTTATATAGGATATACTGTTGTTGGTGATGGTGGTTGTGGTGGTTGGTTATTTCATGATTTTATCTTTGTTGTGATGTATTAGATATTCAGATATGTATGATATTACTTTGATGTGTAAGATATTCAGATGTGTATAATGTTACTTTGATGTGTAAGATATTCAGATATGTATAATGTTACTTTAATCTGTAAGATATTCAGATTTGTATAATGTTACTTTGATGTGTAAGATATTCAGATTTGTATAATGTTACTTTGATGTGTAAGATATTCAGATATGTATAATGTTACTTTGATGTGTAAGATATTCAGATATGTCAGGGTTGGCAAAAAGGCGGTCAATATGAGTATTGTCCGGGCCGGTGGTCAATACTGGTTTTAACCGGACAATACTGGTCAATACTGGCAAATACTGGTCAATTGGTTTTTACAACATATAACATGTTCATTTTATGACAAATATAAATAAATGTTGTTCTTAAACTCTTATAACATAGGGAAGCCCAAGGGAAGCCTTAAACAAATGAATAAACATAATTAAAGATAAGTTAAAATCAAATTTCTTATTTTTTTGTACATGGATTTTCACATATATTTCACTCAATGATCAATACTGGTCATTACTGGTTGAAAGTTATTTTGATTTTGAAATATACTATCTGGTCATATCATGACATAAATACTAGGGTACAAACTTGTTGATAAATTAATGTGACATATTCTGTTTTTAACACATAACCTCAGCCCCCACATTAGTGTTTCCTCAGTAGTGATAGTAAGCCACCTGATGAATCTTTTGGCAGGGAGGAAACAGTTTCAGTATTGTATCTATTATATTTGATAATGCAGTAATAAAACAATGATTATAATACAATAAAAAAGTAACTAGCTGTATAATTTTGACAAATAAGAAGGCTTCTTTGCTTACAAATCATGGAATCATCGATGATGCAAAAAAGTCTGTTCAATTTTCATTAGACCACAATAATTTTGACCAGTGATGACCATTTAAAACTTGGATGATGTCAATAATGTCTTCCAGATCTACTAAATAAGATTGAATCACACTAAATGACATCACTTGAAAAAAATAAAAATGAATATAAGAACAACAAAAAGAAACGACATTAAGAAGTCATTTTTTAATCTAAAAGTAAAAGTTAATTAAACTTAATAATTTTTATTTGTCCACCAATCGACCAGTATTGACCACTTTTGGAGTATTGTCCGGGGCCAGTGATGACCATTGAAAACTTTGATGATGTCAATAATGTATTCCAGTTCTGCTAAATAAGATTGAATTACACTAAATGACAACTCTTGAAAAATTTAAAAATGAATATGAGAACAACAAAAAGAAATGACACAAAGAAATCATTTTTAATCTAAAAGTAAAAGTTAATTAAACTTAATAATTTTTATTTGTCCACCAATCGACCAGTATTGACCAGTATTGACCACTTTTGGAGTATTGTCCGGGGCGGTTTTTACCGGTAAAAACCAGCGGTAAAAACCGGGGGCGGTTTTTACCGGCCAACCCTGAGATATGTATAATGTTACTTTAATCTGTAAGATATTCAGATATGTATAATGTTACTTTGATGTGTAAGATATTCAGATATGTATAATGTTACTTTGATGTGTAAGATATTCAGATATGTATAATGTTACTTTGATGTGTAAGATATTCAGATGTGTATAATGTTACTTTGATGTGTAAGATATTCAGATATGTATAATGTTACTTTGATGTGTAAGATATTCAGATATGTATAATGTTACTTTGATGTGTAAGATATTCAGATATGTATCATGTTACTTTGATGTGTAAGATATTCAGATATGTATGATATTACTTTGATGTGTAAGATATTCAGATATGTATAATATTACTTTGATGTGTAAGATATTCAGATATGTATAATGTTACTTTGATGTGTAAGATATTCAGATGTGTATAATGTTACTTTGATGTGTAAGATGCCTTGGTGAAAGTTCAATATTTGAAATTCCTGAATTGCATGATTACAAGAAATATTTTACAGAGTTAAAGAATCCTTTATCAGGTGACTAAAACATTGACGTAGATTGTACTACTTATAATATATGTATAAATGTTGCTTTGTTACGTTAGAGAATCACAACATTCATTGATTTTTACATGGTTTGTCATAGGTTAGATGAGCTCTCCATTGTAAATAACTTAAAAATATTGATAGTAGTGTAAAATCTGAATTCACAAATTAAGAAACTAAAAGTTTCTTTATATTCATGTTGATAGATACTTTTGTAAAATTTCTACATTTTAGGCACATAGTCATATAGTTTCAAGGTTTTTGTTTATATACAGACTTTTAGATGCTCCCTGGAAGTTAGGCCAAGTGGGTACTTGTTAAATAAAAGTTTCAACATTGGTTCAAATCACATCCCCAACCTACCCCTTAATGGTTCTTTGAGCAAAAATAGTTACCCTACCAGTTCAGTACTGTTTGAGCACAAAGTACACTTAAGAGTGATTATTGCAAGGGATAAGTGTTTGTATCACAACCTAGGTAAAATAAACAGTCAAGGGAGACAACAATTGCTAAATGATTAAATTATATTTATATTTATTAATCTCCCTTTATTTATAAAAGTAAAGTCATGGTTCTATTTCTCTGTTACAGATTAGTGGTGAAGATATAATAATGACCAGTATAATACAAACAGTGAAGTCTTGTATGATGAAGGTCAGTACTCAACTATTCATTATGTTGTATTGTACTAATTTTCTCAATTATTAACACTTGGAATAATTTCATTGTGACTTCATTTGTTAAATTTTCATTTTGTTGAATTCATGATTTTCTGATAACATGTTTTGTGATGGGATTGAACTGCATATGATGTTTTGAATAAGATATTCATATCTGCATATGTGTAAAAAAACCCAATAACTCTGTGATATGATTTCAACTTGTTTTATATCTATCTACTATGCTGTTATATCTATAAAAATGTATTGCATTGTTTATTTCCTTCACTAACAGTAAAATGTTTTACTAAACAGTTTCTCAGTTCACCTGTCTCACTGGACATTTTTATTACTTCCATTAAATCTAAACACTATTGAACCCCAAACAAAATATGTATTTCATGTTACAGTTTTTAAAATAAATGAAAATATTCTACATGTTGCAATATGAAAATAAAAAATATACAGCATCAGAAGTTGAACTGGTACAAAATGTACAAAGCGACTAATTAGCATTGAGTGTTATACAGATATATCAAAGATTGTTGATACATGTATGTTTTCAGGAAATTAAATTAAGACAAATAAGTATAGTGCACTAGTCTAAATATTACTCTCTCAATTAACATGAAACTATTCTAGCTTGTGGAAGGGAAATTAAGTACCGGTACTAGTTATAGACTAAAGTCCAGGAAACCTATGGTAGGTTAGCTAAGCTAACCACTGTTTGGTGTTAAACTCAATAAAAACAGATCAGTCTTCTGTTAATTTTATTTTTTTTTTAAATGTTCAATTATAACTTCAAGGTTATAAAAGTTTCCAATATAAGGTTAGATAAGGAATATTGATAAACTTTGTTAGAATGTAACAATGTTGTTATATATATGTTACATGATAGACTCCAGCATCAGAACAAGTAGAAGTTGTTACCAGGGATACACAATCTAATGTACTGGAGGATCCAGATGAAGTGAAGGAAAATGAAGCACAAGATTTTACATCTAATAAAAAAACTGATGAACAATCAGGTAGGTTGATATATTTACACTTCTCAAACATCTTGACATGTGACTGAGGCAATAGTGAATATATTACAAAATATTTATACAAATTTTGGGAAAATATACGGCTGGTACACAGGTTAATGTACAGAAATTACTTGTTTGTGAATATTCCAACCCGGGCTGATAGCACAGTTGGTAGCACCCCAGGATTTGGAATCTCATGCCCTAAGGGAAACAGGTTGGAATCCCACCTGGGGAGGTTATACCCTTTCATGAGAATTTTACAAATATGTCAATTTTCCTTCATTTATTGGATACAGGGAGTTTCCAGCCTTGTGGAAGAGTAGATGAATACAAGTTATAGACAAGGGTTCAGGAATGATAGGTTATGTGCCCTGGACACTGTAAAATAACCAAAATGTGTTGACATGGCATTAAAACTAGTATAAATGAATAAATTAGAAATATTCAATAGTTACATGATTCAGACTAGTAAACATTACTTCTCATTTTCAAGTGGTTGATAATTTTGCCTTTTACTTTACAACATTATAAATTGAACCAGTGCTTGTAAAAGTCAATGACTGAAATAATGAGATGTCTTGAGATGATATTGTTATGTGATATAGAAGAATTTACTACGATACTCAAGTCTTTACACCTTTGTTAATATATGCATCCTATAATCAAAGTAATGAAATACAGAAATACTTTCATGCTCATTGAAACCTAATAAATCCATACTAATGATTACTGCTTACACGTTAGATTCAAGTATGAATCCAGCAGGGCAAAAATGCAGGCCAAGTGTTTATTCTACCCTGTATTATTGGCAAATCTTATAAAGATTTTAATTTCCTCTTCTTGCCATACAAAATCTTGAAGTACAGTTTACCCCAATACACTTTGCATACAAATTATGTAGGTTCATTAGAGTAATTAAATATGATAAATATGGTACAGTACTGTAAAACAACTTAAAGTAATACAATGAATGACTGCAGTATCATGACATTAAACAGCTACAGACACTATCAATATATTAATCATTTTATTGCTCTTACTTCATAAACTTTTCAGCATGGAATGTATACCTTTGATTTTTTGTGGTTATTATAACACTAGATTGATCACTATGTATACTGCTTAGTGTATTAACGAGGTTTGACTATGCTCCTTCTACACGCTTATCAACATAAGTAAACACCTGTCACTGATCAGTGAAAGGAGTCAGATGGACGGAATTACTTTTATCGTCTAGAAATTGACTGCGTTGTAAATCAGAGACACATGTATCACTCTGCAGGTGAAACTGGTCAGGCGTTTTCGTTGATGGTTTTTGATTTGTGGTATAACTTAAGCCTTAGGTGAAATCGCCGAAAGTCTAAAAACAATTTTTCTTTGGTATGTGCAATCCCACTACCACTCAAAATTTATACAGGATAGCCAACTTGATTACATGTACTTGATTAATGTAAAACATATACATGAGCAGGAACACTGGATTTAGACAAAAAACAATTCCTGACTTAAATATTATTTTGTGTACATTGTATATTACAGAACAGAAACCACAGGGAGGATTTGTTTGGAGAATGTCCTCTGGATTAGGATCAGGATTATATAATGTTACCACAGGAGCTGTTGGTTACAGTGTGGGCGGAGTTAAATGGGTTGCTGGGAAGAGTTATGATGCCGGTGCGGCTGTTGCTAGTCATATTAAAGTTCCACATATACCCAAATTAACAAAAAGTAAAGATAAAAAAGAATAGTGTTCAAGTTTATATATACATTAATGTGATTCAAAGTACAGTTATACTCATTTTGGAGATAATACAGTGAGAAATACAGTGGAGTTTACTTGTTAACTTTGCCAAATAGTTATTTGTGAATTTACTATTTTGATAGACTTGTGGCTGTATTATTTGCTGAAATTGTTCATCATTTGTGCTGACACATTAGAAATCTATATCATAGGAAAGAAGAACATTTCATCATCATTATAATTATTATGGTCATTATTTATTTGGAAGTAATTCTTTATAGAAATGTACAGTAAGAATTTACTATCTAGGACCATCTCTACCGATAGTCTTAATGATAGAACAGTCCTAATATCAGGAGTTTTTCTTCTCAAATTGGCATTTAGGGCTTATAGCATTTAGAGCTGAATAGTTATCAAACATGACATGATATTACCTGGGTGGTCTCTATAGAGAATACTGCACAGGGCAGAGTGTAGAGTTTTTTTGCTTATTTAAGTTTTTTCATGAATGTTTAGCCCATATTGGCTTTAAAACACCATTTAACTTCTGAGAAATTAACCATTAAGGTATATTATATCTTATAAGCAAAGATATAAAGTGAAACTTCAGCTGAGTTTGGCTTATCTTGAAGTAACACGTTATTCATCAAAAACTATTAAGTGTTCACTAGATTTGAACATTAAAGGTCAAATGAACCAATGGCATTTTGTTCTAAGGCCTATTCGTTTCCATGCACATTTTTTGGGTCTCCTGAAGTTTTGAGGAAAAAGGCTGTGTTCTATGTCAAGAAAAAGTATCTGTTAATTGGTGAAAAAAAAGGGTTGTTTGTTCATTCTAATTGTTATTGTAAAAGTTTTCTGTTTTGGTGAATGGATTTTTTGCTGATTTGTTTTTGTTTTGTTTTTATGAGTTATATGTTTTAGTGAATGTGTTCATAGCAGTATTGCATTTTGATATTGTTGTGTCAATCAAAGTTATATATTGAATCATATTCTGTTACCATATTTTTCAATAGAGATGTCAATCTTTCTGTCACTTTTTGAGATTTAACATTTATACTGACAAATTATAACTGTCAAATCTCAAATAAATTTGAAGACATATTTTGTGACCAGGGATGTACCAAATAGTTTGCTACAAAGTTTGATGTTGACTTTGGTGATTATTCTTGATGTAAGTAAAGGACAGGGAGGCAGAAAAAATAGGGTTAATGAGAGGGTTTATGTTTCAAACTAATTGTTCATGCATAGTGAGGACCAAAAAGGGACATGATGTGCAGCACCCTGCTATCCTACTTTTAATTTAGAATAATCACTAGACTTATAATTGAATTAACATTTATATAATGTTGATAAATACAGCACAGATACTAATAAAAACTTGATTGGCTCATGAGTTATAATTCTGATATTCATAAAGTATTATTCAAAATCTTATGCAGATTAATTTATGTCCATTTGTTTAGCAAACTTTTTTTTGTGTTCCTAAAATGATTTATTTCAAAGTGAGATTTTTCAACTTTTATTCATGTTGTTTTTCTAATGCAGTTTCAATAGTGCTGGTAACTGATTGTGATTGGACATTTGTATTCTAATCAATCATAAGTGCAATAATATATTACATATTTCATGTATTAAGTGAAGTATACATTGCCCTTCAAAAGTCCCTGGACAAATCCTGTTTGTAGAATATTCACATTTCTTGTTTACTCATGACAAAAAAGAAACAAACAGTCATCTGAGCAAATTTTAAAATCACCAAGAATAAGCTTCATTTTTATTTTTTAAATTACTTGATGAAACTTATCCTAGAACTTTTAGAGGGCTATATATTATAATAGTAAAATGTGTCAAATTTTCTTGCATTTTTCTTGTTTTCCTAATCTGTGGCTTAGTGTGTTCAATTTTTATGCTAAATAATTAATTAATAAGTCTATGAAAAATAAAATATTTTGAGACCTCTATGTGTGGGTAAATAAAGTAATTTACTGTTTACTTCAAAATTTTAAATTGATACTATATGCTATATGTATGTTGTTAGTCGGTCATGAGCCATGTTTTATGACAGATAATGTTATTTATTATATACAACACATGTGCTGAGTTAGATAATTAGATTTTTTTCTTCTCTATTCTGTTCTATTTTAACATTAGGTCCCTGGTTTAATGTTCTATGTTTGCTGTACAATCTTTTTTCTGTCTCAAGGGCTTATTATTTCAAGATGCTCTGGTTTTTTGTATATATTTTAAGAAAATCATGTAGCTATGCTTAAGAATTGCCAGTTGTTAATTGTTCCTTATATTTGTATAAAACTGTACAGTTAAATTTGTATTGATATGTACAGTCAAGGCTTGTATTGATATGTACAGTCAAGTCTTGTATTGATATGTACAGTCAAGTCTTGTATTGATATGTACAGTCAAGTCTTGTATTGATCTGTACAGTCAAGTCTTGTATTGATATGTACTGTCAAGTCTTGTATTGATATGTACAGTCAAGTCTTGTATTGATATGTACAGTCAAGTCTTGTATTGATCTGTACAGTCAAGTCTTGTATTGATATGTACAGTCAAGTCTTGTATTGATCTGTACAGTCAAGTCTTGTATTGATATGTACAGTCAAGTCTTGTATTGATATGTACAGTCAAGTCTTGTATTGATCTGTACAGTCAAGTCTTGTATTGATCTGTGCAGTCGAGTCTTGTATTGATATGTACAGTCGAGTCTTGTATTGATATGTTCAGTCAAGTCTTGTATTGATCTGTGCAGTCAAGTCTTGTATTGATATGTACAGTCGAGTCTTGTTTTGATATGTACAGTAAAGTCTTGTATTGATCTGTTCAGTAAAGTCTTGTATTGATCTGTACAGTCAAGTCTTGTATTGATATGTACAGTCAAGTCTTGTATTGATATGTACAGTCAAGTCTTGTATTGATATGTACAGTCAGGTCTTGTTTTGATCAGTACAGTCAAGTTTTGTATTGATCTGTACAGTCAAGTCTTGTATTGATATGTACAGTCAAGTCTTGTATTGATCTGTACAGTCAAGTTTTGTTTTTATCTGTACAGTCAAGTCTTGTATTGATCTGTGCAGTCAAGTCTTGTATTGATCTGTGCAGTCATGTCTTGTATTGATATGTACAGTCAAGTCTTGTATTGATCTGTACAGTCAAGTATTGTTTTTATCTGTACAGTCAAGTCTTGTATTGATCTGTAGAGTCAAGTCTTGTATTGATCTGTGCAGTCAAGACTTGTATTGATATGTACAGTCAAGTCTTGTTTTGATCTGTACAGTCAAGTCTGTACAGTCTAGTCTTGTATTGACCTGTACATATAAGTCTTGTATTGATATGTACAGTCAAGTCTTGTAATGATCTGTACATATAAGTCTTGTATTGATATGTACAGTCAAGTCTTGTATTGATCTGTACAGTCAAGTCTTGTTTTGATCTGTACAGTCAAGTATTGTTTGGATCTGTACAGTCAAGTTTTGTATTGATATGTACAGTCAAGTCTTGTATTGATCTGTACAGTCAAGTCATGTTTTGATCTGTACAGTTATGTATTATTGTGATAATGTTATTTTTATATTGATTTATTGTTGAAGGTTTTTGTGTTCATCTCATGATCTTGTTTCAATGTAGAAATCCGTGTTAGTTGTGTTTGCTTATATCATGTACACAACAGTATGTTTTATGATTGTTATTTCTTATTTTACATTAACTATGCAAATTAGTTTAATCTTAAGTGCCAACTCCAGAGTAATTAATCTAAGTAGATTTAAAATCAAGCTAAAATGAATTATTATAAACCAAGCTATACTTATGATATTTGATTTAATGAAGAATTCCACTTTATCATTAATCTGATGTTTGGACAATGCCATTCTACATCAGAAAATTTTGTATCTTGGATGTTAAAATATATTTTTTTAGATATAGATTTATGCAAACTTTCCCAACCAATTTATGTGAAACATATGACTGGGGAAATTCTATCTGTTATATTTTGTTATATTATTATATATATCTAGAATGGCATCTCAATGATTTGGAGGTTTTCTTTAAAGCTTTCAGATTTGATTATTTTTTATATTTTAAATTAACTGTCGGTGTCTATAATAGTGTTAAGAAAATGAATTTTTAATATTTCAAGTAAATCTGACTGGAAGAGTTGATATTTAAGATGAAATCTTTACATGAGCAGCTTTAAATATTGTATTAATGACAGTGAGATTATGTAACACAAGTAGCACCTAATATTGTATAATTTATTAAGTAGGGTGTAGATTCCACAGTGTCTACTAGCTTATGGATAAGTAAATCCCAATAATTCATTTTTCTGCAGCCAACAGAATGTTAGTATTAAACTGAAAATTGTCTACCATAATATATCTTATTAAATAAGTGAATTGATTATACACTGCCCTCCAAAAGTTCCTTCACAGAACAATTAATTGAATTGCTATAAATTCCAAGTTCAAGTTTCAAGCATTATTATACTATTGTTTAGTTCATTCATAATTCATGTACTGAAAACACAATTATAGTACCGGGGGTAGTTATATATGTTGAGTTGCAGCAACAGTTATATATCAGCTTCCAAAGCTATGGTCAATATATTTCAATGAACCAGTATCAAGTTTGAGATTTTTTTTGTAATTTCATATCTTAAAGAAATATTTACCAGTTTTAAAAAGCAAAACTAATTTCATTTAACAATAAAATGCTTTAAAACTTTTTGATAATCTATTTAGTACAATGTAAATTGTAAATGTGTGAAGGAACTTATGGAGGGCAGTGTATAAGTTTTACCAGATTTAGGGCTCAGTTTTCAGTTTTGTTACACAGGTTTTACAGTATTGTGCTGTGAATTTTGCACTAAACAGATCAAACATTGTTATTTAATAATAAATGATACAAGTTAATGTACATGTGCATTCTTGATGTCAGAATTGTTTGGTTTAATCAATAAACTGCTAAAATGTCTGTCAAATAGTATTATCAGTAGGACCAGAGAAAAAAGAACACATTTCACACTTTACAAAAAGTTTGTTTTACTGAAATTTGCTTCATTAAATGTATTAAAATACAGAGTGTATGGTTAAGGAAAAGTGTTAAAAAGTTTGAAGTATTTGATTTTCTGACTTGTTTTACTTGTATCAATGTATCATGTGATCACATGATAAGTTCACTTAGACTACAATACCCTAGATATATCATTATGTGTATGTAAGGTTAGTATTCACCTAGTTTAACTGATAGATCAATGTACAAGTTAGATATAAGAGTTGAAGAGATAAAGTTTATCAAGATATGAGATTGTCTCACTATTGTATTATTTATCTGATACACTGTCTTGTCTCCTCATTGTACTATAGTTTAACGTCCTACAAAGTGTTCTCGTTTATACTGTTTGTTTTTTAGAATAAAAATTAGTGATTCAGATTTTTCAATTTTTTTAATTCCCACAGCATAAACAAACATCTGCATTCTTATTAAAAAAGTAACTAAGCACATAGCAATTATTATAGATGTCTTTGTAGGGATTCAGATGTTCTCAAATACATGTAGCTGTATTTCAGGAGCTTCCTCAGTCCTTCAACCCTCTGGACCCATGGTCCTAGTGGCCCCAATCTTTTACAATTTCACTTGTAAAGCCATCAGACCCTTGACAGATATATTACTGAAACACGAAATGTATTCATTTGTCTTGACTATGTTTTATTTCTATAGGCCTGTGGCACTTTTCACAAAAAATCTTACGATAAAAATCATTGTAAGTCAAAAGCAAGAAACATTTATAATACAGTCATTTATTAGCCAATCAAATTTCAAATATAATTGAATTATGTAGAATATTAAATACCTTTTGAATATCATAGTTATGTTTATTCTTCTCCTGACCTTGAACTACAAAAATTTTTGATATTGACTTACGATAACCTTTTTGTAAGAATTTTTGTGAAAAGGTTCATTGTACTGTAGTGAAATGGTGTAGAAATGTCTCCACATAAAATATTGTCCAGTTATATAATATACTTGTGCCAAATTGTTGGATCTGTAGAATATAATTATAATTTGAAGATTATTTTGTTTTGTTGTTATTTTGTGTGATGGGAAAATGATTTTATTTTTGTTTTGTAAATATTTTATGTATAAATGGTCATGATAAAATAATTGCTATAATTATTATCATCCATTGCCCTGTATTTTGTGTGGTAAATGCAATACCGTTTTGTTTTACAAGATTATTCAGGAAGCTTCCAACACCCAAAGCCATCTTATTTATTTTCCAATTAGAATATGCTTTTTATCTGTCTTACTCCAGATTAATTACATCTTGGGATGATAATTTTAGCAATTGTTTTGTTATTGCCATGTATAGAACTGTTGCCACTTATGTAATGTGCCTTGTATAATGTCATGCATCTTAAATTTTTTGTCATTGGTTAGGACAGTTTCATTTAATTAGACGAGTTAGGACTGTTCCATTTATTTAGAAACATTAAATATAGGTTAAGTAACATATTCCTATGATGGGAGCAATGAATTGTTAAATGAGACAATGTTTGTTTAAGGGCAGTGACTCTTAAGGGCACTAACAATTAAGGGGAAGTAATTTATCTGGTAAAACAAGAGTTACTTGGCCTGAGTATTTTAACTTGAACATGAGTCAGATGCCGAAAGAAATCACTGCCAGTACCTTGTGCTCTTATCAAGAGATTTTTGTGTTTACCAAGTTTTATGTAATTGTTTTGCTTTAAACCATTGAACACAAAAATGCAGTCCTTGGAAATGGTAGAGTGTTCTAGATGTATTCTGCTTGCAAAGTAACACCCCTTTTCAACTGACTATGTATGTTTGCTATTTGTAGTAAAGTTTACATGTTAAGCACATAAAATGCAATCTTTAATTTGTTTTATAAAACATAGTTGAAATTTGTATATTTTTTTAAACATTTTTATTTCACTGTGAAGGCTTTATTATTATTGAACATTGATGAATTTAGGAGTTAATGTTATGTTACATGGTACAAATGTGGTTAATCTACATGTATAGTATGATTGGAAAGTTTGTGTTTATTTTAGGTAATTCTCAATGTTTTATGGCTATAGGCAGTCCTCTGATATGTTTTAAAAATTAGTAAAGAACATTTTTGTGTGTTCAATATGCATTTTATGATTTAGCATTTATTTTGTCTTTAATTTGATTAGATCCAGGTTTGAAATGTTACTGTTAGAAGTGTTGAATTATACAGTGAATACTTTATTAATATTATCTAGTCAGATTTTTCAATGAAAAAATTCAGCTTATAGTTTGGCTAAACCTAAGTGGGTGGGGTCCGGTGTTGTTAACAATGGCGTTTAAGTTTTTATTTATCATATATTTCTGCTATTTATTGTCAGATATTTATGGAACTTCATACAATGAAAACATACCATGTGATGTACAAAATTAGCCAGTAACTGCAACTCTACCTGGCTTTATTATGAGTTATTTCCCTTTGTATTTTTTGTATTAAATCTGACTTTAATATTGTTACCACATTATATTTCTTGTATTATGTATATTTTTGAGTCCAAACACTAGTCAGGTTGTAACAATTGTCTTTGAACTATGTTCAATGTGTACTCATGTCTGTGGTATTTTTACTCTATCATTAGTTTGTTTAATAATTCAGTTAAAACTATCAGTATGTCTGAAATTCATCTCTGATATATTATATGTAGTATATTATCATCATATCTTTAAAACAACATTATAAAGAGAATGTGTTCATTGAAATGTCTAACTTGCCATACAAGCTATGTAGCAATGTGTTATGTAATAAAAGTGCAAAATGTAATAACATTTACAATCTATATAAATCTATATGAAATTTTATATAACACATTAAAAACACTATTACTATATATATTAAAGCTTTTTGGTCAATATTAATCATTAATTGACTCATTTTAAGGTATTCCATTGACTTTTAACATTTATTACATTTTGGGTTGACTTAAAGTAGACATGTTATCAAAACTTCATGCTAGGTTTGATTGCCTGGTGGAATATATATATACCTTCTTGGAGCTTGGTTATGATGTTTTCTACAACCATTCTCCAGCTTTACTCTGTATCAAGAAGGTTGTCAACTACTGTAGTGTAGACAGGGTTCGAATTTAGCTTGCATACTCCCAAAATGCAAATGAATTTTTGAAAATTTGTAACTTTATTTCAACACACAATTTGTTGGGAGTTAAAATCGACAAAAACTATTAAGTGTCTAAACTAATGAGGTTCATATCAACATTGAAAAGGCAAGATAGATTGAAAGTATTTTATTAAAGATTTACCCTAAAAATGTTCGATATTCTTTGTCTATCCCTCAATATCGCCCTCTATCTACTGTTGAATATAGTACTACCTTGTTTTTATATTGCATATATGAAAAGTAATTATGTATGCTATTAAAATTTGGAGAAAAGAATGCCAGTGATTTATTTTCATTTTGCGAGCTAAAATAAAATCAACCTGCAAAAATTTGCAAGACCAAATTTTTGTTAAATTCGATCCCTGACTGAAGAGTAAGTGTTCATATCTGTGTAGTAGTTTAAAGTTACAGAGATTTAGAGCAAGGTGTAACTGTCTGTTGCTTTATGTCTAAACTTATTATCATACATTATATTTTGACTATAATGTTTGTACATTGTAAGTCATTATAAACTAATGACTGTATAGAAAATATATTTTTGTATTAGTAAACATTTACTATATTGTTAAGGATAGTCTATGTTAATACATGCATACACTATCTATGAAGTAAGTGGGTGTCCGGTTGCCTGGAACAACCAATTTTCAGTTTGGGCAACCAAAAAAGATTTTGGTGCAACCAAATTTCTTTGCACAAGTAACATGTATAGTGCTAGAGGCTAAAATGAACTGTTCGGGCAACCACTTTCATATCCTAATTTCATAGACTGGTATAATTTTATGTAAATTTTGATGGATGCAATTATTTTACTGAATTTGGTTCAATTTATTATCTTCTAATGTTTATAGTCAAATTAATTTGATAGTAAAACCATTTTGTTCATATTGGATTAAATCAATTTAATGTATAATTGTTATATAGTCTAGTTGATACATCTCAAATGTTTATAATCTCTAAAAATGTTTTAGAAAACAAGCAGCATATTAAAGATTATAGTTGGTAGACTTTGCCAAATTCAATTTTTGGAAACCAATATCCAAAAGAACTTTGATGTAGGATATTTCAGCATTGCATGTCCAGAGGTGACTTCCAGATGATTTCCAGGATGAACAATTGCAAAGGTTACACAACAAAACAATGTCAATGGAATTCAACTTTTTGAAATAAATCTAACCATTATTTTATGTGTCAACAAATTCAAACATGTTTGTGTTTATTTCTATTAGTGCCATTGTTAATTATGTTATATCTTCCAAATTTGTGATGAAATAAGATTATACAAGCTATAAATGTTATATGAAGTACTGATATAAAAGTCAATGTTTATATAGTCCATTTTTCTCAACTGTAAAAGTTTGAACCTTTTCAGCATAACACTATGTTTTCTAATGTAAATACAAAGGTAATGTTAACTGTGCAAACAGGCATTATAGCTCTTAACCTTAAACTGGTCAATCCTGCATATTTACGTGTCTGGACCCCCCTCAAAATGGCCGACACAGGCTTCAAATGGTGTTTTTAACTGGATTTAGGGAATTTCACTGTGGGAAATGTCCCAAAAAGGATCTTTTTTGCCTGCCTCCTTCATCAAAAGATGTCTCGGGGGTTCCAAAGGGGGGAGTGCCCCCTTTGTTGCTGGGGTTTGAAGGAGACGCAGCGCCCCTCATCGCCAGAAAAAATTGGAGTTATGCGTGCAGAGAAATGACGCAAAATGCTGATAAGTAAACATGTTTTCAGTCTGTGAAAAGAACTGGCACTTTAGACCTCAAATTTGGAAAATATTACTGAATGAAATGCAAAATTGGGTTTGAAACACTGTGAAAAAATCATTTTTGGCCCTTTTTGCCCTGCCCAAGCATTGCCATGGTTACTGTGATTGGGGATCAACTTGGTTTTTCTGAAGGCAGTCACCCAGGAAAAAACTTGGCCAAGTTGCATATGTGTCTGTTAATCAGTAATGAAATTAGAGCATCTTGAAATAGCCCTGGCGTGTTAAGGTGAACAAATGGCTATTTTTTTCACACATGTCACCACCAGTAAAGGGTTAAGCTTTATGTCTGTTTCACCAGTGTTGAAACATTCTGTGCTTATTATCTTACAATGTCACTTCTGAAATTATTCATATTTTGACAATTGAGAAAAAAGTAACTATAAAATACATTTATTGATATTTTTAGATGTATGGGTCTGAACATTGCCTACTTATAATTTGATTGGTTGATTATCATTGACTGGTTGTCATTGATCATTATTTGTTCTAAACAAAGATACATGCATGTTCTATGTTTACATTGAATGTAAATGACTTGTATAATGTATGAAGTTTTACATTACATATGCTAGGAAATCTTTGATGTAGACATTTTGTTGATTGATAAATAATAAAAAATATACTAACTCAAAATATCCATGTTTTTGTTATCATTGTCTTGCTACAAGAAGTATTTCCGCTAAGTTTATTAGGGGCTGGATCAGTTCTGGGTTAAAAACAATATATGCACGTTATTGTGATTTTGACATAGAACTGTTCTAGGGACATTATAAACACCAGATTCATATACAGTGCCCTCAAAAAAGTCCTGAGACAAAAATATGTTTTAAAATAAACTGATTTATATTTACCCGTAAAAAGTAACAAAGTTGTCTGAGCAAACAACAACATCAGCATTAACTAGTATATCAAAATATGATTCAAACTATGCAACATGAATACCTATCTTTAAGACACACTTTCATCAGCATTGGACAAGTGGTGCAGGGATATAGACAAGTGATGCAGGGATATAGACAAGTGGTGCAGGGATATAGACAAGTGGGTGCAGGGATATAGACAAGTGGTGCAGGGATATAGACAAGTGGTGCAGGGATATAGACAAGTGGTGCAGGGATATAGACAAGTGGGTGCAGGGATATAGACAAGTGGTGCAGGGATGTAGACAAGTGGTGCAGGGATATAGACAAGTGGTGCAGGGATATAGACAAGTGGTGTAGGGATATAGACAAGTGGTGCAGGGATATAGACAAGTGGTGCAGGGATGTAGACAAGTGGTGCAGGGATATAGACAAGTGGTGCAGGGATATAGACAAGTGGTGCAGGGATATAGACAAGTGGTGCAGGGATATAGACAAGTGGTGCAGGGATATAGACAAGTGGTGCAGGGATATAGACAAGTGGTGCAGGGATATAGACAAGTGGTGCAGGGATATAGACAAGTGGTGCAGGGAAATAGAATGTTTTACTGGACTGAGTGAAAGTTTAACAGACCAAAATCTAAGTGATATGGTAAAGTATGCTGTTCACTTTAACGATTTAGAAAAATATATATTAATTAAATTAACAAATTACAACAGATATTGATATATTTATTGAATTAGGACAATTGTGGGTGTAAATTGTTGATGAAACATCAAACCACTCACTTTCTAAAAGTCACTGGACCGACAGCGATGTAGTTGGACTTGGTCCAAAGCCCCTGGCTAAATTTGAAGACTGATGAATACGTTTTAATCATAGAAAAATAATTTGCAAATCTTGCATTTAGTTTAATGCCATATCACAAAAAAACTCAATATTCGTAACCTTATAAGCTATACATATAGTATTTTTACCGTATGTCATTTTTAAAAGGTCAATCACTTAAAGTATACTGATGCCAGTTTTTCTTTAACTGTACTATAAGCTCTGTTTTAAAGGCCTTCTTGGACAATGCAAAATCATGTAAAGTTTAGGCCACATATGCATAGCTTGAGAAAAAAGGTTCCTATTATTATGACAAATGTAGGACAACTGGTACCATGGACCATTTTTGACATGGGAGGACAACTGATCCCATGTCAATTTGACAGGGGTGGACAACTGGTCCCATGTAGTTTTGCAAGGCTGGACAACTGATCCCATGTCAATTTGACAGGGGTGGACAAATGATACCATCTAAGTTTGACAGGGATGGACAACTGGTCCTATCTCTGTTTGACAGATGTGATTGACATGGGACCAGTTGTCCAGCCTTGCAATATTACATGGGACCAGATGTCCACCCCTGTCAAAAATGGCATGATACCAGTTGTCCGGCTCCCAATTATGACCATTCCACTTACTATTAAAGCCTAGTTCACATCAGCCGTACGAATTTTTTGTCGTACGAATTTTCTTGCGAACGAAATCGCAGACGAATCGCAGCCGCCGTAGATACTTCAAACTTTCCGTGCAATCGTCGTACGGCGGTCGTACGACGCCCTCACGAACCGTACGTTGTTCGCTCGTTCATCGCACGTCAACACACGCCCTAATTTTCGTACGACTGCCGTGCGATGATCGCAAGGCTGCCGTACAACACTCACGTCAGTCGTAAGACTGTCGTTAGATTTCGAAAAGTTTCGTACGTCACCCGTACGTCAATCGCACGACAAACGCAAACTTGTACGACAGTCGTACGATGTTCCTGCGATCGAAAGAATGGGTTATCTCCTCTTGTTTAATTTTGGTATTTCACAGTTGGTCTTGACAGAGTCATGGCTAACTTGGCAGATAAATTGCACATTGCAGCACTTACTGCTGAAGATCAGGAAGACAAAATTGTAATTCTTCTGATCCACAGACGTCTTCAAGAAAGATCCAGACAAAGACGTTGGTGGATGAAACCATGGCTCGAGCTACGTCGTTTATTCAGCCAATATTACACGCTCTTTCAAGAGTTGGAAAGAGAATTTCATGGTGATTACGTCGGATACATCCGAATGAGTTCCAACATGTTTGCAGAGCTACTTCTTCGTGTTGGTCCTCGCATTACAAAATCTTATTTATTAATACCTTCCTCTTCGTAATCAAAAGACGTTTTTGGCGCGAACAATAAGAATATTATTTATAGACTCGACAGGGTTGGTTTTTACTTTTCGCAAGGCAGCCGTGAGACTGTCGTACGTTGTTCTTACGTTCTTCGTACGTTTCGCAGCCGACTCACGGCAAACCTTGACCGAAATGAGGGCGTCGCAAGACAGTCGCAATATGCCCGTACGGCTGTCGCACGATCTTAGCAAGACAAACGTACGAAAAAGATTCTATAACTGACGTGCGACTGTCTCAAGAATGACGTACGGCTGTCGTACGGCAGCCACACGACTGTCTTGCGGGATCCAAAAATCGCATAGAGATCGCAAGAAAAATAAACATGTTGAAAATTTGACTTGCGACGTCTACGACGATGCGATCACCTGAAAAAACGCACGACTGTCTTGCGGCGTTCGTACGAAGTTCTGCGATTTTTCAGAAATGTTGTCGTACGGCTGCCGCAAGCGTGATGTGAAATAGGCTTTAGACCATCGATTATGAGGCTTCTAATAAGCGATAGTAAGAGGTCAGTGGATATATTGACGTTAAGGTCAAGGCAAATAGGTCATCTAATCAGCAATCGAACATACATGTAAGATATCTGGTTTGAGTACATGGTTTGATTGGATATCGTATTCTATAGTTTTACATTCTTAATTATTACTTCAAAGATAACCGTATCATCTTCATAAACAGTTAAACTTTACTTGTTTATACCATGGTAAGAAGGTTATAGGAGGGGCAGTTTAACTAGTCAAGATGGAATCTAAGGTTCCTGATGTTTCATGTCCAGTCTGCAAGACCACGTAAGTTATTTTTTGTACGTTGTTTTTATTGGGTTTTATGCAGTGTCATCATAAATTATGGCCATTTTACTGCGACCAGTTTACCAAACCTAGCTTCCTTGGCCTTTGTTTATACCCTGTATTTACCCTTCCATCAGGACACAACTTCTCCATAAATATTTTTAATAGAGGAGAGTCTACTTAATTTTTAAAAAAGAGTTTAATCATCCCAAGTGAGACCCCAACCGGAAACATTTCTGTCTGTTCAACGTTAATAAACATTCGTACTTTTTCGCTTGTTTTCATTGAAATAACCTTCGATTTGTTTATTTTTGTGGCAAAAATACATTCCAAAATAAACAAACCTTGGTTAAATACAGAATTTACAATGCTAGGGCAACATTTAGGACATTAAGAAATAAATGTCTTAAATTATAAAAAAAAACAATGTACAATTAAAAGATTCATAGAACAAAACAAGCATAAAATAAAACAATGCGGGCAAGAAACAATGTATACAATATTCAACAAAATTCTAACTTGATTTTATGACTAAGAAATGAGTTCATGTATGTATGTATAAATCTGTTTTTTGGATAAAACAATTTCAGCTTCATCTTAAAAATGAAACAAAATAAAATTGTCTGATGACCAGTTACTGAATAAAAGTGAAAAAAGAGATCGAAGGTCAACTGAACAAATTCCATACGAGTAATCCACATTAAAGATAATCAACTCATGTTTTAAACGATGGTACTCAAATAAACTTCAATCAGAATAAGAAAATATTTGCGACACACGTTCAATATCAAATTTCATTTGTCAAGAGCTTGAAGGAGTACACTATATAATGCATAAATCGAATACATGAACAGTTCATTTGCAGTCGCTCAAAGAACCACGGGTATTTGCATAAAATGCCAATGAATGCGATTTTGAACAATCGCATCTTCCGATCGCAATTTTCGATCTATGAGTCATCGCAATTTAATTCATCATGTTTTTCATAATGGATTAATACGAGAGATTTACTCGTAAGCTTACTTTGGCATGGAATGTGGCTGGTTTCTCGATCGAGCGCGTTTCGAGCATTCACGAATGTACAGTATATGTAAATGTAAAAGTCCTGATAGAATACTATATGATACTTTCAGAAACGTAGAGCCAGCAGTACTTAGATCAGACGGAACATTTGAATCAACATGTGTTAACTGTGATCATACATTTAAGTTTAAATCTATTGCACCATACAAGTCTTCTGTGACATTTACAGTGAATGATAAAACAGTCACAGGTTTGTATACATTAATCTCTTCTATTTTATCTGAAACATAATCATCGGGTATAAGTTGTTGTGTACATATTTATCTTTAACGTTCCATTATCGAAAGTAACACTGTTTTTGGACTGCAAAGAAAACAGACATTTATCTATTTCAAACACCTAGAGGTGTGAACAATATTTTATATTTAATTCAAATGTTGCTTTAATATGTGTACGATATTTATTGCATTTCAAAGTGAAAGTAGGTCTAAACCGGAAGTAGAATTTCGTTGTCAATACTTGAAACAATAGTTTTGATCACATTATGTTTAAGATTAGGTCTTTTTATTGGAAAAAAACTGCTCCAAATTACTAAATTGAGCTTCATAACTATTTTGGATCAGGTACATTGAACTTTAGCGATTAAATGAATATACTGAGTACCCCACTTTTTAAAGAAATTGAAACTTTATCAAACTTAAATTTAGACAGCAGAATGGCTTCAATGCCTCTAAGATATTATAGAACATAATAAAAACATGTACACGGTGTAAAAAGATATTAATCATAAGTAACTTTGCACTTAAATCCATCAGGTGGAAATTACATATGACCAACAGTGTTTGATCTTCCTGCGAGAACTCTCTAAATACAAGGTATTAGAAAATATAAGTTGATGTGATGTTCTGACACTTATATCACTCGGTTTGATCTGCTTGTAGTATTACATTTTTATTTTATTTTAAATAATTCTTAATCAAGTCAACATCTTCAGTTTTATCTTGATATAATATAAATGTTGATCAATGATACGTCAGTAAGATGATAATTTAGAGATTAGACTATTTATGGTTAAATTCAAATTCAAACTTTTATTGCGCAAAAAGGTCTCCGGCCTATACACAAATATATAATCAAATGCATACATATGCATATATTAACAATACATGGCTTGACTAGAATGACAATAAGTGTACTAAGTCTTGTTAGCTAAACATTGACAAATATTGGTCTCGTTCTTTAAATGAATGGTATAAAAACATAGCAACATTTCTCACAATAAACATATTATCAGACGACATAAACTCATAGAATACTGCCAATGATTGGCATCTATGGTTTAAACTTGGCAGATATTTTGATCTAATGGTACTGTATAAAGGGCATGACATCAGAAAATGCGGCTCGTCTTCAATATATACCTCACAATATTGACATGTACGGTATGGTCTAGGAAGACCAAAATGTCTGCCATGTTCAAGGTTAAGGTCAGTGTTTGGTCCAAGGTTCAATATAAAACAGTTATTACAAGAACCAAGGTGGCATTTTCAGATTACGGGAGGGGAAATTCGTGGGGACAGATTTTACCATAGAAACAAAGCTTAGTAGAATCATCTTACTTTCAAAATGAAAAGGGATCAAAGCCCCTCCCCACTTTACCCCATCCTGCGGCCCAGACTAACATGTACATGTGTGTAATATATCATGCTTTTTAAAATTTCAGTTGGAAATGAATACAGTCCGTCAACAATGCTGGCAGATTATTTACGTCAGTCACGTGTTTCCGTGGGAACCAAAGTATTTTGTAAACAAGGAGGATGTGGTGTTTGTATTGTTGTTGCCAAGATGACGTTAAATCCTAATGGCCCACCAGTTACTGCAAATATTAATTCAGTAAGTATAGATTGTACAAACTGACCAGACACATATTCAAACATTGCTTTGCTTCCGTTATTACACTATAACTAATTGTTTATATTATATTCAAATTGTATTTCCATTACATTTTATTTATATTATTTTAAATTTAAATTACATTTGTATTGTATCGTGTTGTGTTGTGATGTGATGTGATGTGTTGTGTTGTGTTGCGTTGTGTTGCGTTGCGTTGCGTTGCGTTGTGATGCGTTGCGTTGCGTTGCGTTGCGTTGTGTTGTGTTGTGTTGTGTTGTGATGTTTGCGTTGTGATGTGTTGCGTCGTTTTGTGTTGTGTTGTGTTGTGTTGTGTTGCGTTGCATTGCGTTGCGATGCGATGCGTTGCGTTGCGTTGCGTTGCGTTGTGTTGTGTTGTATTGTGTTGTGTTGCGTTGCGTTGTGTTGTGTTGTATTGCGTTGCTTTGTAGTGCGGTGCGTTGTGTTGCGTTGCGTTGCACTGCGCTGCACTGCGCTGCACTGTACTGTATTGTATTGTATTGTATTGTATTGTATTGTATTGTATTGTATTGTATTGTATTGTATTGTATTGTATTGTATTGTATTGTATTGTATTGTATTGTATTGTATTGTATTGTATTGTATTGTATTGTATTGTATTGTATTGTATTGTATTGTATTGTATTGTATTGTATTGTATTGTATTGTATTGTATTGTATTGTATTGTATTGTATTGTATTGTATTGTATTGTATTGTATTGTATTGTATTGTATTGTATTGTATTGTATTGTATTGTATTGTATTGTATTGTATTGTATTGTATTGTATTGTATTGTATTGTATTGTATTGTATTGTATTGTATTGTATTGTATTGTATTGTATTGTATTGTATTGTATTGTATTGTATTGTATTGTATTGTATTGTATTGTATTGTATTGTATTGTATTGTATTGTATTGTATTGTATTGTATTGTATTGTATTGTATTGTATTTATATCATGTATTATATCAAAACCTTATTTTAAAGACAATTTTTCCATGCTGTATAATTCTGATGACAACAAGGCTCCAGGCCTATCTGATTGAAATCATATTTATTTTTCCCAAAGAATTAAACTTACTAAGTCAGCAGAAACTGTTAATAGAACAACACAATTTCATTATTTCCTCCTTCATATATAAATGATATTAAAATATATAAAACTAAACCTTAAATTGTGATTTATTAACAATACTAATGATGTCATTAATGTTCAATGTTTAAATGGACATTTAGTAGTTTATATTACAAATGTCAACCCAATGTTCGTTTAATTACTAGTTATTTGTATATTTTCATCTATGTATAGTGTTTATGTCCATTGTTCATGTGTGATGGTTGGGAAATAACAACAGTTGAAGGACTTGGTTCAACAAAAACAACAATGAATAAAGTACAATCAACATTAGCTGATTTTGGTGGAACACAATGTGGATATTGTAGTTCTGGTCATGTTATGAATATGTATGGGTAAGTAGATATTGTAGTTCTGGTCATGTTATGAATATGTATGGGTAAGTAGATATTGTAGTTCTGGTCATGTTATGAATATGTATGGGTAAGTAGATATTGTAGTTCTGGTCATGTTATAAATATGTATGGGTAAGTAGATATTGTAGTTCTGGTCATGTTATGAATATGTATGGGTAAGTAGATATTGTAGTTCTGGTCATGTTATGAATATGTATGGGTAAGTGGATATTGTAGTTCTGGTCATGTTATGAATATGTATGGGTTAGTGGATATTGTAGTTCTGGTCATGTTATGAATATGTATGGGTAAGTGGATATTGTAGTTCTGGTCATGTTATGAATATGTATGGGTAAGTAGATATTGTAGTTCTGGTCATGTTATGAATATGTATGGGTAAGTAGATATTGTAGTTCTGGTCATGTTATGAATATGTATGGGTTAGTGGATATTGTAGTTCTGGTCATGTTATGAATATGTATGGATAAGTAGATATTGTAGTTCTGGTCATGTTATAAATATGTATGGGTAAGTGGATATTGTAGTTCTGGTCATGTTATGAATATGTATGGATAAGTAGATATTGTAGTTCTGGTCATGTTATAAATATGTATGGGTAAGTGGATATTGTAGTTCTGGTCATGTTATAAATATGTATGGGTAAGTGGATATTGTAGTTCTGGTCATGTTATGAATATGTATTGATACATTGATATTGTAGTTGGAACAGTAATAGAACAACTTGAGCTAAGAGTTAAATTTGATGACTTCATGTAATGTTGTCTAGCGTATTAATAAGTGATCATTTTCACACTGATAAAATCTTTATCCCATTCCGTTGTTACTTTAACTTACAACTTAGTTATGGTGTTTTAGCAGAAGGAACGTGGTACTAATCTTATAAATTGAAAACGTACCATCAAATCAGATACATTTGTTAACACTACGGTTCTGTACTCGATTATTTTTTATTTTCTCATCAAACCTGCCTAAATACATAGATATATTGCTACATATATTATATACAGGTTGATGCAGAAATATCCAAATATGACAAAGAAAGATGCTGAAGATTATTTTGAGGGAAATATTTGTAGATGTACTGGTATGAATATTACTATTTACATTGTGTTATCGCTGATGTATCAATCTGACACATACTGTTTTAGACGAATGATGTATGATAGCTTAAATCTGTTTCTTTTACATCTTTTTTATTTACAAAATATATTATATTTTACGATTTTATTAAACACGCCAAAACGGCGGTCATTTTAAACGCAATCGATTATAAGCCTAAAATAGAATTTATGATTTGTAAGAACAATTTGCAATTGAACGTTCTATCACAGCATTTTGTTTTATCACCCAATTAAATATGAAAACAATACCTTCTGCAAAGTTAACAGTTGCGGAGCAGATTAGTCTTATTAGATTTATTCTGCTTGTGAAACCAAATTTCAATAAAGCAGTCATAATTAAAGTTTATAGCTAGAATAAGCAACCGCTCTAAAATCATTGAATATGTTCTATTCACAGGATATCGACCAATTTTAGCAGCAATGAAATCATTGGTACCTGACAGTAATCCTGACATTGAGGTTCAAACATTTTTTATTTATATTGTTATTTTATCAGGAACTCATTCTCACAGTGTTGTCGAAGTAGGCCGATTTGTTAGATCAGAATTTTGGCAATTGATAGCCGGATACGTTTTAGGATTAAGACATCGTACTCCAAACCCTTTTGTTAGACGTCTTCCAATGTATTCTCGGTTTGCTACACAGTCTGAAAAGTTAATACCTCTAATGCAAGTTTCTAAAAATACGAAAACATTTAGAACATATTTAAAAGTTAATTATTGTTTGTTTTGTAACAAAATAAATATAATCTTTAATGATTTGTTGATAACTATTTACTACTAATAAATTCTTACAGGCTAATGGCTAGAAAACCTTGAGACTGCACTTAATGCTAAAAACTCAGTTTTATTCTCAAGTGTTTTCTTTGAAATTATAGGTTGCATTTTAAAACATATATTTACAATAAGTGCCCCAAAATGCAATTTAATACTATCAATAAAAAAACGTGGTTTAGTGCTATTGAAAAAATATAACATGAAAAGATAACCGAGGTTTGAGCATTGAGTCTGTTCGTATGTTTTATAACATGTCGTGTTCCATTGATGTGAAGTCGGTAGTTACAGCAGAAACAGCAGCAAAATCAATCTTACAAAGATCTAAATCAAAATGTTATCGCCTTATTTGGAAATTCGATCACATAATCATTATCTCGGGATATATTTGTCTGGTTGTCCGTCGTACTTTGATGGGTAAAAGTACGTCAGGCAAAGACTTGATTTTTGATAAATAATTTGCTAAATTTTAGTGCACACAGAAAACTCGACCTTTATATCTCTGACAATCGTCAGAAATAGTTAATGCAAAGTCAAGAGAAAATGAAAGAATATTTCGTAACCTAATGGGCGCCGCCATTATTGCGCTTTGTCTGACCCATTAACGATAGTGGTAAGGAAAGGTAATCCGGACTAGAAATATTTAACATCACATTGCATGTATTTAACCTTACTGCTATATCATGTGTTACTGCTGTCACTGCTAACTCTCAGACTTTTCTGTCATTGTCATCATTGTATCCATAGGATCTATCACAACTTTTATGTAAAACAACTGATAAAACTTGTACATCATTGTATCCATAGGATCTATCAAAACGTTTATGTAAAACAACTGATAAAACTTGTACATCATTGTATCCATAGGATCTATCAAAACGTTTATGTAAAACAACTGGTAAAACTTGTACATCATTGTATCCATAGGATCTATCAAAACGTTTATGTAAAACAACTGGTAAAACTTGTACATCATTGTATCCATAGGATCTATCAAAACGTTTATGTAAAACAACTGGTAAAACTTGTACATCATTGTATCCATAGGATCTATCAAAACGTTTATGTAAAACAACTGGTAAAACTTGTACATCATTGTATCCATAGGATCTATCAAAACGTTTATGTAAAACAACTGGTAAAACTTGTACATCATTGTATCCATAGGATCTATCAAAACGTTTATGTAAAACAACTGGTAAAACTTGTACATCATCTGGTAGAAATTGTGGAGGTCAATGTTCAAGGTCAAATGATACAAGGTCTATCAAAATGGTATTTGGTGATACACAATGGAACAAGCCTACTAGTATGACTGAGTTGTATGCAATGTTGGCTCAAACAAGAGGACAAAAAGTTCGAATCCTTGGATCCAATACTGGAACGGGTAAGTTTTGACTAGATTAGATAAAAACCTATATTTATTGTTTCAAAATATATTTGATTAAGTATGCTGATGGGTGCAATACAGTACATTAAATTCATTATCATATTAAATCATAAGTTGAAACATTGTAAAGTTCATTCACCATACCGATCACAAACCGACTGATTTACTCAGAGACGTGTCTGACAGACAATATACATGCTGATTGTTCACAATTGAATATCAATACGTTGGGTTGTTTTATTTGTCGATACTTTCAAATTTGTGTTTTATTACTGAATACCTGTTTTGGCTAAATTTAAAAAAACTAAAATGTCGAGATGTAGTTTAAAGCCCTATAAAACCAACTGTTCCAAAGTCATCTCATAATTTAATAGATTTCATAACCACGCGTATACTTTCTGTTGTACAGAGAATGTTAACTATTGGGACCATCTAAAACGTCTTGATAGTTGAATAGTCTTAATATTGCGACATATTTCTTCGCAAAATTTAAAAATTGTCAAAAATTGTGTGATCAGGAAAGTTGGTCTTTTATAGCAAAACCTTACGGTATAAAGATCTTCTCGCTTTTGTAATACAATGTGTATGTATCATTTTCAGGTTATTTTAGCCAAGAAAACATCAGTAACTTTGATGTAGCTATAGATATATCATCTATACCTGAACTATATGTCAGCACTAAAGATGTAAGATATTTGTATTGATATATAATATAATGATCTTTTGATGTAACCACTATTACTCTGTCTTCATAACTTATCTTCATACTTTTCTAAGTATTCTAAGAGTTGATTTTTGTTGCTATAATACTATAAACGATAATGATAATTATAATTGATAACTGTTTTTATTTGTTTCTTATGTATTTATGTTCAATATTGTTATAATTGATTGTACCATTTGAAAAGGAGATAACCATGCTTTATAAGAATTGCTACATTGTGTAAACATTTATTTAAAAATGTTAATTCTTCAAAATATGTAAAATAAAAAGAATCATACATTTTCTATAGTGTAAAGGTAATTATTGAGGGCATCGTATGTGTCTTCACCATAACAACTATTATATCTAGAGCTGTCATTGATTGGGCTTGAAGCGTATCGTCGATATCGATATATCGAGAAATAGATATCGATGATACACCGATATATATCGATACCTTCACTGCAGTACTTTTCAGACCATTTATGTTGGCATAAGCTCATCATAGATGTATATTTGTCATGAATGTTATACCTTCTGTGGGCTAGAACTATTTCTTCAATGGGGGGTCGTTAATGTTATAGACCTGTCAGTTCATATTATGACAGCACACCTGTTTCCGCTTACGATGGAAGGTTCGTCTCACAAAAAATTGACCCTACATATATAGGCTTTATTATCGATATTTCAAAATGCATATCGACTATTGATCGGAAAATAAATATCGACATTACAGCGATATCGTTGGAATCGATGACAGCTCTAGTCAGTACCTCAAGGGAACAAATCATTGTAGGACACTAAGATAAATAATGTACATTATAAAAGCAACCCATTAGATAACAAAACTTAGAATGTGCTACATGTAACAACAAGTAAAACATTGCTGCGAAATGCAGCAAAGTGATTGTCACGGCAAACAAAAAAAGAATTATAAAGTATAATCTAAAGGTTACTCAAAAAGCATTATATTGTATTGTCATGTTAAGGTTTTTCAGTAATAAAAAGGTAACTTGTTATAAAACGTTTTCCTGTTCATATGTATTATTTTCGTTCCAAGAGCCTAGTAAGATTCTCGATACTAGTTAGATCGAGAATCTTGATAACCTTGGGGTACGAGAATGGTCTGGATCTAGACACCATCTTTATGCCGACAGGATGTTTGATTTCAGTTGGATTTATTTCCAGTATTCCAGCTTAAAAAGATCGGCAAAAGGGAAAACGTATTCTTCCAGAACAGAAGCTATTTACATGACTTATCGCTTCAGTTCAGTCAAGTGCTCCTTACAATACGGATCTCTCCTTACCAATCCGTGTGACTATTGGTTCCCAAAAGTGATCTGTATAATAAGGGACGATCGTTGGTCTCAGGGCAAAATGAAAATCAAAGTACATAAAAGAGGCCTTTTAACCGCAACAGCTACTTCCCAAGAACAAAACATGACGTAACCGGTTTAAGACGTAAAGGTGCGTCATAATTATCATTAGAAAGTTCGTCCACAGATTAGCCCATACCGAACTGTCCAGAAGCAGTAGGATGTAGATTTGCTATACAAAATATTTTATCTTTACATCTGCTCGATCTATAACCTGGTCCGTCACTCTTACGCTCTTAAAATTAACTGGTCCCCTACACTTAATCATAGTTTGAAAAGATCGTCAATTTAACTCAATTAACGTAAGAATTAAAAGTCAATGTTACACGATTAGGCTTCTTTATTTATACAGTCCGCTAAAAGGACAAAAAGGTATATCATTAAAATATTACATTTGAATCCTATCAAATTTGTTTTCAAGTGATTAAGTCTCTAATAGTTGAAATATATAATATTTACAACAATATGTAATGAAGCAATCGACGATTCTTTTTATTGTTGAAATCTGCAAACTTATTTCTTAAAAGAATAATCTCGATATTAGTATTTATATATTTACATTTGAATAAATATTAATTGTAATTTCCCAAAACTCTATCAATCTTATCTTTTCAAATAAAATATTGGCAAATCTCAATTATATCTCGACTATACACACATTATGATACGCATATTTGTTATAATGTATCCGTATACTAAACTGGTCCGCTGGTCCGGTTGGTCCGCAAATTATACCTACCCCTTTTCACGTGAGTCGAAAGGATTTGCGGAAATGTGTTGATGTAAAACGCTGATTTTTCGTTTGTTGCACTGTTGATATAAATATTGTTTATATGGTTTCCACCAAAAATGCTTTTTCTATGTAACTTTTAACGGAAATGTACTATAAATGCATTAAAAAAAACAATAAATTTGTCGGCAGTAGAAATCGAAAGGATTTATCTCACGTGACTTTTGCCCATTGCTATCAAAATATACCCATCACAATATCACGGCGTTGAGACGCCGTGAAATGACTTTCAAATCTATATTTGAGGTTATTGGTTAACTTCGAAAGAGAACTTCACAACTACACCCCTAATTTACGCTGTTAAAGTTGGAAATGGACTTTGAAAATGCTACTGTGAACGTCTTGTATATACGAGGATATATATTTTTTTACTCAAAAAAGTTGTAGTAAGTCGCTCGAAGCCACGAGGTACAAACAACGAATCGCGTTTTACAAAATTTAAAGGTACTCATTCACTGATTTCAACTTGAACATCAACTTTTTCTGAAACTTTCAAAATAGTTTGGAAACATTCTTTGAAGCAGGATATTAGTGACATGATAATGAAAATTTTAGTGCAAGTTGACATACAACTACAAATGATGGCGTTTCAAGTAGTAAAAATCTACCTCGTATGTCACGGTATGTAGACAATTTGAGTGCATTTTATGGCTTTTATTGCATATTTCTTGCAGTCCATAAGTCTGTTTGTCCTAAAATATTAATAATTAATATTTTTTACACAATTACAGACACTGAATGGTAGTTTGAAAAAATAGAAAAATCTTAACCAAATATGTGAACTAGTACCTTTAATCCAATGTTCTCATTAGTCTATACACATATATTCCTTTGTTACATATATGACACATGTTTGTTTGTATTGCATTTAATAAAAAAACCTTAAATTTGAATTTCGAAATTTTGAAATGAAGTTAATTAAAATACCATTATATACATATTTCAGGTTCAAACAGGAACATTTACATTGGGTGCTTGTTGTACATTAGCTGACTTAATGGATTTATTTAAAACTGAAGCAGCCAAACCAACAGATAATGGAAATTTTGATCAACTTGTTAAATATTTATATAGAGTAGCTTCATCACCAATTAGAAATGTAAATACATCTTTGTACAGTACTCTATAGGTTATTATTACCATTTTTGTCTAAACATATGGAACCCGGGCCCGTGGTAGCACACCGGATTCACGAAAGGGGTATGCGTTCGAATACCTATCCGGGCGGTTTTCAGTGAAAGTTTGACATTATTGTTTATTTTCTCCATTAATAAGGTACATTTGTATATAGAGAAGATGCCGGCCTTGCAGAAGGTAGGAGAGTACTGGTTATAGATAATGGTCCAGGAAAGCATAACTAGCTGCTATTGTCGCTGCCAATGAAGATAATTGTGTTGTCACGACGTGAACCCTAAAATAAATCTATTAAGTATGTCTGAACTTTGTAGAATCTGTCACCAACTTTTTACTTCGTTATTTTTTCAATACCGGTTTTAGAACACCAAAACTTTTACATCAGTGAAGTACAATGAATATAACTGAATGCATAGCTAATACGTGCAAGAGCAGTAGTCCAATTGTAGGTTCAAACTTCACCAGGGTCACTACTTGAGCAAGAACCAGGTGTAAATGGGTGGATAAATTATGTTGTGCAAATAAATTGTCAGTGCATTAAAATAATCCTTAGAAAGATTTATAGATAGATACCCGTAGATCATTGACCAGGGAGTAACACAAAGTTGAAGAGCTACATTCATCTATGTTTATAAATACAATATGGTTTCATTAAGTATACAATTTTCAGAGAGGAACTTGGGCTGGTAATTTAATGATGAAGAATAAATATCCATCATTTCCTTCTGATATATTTAATATAATGACAGTACTTGGAGCATCACTTACCACAGGTTAGTAGTAGTAGTTATACGGTTCAAGTTTAAATTTAACGTTACGATTACTTCTTGAGTGCAGGGTTTCGAACTCTCGATTTTTCTTCGTAGAATAAGAATGTGTCTGTACCTTGTGAAATGATACAAAAATACGATGTAAAGATATGTTCAAGATAACTGCAAAAACTTCAATTGTTCGTCGTAATAACTTTAACTTTTGGTGTTAATTGATATCTAAATAATGAAATAAAATTTGGTTCTGTCGAGACCGGTCATTTACGATTATTTCCGAAAACAGTCGAACTTTGGTATGTTTTATTTGATAAAAATCTTAAGATATACTTACGACAAGAACTTTCCATATTGTTTACAGAAAATCAGCCCTGAATTTTATATCTTATCCCTTATGTTTATAATTCACCGAATGACAAGACAAATAAATTTCAGTAATAGCCTTCATTAAAATATTACGTTGCTTTCACACCATTCATTTACATGAGAAATTATATCCTTACCAGGACAAACAGCTCCAGATGTTGTGTCATGTGATGCTTTCTTTAAAACTGATATGACTGGTAAATGTTTGTCCAAGGCTACATTTAAAGGATTTGGTGCCAACGATATTGTAGCATGCTTCAAAGTTATGCCAAGATCACAGGTACTATAATACATGATGATTTACTATGTGTCATTTCTATGTATTATTATTTATAATTTTACAATGTTAACGTCCTATAATAGGAAGCTGTTGTTTATATTGGACCATCTGATATAATGTATCAGTAAGTAGATATCACACGATCTAACGTCCATTTGATTTTATGTCTTTATATTTATCCCATTTTTCAATAAACCACGTAATATATGATATAACATTATGTTCTCAATATTGATTGTTTATTCTATTTACTTTACTATAGAACAGTTTAGCTTTAGTAAATGGTGCATTTCGATGTTGTGTAGACAAGGTACATGGTTGTATGGTAACAGATAAACCAATTATCTCTATAGGTGGTATCAGTGATACATTTGTAAGTATAGTTTATAGTTCACTTTAAACATATACATTATTATTATGCTTCAATGTATGCAAATGATATTAAAAATATGGATTCGTTTGCTCCGAAATTTGTTTCCCAATCTATACCAAAACGGCTGAATTTGACATGAGTCTAATTACTGCAGCAATCATAACTCGTAAGCACGGGGTTTTTGTGCATATTCTTGGGAACATATGCAAATTATAAGTTCAAACTTCAAAAAAAGCGAAAAACGTACCTAAGTCGAGCAATCCATTTTCTATACATGGTAAAAGATGTTCAGATGAAGTCTCATGAGTTCTCCACAATAGTCATGGTATAAATATCATACTATATAAGTCTAGACTGTTGTTTGAATATGATAGGACAAACAAAACCTTTATTATAAATGTTTTCTGTTTTTGTTTCAGTTCTTTATAAAATCATAATTTACTTTATCCATGACTGGCACCCGTATAGCGTTCTCTTTTGATGCATGTATTTACTATGGTGGCTGATTTAAGCCATGTCGTATTTTCCTTTCTTCGCCGCGAAAATTAGAAAAAAAAGAAAAAAAAGAAGATACGGCAAACTCACAGATTGTCGTATCTTCGTATTGTCGTTTTTTCTATTCTTTTCGGCGAAGAAACGAAAATACGACAGAAAAAATACGACAAAACGACTGGTAAAATGTTTCGTGTTTTCGCATTACAACTGTTGTACCAATCTGATTAAAACCCGATCTACAATTTTACCGCTCACATACTCGCTAATGTAGATCTGGCCTTTTCCAAACGAAGGTCACGTTCAGGTGACCTTTTCTCATCATAATATTTATGACGAAATTGTTATGATACGTAACTTGTTTACATCGTCTACGTCACGAAATTTGAAATGAGCCGCCCAATCGCAGCCTGTGAATATTACCGCGGTTAAATTAGCAAGCAAAACTTGGTCTAAAAATAGAAATTACGAAATCAAAATGTGATTAATAGTGTTTTCGTCCAGACGAAAGCTACGCATTGATTGGTCGACACAAAGTTCATCTCGACGTGACCTCAAAGGGAAAAAGTACAGATCCAGTACGACCGAGGTCTACTGGATATGTGTTTACGCAGATTGCTGTTGTACCATCGTTTTATCGTTTCTTCGCCACGAAGATTAGAGAAAACGAAGGCATGACAAATTCACCATGTGTCGTATCTTCGCATTTTCGTTTTTTCTAATCTTAGCAGCGAAGAAACGAACACACGACAAAATAATTGCAGCAATACGACACGACGCATTTTATCTGTCGTATTATTGCATTTATTTTGTCATGTGTTCGTTTCTTTGCCGCAAAGATTAGAATAAAAGAAAATGCGAAGATACGACAAACTGTGAATTTGTCGTATCTTCGTTTTTTTGTATTTTCTAATCTTCTCGACAAAGAAACGAAAATACGACATGGTGTAAATCAGCCAACACAATTTACTACTTTTAGTATGAAGATTGTTCCAATTTTCACTCAAACTTATAGTTCTAAAATTGATTTAAAGTTCCCAGTACGAAAATAATTTGTATAGGGTACTTAAACTGCTTTAAAAATAATATGAAGATGTACTTAAAATTGTACATTTCGTAATTAATTTAAAGTTTTTCTTATGTTTACCTTTATTATTACAGCATCGGGCCACAGCGACAGAAAACTATTTGTATGGAAAACAATTATCTTCCCCATATACTCTATCAGGTTAATATATATATTATCTTCTCTAAACAATTGTTACATTCATGATTCAGGTGATTTGATGAACAATTCTTGGGCATCATTAAAAGTAAAGTCCGTGATATACTATTATAACACTAAAATATCCTACATTGTACATAATGATTATCTACGACCATAATCAACGGACCTTAAGGGCCCACATAAAAACACGAATGTATATCAAAATGGTCTTTTGTCGTATCTTCGTCCCGCAGGCGCCATGTAGTGACACAACCAAACGACAATTTAATCATTTGTCGTGCTTTTGTCTGAGGAAGTGTAAGGCAAAACATATTTATGTGACAAAACTTTTTACGAAGTCATGTATTGTCTTACTTTTGTCGTATCTTTGTATTTTCGTCTCGCACACTGCGGGACAAAATTACGACAGGAAGTCATTTGTCGCATCTTTGTATTTTCTTGAAGCCCCTCGCCTCGCAACAGAAAGTATTTTGTTTCAGCCACCATACTAAAGTGGTTGATCTAAGTTATAAGAACTGGTTTTACGTTAAGAATGTAATAATAATAACAACAATGAATGACGTATTTGAGCAGGATTTTGACCAGTAACAGAATTACATAAGTTTATCGTTCTACAATTGAATAACCCCCATGACGACAACATTACCTTGTCAGTGTCAGTATCACATTCCATTATGTAAAACTCACAATACTTGAGCTATTGTTTCCATTATTATTTAACAAGAGAGTACTGTCATACTGATATATTTGTGTACTGTTTATATAATTTATAACAATTTACCACAAACAGGTGCACTAACAATATTGGCACAAGAACTAACACCTACCAGTAGTATAGGATTACCAAGTCCAGCTTACAGGAAGAATGTGGCATGTGCTTTATTGTATAAGGTAGGCTACTGGTATAGTATTGTACTTAGATCTGTGGATATTCTAATAAGTTGCAGGGGCGTATCCAGGATTTATTTCTGGGATGGGTCCGAATTTTTTCTAGGGGGAGTCCATACTTTCAAACCACAATAACATTATACACTTTTTGTAGAATAATGCAACGTATTAATAATAAAAACTACAAAACCATTAAAACTGTGTTAAGCACAAAGGCATAGCGAGTCCGAGAAAAATTGCTTGAGGTTACTTTAAAATGACTAAAATATTGCTTGATGCTATTTAAAAACGACTTACAGTAAAAAAAAATCACTTATGGACGGGTACATCTGGGGAATTCCGGGGGGGGGGGGGGGGTTCCGGACCCCTCTGACCTTATTTGATGAACCATTTACTGGTGATAATACAGGGATAATGTATGAATAGTATAATATTGTTGTCAGTAGTCATAGTACAGTTAGTAGGCCAGCATTATCATGAAATTAAGACTATAAAATACAATTACAAATGATACAAGCTATAAGTACAATGATGAAAGTGCCAGCACAATGTGGATTATTCCAATAAATGTTAATGGCATGAGTTAGAAATGTCTTTAATATTATATTTTGTATTTCAGTACTTCTTACATGTTTTGGGTAACACGGCAGGTTTTAGATATAGAAGTGGTTTTGAAGTTTTACATGATACACGTCCCTTGTCGTCTGGTGTACAAACATATGATACTAACAAACAGGAATGGCCATTGAATGAACCTCTTAAGAAAATAGAAGCAAATATACAGGTTCGTATAATGACAGAGCCCCTTAAGGGACATATTTTGCAATATATACTTTTTAATTTCGTAGATACACATGTACTTCGTTACATTTTTTCCGATTTGATTTCAAAAATCGATAAATTTAATTAAATCTGAAATAATATTACGTTTAAATGAACTAATTGTTACAAAAAAAGAGAATTTCAACATGTCATTTTAGGGGCTCCGTACATACTCGCTAGGGATTTACTCTTGTTATCTTAAAGTTTGAGTGATAAGTTTCATTATGCCATGGTCGTTTGTACGCTTACATTTGTAGATTTTGTACTTGTGTATTTTAATTTGACTCAAGCAATACAACTTAGATCAATCCATTTTAGAAATCATTATTATATCGCTACCTGGGTCTTCACTTCAGAACCTGCAGTCTCATATTATAAATTGTATTCGACATGGGCGATAAGGCGACTGTTAATATTGTAATTCTGTTTAATATTGTTAAGTATGGACAAAAAGAATGAATACTACATTTAGATTTATTTATATCATATATTCTGATGTAACAATGTGTCGAGAACGTAAGTTCAACAGTTTACATTGATACACGTGGTAAACTAGAACTTTCTGTGCTATTTGATGTCATTAAATAACGACTTCGAGGAACTAATGTTGAATTTGTTGTCTGTCCATCAATAGTAGATACATTTCTTACTAAAACTATTCCAGCAGCGTCCACGTCCAAGTTTCTAACCTGACAACTAGTTTGCATTTTCTCGTCTATTTTCGCATCTCCAAAACCACGTGACTTGATGTCAGCCAATGAGATGTCGTTGATATATTTATTATTTTTGAAATCGTCATACCATGCTTGCTGTATTATTCGTACTTTCTCCATTTCTTCCTTCACTTTTTCTATTTCCCAAGCTATTCGACTTTGAGCTTCCTTTAATGATAGTTATCGATAAATATCTTAAATTCTCGCGAGAGTTCATTATAATGGACGATTTCATTCTACACTTAAGCGTTTTGATGAAGAATTCCTTGTATTAAAATAAACATAACAAAAGTTGCAGCGGAGAGATGGAAACTAATGTTAATAGATGTTACATATACCAATCAAATCATAGTTTGGTAGGAGATTTTTATCCACGGTACCTGTAGCCTGTTCAATTACCCTAAACGTAACAAAACGTTCCGTAACGATACACCCGGAACTCCTCGATCATTCGCTGCGAATAATCTCGGACATTTTTAGACGCTATTTTGAAACTACCGGTGTTGAAGTAAACAAATATACGATCATTTTGGCAATGAGTGATGTTTCGTTTTTAGTCCATAAATTTTGAAACATCATTCATTGCCTTAACGATTGTATATTTGTTTATTATATTAGATTATTCGCAGCGAATGGCCGAGGAGTTCCGAATGTTTCGTTACGGAACGTTTAGGGTAATTGAACAGGCTACTGGATGAATTAAATCTCTACTTTATATTATAGTCTTTGTCCAATACTAAACATTAATGACTGTAGTGTCGTTTTGTGGCTAATCTATTTGATGCAGTGGATTTGCCAAGCAATATTAATAGGTTCAGAGATAGTTGAATAAATCCGGGGAGGTGTTGAACGGATTTGGAATGACTCCGTATCACACAATAATTTATATAATCACTGATAGATAAGGGAGATAATTAAAGCAAAATATAACAAGAGTTACCTGTACATGTACTTGTTGTTGTTGTACTTTCTTATAATCTATAACATTGTTTCCTATACCAATTGTTACTGTATGTCTGTTGAATGGAATATTAGTCATCGGCTGAAATCATTTCAATTATTCCAGCGTTCATTTATTACATAATCAATTTAGAATTGTGTATACACTAGACTACCAAACAAACAAAATATTGAAGTGACTAATATCTTCATTTGACCACGGAAAGCTTGGAACCTCAGTCTATGAAATTAAGATATGAAAGTGGTTGTCCGAACAAATCATTTTAAGACCTTGCACTATACATGTACCTCATTTGAAGAATTTTGTAGGCCTAAAAGAAATTATTGGTTGCCCGAACTAAAAAGTGGTTGTCCCGGGCAACCGGACACCCCCTTATTTCGTGCCCTGGAACATATAAAAGTTCGTAGTTTAACTACTTAAGTTTTAAAAAAATCCGAATTGTTTATTGACTTCTGAACAGTAGCCTGTTCAGTTACACAAAACGTTACAGAACGTTCCGTAACGATACATTCGGAACTCCTCGGCCGTTCATTGCGATTAATCTCGGACATATTTAGACGCTATTTTGAAACTACCGGTGTTGAAGTAAACAAATATATGATCGTTTAGGCAATTAGTGATGTTTCGTTTTTAGTCCGTAAATTTTGATACATCACTCATTGCCTTAACGATCGCATATTTGTGTATTAGATGAGATTATTTGCAGTGAATGGCCGAGGAGTTCCGAATGTATCGTTACGGAACGTTCTGTAACGTTTTGTGTAATTGAACAGGCTACAGGTCTTACATTAATCAACGGTCTATAGATACGTTTATAGTGTAAAGCTAACCTATACATTCGATGACACACGTACCTAAAAGTTGAACATGTTGGATTCATAATTTGAACCAAATGAACACATTTATTTATATGTCGACAAATTGGCTATCAATATTAGTTGATGGTGACTTACCACGTTGTTCATGGCAACATTACTTGGTTCTAGTTTATAATCACGTTGATACTCTTGTCTTAACATCTCGGCTATCATGTAAGCACCTCGACTGGATTCTGTGATACAATAATACAATAACACAAGAATCATTGTTAATTTTTAAACATATAAAACTATCATAAGTAAAGAGGCTCACAGGAAAGATTGATCTTTGGGTAACTGTGTTGTCTGTATTAATAAAGTTTTCATTATGACTGTCGTTAGACTCGTTTATACCCGCCCCACTAGCTCAGTTGGTAGCACGCAAGTCTACTGATCGAGTGGTCGTGGGTTCCATTTCCGGGCGGGACATACTTTCGTGGAGCTTGGTCATGAAATGATTTCTACGGCCATTCTCCCTCCTACCTATGATTTTTAATTATGTAGGGCAGTTGTCAGTCACTGACGAAAGTATGCGCTTAGTAGTTGGTTAACAGCTAAATCCAGAGATTTAGCCTTTCCAAAAGCAGTGAGTAGGTTGACTGACCGCCGTTATATAACCTTTACAAAGTGTTGCTACGGCGTTAAACCCAACAAACAAACAAAGCGTTCCACAAGAGCTGATCGTTCTTGTACCCAGAGGCTATCAAGATTCTAGATACTAGCTTGAGAATCTTAATTACCTCGAGGGAAGAAAATGAGTACAAGGAGGACAATCAATAAGACCGTATGACATGTGATCGTCCCTGTGGTGTGACAAACATGCAACCAGAGACTTTAATAAGTAATGCAATTGTCGATAGTTTGAACTAAACCTGAATATCTCTGTTACTATGTTTGCTGTTCTTAGTTAATGATACCCATTCAAAATTTTGAACAGTTATAGTAGTACGGAGGAAATTGGTCAGTTTTAAATCAAGTTTAAGAGTAATTCAATTGTGTATTTGTGTCTGTCATTGAAATATATAGCCAAGAACAAGTCGAATGTTTCTTTCTACTGAATTGATCGCTTTCTTTCGATTATAATTTGTTCAAATGATTTAGTTAGGTTTAAAATCTGTTTTTCTATTGCTAAATAAAAGATGTAATTGTCTACATTATCATGTTCAATCTTTGATAAAATATGGTATTCATTGTTGCAAGACCATTTATTCCATTTTGTCATTTATACACAGCAGTTTCTGGCATGGCACTGATCCACCTAAGTCAAGCTCCTGCTGTAAGGTTTAAACGTATTGTTATGATTAGTTGCTACAAATTAATTATTATCTTACTAAATACTATACCGGTAAGGCTCACTCTTATATGTTAAAATTAAAATATTTTACCTTGTAAAGTTGCATTTTCTGGATTAAAGTCTTTATAATCAACATTTCTGATATAGTCACCATCTGTCATCGGCCAATCATTGCTGAAAGTTAAAATACAGTAAAATCATATAGCTCTAAATTGCATGTTGTGAATCTGTCCCTTGTCTCATATTTTTTAGAAAACTTTTGCATCGAAATTTCCTACATGTTCTCTATAGATCAGAAATAATAAAAGCAATCCTAGGTCACAACAAGTTGATCATGTGTTCTATGGATTCGCAGGCACCTTAATTTTGACGTTTTTTCCAAAAATAATATTTTTATTACCTCGCTCGTTCATAAAAATTTGGTCAAACCGCTATATAAAGCAACTGAATAAAGATTTTTTTTCTTCGCTCGCTCGCTCCATTTTTTTCTACAGAAAAAATCCGTAGAACACATGACCAACTTGTTGTGGCCATACTATTGAATAAACGAATTTGTGTGGTGGTAGATCTAGGAATATTCCAAAAAATCAAAATTGCTTCCATTAACAAATATGCATCGGTACAGGTCTGTAAAATGCAGTTGTCATACTACAAATACAAGTAGCGAAAAACTTCTTTATTTGTATATAGATCTAGTTTGACTAGTTTGCACCGACCCATCGGGTTAAAAATAGTTTTGATAACTAGATTTATATATATAGGCCCTATCGGCTCGTACTTCTCTTGAAATCGAAAAATCTATCATATTCTGATTAAGTGGATCAAGAATAATAATAAACTTACCCAACGAACTGGATGACCTCCTCCGCCATCTTCACATTGGAAGCACAAGGCGAACGACGTTTTGCTGCTTTAACACGTCGTACGTGACGTCATGGCATTTGAAGACGTCATTCAACAATTTTGGCGCCAATTTCATATAAATTTTATCTATTTGAAATTAACAATGATTGTATAAAAAACGAAAATATACAACGATTTTGTCTTCATACGCTGCACTTTATTCTTAGCGTAGCCTACCAAATCGCCGAATTGTGCGATGAGTTGTGCGTCTTAGTAGATAGAGAATGCAGTTTATTATATCCGTTACTGGTAATACAGGCGATAGTGCTTTTGTTTTTGCGCTGCATGAACTAAATGTATGGCTAAATTTCATAGTTTTGAATCCTGAGATGTTCTGATACCTGTGATTCAATACCTGTATTTATTGTGATACATGCAGGAGATGGTTCATTCAATTCTAGTTTGTTTTATTATACTGGGGTTAACACCGTGTCAACACATTTTGGTTATTATACGTCATTCAGCCCACCTAACCTATCTTTCCTTGACTCTTGTCTATAACCAGTACTCGCCTACCCTTTCACAAGGCCGTCAAATTTTCATGGATGGGTATAACCATGGAAGGGATTCGAACCTTTAACTCCTTCAAGTCACTATATTCATAATATTCGAAATCCCGGTGCGCAACCGACCCGGGTTATTAAGATCTAGTTAAATGGATGTATCTAATGAATTGTCGATATTTATGTTGAAAAAATGCTTTGTTTAGTGAATGAATGATTCCATGTGTCACAGTACTTAGCTGTTCACATTATTGGGAGGTAATATGTAGGCGGCTGTAACACACGTTATATAATACATTTCATATTCGAAAAAATTGCTTAAGATCAAGTGGTAAAGACTTTAAATACATGTTAAATATCTTGTATTTTAGTGTACCGGTGAAGCACAATATGCTGATGATATGCCGGCGTATCCCGGACAACTTTATGCTGAATTTGTTACTAGCACACAAGGCAATGCTACCATACATTCCATCAATACAACAGAAGCAATGGTTGGTTTTTATTTATTTATTCTTTAGTATTATGTTCTTTAGTCTTCAGCTCGATAAGTATTCTATTCAAAGTCGAACGACACAAAACCAATATGCCCATACCACACGGTGTCATGGTTCGGGAATGTGCCGGCCCGTTTTTAACCTTAGCAACTATTTATGAACATTTTCTTATATGTATTTAAAACAAATAACAAGATACAGGTACTTATTTCTAATAAACTCTTACCTGTAAATTAGTGAGCTTAGTTTAACAAAGTTTGATATAATATTACGTCACACATTAGAAAGACAATGTACGTCACCAAGTAATGACAATGTACGTACGTCACCTAGTAATGACAATGTACGTACGTCACCAAGTAATGACAATGTACGTACGTCACCTAGTAATGACAATGTACGTCACCAAGTAATGATAATGTACGTCACCAAGTAATGACAATTTACGTACGTCACCAAGTAATGGCAATTTACGTACGTCACCAAGTAATGACAATGTACGTCACCAAGTAATGACAATGTACGTCACCAAGTAATGGCAATGTACGTCACCAAGTAATGGCAATGTACGTCACCAAGTAATGGCAATGTACGTCACCAAGTAATGGCAATGTACGTACGTCACCAAGTAATGACAATGTACGTACGTCACCAAGTAATGACAATATACGTACGTCACCAAGTAATGACAATATACGTACGTCACCAAGTAATGACAATATACGTACGTCACCAAGTAATGACAATGTACGTCACCAAGTAATGACAATGTACGTATGTCACCATGTAATGACAATGTTCGTCACCATGTAATGACAATGTACGTACGTCACCAAGTAATGATAATGTTCGTCAACAGGTAATGACAATGTACGTCAACAGGTAATGACAATGTACGTCAACAAATAATGACAATATACGTACGTCACCAAGTAATGACAATGTTTGCACCAAGTAATGACGATGTACGTCACCAAGTAATGACAATGTACGTCAACAGGTAATGGCAATGTACGTCACCAAGTAATGACAATGTACGTCACCAAGTAATGACAATGTACGTCACCAAGTAATGACAATGTACGTCATCTAGTAATGACAATGTACGTACGTCATGAAGCTTTAAGTCACATGATCCCGAACAAGACATGAGAAACAGCATTGGTAATCAAACTTGTATATTCCAGAAAGTACCAGGCGTAGTGAAAGTGTTGACGTCAGCTGATATTCCTGCAGGAGCGATCAACGATGTTGCACCAGAATCATTTTACAATCCTAAACATGAAATAGAAGAGGTAATTAGTTAATTGTTGCACTTACTTATCAGCGTTGCGGTTTTTAGTACATTCAATACGAGGTAGAAGAATTAATAATGATGTTAACGGTCACGTTAGTTACTTCTGTACCGGCTAAACTAAATCTGTTTTGACGTTGTGTTTCAAATCGGCCTATGACCTTTTTACTCGGCGTATTCAAAAGATGTTAGTGTAATTCGAAAGAGAGAAGCCTTAGCTACGCGTGCATAATTTATAATGGAGAAACAGGCCTGCTTTTGAACTTTGTTGCAAAACTGCGATTCTTTGAGTAATAAACCTTATATGTGTATAATGTGTTTTTGATTCGGGACCGTGCCGGCCTCCTGTGGACCGGCTTATACATGTATGTACATAAACGAACATTGTTGCGTTGACTTACAATTTAATTAGGTGATAGGTAATTATAAAGATTTCATCATACATAATGGTCAAACCATTTTATATATTCACACCGTATAATAACAGAACAGTTAAACATATAGCTATTTCTACACAAATACATTTGGTTTGTATTGTGCGTAAAGTTTGACTCCGATCTGACCTGTCACATTTGCATGTAATAAGTATCTACACATATCCCGACGAAAATCAACACCCCGCCTATATTACAGGTCGTATTCTAGGTCATGCGTGTTTTTGTACTTTAAACAATGGACTTGCCCACTAAATAGGTGAAGTAAGCAACGCCTGAACAGCATTTTTAAACAGGTCATTTTTATGTGTAACATTTATTTTAAATAGTGTGTATGCACATTGTAAATTTTATATAATGATATGTTTATAAAATATGTGTAAACTAATTGAACTATAAAATTGTAAAAAAATTCACCCCTAAAAATTGGCGTGTAATGAACCAACCCTGCGTTCAGTTACCGCGAACGTTCTGTAACGTTCGCCAACAGTAATAATTGAACGGCCTGTTAGCAGAAAACGTTTAAGGCCAACAGCTAACGGTTTTAGTATATAGTACGCGAATATGAAACAACCTGAAACAAAATAGTTCCAGTACATTTTGCAAAATAGTAACTGCCATAGCGAATAGACTATATCCGAAATTCAAATATTTGGGTTTTCCCCTCCGGTACAAACAAACTTTCACTGTTTCAATGAAAACGTGTGTAAAAAAGAACAGTAGTATTTAATCCATAGTTCGTGTTGTTTAGCAATAATGTGAAGACAACTTTGTTTGTACCGCCTGTGCACGGACGGAAAACCCATAAATTTAAATTCTGGGTTAGGTCTAACGAAGTCGGCACTGATACTCCCGTTGATTTAGATCAATACATGTACAAAAAACAAGTAAACAAGTCCTCCTCTCCGAATTCTTCTAATAAAATAGAAGTAACGACTCTATTGCCCGCCATCTTTAAACGTTCGCACTTCAACGGGTCGTTCAATTAACCGTTCATAACGATAACTGTGTTTGGCTAACGCTAACTGCTAACTGAACGCAGCCCTGGCTATGTTTACGTACGCAATGTTTACGTGGACGACCTGTACACTTCGGCAAGTATCGTATTCAAAACAAACAATCGATTTACATCGTATAATCCTCTCTGCCACTGTGTAATAAACACTCATTGTGCGCTTTAATATATTTTAAAAAATAATCCCTGTTTAATAATTACATTCGAGCTTCGACGATATACTCCGATCGGTATCGAGCATTAATACTACATTCGTATTCAAAGTAATGAACATTTTGCATAAAGGTCAGATCGGAATCAAACTTTACGCTCAATAAGTGAAGTCAATTCCTACCATAGACAACCCTTTTACTTGAGATTATGGTAGTGAGTAAGTATTATGGTCTCGTTTAGGCCCTACCAGGTAGGCTCGCTTGACGAGATCAAGCAGCCTTGTACTTGGATTAAATTAATACGTTTAACTGAATCTCATCGTCGGCAACCACAGTACTTTCTTCCGTTACACTGCATACGTACATACCATGGACAATTTGACTGGCGAAATCTCGATTTCATGAATATGCACGAGGCAGGGGAGACCAATCTTCTTCCAATGAAATCGCATGTTACAATAAAATACTCTTCAATGACAATGACGTCATACTGAGATTTTCTTCATCCGCTTAGAAAAAGCAGTCATGGAGGCCGCCATTTTGAATGATTAACCAAAACTTAGATATAAAATGTAATTTCATTGGCTAGTTTTTCACAGTGGTTTCCTTGCGGAACCAACGAAACTGCCTCAGTAATTATTCATCATTACGAGATTTTCCTAACCAAATGGCCAACAGTATGCCTACATAACGCAACATAGCGGAATAATGTATAATGGGATAACCGACAATGTTAGAATCTATATGGCAATATCATTTAGTTCCACCATTGTTTTCTTTTTTAGTTATTCAGTAGTGGTCAAGTAAAGTTTTATGGACAAAGTATAGCATTGGTTATCGCTGGTAAGATCATTTTCGCTAGTAAATATTTGTATTTGAATAGGGTTAGACAGCGTCTAGCTTTAATTGGCTTATTTAAATAATTCTTGATTTATAGAATTATGATAAAATATATATTTAATATAATAAATTTTGTAGCAAAATGTTAGTACTCTGTGGGCTTATATGACGATCACATGAATAATTATTTCGTCCGTGTTCCTTTAAAGTTATCCGGTCATTATTCATGTAAGCGGACCGATAATTGCATCAGGCCCCTTTCCGTGTTATAACATCGTTTATATAAAGTTGTAAGTGCCGCTGCAAAGATCACTTTGGTTATTGCAAAATTATGCGATTTCTTGACGATTTTTAAGTGGAGAAGAAAAATGTCCTTCTATTGAAACCGATTCGCTATTTTGACAATCGAGTTTGATAGTCCTATAGTCTAAAAGTGAAACTAGATTTTAGTTACCTCAATGAATTATTACTTACATGTATCAAAGTGTCCAACCAAATTAACGTCAATCATTTTGAAATGCTGGTAAAATATATCAGTAGATTTTTTAATATATTTACTTTGTCAAAATGCTGCCTGAACTTTTTAAGGTGTGGACTTTCACTTGACGTATAATTCACTCTTACAAGCGGTCTCAATCAGAGACATACGTACATGTATATACTACTTGCTCTTACTTTCATACATCTTTGTTTGGCAAAAACGTCATAGCATGTCTTTTGCCATTTACACCATTCATGGCAAAGACCAAACAATCATGACAAACATATTACACTATTCTATATCATAAAATATTCTGTTAAGTCATTATTGTACTTGAACAATAAATTATGAATGAAACAGTATTAAAATGTTAAGGGTATATATTACAAGGTTTTTCAATCGTTATAATACTGTTTATTTTTGTACATTTAGAAAGTCAAGAAGCAGCCATAGAAGCCGCCAAACTTGTTGCTGTGACATATACTAACATACAAACACCAATTGTAGATATTGATAGCGCTATCAAAGCTGGAAATATTGTGAAGAAATACATTCCAGATCTTGTAGTTGGAGACCCTGATAGTAAGTTAATGTAAAGACATCTTTACATTGAAGTTTTTGAACTGCGTTTGGATATAGTTTGTTTTTAAGACAAAGTTTCTCTCAACAATGGGGTATAGACAAACGTACCGAATTCGAGAAAAGTCTGTTTTGATTTGCTTAATTTTAAACAAATTGCATTGTATATATATGTTACAGACAATTAGTAAATTTAGGCAAATTGTAAAATGATTGAAATTTTTAGGCAGTTTGTTAATTGCCTAGCCATTTTAGGCATTTTATAAATTGACTAAAATCTCAAAGCATTTTACAAAATGCCTTAAAAAATAGCTTAATATGTTACTCATCGCCTAATAATTTTACGATCATGTGATTAGAGGATTCCATTCCTCTCAGTCCCATAATGTTTAAAAAGGTGATTTGTTCCTTTCTTTACATAAGAAAGATTGCCTATTGTAATCTGAACTACTTTCATCGACCAATGTTATAGTAATCCAAAGGTAACAAAATCATCAAATAAGATGGTTAATACGCAAAATGCTTTATTTTGTCACATTCACATCACAGTTTGCTCCATCTACAACATTTTTGACTTGACAAAATTGATGATAATTTCAAGAAATCTGACTGTGCGCAGGGTGTCTGCTGTCTTCTCAGAAATATTTTTGTCGCCAATGGTATAAATTTCCGAATGTAAACAGTATCAAGTCCAACTGATAGCTACTGTACCAATATTATACATGAAGCATATGTTGTGGTAAATCAAGTATCTGATGGAGACAGGTTCAAGTGCGATATACGAATATTATTCACTTTACAATAATAAAATTTAATTAAAAAATATGAGTATAGCAGGTGACAATTGTATTGAATCAACAGAGAACAATGTACTATATTGTCTGCATGAAATGCCCGAAAGTTGCCTAGATTTACAGTAACATATACAATTATTTGCTCTACCACACAGGTACACCAATATTCTTGTATAATGTAATTTTCCCAATTGTGTATATGAACTTTTTGCTGATGACCTTTAATAGTAAAAAAACTATGATTTATGTTAATGTTGTATCTTACTATGTTCTTATATATAAGTGTTTCAATGTTGAAGTAGTAAGGTGTTCTACCATTACAAGCAGTATTAACTAAGAGGTTGGTGGTTTATCCACTACACTTATTTTGTTAAAATAAACTAAACTACAATGTACTTTTATTTTGAATACTGTCCTACCCTTGGAATGGATTGGTTTATTTTAAAGTTTAATGTTATTTTGTACGAACTATGCATACATATTGTAGAAGCCATCAGTACTGCAGCTCACCAAATAAATGGAAGTTTTCATACACCAGAACAGATACATTTCTACATGGAAACTCTTGTAAGTTTATCTCCTATCATACTTGGATTTTTAAACTATTTTCAATTGTGAATTAGAGTAATAGAAACGAAATAGAAGTACAAAAGAATGTCATCACGTATATATGCATGTGTCGCTTCTTGAAAGTATGCATTTACACGTACATGTATAACAAACTACATAAATTGTTACAAATTAATTGCCAGTCTATTTATAACGTTACATTTGTATGTTTGGACAAAATGTTGCTGTCGTAGTACAAATAAGATAAAAAACAAAATACAAAGATTTAGATCTACAAACGTATTTGTTTATATATTACTGCGAAAACAATGCACAATAACTTACGGTTATGTAAGATTAGAAATTCGTCATAATGAAGACTAAAAGAAGTTTTAATTGGTGGTAACTTGCTTTAAACACCGAGTCCGAGATTGTTACTTTCTAATTAGTTCACATAGTATGCAATTAATCAAATATATAGCTCGAAGATAAACCTGAGATTTGTGCGCATACATTGTTTTATAATTCTTGTCCCGGTTTGTTCAACAAAAGAAATAAAAAGTACTTGTTTTAGGCAGCAAACTGTGTACCAACAGAAGATGGTGTTGATATTGTATCTACAACCCAGTCACCAAGTAATGCACAATTAGCAGTACACAAAGTTACAGGTCTTCCTAGTAGAAAGTATGTTGCTATAATTGTTTTCTTACCGTTTTGACTTTCTCAAGTTTGCTGCATTTTGCACGTTACTAACAAGACACATCGCTATAAATAAACCAGGCTTTTCGATTCACTCGCATGCTTTTAATTTATTTGCAAGTATAATATATAAATATCTAACGAATAGTTATACACTTAACAACTTTTCTAAGTATAAACCTATATATTTGGTCATAACTGGGTTGATACGTAAGCTATTGATATAAAATTTGTAGAGTATGTTCATCAAATAGTATTTTATTTATTAACAAAACGAAGAATAAATTAAACAATTAACTGACTTCTTATAAGCAGTAACAATATTGGAACCAACAAAGTACAAATTTACATCAATAACGCGTATGGCCACCTTTAACTGAATGAATGATTAGAAACAAATAAGTATACAACAAATCAATGGGACTCAGATAACTATGTATATCCATATTGATGTGAAATCCGTTCTAGTCAGAGTAGTTCTCGACAAGAGATAGTTTGTTTTTGTTGGATTTAACGCTGTAGCTACACATTGTATAGGTCATATAACGGCGGTCAGTCAACCTACTTACTGTTCCTGGAAAGGCTAAATCTCTGGATTTAGCTGTTAACCTACAACTAAGCGCTTACTTTAGTCAGTGACTGACAATTGTCCTACATAATTAAGAATCATTGGTAGGAGGGAGAATGGTTATAGAAGTAATTTCATTATCAAGCTCCACGAAAGTATGCCCCACCCGGGAATCTAACCCACGACCCCTCGGATCAGTAGACTTGGGTGCTACCAACTGAGCTAGCCGGGCGGCTCACAGATAGAATTACCTTCTTAATGATACAATGTTTTTATATTTATAAGTCAATGTAATCATTCTTTAGTGTTAAAATAAAAGTTAAACGACTTGGTGGAGCATATGGTGGAAAGTCTTCAAGAAACAATATTGTAGCAGCCGCATGTGGTCTAGCTGGAAAACTTACTAACAGGTGAACATATTTTACTTTTCTTATCATTGAACCTATTTGAATGGTTCAAGTTTATATCTAATGGATAATGTCACATAAACTTCAATATACATATATATTTTGGTCGAGCTAAAATTCCAAAGAGTTTCAATCGTAGTTTTTACACTTCTACGAGTTTGACACCGTTACAATTCTGACGACAGTTATTAAGTTTGTAAAAACCATTTTATATAATGTATGTATATAGAACATTTTATAGCGTATAGACAACATTCCAGAGAGATTGACATTTTAATGTTGTACAGTAAAAAGAGTTTAAAGATTTTGACCATTTTACGTTGCATATATTAATCCAAAAAGATTGACCGTTTAACTACATGGACAACGTTACTGAGAGTTTACTTGTACATTTAAGCCTGTATATTCAGTGAAATGTCTTTGTGGTTTAATTAATTTTAAGGTGATAAAAATGAACAACAGAAATTAAGCAATGCATGGAATGAGTAAAATATGTTACTTATTAAAAATGTCAGTAGGAGTTTTAAATAGTGCTTAATTCGGTTTCGGTCCTTTTTGCAAAGATTGATATCAATACGGTCAAGCTCTGCTCTAAAAACACCTTTACTATTGCAAAGTTATCTGGTTTTGTCGATGTTTAAATCCTAAATGTCTCATCAAAGAAAAATGTTTCTATATTAAAACCATTCCATCTTTAAGGCTATTCATTCTGATGGTCTTTATTGTGGAACTTTATTGCTTTTAAATACAATGTAACTCAATTACGTCATATAAGAAATATACAGCATAGGTTTCTTTATTACTACGACAATTATTTCAGACCTGTGAGGATAAGACTACCAATTAAAGACAATCTTTTAATGTGTGGAAGAAGATTTTCACATAGATTTGATTATAAAGTTGGTTTTGATGACAATGGCACACTTCTTGGTATAGACATACATATATATGAAGGGCTTGGTATAACTGCTAATGAAAACGTCTCAGCGTTCTTTTACAATATCATTGATTCAGGTACTGTAATTAACGTTTATAAAGATCAAGATTTTGATCGTTGTAAACAATTTTTATAGTCTTAGTTTCTATAACAGTATATTCCGATTGATTACAAATATATTTTCATTGACGTATGTTTTAATATTTGTAATGCTTATGTATGTCCTCTTTGACAATTTGACCTATTGATCCGATGTTTTTTTTCTTTGATATTTCTTTGTTTTTATTTTTTATGCAACTTGTGTTTACATGGTTTTAACCCTTTCCAAAAAAAAAAGCATTGTAAACAAAGCTTTGACAACTTGAAAGTATCTTAATATTGTTTGCTACCTACTCACCATGTTTGACTGTGTATAATACTGTAAATATTGTAATCTTTTTTAAAACTGGTGTCCAGTTTTTCGTTAATTGACCTCTACTAATAGTTAAATATTTCTTTAAGCTTACCATTGTCCTAACTGGCGTATTGCTGCAGATGGTTTGAGATTAAACACACCATGTAATACATTTACTAGAGGTCCAAGTAAGTCTCTTCCATCAACATATGTATTACCTTTATGATTTTTTTATCACATTTATGTTTTAAAATGACTAGATAAGAATATTCTTGTGTAGCTGTTTCCACTTCATCTAAAATAATTCAATGAAGCAAAATTATTTTAACTTGCTTTATGGATACTCCCAAAGTTCGTGGCATTTAAATTGAAATATTCAAATACACTTATCAAAATCTATATTGAGATGTGACCTTTACTTTTAAGGGGTCATTATATTTTAAAAGCAACTATTGATAACAACTTGATATCAGTCTTATAAGTGAATGGTTAATTGACAACAAGCTGTCTTTGCACCTCGGTAAAACTGAGTCTATACTTTTTGGATCTAAGTTTAAACTTAAATCTGATCCCAACATCCATGTAACATGTAATGGAATAAATATTCAACCCACATCTTCTGTTAAATATTTGGGTGCTATACTTGACCAAAACTTATCATTTGAGACCATGGCTCGTAGTGTTCTTCAAAAAGCTAACGCTAGACTCAAGTTCCTATACAGAAAAAAAGATTATCTCACTCAGCACACCAAAAAGCTATTGATTATGTCTCTCATTCAATGTCATTTTGATTATTCTTGTTCAATATGGTACCATGGATTGACCCAAGCTTTAAAAAATAAGTTTCAAACTACTCAGAATAAATTAATAAGATTTGTATTTGATATGAATTTTAGAGCTCATGTAGGTGCTGAACATTTTAGACTTTTAAACTGGTTACCAGTAAAACATAGGGTAAATCAGATAATTCTGAGTCATGTTTTAAAGATAAAACTAGGGAAATCTCCAGCTTATATGTCAAATAATTTTATTTCTCAAGACACTATCCACCTTTATAATACAAGACTTAGTAACAAAGGTGCCTTTTCTTTACCAACAGTCAAAAGTTTTGGACTAAAATCTTTCTGCTACCTCGGCTGTTCATTATGGAACTCCTTACCATCCAACATCACTAAAATAAAAAACCTTCCAAAATTTAAACAAACTGTGAAACAGCATTTTTTAGATAAATTGTCTTAGATCTATATATGTTTTATTGATTCTAAACTGTGATACTTAAAAATTCTGTGATTAATTGTGTGATTATCTAATTAACTGTGATACCTGATCATTTCATGTGATAAACATTGTGACTATCAACTAAACTGTGATACTTTTAACATTTCTATGATTAATTTTATGTATACTGAATAAAAACTGTCTGATACATATTTAACATTTAACATCTACATGTATATTCAATTATCTGAAAGAGTAAGTGCTATGTTCTTTTTTTGTTTGTATTGGTCTCAATTGTATTTGCTGTATCATTGCCTCTCTATGTCACGCCACCAACACGTAGGGACCACAATGGAAATAAGGGCTTGCCCTTTTTTGTGCTATCCCTGGTGTTGGTGTGCCTGTCATAGCTTATTACTTGTCACATGATATGTAGTATGTTTATTGTAATTATGCTATGTGTACACTATTCCAAATAAATATTATTATTATTATTATTATTCAAATTCAACCACGAATATATATATGTATATGAAACCATAGCGTACCTTTACGCGACATTACAAATAATACAGTATTCCCAAATAAACAATCATCTAGGTGATTGCAAAATATTCGACCATTTGACAGTTTTAAAATCCTAATTGTGAGAAGAAAATGGTTCTTATTTAAGACCACCCTGCAATCAAGACCATTAAAGTTGCTTGTCATAGTAGTTGAACTTTACCTAACAAATATATTTCTCTTTCAGTTACAACACCTTCAGTACAAGTAATGGAACACATTATGGAAAAGATTGCTAACACAATAAATGGTGATGCTATGGCCATTAAGAGATCTAACTTATACCAAACTGGACAAGTAAGCAATTTTCTGTATGTTATGACTTTCAAGAGCATTTATTTGAGTAAATGCCCGTAGCCTATCTGTGGTATTGTCGTTTACAATGAGCTTGTTACAGTTATAGAGACCATGTTTGCTATTCGCTCATGATGCAACTTCGATTATATAACAATATAAACATTATAAATGTTCTTTCTTTACATATTAAATGTTTATTTGCATCGAAAAAAATACACATTTTATTTATAAACCTAAGATATTAAGTATTAAGATATACATTGTACATGTAATAACAATACAAGCTGCTTATTAAACATAAACTATGAACAGGTGATTCTAACTAAATTTAAATGAAAAGATCACAATACAATATATTACAGGTAACTCCAAGTCGTATGGTTCTATCACACTGTAACCTTCGTGCTGTAACAAATGAAGTAATGAATACTGCTGATGTTGAAAACAGGAAAACTGAATGTGCTAAGTTTAATCAGGTGATCAATTTTATTACAATTTTTCTGATGTTGCCAATTCGGAAGTTTTTGTCTCTTTCAAAAGTTTTAATAGAAATTGTATACATGTTTTTACACTTTTGAGTACGTATAAAATGATATCAGCTTTAGAATAATAAAATTTGTTTATGTGACGCAGAAAATAAAGATTTTACAACATATTACAGACGTTATCTTACCATTGTCGACTGATGTAAAAAGTGCGCGAGGTTTTCATGTTCACACATCATGGTAACGTAATTAGCAATAATTACGCCAAATAAAGCGTAGATCTGAATCGGAAATATCTTCAAGTTTACATCGGTACCAAAACTCATATGCAAATCTAAAAAAATCATATTCGTTGTTGTAAACATGTATCTGCATTATTGACTCCGATTATATGTAATGAACATTATCATTTTACAAGATAAACAAAATAAATACAGTTTGACGGTAGACAATTTTTATTTTACGAACTGCATCCTGGCTGATATAATTCAGACATAGTGTCAGGTTTCGGTTAACTTTTATCATTTATTTCTGATTGGTTGTGTGGTGAAATTATTACTCTAGTTTTAACATAGACACCTATAGATAGTTTTGAACTAGTATTTATGAATACAACTCATGGTAGACACGGCATGTTCTTTATGCTTTTCATTAGCGTTATAAATAGTTGAATATTTGTTCAACAACGTTTGTCTCCATTTGTTTTACAGTACAACAGATGGAAGAAGAAATCGTTGGCATTGGTGCCTATTAAGTATGGAATGACGTACAACTTTTCTATGTTTACAATGTCTGTAATGATATATGGTAATGATGGAACGGTGTGTGTATCAAGTGGGGGAGTAGAATGTGGTCAAGGAATAAACACAAAGGTTAGAATGTTTAATCTATTTTTTCTTCTGGAACTGTATCTAATTGTGAAATAAAAGAAAAAAATGAAATGCCAACAACACGCGTGCATTTGTAAAATGCACAGATTTCAAGAATGAAAAATATATCTAACCAATTGAACAATACTTTTTTCATGACTGTATATATATGTTGTAGCATTAGTATACATTTTTGTATTTGATTTGCAAAAATAATCTACGAGAGCTACGTTTTATAACAGCTGCTTATCCCCCATGAGACGGTTTGAAGACACCGGCTAGTGTGTATGGAAACATAGCTAAATAATGCCACATAAAATGTTTGATCGATTTTATGATGACTTTACTGTTATAACTAATATAATACTCGTAGTTTTAATGAAAACACTCGATTTTAGCTATGAACTGTTTTAAAATTTGGTTTGAATTAGTTAAGTTCAATTTAGCCAGCTTTCTTTAATTATGTATAAGTCACTATTAGTCGATTACACGACGGATCAACGCCGGAACAATACGGGCTCATGAAAATTAAGCGGCTCATAGATTTCGGTGTAGACAAAATACCAGATCAACTAGATGTCTACTTATAACACTAAAGTACATACTTTGTTATCTATTTTAGGTTGCTCAGATTGTAGCATATAAACTTGGTATATCTGTAGACTTAGTCTCTTTAGCACCTGTAGATACTGTAGTAAGTCCAAATGTAGCATCTACTGGTGGTAGTGTAACAAGTGAAGAATGCTGCAAGGTTTGTATAATATAACTTTTGTACGTGGTTACTATTTAGTGATTAGAACTGTGGCTACATGTTGATGTAATGCGATCTTTTCATGACATCAAACAGTAGTTATTCATTCTGTCACCGATATTAATTTGATGCAGGACATTGATGACAAAATACTAATAGTTACTTGCACATTAAAAAATATCAAACATTTTAAAGACACAATGAATTTTAATCTTTGTTATTGGAATGAAATTTAATAAGAGTTGCAAACAATTGTATTTCTTTACATGAGAGTTTTGACAGAAAAGTCACCTTGGTATAGCAAATTCATACAAAACTTGACGAGTTTTAGTACAAAACTATTAATTCTAGAATAAATGTCTTAAGATCAATTTACTATTAGAGTGTTACTGTGAAGGAATTTACTGTAGTTGAATTGCAACATGTACCGAGTAGTTATCATTGTACGAGTTTTTAATCGATGAAATTTAGTTAGTTTTAGTCCAAGTTATTTTGTGTTGTATATTACAATTCTTCTATTACACACTCTAAACTGTAATATGATATTCAGGGTGCTGCCAAGTGTTGCGATGAACTTATGGCTAACATGAAACCTATAAAAGACAAAATGACCGATCCAACATGGGTGGAACTTGTATCAAAATGTTATAAGAAAATGGTCGTGTTGAAAGCTGAGTATACGTAAGTATTTTGAAATAAAGGATGTGCCTTTGTTGATTACTAAATATATAATATATTACAAACAAACTAGAAATCGTTACATTCATTACCTAATTATTGTAGTTGCGTCTAGAGAATTGTGCCCGTACTGATGGAACACGTGCATAGAAAATTTACTAGTAGCTGAAGTACGTGCATTTTATTATCAATAAAAATACCATTCGCAGGAGCATTATTAGCTGTAATGTTCAAATGATATAGTAGCCAATTTGAAAAATATCAATATCAATGAGGGGCCAGGAATTGTATTTTAAAATTAAATTGATTGTCTTCCCCACTTATATCTACAAGTTATTCAACATTTACATTTGTAGCGTTGCTGGTGTTCCAATGGAAGTAAACCCTCAACCATTTATATACAACTCCTATGGTGCAACATGTGCTGAAGTTGAACTGGACGTTTTAACTGGTGAATATCAAATAAATAGAGTTGATCTTGTGTATGACTGTGGAGAAAGGTAAGTTTTTTATTTTACTTATTTTAGAAGATAAAATGAATGCTTGCATAAGAGAGCGATGAACAATTCTTTTGCCGATTTTATATTGTAAGCATTGTGCTATTTCGTTGAGTCCATGTCCACTCGTGCTAAATAAACGGTACTTATATATAGAGGATTGTGAAAACAGGAACAGCAACATTCGAAAGTAAAGAGGGAGATATATTTAAGATATTGAAGCTTTGTGCATGAAACGGTCACCACACGCAAATAACTAATACAAGAACCTAAGATATTTCCGTCTTGATACGGACAGTACCTTAACAATTGTCACCGGCGTTTTAAACCAAGTACTAGGCTGCATTAGTCTCGCACTTTTCATAACAAATTGTCTTGTGAAAAACTTTAATTCTACTTCAATACGGCAGTGTGGCGTGGAGACACACGAACACATAGAAATGAAATAGCTAATGACATAGCCAAGGTAATAGGAACGTATTTACGGGCCCTACTGAGACCAGAACACCTGAAATTAAAACGACAAGAACAAGATGTCGGGAGTGAATGAAACTGTTAAACCAAAGCAAACATTGAATATGGTAATGCCAATTTCGAAAATCTTGACGATCATGTTTTAGGGTTTAAACACTTTAACGATTGACAGTGGTTTACAGTGTTAGTGTCTTGGTTTTGAATTTGTTGTATTCATATATTTTATAACTGAAATGATTCTTTACTTGATTTTGAAGTTTGAATCCAGCAGTTGATATAGGTCAGGTAGAAGGTGCATTCATGATGGGTGTTGGACACAATACAACTGAAGCAGTAGAGTATGATCCTACGACAGGAAAAATGATCAACTATGACACATGGGTAAACCTTTTTTTCAGAATTAGACAGTGAATGAAATTATTCATGTTGTAAACAAAAAGCTACTGTATTTTAAACTTTGATTCAAACCAAAGCACTTATTCAATTTTTTGAAAAATCTAACGAAATGCAGTAGCTAATAAGTCCGAGAATCATGCAGTTTATTTATATTTTGAAAAGTATTATTTATAAGTTTTCATTTCTAGAAAATGTTGTGTTTACGTGCCTTGTTTCAAAGATGTTTTATTGTATAGCTAATTGGGAATTTTGTTCATCATTTAAGGGTTATCATCCTCCAACAAACAAGGACATCCCTATTGATTTCCGTGTGAGTTTGTTGAAAAATGCTCCAAACCCAGTTGGATTTCTACGATCAAAAGGTATAATGATTTAATTACCGTTCAGGTATCTGGCTTTGAGATTCGTGTACGAAATATAGCCAGTTGCATTACATCATGTCCAATAGAAATATTCATTCTTATTAACATTGTTTTCTTGTCCGTTAGAAGTGATAGCTTTCACGTAAGGTCATGGGCCAACCCGCTTAGCTGACTTGATAACGTATATGACTGTAAATTCAGGGCTATTTTGTTAGAGTCCCAAGGAAAACTGCAATGTTTATGGGGTTTTGTCATTACAGGTTTGCCATTTCTTCCCTCTACATCTGTATCTAGCTTGAAAGTTGTCTTTTACTGGCGAAGTTTTTTGCTTAGTACCACTCGAATGCGTAGCTTTTGCGACCTTAGAGTTTCCGGAGCGAGTGAGTTTATGTAGTATTCTTCACGATATTGTCGGAAAGTGGCGTTAATCGCCGTACAAAATAACAAATTTAACTGATTATGTCATATCGTTTATTTTACAAACATTATACTTAGTAACAACTATATGATATAATTATTATATATGATTTTGTTTGTTTGTTGGGTTTAACGCCGTAGCAACAAATTGTATAGGTCATATAAAGGCGATCAGTCAACCTACTCACTCCTCCTGGAAAGGCTAAATCTCTGGATTTAGCTGTTAACCAACTACTAAGCGCATACTTTCGTCAGCGACTGACAACTGCCCTACAAATTAAAAATCATTGGTAGGAGGGAGAATGGCCGTAGAAATAATTTCATGACCAAGCTCCACGAAAGTATGCCCCGCCCGGGAATGGAAACCACGACCCCTCGATCAGTAGACTTGCGTGCTACCAACTGAGTTAGCCGGGCTGGATATTATATATGAATATGATTTTGATTATTTACAGAACTGCACGGGCGATATTTTTTTTCCAGTCTTTGTTTAAATACATGTTTTTTTATATTTCACCATCTAATAGCAAGTGGAGAACCGCCATTGAACATGGGTTGTGTAATTTTCTTTGCCTTACAAAATTGTATCAAAGAAGCGAGGAAAGAAGCTGGACAAACTGGAGAGTTTATGTTTGGTATGTAAAACGTTTCTATTATTACTGCTTTGAATCTAATTACCACTTCATTGAGGCTACTATAACCACGCTCAAAGACAAGTGGTTAGTTTGTTTAACAAAGTAACCCTTTGAGTCAAAAGACATGCGGCTATGCCTATGTTTGTCTAAGTATTTACTAAACCTTTGATTTGGTGAACGGATTAAGGATACATGTATTTAGTAATGGGAGGTGAAGTTTATTGCAATACATGCAATACATTACCAAATAGATGGATAATTTCCATATAATATTATAATGGAATCACGTTATAACTACAGCTTGTTTAGTGGAACACGAGATCGTGTTTACATGGAATATCGTTTGTCTTAAGTTTGTCTCTAAACGACCTCTTATCAAGACCGTGTAATCATTTTCTAAACATTTTATAACAATTTGACGCGGAATTGTTAGTTATAAACTTTTCTAATATAGATTCAAAATACTATTGCAGCAATAGACAGTCTTTCAGGCGGTTTATATTAAGGTTTCCTTGTTTCTTCTTGTTCATTTTGTATTGGTTTTTATATTTTCAGAGCCACCAGCTACAAGAGACAAAGTACAGGAATTATGTTTAGTTAATCCTTCACAATTTGTGATTTAACTATTAAGAGACTTCTTACTTTAGACAACATTGTTTTAGAATCAAACATTTGTATATATTGTGATAATACGTACTCGTTTATTTATCTTTGTACTTGTATGTTACTTATTTGTGTTAATGGAATCTGAATAAGCTAATTGTGTTACATGAATAATTAAACAAAAACAATAGATCGAACATACAAAATTTGAGATTCAATTTTGTGTAATTTTAGATTAAAATTATATTTAATTAAGATATGTGATAATTTTAAAGATGATCTAATTTATATCTATATGACTTGCCATTAAATGATAATAATGACTAGATTTTCATTTTTGAAGATTAGTTTGAAAAAAAAGACAACTGCAACTGTAAATGTCAAGTTATAATACTAATGTTATGGGGTCAATAATTATTTGTATGTATTTGTTTATTGAAAAATGCTTGTATACACAATCTTTTCATATGATTTAGCAAAATGTATGCTTAACGTTGTTACGGAATGTTAATAATGAAGCATTGAAGTAGAAATTATACTGCATATGTATATTAATGTGTGTATTGTTCTTGAATGTTCTCTTTTTTCACAGTTGTATGTTATTTATCATATGTATTATGTCATTATCACGTGATTGTATATTTTATGAAATGCACTTTATGTTCACACGGGTCTATTTACATATTGATTTCAAAATAAAATTTTATCAGTATTATTTTAAATCAATTTTCGGATTATTATTTCAACGACAATAAAAAGTGATATCTTCGAAAACATTTCGGAGTAGATTGAAAGAATCGGAAATATATTTAATGCTGAGCTTGAGGCTTTTAAATGGAGTATTATATAAAATTGCATTTTGACAGGTCAGTTTCAAAGGATTGCAACCCTGGACATTAATTATCTTATTGTTTGCTTTTGCATGATACGATAAATTAATGTTCAGGGTTGCAATCCTTTGAAACTGACCTGTCAAAATGCAATGCAAATATTGACATCTGTTGTATCATTTTATTTGTTAGATCGAATAATAAAATAGATAAAAATTAAGTGTTGTTTTGGTATTTTACCTTCTGTTCGTGTTTGGTATTTTCCATTTTAAATTGTTAATCAACTACTATATATATACCTTTAAAGAACTATACATCCACACACCGAAGATGCAACGCAGACAATATCTGAAGCATTGACACTCGTGTATTCATATGCTAAAGATAGTGGTATTTATTTCAAGTATATTTTACCCATCACAATGAACCAGGAAAAGGCACTCTTGAAACCCTATGTGATCAACATTGTTCTAAACACATAGTTGTACAATACCTAGGTAGCATTCTGGTTATTTAACCTGATTATTGGTTTCACGGATTTGCTCTTAAGAAAATGTTATAGAAATTGCTCATATTCGTTTATAGAGAAAAAGTTACTGACACAGTAAACAAAATGGGTGACTCAGAAGCATACATTAAAATATTTACATTTAAATAATTTGAATTTAAATAACATCCTATTTTTATTAAGCCATAGGTCAGTAATAAAAATTAAGAAGCCACCCATTTCAGAATCAGATAATAGCAAGACGATCCACAAAACAAATACGATACGAGCAATGTGTTTGAGAGAATTTGACAAAATGCATTTATTGCTCGACTTTTTCAATAAATTTTAAGGTTATGATATCTCTTTTGTGTCGGCGTTGCTTGGGAGGATTAAGTTAGAGTAATACAGTACGGTACTGCATGTACCACCAACATCTTCAGCTGGTAACCGCCTATCGACAAGTGTTTCGGCCCTTTAATCCCAGGACACTCTCCAGGCGGCAGACCCGCAGTGGTGATCAGCCACTACGTGTTGGTGGTAGGCTTCCAACTCCTCTCCTCTCTCTTCATCCACAACCAACTGGATGCTCTTTCAACTGTCAAGCTGAGTGTGCCCACTGCATGCTTTCTGTCTGCTCCCTTGATCCCCAAAGCACTGAACATTTTCCACAGCGATTGTGCTGGGAACCCTCTGGCACCAATTTCCACCGGAAAGAGCCACACTCGGCATCCCTTCTGTTTGCACTGTTCTTGCAGATCAGAATATTTGGCTTCTTCCTTTCATAAGCCTCCTCACAACGAGATTCCCAAGACACAGTGGCCCGATTGCATAATTCTAGTCTAAAGATAACCTCAAGTTTAAACCAGAGTTTAAACCCTGTCTATTGCATAAATGTAGTTTAATTAGTCTCAGATTAAGCAAAAAACTGGTTGGATTGCATAAATACAGTTTAGGCAAAACCTGAGTTTATATTTAGTCTAACACACCATTAAAATTAAACCTGCGATGGAGGTAGTTTAAGGCTGAGTTTTGGAAAATATATAAGTTTTGTGAGTTGAAAAAATGGCTTCCCACATATTGCAACGGATGAATTTCAATAGAATGTGCAACTCGTATTTGAGAAATTTAACCTTGGTGTGTAAAAAGTTCTTACAACTAATATTTATCACTTTTATGCAAGATTCCTTCTCCGGTAATAAGCAATAAGAATACAGTTTTTGTGCATAGAAACAAAGAAATGGCTTCAAAACAAGATTCTAACCAACACCGATGATACAAGTCTACCGTCATAGCTGATTAGCTACAGTCACACATCGGGGTAAACTTGTATTACTATCGATGTAATATCGATGAAGTATATAATTCTTTATAGAGATTTGTATGTTTCTTTCCATTACTGATTTTTAGGTAAATGCTCATGGCTTGTTAGGAGCTGTAAGGATACCTCAATATTGCAGAATACAGACAAGTTGTTATCGCGTAAATTGAATAGGTCTGAAACCCGATACATACTAGAACCATAATAGGAGCTCAAAATAACGCAATAATAATAATATTGATTATATGGTTAATTTTGCGTTCACACAAGAGATTTTGATGAATTTTTACGAAAAAAAAGGAAAAAGTGCGGTTAAAATTTCGTTTTCATAAACATGCTCAGTCAACAATACAATCATGGCCGAGTGGTTACGACGTTGGACTGGAAATTATTGGACCGCCAGCCCGGCATTTATTCGAATCCCAACGAAAACCTCGTTGTTTCTTTGAGCTAAATCTTTTTCCTGCTAGCTTAGAACTGGAGAAACAGAAAGCAAACTCGAATATGACTAATCTCAGTTGTTTGAGGGTCGATCAACAAACGTGCAACTTGCTATAAAACTAATTGCAACTCGACATATTTGAAAACCTTATAATGTAGTTCCATTACTCAGCTTCAACACAGGTACAACTTTTCAGGGTAATACAACTAAGTTAATGCATTTGATCTGAGATTTTATCAATTCAAAACTGGCAAAATTTGACATGCGGTACATATGCGCATGCACGTGTGTTGCCATGTTTTGCAGTTTCAATATCTTACTAAATGTTAACATCCTAAAAGTAGTTTCATTCAGCCTTCAACTGAGGAACCTGAAAATGTATCTGTTTATGAGCTCTCTGAATGTGCAAGTAAGCTGAGCATAACATCATACAATTCATTTATTAATTAACAAATGTATCAATTATGTGTGGATTTTATACAGAAAATATCATTAAAGTACAGATTTTAAAGTCATTTTATCTTGGTATACTACCCTTTGTTTTTTCCGCTTGGCCTTTCAAGACAATCATAGAAAGAAAATCAGTTGCACATAGATAATAATATTTTTATTTCAATAATGTTTACATTTGCATGTATTTGAAAATAACACTGTTAATCGATCGATTCAAATATATTTTATTATACAAAATAATCAATGTTCAAGCACGAAATTCTCATGATTAAGTGGTATTTTTTTCGGTGCACAGAAAGAAAACTTCAATTATAGTTTATCCTATCTGAGGACTAAGTACTACAAGATTACAAAGCTCAAGTTTTGTTATCCCCCGGATAGCTTGTCTTAGACTAGCTAAAACAAAATTAAACTTGAATTATGCAATTGAGAGATAAACTCAAGGCTAGTAAGCCTCGGACTAGGGCTTAAACTAGACTAAATAAAACTTGAATTATGCAATCGGCCCAGTAAGTTCAACCATAATCAGACACTTGTCTTTGTCAGACCAGATAACAATGTCAGGCCTCAATGTTGTCTGAATAACGTTCGGGAACACACGTTTTTGTTTTAGGTCCACAGACATTTCCCACTTATCGGATTCATCCAGAATGGAATTAATAGGCTGTGATTGTTTGGGCGCCTTCTGTCCCTCCTTCACAAACTGAATCATCCGCGGTTTCTGTCTGGTCCTCTTCTTAGTCCTCTCTCGTTCCAACTTGTCTGCGAGTTCTTGGAGAACACTGTCATGTCTCCACCGGTATCGTCCTTGGGTGAGGGATGTGGTACATGAAGACAGAATGTGTTCCATGCTTCCTGTTTTGTCACACAATTAGCGCTTAGGGTGGTCTTGTAGGCCCCATCTGTGCAGGTTGGAGGGTGACGGTAACAGGTCATAGACTGATCTGAGCAAGAATGCGATCCGAAGTGGTTGGTATCTCCAGATATCTGCCCAGGTCAGCTTTCTGTCAGTTGTTGTCCACTTCGTTTATGCGCCTTGGGCACCCATGGCAACAGCTTTCGCTCTTCTTTCTTCTTCTGCTGCTGCTCTGACTTCATCTTGCACCATGCTCCTCCTTTCTGTATTTCCAGCAGAGCTCCACAGTGTAGTCTTGGAGTTGCCCAGCCCCTGTCTGCCTACTGCTGTGATGCCGACTATGTCTTTGTGATGGAGTCTTCTCTCAGCTTGTTCGACTGCTTGGCTTGCTGACCACTTTCTTCCTGTCCTAGTTTCAATTCCTGCATTGCGAATTGAACTATCCTGCGACTGCTTGAGCGTCATCACCAGTCGTGTCTTGGCAACTTTGAACTCCTCAACTAAGGATGATAGGGGGAGTTGTAGCTGGTTGGTTCGCCCATACAGACCGATGCGGGTAAAACTTGGTGGTACTCCCAGTCATAGCTGCATGTGTCTGTTGATCGTTCGCTTTAAGCATTCCACTGCAGATGTAGTGATTTCATAGAGCATTAGGGGCCACATCAATCTGGGAAGGAGACCATTCTGGAAGAGCCAAGCCTTGAATTTTCCTGGTAAGCATAATCGATCAATCTGTTTCAACCCTTCTTGGAGCTGCGTTCTGATGCGACATATATTGGCTTTGTCACTAAGGCTGGCATCGAACCACTTGCCCAGGCACTTTATGGGACTGTCCATGATAGATGGTATGTCTTCTCCTTGGACCTGGAGGTTGAATCGTCTAGTGACCGTTCCGCGTTTGATGACAAGACTTCTAGACTTCTTGGGTTTGAACTTCATTCTAGCCCAAGTAGCTGCCTCTTCCAATGCCTTCAGTACCCATCTCGCTTGTATATGAGTCTGGGTTGTCACTGTCAGGTCGTCCATGAAACCCCTGTTTGTTGGCAGGTGTAACCCTGTAGATGTCTTTGGCCCTCGTGTTTGTTTGTTCGCAGGGTTAATTATGAGGTTCATGCCCATCATGAACAGGACAACAGAGATGGTACATCAAGTGACTATCCCCTTTTCCAGTCTCTGCCAGGCTGTCATCTTGTCGTCAACCATGAAGCGCAGCCTCATTCCACTGAAGTACCCGTTGATCATCCCTTGGATGTGTTCGGGGATGTGAGAGTACTTGAGAGCTGCTTCTATGAGCTTGTGAGGGATTGACCCGTACGCGTTTGCAAGGTCAAGGCACACAACTGTGAGGTATCCGTTGTTCACCTTTGCTTCCCTGATGAGTTGGCTGATTGCACTGGTATGCTCCACACATCCCGAGAACCCTGGTACTCCGCCCTTCTGAACTGGCGTATCAACAAAACCATTTGTGGTAAGGTAGGTCGTCAGTCTTCTGGCTAGTATGGCGAAGAATATCTTGCCCTCTACGTTGAGCAGTGAAATTGTCCTGAACTGGCTGATGTGTTTGGAGTTCTTTTCCTTGGGCGTAAATATCCCTTCTGCATGCTGCCATTCATCGGGTATCTTTCCCTTCCTCCAGATAACCTTAAGTAGGTTCCAGATTCTACGCAGCAGGAGAGGACACATCTTGTAGACAGACCTTGTATGGTATCTTGTTTGGTCCTGGGGCTGATCCCGCTCTCGCCTTCCTCACAATTTCTTTCACCTCTAAGAACGTGGGCTCTTTACATTCCAGCGGGGATGTTGAAGGTGCCTCAGGGTCAAGTCTCGGGCAATCTCCTAATAGTGTATCCCTATCTGGATCCGAGTGGACCTGTCTGAGGTGGTCTGAGGTGTTCTTCAATGTCAGCCATACTGCTTTCTAGTTGGCCTGACCTTTCTTTGTCAAGGAGTTGATTGGAAAATTTGTATGGGTTGGATACAAATTCTGCTCTCTTCCTCGCCTTCTTTCTTCTCACCGTTCTCGCGTTCTCAGCCTTCCTAAGTGTGCGAAGCTCTCTCCTGAGAATGTCTCGTAGTTCTTGGAGGCCCATTCTCTCTTCTTGGCTTGCCTTCCTGTATGCTTTAGTGAGGCTCTTGAGTTCTCCTCTTATCTGCTTCATACGGCTCTGTCTCCTGTTGGGTGTGTGTTGGGGCTTTGGTCGGCGTGCTTTTACTGTGCCAAACCTTTCCCTACCCACCGTGTAGACTAGAGCTGTCATGCATTTTAGCTTTCTGTCTGCTGGCCCTTGCATGGTTGAGGTCAATATGACATCTAGCTCCCTATCAAAGTCACGGGCACGTTTGTCTGTAGGTTTCGGCCATTTAATCCTTGGCCTCTGTTCACTTGGTGCCTCCGCGGGCTGTGGTATGTCTTGTGATGGCTGAGTTTCTTTTTGTGTTTTATGTTTTTTCACTTATAAAACTAACAAGGATTCATGCAAAGTGAAATTTAATACTCACCACTCTCTGCACGAATATTTCGTGTCAAAATGTGTTAACCCCACCTGAGTGCCGATTGAGTGCATCGGACCGTATCAAATAATTATTTTTTCCACAAATCGGTAGAAAATGACACAAAAATCACCTCTGCAAAATTTAAAAAGGATCCATTGGCCCGTTATAAAATAATTAAAATTTGAAAAGTGATCAGTTAGAACTTTTGTTCAGTGTAGATGCATTTTTAGGGGGGGGGGGGTATGTTCCTTTTATACTATAAAAGGACTGACACAAGAATGTTTTACCGAGTTATTTCCCTTTAAACTAGGTCATGTTGTAACACAAGCCTAGCCCTGTACAAAGCATTTGAGCGCCTCTCTTGTTTTGATGTCTGTGTCCGTCATTACACATTTGATTCATATTTAAAATTTTTCCCATCGATTAAACGAAGTATATTGCTTCGAAGCTTTTTCATTCTTTGATATTTCTGCTACGCATATTTTATTGCTCGAAGCTTGATATTGTCAATACAATTAATAGCGTTAATTGTTACTTCTTAAATACTATTTAATAATTTAGGAATTTGTTCACCTTGGTTTTAAATTATGAATATAATGTTTTCATATACCATTTCTTTAATATATTTTTTTATTTATGGGCTTTGAGTGTCAAGAACTATTTTGGATAAACATCATTCAACATTCACAGCCAATTTCTTTAAATCGATAAATGCTATATTGATGAGGTATTGTGTAGATTAGTACTATTTAATAACCATTGTCTTAAGGTGATAAACATAATGTGATGTCAAGGTGATACAATGAGACGAAGAACATAGTGTGCTGATATGTTCAAGGGTGAAAAGGGTGTAAAATGTAGTCCAATATTGAGTATACACATGTAATGGTATATTTGAACTGATAATATATACTTATTATAAAGTATCTTAAAAGTTATCAATTAGAACATGTTATCATCTTGTTCGCTGTTTCACCATTGTATAGATTTTAATTATTTTCACCGATTCAAATTAAGACAATCAAAATGTATCGAATGTAATACCACGTTATTGATAACAAGTGCAAGTAAAGCCGCCCCTAAAAGAGGACATAATGACTCAGGGAATTTGAATAAAAATATATATTCTAATCATGCTGACTGTTTATATTATGATTGCCTTAGCATAAATTACAAGGTCTGATCTTTGCAAAATAAGTTTTATTGAACTTTAAACTGACATTGACCATTATTCCAATTTGGCTTTGATTAGTGAATTGCATCCAGATCGAAAGTAAATCAGTTTTTTTCTATCGCCTCAGGAAACGCTTTACATATTGTGTTGACAGCGCAAGTCTTTTTTGTTATCAAATAATTTAGTCATCAATAGCCTATATTTGTTTCTTATCTTCAGCATCATGTACGATGGGTTTACAATTGATAACTTTATACAGTTATATGACTTATTTGTCTGTGTATCAAGTTCTCCATGTAAACAATGAATGTCCTTGATTACCACCTTGTGTTGATAACCTGATACAGCCTATCAATTGATAACCTTACCATCACAAACGTTTTATAGCTAGTATCTATCGTCCAAACTGATTTCAATTCAGACGGACGAAACAACGCAACGTTTTAAGATGGAGACAAAAGATTCATTTATTGCTTGTCCCGTCTGTAGAACACCGTAAGTTGTATTTTGTTTGTTTTTTATGTTTTGTTTATGGAATAATTGCATTCATAGTACTTTGTGGTATAAAAAACATTTTTATTTACTATTATAAAGACTTTTGATTTGTATACAGATTGCAACAGTCCATCGGATACAAAACTTTTATTATGAACTGAACCTTTACTGTTACATTTATGTTAAATAAAGCATCTGAATATTTAACGAGAAATAATTAACGTCCGAATCGTGTCTACGTTGCAGACGTGGATTTTAGTTAATCGTTCGCTAAATTTAATTGCACAAAGAAAATTGACTTCGAATATGTAGTACAAAACTTCTACCAAATTGACCGTCGTCAGAAAGTATTCTTGTATAAAAATAAAAGAAAATGTTGTAACCTGAAGATGCCCTGATGGATGCCGCCATTATTGCGCTTTTTTGACACATTAGCAAAAGTGGAAAAGGGCAGGTAGTCAAAAACTATCATATGTTATGCCATTGTTGATATAAAATCCAAGCAAGTTTGTGCCGCTTTTCATTGTTTCCTGTTATGTAGTTTTCACGATGTGTTTTATAACATTTTGCTTCTTTAAATACTTTTCCAATTAGTGCATGTTCTTTACAAATAAATACTTACTACTATGAAATATGGCATTAAAACACCATAGTAAAGAAATGTTTGCAACTACACCAGGGCAGCACATTATCAAAACACTAACGATAATTTAACAATATAATTTAGAAGGATTTATGACTAAAATCAGTCGTAAGAGGCTTGATAATACGGGCCTCAGCTTGTTAATAGACATAATAAATGTAGACATGATTTCTTATTTCGATTTAAACATGATCTTTCTTGACTCAAAACATCTTAAATTTTCAACGTACTTAAATTGAATCTTTCAAATATAAAGTCATTATTGATATTATTACCTATTAATTCTCAACATAGACTCACACTGACCCATATGTTTATCATAATTATTACTATTTTAGTCACGTGCCGCCTGCAGTTCCAAAACGAGATGGGACATTTGCTTCAACATGTGTGAACTGTGGCCACTTCTTTAAATTTAAGTCAGTAGCACCTTTTAAATCTTCTGTGTCATTTACAGTGAATGGACAATCAGTGACAGGTAAGTGAAAAGATCTCAATACAAAATATATAACTATACGAGTGTATTACAAATTATTATAATGAGGCGTATGCCCTCACCTCAGGGCGATTAAACTACAAAAAGTTGACAGACGTATAGTTTGAGTCAAAGGCAGTGGAACAATTTGCTCTAACAAAACCCTTACAACTGTTGTAAGTAAAGCTTCCCAAGCACATCAGCAATCGTTCGAAGGCAATTCTGTTGGAAACAAGTTAGACATCTTAGACAATTGTAAAACTTTTCTCAATCTCACAGGAACAAAGGCTGTGTTCCTAAAATTTGCCGGTCATTTATTATCTGACCGTTATGTAAATTACAATATGGAAAAGATGTTACCAACTATGTTTTAATTAATAAAATGCATAATGTTTTTTTTTAGTTTTGAATATAATTACTCTTGTATTTGCCTTAGTATGTGCCTTCTTTCAAATATGGAGATAACGGACATTGTCATTTGTGTATCACGCAGCGTCATTATTACTTTCTTGACCTATTTAACACAATCTGTAGGTTACAGGTTCACTGTAGTTTATTTTCAATGTATATACATCATTGTCATTGATAACAATATGATAGACTTTAATATTTTGGTTAATTGGCAATGATTCAAACAGTAAAGTCAAATACATGTATATATCAACGGGATATACAGGCAAACGTTCAATTTCATATTTCCTGATTTTTTATTATGTGTTTTATAACTGTGAATGCCACAGACACACCGTTATATAACTTGGCAAAACATTGCTTTATTTTCTCGTAATATGTGGGGTGTTTCCCACGTGGGTCAGGTTAGCTGAAATAGATTAGTGCTGAAATATGCATTTACTGATGAGAAGATACTAAAGCTTGTTATTGTGCAACATTAGTATAATTCTATTAAAAAGATACCCTAACCGCCTAAGAATGTTGAAAAGACAAGAAGCGACCAATGAAAATGTTTAATTTCAGCAAGTTCGACATATAACAAATCTATAAATAGCTTGGTGATTCCCTCAGTATCCTACTGTCGTTTTCAACAATGTGTATGCCACATGTTTAATTCGTTCAGTTGAATGTTATAAGTGACAAATGTTATTAGTAAGTGATTTCTTACGTTCTTAATACTTGTTTGTTCTGTTTTAAAAACTAAAGTTGGTTTTATACTTTTGGCACAGTCATTTGCCTGTATATCCTTTTAATCATTATTTACGTTATTATGCACTCAATACCAGGAGTGTGTGAAAATATCTTTTAGATCAATAATATATTTTGTCAATAATTTCACACGTTCTGAATAATTTTAATTTTATTATTTCTTATCAATTAATCATGCATTCCGTTATGTTTACTTTTTAATTATCTAATAGCTAGTTAATGTGAACATATTTTGTTATTGTTACAAGTGCTACTTGTATATAGCTGACATAAATGGATGCTAAATTTAAATCGAAATAAAAATTAGAACGATCAAACTTCGTTTCTACCTAAACCGACTTCTATGATAGTCGTCATATATTTTCTTAATTTTGAATATAAATTCCTAAGCAGCATTAGTTTGCAAGATGTTGCCAGGGAAGATTTTTCCATAAAATTTAATATTATTTATGTAGCCCAACATTGTTTTCACTTTCAGTTGGAAATGAATACAGTCCGTCAACAATGCTGGCAGATTATTTACGTCAGTCACGTGTTTCCATGGGAACCAAAGTATTTTGTAAACAAGGAGGATGTGGTGTTTGTATTGTTGTTGCCAAGATGACATTAAATCCTAATGACCCACCAGTTACTGCAAATATTAATTCAGTAAGTAATACATGTAATATCATTGTCTTGTATGTTCATATCTTTACATTGTTAATCAAAAACATAGGTTAATTGAACCTTATAGTTATGTGCATGAATAATATATTTCAAATTTAACAAGCCTGTGTAAAAATGATCATGCATCTCCTTTAAAATAAGCTAGAAATAATTTAACACGATGTATCATCGTTAAACTTAAAGGGTATTTAGTTAAGTAACACAGATAAAATAATAAAAATGTAGAATAAACGTGGAAACAAAAGCCAAAGCAAAATTACTAAATAAAATCCGCAGTTGTTTTCTGACATACTAAATGCTGCAGAAACTAAAATAAATGATGTGTGACTTGAATACTTTATTGTAGTGTTTATGTCCATTGTTCATGTGTGATGGTTGGGAAATAACAACAGTTGAAGGACTTGGTTCAACAAAAACAACAATGAATAAAGTACAATCAACATTAGCTGATTTTGGTGGAACACAATGTGGATATTGTAGTTCTGGTCATGTTATGAATATGTATGGGTAAGTAGATATTGTAGTTCTGGTCATGTTATGAATATGTATGGGTAAGTAGATATTGTAGTTCTGGTCATGTTATGAATATGTATAGGTAAGTGGATATTGTAGTTCTGGTTATGTTATGAATATGTATGGGTAAGTAGATATTGTAGTTCTGGTCATGTTATGAATATGTATGGGTAAGTAGATATTGTAGTTCTGGTCATGTTATGAATATGTATGGGTAAGTAGATATTGTAGTTCTGGTCATGTTATGAATATGTATGGGTAAGTAGATATTGTAGTTCTGGTCATGTTATGAATATGTATGGGTAAGTAGATATTGTAGTTCTGGTCATGTTATGAATATGTATGGGTAAGTAGATATTGTAGTTCTGGTCATGTTATGAATATGTATGGGTAAGTAGATATTGTAGTTCTGGTCATGTTATGAATATGTATGGGTAAGTAGATATTGTAGTTCTGGTCATGTTATGAATATGTATGGGTAAGTAGATATTGTAGTTCTGGTCATGTTATGAATATGTATGGGTAAGTAGATATTGTAAGTTGATGTATATGAGTATGGTCTGATGATTGTTATGTTGTATAGCGTATAAAATTAATGCTCATTTTGACATTAATACTGGTTAAATCTTTATCTTATTTCTTAGTTACTTTACTTTACAACTTTGTTATGATGTTTTAGCAGAAGAAACGTGGTACTTATCTTGTGACTTGAAAACGTACAATCAATGCAATTACATTTGTTAACAATTTTTCTGTTCTCGATTACTTTTTATGTTTGTCACAAAATCTGTCTAAATGCACAAATATATTAATTACATATATATTTTATACAGATTGATGCAGAAATATCCAAATATGACAAAGAAAGATGCTGAAGATTATTTTGAAGGAAACCTTTGTAGATGTACTGGTATGAATATTTTAGTTGATCCATTCACATTGGCCGTTTTAGAAAATAAATAATGCTAAGTGCTGTGTTCTTTTTTTCTTCATTACTTTTACAAACGAAGAGACATATGTGAAACCTCGTTTCAATCTTGTTTGGACAATTATGAAAAAATAATGATAATAATAATAGTGAATAACACAGTATGTATAATGCCATATGCCATGGGGATGACACAAAAAAGATATAAATCTCTTATTTCCATTGTGGTCTCCGACATTGATGGTATGACACTGACATGGATGCATGAACCTGCTATTTTTTATATATGTATTTATATATGTTTTTATTATTTTATAGGATATCGTCCAATTTTAGACGCCATGAAGTCATTGGTTCCTGATAGCAATCCAGATATAGAGGTAAACACAATGTTCATGCTTAATATCATAGTAAAAAATATTGAATATAATTAATAATGTATAAAGTTCTACAAACATCTGCAAAATTATCTTTAAACAAGTCGTATTAAATAAAAAATGACTTTATTATTTATTTCATTATTATTTAAACAAATTGTTAATACAAATATATACACTAAAATGGATGTGAACGGTTGTCATAAGCTCAAGTACAGGTTATTAAAGTTATTAGTTTACAGATTTGGTTAATGTTTTCTATTTTTTCAAGATACCATTCAGTGTCTGCAATTGTGTCAAAAATTAATTCTTAATATTTTTAGACTAATTGACCTACAGGTTGCAAGAAATATACAATAAAGGTAACAGAAATGCGCTAAAATTATCTATACCGTTACATTCGGGATATATTTTTCTACATGAAACACCATCATTTGTAGTTGTTTGTCAATTTGCACTTAATTGTCATTATCAGAGCACTACTTTACTGCTTCCAAAAATGTTTCCTTACAATCTAAAAAAATAAAAAAAAGTTAATATTTAAGTTAAAATATGTGAATGGTTACCTTTAATATCCATATATCTCTTATCAGGATCTATCAAAACGTTTATGTAAAACAACTGGTAAAACTTGTACATCATTGTATCCATAGGATCTATCAAAACGTTTATGTAAAACAACTGGTAAAACTTGTACATCATTGTATCCCTAGGATCTATCAAAACGTTTATGTAAAACAACCGGCAAAACTTGTACATCATTGTATCCCTAGGATCTATCAAAACGTTTGTGTAAAACAACTGGTAAAACTTGTACATCATTGTATCCATAGGATCTATCAAAACGTTTATGTAAAACAACTGGTAAAACTTGTACATCATTGTATCCCTAGGATCTATCAAAACGTTTATGTAAAACAACTGGTAAAACTTGTACATCATTGTATCCATAGGATCTATCAAAACGTTTGTGTAAAACAACTGGTAAAACTTGTACATCATTGTATTCATAGGATCTATCAAAACGTTTATGTAAAACAACTGGTAAAACTTGTACATCATTGTATCCATAGGATCTATCAAAACGTTTATGTAAAACAACTGGTAAAACTTGTACATCATTGTATCCATAGGATCTATCAAAACGTTTATGTAAAACAACTGGTAAAACTTGTACATCATTGTATCCATAGGATCTATCAAAACGTTTATGTAAAACAACTGGTAAAACTTGTACATCATTGTATCCATAGGATCTATCAAAACGTTTATGTAAAACAACTGGTAAAACTTGTACATCATTGTATCCATAGGATCTATCAAAACGTTTATGTAAAACAACTGGTAAAACTTGTACATCATTGTATCCATAGGATCTATCAAAACGTTTATGTAAAACAACTGGTAAAACTTGTACATCATTGTATCCATAGGATCTATCAAAACGTTTATGTAAAACAACTGGTAAAACTTGTACATCATTGTATCCATAGGATCTATCAAAACGTTTATGTAAAACAACTGGTAAAACTTGTACATCATTGTATCCATAGGATCTATCAAAACGTTTATGTAAAACAACTGGTAAAACTTGTACATCATTGTATCCATAGGATCTATCAAAACGTTTATGTAAAACAACTGGTAAAACTTGTACATCATCTGGTAGAAATTGTGGAGGTCAATGTTCAAGGTCAAATGATACAAGGTCTATCAAAATGGTGTTTGGTGATACACAATGGAGCAAGCCTACCAGTATGACTGAGTTGTATGCAATGTTGGCTCAAACAAGAGGACAAAAGTGTCGTCTTCTTGGATCAAATACTGGAACGGGTGTGTATAGCAATATGAAATATAAAAAAATGCAATTTTCTCGACTTTTTAAGACTTTATATGTAATATCGCTTGCTAATCAACACATAAAACGTTCAGTGTAGTTTTGCCATTTAACGAATATCCACAGCACTTGATTTGTCTAAATTAATCACTAAATTAACTGTGAATAATATCAAGGTAATAATAATGCGTCATATGTATTAAAGAAATAGTAAACATGAATTAATTTATATAGAGTAGGACTTAAAAATGATAAAAATAGAAATGTATTCTTAGTTAATATATATAGTAATTCATCGTGCCAGGCAGTCAGATGAAACTGCAAGAACTGCCATGTCGTCCAAGTAATGTCTGAAGTTTTGTCATAATATCGTTTCAGGTTACTTTGAACAAGAAAATATCAGTAATTTTGATGTAGTGATTGATATTTCATCTATACCAGACATGTATGTTAACACGTTTGATGTAAGTAAACACGTGTAGCTTGTTACTTATTTTGTACAAACCAACAAACCGTAATATAATGATGTTACATGTTTTAAAACTACGAATATTTTATATTTAATCAACGCTGTCATGCCTTATTACTCACTTAACATTATGTATATCTATGTAGTTATCTTGCTTGAACATGATATGGCTATTTTGTCCATCAGACTTAGTTTAACCGGAAATATTAATACTACTATATTTTTTATCATTACATACACTAGTAGCTTCGATATCAAATTTAAAGTTTTATACATCTTCAACAAACATTTTTCTTCAAAGAATGAGGAAGGAGAATCAAAAATCATATTTATAAATTGTTCATATATTCCAGGCTCAAACAGGAACATTTACATTGGGTGCTTGTTGTACATTAGCTGACTTAATGGATTTATTTAAAACTGAAGCAGCCAAATCAACAGATAATGGAAATTTTGATCAACTTGTTAAATATTTATACAGAGTAGCTTCATCACCTATTCGAAATGTAAGTACATTTATATACAAAACTTTAATATACATGTTTAAATTAGAAGTTTGAGATTATTGTATTCTATAATCCTTATACAGTAATACTGTTTGCTAAAAAAAGTGTAAGTAAAAAAATACGTTTGGTACACTTATATTATAAATTAATAATTATAAATTATTGAAATGGTGTGCATTTTGTAAATAAACCTTTAATGGTATTTTACAAATTTCAGAGAGGAACTTGGGCTGGTAATTTAATGATGAAGAATAAATATCCATCATTTCCTTCTGATATATTTAATATAATGACAGTACTTGGAGCATCACTTACAACAGGTGAGATGATAAAAGTAACAATTACTGCATTCATAACTGAAATCGTGATACAAATATAATGACGTACTTATATAGTTTACCGTGATATAATTAATATGTGTTAAGAATATAAAAATTCATATATATATCGTAATTTTCGTCAAGTACCAACACAGTTTTCTATCTATGTATGTAAACTTAATGACTTAATTAGTTATTTTATATCACATGCGTTATATTATTTCGATACTTTTCTAAACTAGGTCAAACAGCTCCAGATGTTGTGTCATGTGATGCTTTCTTTAAAACTGATATGACTGGTAAATGTTTGTCCAAGGCTACATTTAAAGGATTTGGTGCCAACGATATTGTAGCATGCTTCAAAGTTATGCCAAGATCACAGGTAAGGAGTTTACAGAAATGAAATCTTCTATCTTTCCACTTTGGTTTCATTAGCTATACCGAAGTGAATAAATTACACATGTATGTAGTTTTATTTTATTTGAAATTGATAAAACTGGTATATGTACTATAAAACAATCTCTTCAAACGTTCTCATGGTGAAATACAATGATTTTAAATGTACAAGTTGGATTCTTGAGAAAGAAAGAAATATCGAGAAAGAAATTTATTGAGTTTTTTTATATATGTTTATTATTTCATGTTGTTTTTATTATGATGTTTTCTATCTCTATCAGAACAGTTTGGCTTTAGTTAATGGTGCATTTAGATGCTCTGTTGATAAGACAAATGGCTTTATGGTATCTGGTAAACCCATCATTTCTATCGGAGGAATAAGTGACTCATTTGTAAGTAAATGTTTTTGAGCCTAGTATACGTACTAATAATATTTCGTTTTTGTGCAAGAGCAGTGAGTTCTTGAAGTATTTCTTGAATCGTACATTAATTGGACTATAGTTTCAAAAGGGTATAATAACTTAAATGAATATTTTTGACGGTTTACTGACATTTATTTCTTTAACAGTCTGCTCTATTAAACATTTTAAGAATAAGATGACCACATTCATGAATGTTCAATTTACTATGTAACGGAAGAGTGAAATACTCATACCCATATTTCTAAATCAGGGTACCTAAAAATGTCTAAGTTTCAGTTCAGGTGTTACATTGATATCCTGTTTTATATTCTAGCATCGTGCTACAGCTACTGAAAACTTCTTGGTTGGTAAACAATTGTCTGCTCCTGCTACTTTATCAGGTTTGTGTTGTTACTTATGAATACAAATTTTCTAATTATTTTACGGGTGATACAGGGATCGAACTTAAGCTCGCACACTCGCAAAATGCGAGTGGATTTTGAAAATTGCGGGTAACCTTTATTTTAACTCGCAATTTCTCGCGAGTTGAAATCCACGCAAAAATATTACTATCTAATGAGGCTCAAGCCAGCATTAAAACGGACAGATAGATCGATAAACCTAGTATCAATAACAGATTCGCCGTAAACATGTTCGATATTCTATGTCTATTCCACAATAACGCCCTTGTTCTATCTATAATTAAATATAGTGCCATTTTCTTTTGCATAGATCTATATGAATAAAAACAATGTATGATATTAAAGTTTCGAGAAAAATACGAGTGATTTTTTTCATTTTGCGAGTTGAAATAAAACCAATTTGCAAAAATTTGCAAGTTCAATTTTTGTTAAATTCATGCCCTGGGTAATATTTCTATGTTGCACATATGTATTAAACACATTTTTTTTTATATTTACTTCCGGATTTTTTTAATTAGTTAACAACAATTGTAAATCTATTTGAATGTACCTCATGCTTTTGTTATGGATTTCATGTCGTGATTCTGCAGCTTCGAATTTTAATAGCGTGTGTTTCAAACCTATGCCAACAGCACGCCCTCTATCTTCTACTGACATCCTCGTACTATTTAGCTTAGGGTTTTTAAGTGAACTGTTTTACGATCATAACGATACTTTTTATAGATTAAATATGTATTTTACTGCTTCGAAGCATTTGCCCGGCAAATCACAAGAAATGCGTGTGATTCATGGACCTAGCAAACCACGCGTTGCACAATCAATTTTACACGCAATTTCTGCGTAGCATTTATAGTAATTTGGAAGTTTTCTATGTTTAAATATGCTACGACTAAACGTAAAAATAGCAGGTATTTTAAAATGTGAATAACGTTGCATATTTGTTATCTAATTCACTGATACTACAATTCTTTCCATTCAGTTCTATAAAACGAGATCTGATAAAAGTATTTGATTTTTAAACCTGGTTCTTCTTTTACATTAAAATTTCATTTTCATCGCTTTACAAATGACCTGTTTCTACATGCATTATAAAAGTGATAAAGAGAATTATGTGAAAACAGATAAAAAATTGTATATACATGATTTATATAATTATGTATAGGTGCTATATCCACTTTGGCTCAAGAAATAGTACCAACAAGCAGTCTTGGACTACCAAGTATAAACTACAGAAAGAATGTGGCATGTGCACTTCTGTACAAGGTAATTAAAAATAAAACAACTCTGTATAAATATTTTTGGTACGTAAATACATGTATGTATTTGATTCATGTACATGTCATCAAAATGTCTCCTGAGTTATATATATGTCTCCACTTGGCAAAAAATGTGTATGAAGGCAATATTAACTTTAATACTTTTGAAAATTCTACTATTCTATTATCAGAGGGTGTCTGAATATAACGTATTTTCACTTTTACATTGTACTTACGATTAACGATCGGAAGTTCTCTTCATGACTATGAAAGTATCGAGGCCGCCCGGCTAGCTCAGTTGGTATCACGCAAGTCTACTGATCGAGGGGTCATAGGTTCGATTCCCGGGCGGGGCATACTTTTGTGGAGCTTGGTCATGAAATTATTTCTACGGCCATTCTCCCTCTTCCCAATGATTTTAAATTATGTAGGGCAGTTGTCAGTCACTGACGAAAGTATGCGCTTAGTAGTTGGTTAACAGCTAAATCCAGAGATTTAGCGTTTCCAGGAGGAGTGGTTAGGTTGACTGACAGCCGTTATATGACCTACACAATGTGTTGCTACGGCGTTAAACCCGACAAAACAAAACAAACAAATATGAAAGTATCGATGTGACCGTTTGAAGGGGATTATTTTTCATACAGCAACAATTAATACTCGCATTACAATGAGTTTTTAAAAAAAACCTTCATATTCAAGTTTTTACAATGATAGCATATCAGACTTTCCGTAGGAAAATAATCTGTAGTCTGATAAGTCTCAATTTAGTTTTGATCATACTTACATGTTTTTATGTACTTCAATACAATACATCATAAACTAGAACCTATTTGTTATATTTTAGTACTTTATACATGTGCTAGGAGATTCCGTTGCCTTCCAATATAGAAGTGGTTTTGAAGTTTTACATGATACACGTCCCTTGTCGTCTGGTGTACAAACATATGATACTAACAAACAGGAATGGCCATTGAATGAACCTCTTAAGAAAATAGAAGCAAATATACAGGTAAAATATGTTAAGATATTTGAATTGCCGTTCTGTCTTGTACTTTTGATTAGAATGTTCCTGACTTAAATGTACATAATAATTTATTAACAGTGTGCTTCGACGTTACGTTTGATATCGCGAAATTTTTCAGTGAAATACCAGAGTATTAGTTAATATGAGTTAAGTATAACCTTTAGATGTTGCGCTTAAATTTATATATTAATTATATTAAGATCTAAAGGAACTTGTATATTTGATTGTAGTGTACCGGAGAAGCTCAGTATACCGATGATCTTCCAGCTATGCCTGACCAACTCTATGCTAAATTTGTTTTAAGTACACAAGCAAATGCTACAGTACAGAGTATTAATACAGCCGAAGCTATGGTTTGTATTTTTTATAATTTATTTTTTATTATATAAGAAGAAGAAGATTTTATTTTCAGATCAATAGGTCAATAGACCCGCGTGAACATACAATGAATTTCATAAAATATACAATCACGTGACAATGACATTACATGTAATCAATAACATACAGTTGAAAAAGAGAGAACATTCGAGATCAATGTACACTTAAATATATATATATGCAGTGTAGTACTTTTGTATAAAGCTATAAAGGATTGGTTTTATGAAAATTCAATCAAACTTGAGCAGGTATCACAGTTAACAAAGGTTATAAAGGTAATATATTATAAATTATATCAAAATATCTTAGACAAAGTTAACAAAGGTTATAAAGGTAATATATTATAAATTATATCAAAATATCTTAGACAGATAAGCAGGAGAAGGTGACTTATACTTGTTTTGTATCGCTGTTATAAGCAGAAACGAGTTGCTTGTGGGATATCACACATTTGTACATATTTACAGACAAAATAATACCAGTACTAATATATAATTCTCGTAATTGGCATATACCAAAATAATATCAGTACTTATATATGATACTCGTAATTGACATATACCAAAAATAATATCAGTACTAAAATATAATACTCGTGATTGACATATACCAAATAATATCAGTACTAACATATAATACTCGTAATTGACATATATCAAATAATATCAGTATTAACATATAATACTCGTAATTGACATATATCAAATAATATCAGCACTAATATATGATACTCGTAATTGACATATACCAAAATAATATCAGTACTAATATATAATACTCGTAATTGACATATACCAAATAATAATAATAATATATAAATATATATATAAATATAATATATAAATATATATGTGACAAGACGATGAAAACATGACATAAGTTCTACAAACCGTTGATTTTAAGGATGAAAGTCTTTTGAAAAAGTATATGCGAGAATTTTAAAAAGTAAAGTAGATACCATTAATACACAGTAACAAACACTTTTCCAGAAACAATTAAGGTCGATAACTTCACAGAGTACATCATTTATAGAGAATCAACATTATGGTCAAATTTTCATTGAAGTGTATTACTAATCTGGATGAAGCTCCAACAAGCCACTCTTTTGCGACACTAGATTCGAAAATCTGCGTGTTGCTTCCTGTGTCTCACTCCGGTTCATAGTGTTAAATTGTTAAAAACCATTATTGCAATGGTATACATGTATACAATATGTCTTTATCCTTTTACAATTCAATAATTTCCAGAAAGTACCAGGCGTAGTGAAAGTTCTGACATCATTTGATATTCCTACTGGTGCTTCAAATGATGTTTCACTTCCAGATGTCTTAGCTGGTGGTAGTGAGAAAGAAGAGGTAATATAATTATCAATTAAATCCTTTAGGTCTATTTGTCGCATTATCCTGGTTTTCAATGCTGTGACATTTACATTTGTTTCAAGCAACAAACATCGTATATAGTAGAACTGTTGCACATTTAAGGAAAAGTGAAAGAAATCCCTCGTTCTATGGATTAAAAATAGAAAAAATACATCACAAGAACTGAAAAGAGGGTTTCTCCGTGTTCGTCATATTTTGTGAAAATAAAAACAACCGGTGGTGCTTTTGTTAACGCTATAAATGACGTAATACACCGCCAAGGTTATGCTTTTCGAACATTTGATGTTTGATTTTTTAATTTAATGAATGCGTGTCAGGTTATGGTAAATATTTTTGCGCATAACGCAATAATTTTATGTCTGGCCTTCTTGAATTATGTATAGACCATGAACTATACTTCACAACAAAAGTTAGTACATATATTTACAATTTAATGTATTTTTTATTGGGATATGAAGTGTGTTGAGATAATTTGTGCAAATTGTTCGTGAACCCTGCTGTACCATTTTCAGAACAAAAGTTGTTTAATTTAACTTCAATAAATTTTAGTAGTTTCCTAAATTGATAACAACAGAGTCAAAAACAGTCATATTGTGCGGATAAATTCTGTGACTTCTGATAACATCAGACCAAAAATTAATGATGACACCACTTTTGACAACAAGTCCTTGAAAATAACTGTTTTTTACAGGCATGATTGGTTTCAATACTTGGACTTTAGTTCATTCTAATTATAACCGTAGCTAACGTTTTATCGTAACTGTAAATCACCAGTAATTTTCCTCTTAAACTAGTTCACGTGACATAACATTTGTAAACCAGTGTTCTTGGGCTGTAAAAGTGGATAACAGAATGGTTGAAATAAAGCTTAATGGAAAACATGATCGACTCTCGAACATGTGTGAAGGTCTTGCGAGGCTTAATTTCTTTCTTTTTATAAGGCGAGAATTTGTGTTAAGGCACGAATCGATGTTAACGGACCATATTTTTTATTTACACCAATGTGATACTGATATTTTTGTTTTAGTTATTCTGTTCTGGTAAGGTGATGTTCTATGGACAATCGTTGGCTTTAGTTGTTGCAGGTAGGCCTTAGTATTTCATATTCATGTATAGCCATCTTATGTTAACAGTAAACAAATTATCAAACACGTTATTTGCTCTTAGGAACACTTTTAAGGCATCTCAGTTTGTAGCGCGTGAACTATGTAAAGATTGAATGCTAAAAGCCGATACACTCGTTTCTTCAATATATATAGTGCGTAAAAATTTACCCATATCTGAACTTTCACATTTGCATCTAATTATTATCTACACACATCCCGACGAAAATCAGCACCACGCCTTTTCTACACTTCGGCAGCGATTGTAAAATTATACAAGTATGGTTGTGTGTTAAATTTTAACTCATAACCCTCACGGTCACGGTGTAATCGAGTATTAATACTACATTAGTATTCAATGTTATGAATATTCTTGCATAAAGGTCACGTCGGGGTCACGCACAGTACTTAACGAAACTTTTAAGTACCCCAATTTCAATATTGTAGTTAGTGTTTATTTTTCAACATTTATGTCTGATCGATGATGGAAATGTGTATATGACTATACTGACCTTTGCTTGTATGCTTTTCATGCTACTTAAATGATACAAAACCGGTTTGGTCGTGCAAGCGTTGATATGGAAAGAAATATAATTGCTTTGATTTAACAGACTTGCAAAAGACCTATTGCAATTTCTTGTTCTTGAAGCGACATTTCAGGCATTTCTCGAATTTTCGTTGTGCATATCAACACACAAATGATTTTCACCAAAACTGACCACGCGGAATTTTTTGTAGGAAAAGCACGGGTCTATTTCCGCTTTTCAGCACATGCTTGACAAAACCAATTTTGCATCAATTTAAGGCATGAAAGTATATAAATGAGTGTTAAGTTATAAGCATTTTCACAATATACATGTATACATGTTCTCGCTTACTTTAACAACATATACAATACGAATGTTTTTTATATTTAACTAAGTATCAAGCCATTTTCCTGTCGCTTTCAGAGAGCCAAGAGGTAGCAGAGAAAGCTGCCAAGCTTGTGACATGTACATACAATAGTATACAAACACCATTAGTTTTGTTGGATGCTGCTATTACAGCTGGAACGTTTGTAAAGAAAGCAATGCCTGATCTTGTTAAAGGTGTTCCTGACCGTAAGTTTGATTTTGAAATGGATACACTAATTAAATGTCTGTACCATATTCTTTGATAATTTATAAATAGAACTGCATGTTCTAAAACTTACAGGAGTACAGTAAGTCATATTGTTTGTACTTTTCTTACGATTCGTAAATACTAATTTTCTAGTTTCATAAATTTATTAGATCTAATGACAATAATTTTTTATGTATGATACCTGCCTTATGAGTCGTTCAAGCAAATAGAAACAAAATACGTGTGAACGAAGTTAAGTACGATCGAGTGCCCTACTTTTTCGTGTTCTGATATTTCCATACAATTATGTGATAATACTAATGTTATTTGTTTGATTACAGAGGCTATCAACAGTGCACCACATAAAATTAATGGTTCTTTTCATACACCGGAACAAGTTCATTTTCATATGGAGACACATGTAAGATACGATATTTCTATTTGTAAAAGTTATAAATAACACAAAAACAATATACAATGACCATTCAGATGATGATGAAATATATATTCACCTTTGTTGATTTTTATACGTTATGAAGGAACTCGTCTGTAACTTTATACAGTAAAACCAATCATATAATATAAGTAACTGCTAATGGCATAAATCTACATTCAAACACTTTACACTGCTAATCCTGTTTAGTGTGTTTTAGTATTTCCTCTTGATCATTCATATATTGAATTTAAGGCATCAGTTTGCTATCCAACAGAGGATGGTCTTGACTTCGTTACAACAACACAATGGCCTGATTCAGTGCAAAATGCTGTACACAAAGTAACTGGAATTCCACAGAAGAAGTAAGTGTTTTATAAGAGTTTTGCGAATTAAAAATTAATAAAGTTCTGAAATGCAAACAATACTTGCAAACATTTTTGATATTATTGGAAATGAATCGATACAATATCTATAAACCTTCTAGCGAATAAGATGATTTTAATGATTCCATGCTTAACTATGCTAGCTTTATTCGTTGTCTGAAAGTCATATAAACTTATTGTGTACTTGGTATAGACCCTGTTGTTTATTAATGCAGATATAAGGCCAACATTTTTTTATTGTTTGTTTTACGGGAATTTTTTCAAAAAAAATGAGTCGGGGGGGGGGGCTAAATAAAAATAAAATCCACTTTTTGGTCGAGTCGACAAAATAAAATTGAAAAAAGGTCAGCATTTTTTTATTTTTCCGAAAACTTATTTTTGATAACATTTATTGCTATAATCACAAATATTATTGACATAAGTTCAGTAAATATAATCATTATTGTTATAATATGCATTTTATATCATATATCAAAGAATAAATCTAAAGGAAGATTTTTTGTTATTGTTTTTTTTTCAGTTCAAATATAAAAAGCTATAAAAAGTATATGAAGTGATCAATATCAGGGAATTAGATACTATGTCTCTGTCAAAATCAAATTTTCAGGGGTCAAAATCAAATTTTCAGGGGTCAAACTATACTTCATGCGTTTTTGTCCATTGATTTTAATGTCGTTGTTGTAGCTTTAAGCAATAACTTCAATTACTAAGATTTCAGGGTTCTCACTAGGATTTTACAAGAAGGAGTCCAAGACTCTCTTTAATACTAAGAAAAGTAGTCCCACAGACAAAAGTTGGAGTCCCATATTTTCTGCATGAGATTTTATAAAACAACAGTTACATTATAGTTTCTGTCACATTTGACAAACAGACCCATGTATAAAATCATACCTTTTGTTAAAACATGCTTTTCATGTAGCAATAGATGCTATTTATTGTTTTTAGAGTCTAAAACACAGATAGATTATGTGACGAATATTTTAAAATTTTCACATATTTAACCGATGTTTATTCTTGAAATCGATAAAATGAGGGAATTTCCCCTTACTTATTGCTAAATTAAGAAAATCTAAAAATCAAAATGATAAAACAATTTAATTACAACGTAATTTAAACGATGTTTCACTTTATTGGCGATAGCGTCGGTCGCGAAAATGTATGACAGTAAAAAATAAAAAACTTAATTCGTAGTAAAATGATTAGTATTAATGATTATTTTGACGTGGAATTTAACGATTATTATTATCATTTAATCAGAGTTTATAATTGTTGTCAATTTCAATAGTCTTTTAAAAAAAAATTGCTAACTGGCTATTACGTCTATTTAAACTGCGTCACAACATGCTCATAATTAAATACAATTATCAACGGCTAGCATCCAAAAGCTTGTCTACTTTAATCAATGCAATATCACAGCTTGTCGCATGTTTGTTAATTGCAACTGTTTGATTACGTAAACAATCTTATCGGGCCGACATGTAGCACTATTGATTTTTTGAGCGGACGTCCATTGGTCTTATCGGGCGACAAAAAACACAGGGGTGATAATGAACAAAAGAGTTACTTGTTATCGGCTTTTGAAGCGTGTTTACTAACTGCAACCCCCGCGTAGCGCGCATCCCTTATTGGTCGATTACATCAAATAGGCGGACGTAACATACGCTCCACTTGTTGTCGATCCGAGATCTTGATTCAACTATGACTCTTGAAGGCAAAATATACGCGGGTCAAATTGACGCACGGGCGATTTTGATATTCAATACTTATTGAGTTGTCCAATAGGTATTGATTATCGCTAATTTTTTCATAGCGATACGTAGCGAAATCGTTAGGTAACGCGCCCGATTTCTCTGACAGATCGCGGGTAATTTTTTTTGCAATGGAGGGAATTCATCAACTCGGCGGCGAGAAGAAAAATAAAAGAAAATTTTGTTTCTTTTATTTTTATTTTATTTCACCAGAAATTAGGGTCGGCGCTCCCGTAAATCAAAAAATATAAAAATGTTGGCCTAAGTAAACATTTGGATGCCAATTTTTCGTCGTCAATCTATATGCGATATCAACTTGGTTTTGGTAACTCGTTTTTTTTTGGAAGTTGAAATCGAAAACAAATAATTGTGTCATTCAACTCCTTTGACTGATAAATTGCTTTATTCTATTTTTCAGTATAAAGGTTTCAGTAAAACGATTGGGTGGTGCATATGGTGGTAAAATTACAAAGAACAACATTGTCGCTGCCGCTTGCGGATTAGCAGCCAAACTAACTAACAGGTTAACGTTTACCAATCTTTGTTCAAGTTTGTTTAGGGCTTTAGCGCAGTAAAGTTAACTGACACATATATAGCTCGTTTAGGATACCTTTAGACAAACGACTCGGTTTTGTTTTGGACTCGGGTAATACCTAAAATAGAGAGGTCAGTTGATAGTATTAATTTATGTACTTCAGTTAAATTGATATACAGGCAAATGACTGTGCCAAAAGAATAGAACCAAGTTTAGTCTTTAATACAGTATTAAGAACGTAAAAAAATCACTTACTAATAACATTTTACACTTATGATATTCAACTGAACAAATTAAAACATGTGACATACACATTATTGAAAACGAAAGTAGGATACTGAGGGAATCACCAAGCTATTTATAGATATGTTACATGTCGTACTTGCTGAAATTAATCATTTTCATTGTCGCTTCTCGTCTTTTCAACATTCTCAGGCGGTTTTCTTTTTAATAGAATTATATTAATGTTGCACTATAACAAGCTCTAGTATCTTCCCATCAGTAAATGCATATTTTAACACTAATCTATTTTAGCTAACCTGACCCACGTGGGTCTAGTTAGGAAATACCCCAAATATAAAGAGAAAATATTGAAATATTTTGACAAGTAATATATCAGTTTGTCTGTTTCAGTCACAAATTATAAAAATATAATGCAGAACCAGGAAAATTGGAACTGAAAATTTTGCCTACTAATCCCTTTAACAGCAATAAAACTGGTTTTGTAAAGAGCTTACAAATAAGTATTCCAGTTGAAATAATGAAATAATGAAAGTATTAACCATGTATTAAATACGTGGAATACATAAAAAACAGACTGATAATAATCGATTATTACGTCTACTATACTTTCTGACTATTGTATTTGCATTTTGTGTGCATATTATTTATTCCACGTGCTTAATATATTTGATTTCATTTTTCAGACCCGTAAGAATGAGATTGAGTATCTCAGACAATCTTTTGATGTGTGGTAGAAGATATCCACATAAGTTTGATTACAAAGTAGGTTTTGACGACAATGGTAAACTATTGGGTATTGATGTACATGTTTATGAAGGCCTTGGATATCTTGCCAATGAAAATATTGTACCATTCTTCTCTGGCAGCATTGATTCTGGTAATGTACATGAATAATTTCATTTGATTTTCGATGTTGTTAGTTTGGGTTTTATGGTGCACCAACACAGGAAGGTTATATCACGCCGAAAGCATTTGATGATAAAATCAATGTATCCGAATTCTAATGGTTTTAACTCCTATATTTTATGATAAATATTTATTTTCTTCAGATAGTTTAGTTTCGCATATGATGGTACCGACTGAAAAAAATCTCTAAGGGAGTTAACTTTAAAATGTTTGTCACGGATGTTTGTTTGTTTGGGTTTTACGGCTCACCAACACAGAAAGGTTATATCGCGCATCTTCATAACTTGATTATATAAACTATATAGTTTTATTATATTCATGTATATATTTTTGACTCTTATTATGTGCTAGTAAATGGAATGTTTCATGTCGCAAGTAATTATATACTATGTTACAATGTATGTGTGTAGTATGACTAACATGGACGATAAGTATCGCTCAAATTCTGAAATCATATGTGTTATATTCCTATGAGTTTTACTAATAATTATTATAATTACGATGAAAATTATTAATGGGATAATAATTTTTGTTAAAACCATTTGAATTGATTATTAGTAAAGATTTGTATTTCGCATCGCTCCAAGTTTAAACTATCTGCCATTGGGAAACAACGAATTACTGCTTTTTAGGTTTAAGGTAAAAAGTGTTTCGTGATTAATGTTAATCGGTATATTTAAAGATGTTAGGGTTTAAGCGATCCATTTCTTAAATTTAATCATTTATATTTAAATATACATGTATGTATACTCGTATTTCGCCTATTTGGCCAATTGTTTGCGGGCTGGTATCAACTTAAACTTGTTTGTTTGTTTGTTGAGGTTTACGGCATACCAACACCAAAGGTTATATCATGCCGAATACAATGTTAGGTAACATAAAAATTTAAAAAAATATATAACTAATATATGAACAAAAACTAATACATATATCTTTTAGTTTACAATTGTGCTAACTGGCGTATTGCTGTTGATAGTTTGAGAATGAACACACCTGTCAATACCTTTACTAGAGCACCGGGTAAGAATAAACCATTAATATGATCAAATTATATAACTTTGTATCTGTATAATTATATATGTACTAAATCGGTTTAATTATAACATCATTTACACAATTATTGTCTGCTTGGTTAAATTTTGTACAATTTATAGATTCTTTCTTTTTACATGCATGTCCATCAAAGTACACATTTGGTGATGCCTCTGAAAATCAGGAATTGAAACGTGTGTCTCGTAATGAATTTAATACATAAAAACAGTCTGATAAAAATCGTTAGTTACGTGTACTATTCTTAAATCCACGTGTGTATAAAAATGGTATGGTTGTATTATGTCTTAAGTTATCCTAAACGAGCCATGCTCAAAATATCAGTTTTAACAGTGTAAATTACGAAGAACGCATTTGGCTTGGAAAATCAGGAATTGGAATTTTAATCTATTCATGCACAACGTTGCAAGTAATTAATCAATTCAATGAAATTTATATCAATTAAATATTCACTTGAAATGACGCTAAACAGATTATACTTATGTGTTACGAATAATTAACTTCCCATGGTGCTTGCGTATAAAACGTTGCGACCAATATGTGCAATATTTTACATTACCTTGTTATAAATTTACTTACTGGTTACCTGTAAGCTTTCGTTTTTTTATTCAGTAACCACGCCATCAGCACAATTTATGGAACATGTCATGGAAAAAATAGCTTACACCCTAAATGGCGATGCTATTGCAATTAAAAGAGATAATTTATATGTGAAGGGACAGGTAAGACAAAATTTTATATCTAATGTTTCGTTTAACTAACAGAGTTAATTAAAAAGCTTAGAGGTGTATCATCGATATGAAATCAGCATTGTAGGTATTTATATACAATATATATTGAAAATATCCTTCATAAATGAAACAATCATCATAAGTCACTTTACTGATTTATTATCATCTTTAAGATGTCAGTCATATAACCGTTGGTGAGATTACTATATATGTTAACAAAACGCCTCAAGCAATGATGCATTTATTAAACTATGTTTCAGACAACTCCAATAAATGTAGTATTATCACATTGTAATATAAGACAAGTGACCGATGAACTTATGACATCAGCTGAAGTAGAAACAAGAAAAACACTTCATACTTTCTTCAATAAGGTAAGTTGTCTGATTGCTTCGATGTACTAACAAATGAAATATGGAAACAAATGACGTCGAAGTCATCAACTTACGAGTATAAATAACGTTTGATGATACAAAACTGTTTCGTAAATTTATGATCAAAGTATTACAATGCATATACAAATGCTTGTTTGTTTGTTGAGTTTTACGGCATATTTAACCCAAAGGTCATATCATGCCGAAATATACAATAGCGTCACGTCTAGCACAATTATGCGATTGATCAAGTTTATAAGTCCTGAATAATTGATTTGAGAGGGAAAATGTCATGACAACCTTGCTATTTCGTCCTTCTGTTTTTATGGTTTCAGTAGTTAAACTTAACTGTAGTATTTTAGATATATGAAATTGTCTTTTATATCTAACACAAATATGGTATGTGATAAAAGAAGGTAATGTTAAAGATTAACAATACTTGTTATGTTTTAAAACTCACAGCTAAAATGTAAAACTATGTATGAAACAAAATAAAACAGCGCTTAACTAACAATTTTTATATAAATTTCCATTAATTATATCAATATCGATTTACTATTTGAATTTGTCAAATATATATTATACATACATCTTTGCCATTTCATTTAGGACAACAGATGGAAGAAAAAGGCATTGGCAGTTACTCCAATTAAGTTTGGAATGTCATACAATTTTTCTATGTATACAATGTCCGTAATGATATATGGTAATGATGGTTCGGTGTGTGTAATTAGTGGAGGAGTAGAATGTGGCCAAGGACTTAACACTAAGGTATAAATATAGTAGCCAACAAAACGATGATAAAACTCAGTATTTTCAATGTATATATGATCTTATGTAGATTTTGTTTTCAGCGATGTAAATTTCAATAATATTGTTTAGTTGTTTGTTTAAGGTTTTTCAATATTGTATGTCTTTGTATATGCTTCATTAATATGCGCTGGTTAACTTTGCGGGCACACCAGTCGGTAGTTTTACGTACGGAGACATTTGCATGAAACATGTTTCTGGTTGAACAAACATTTAAACTGCATAATTAAAATCAAAAGGCAGCTCAGCTATATTTACTCTCCTTTGCATCTGTCAAAATATTCACACTTTCTCACTCTGCTAAAAGACCGTGAGCAATCCGATATTTCTATTTATAGAGAGAGAGACAACAGGTTTTAATTGCATGACTGTCACGTGGTTTTTGAAAATAGATGTGTGATCGAATACTAGAATGCGAAAAATTATCACGCCTGTAATTTCAAAATGTCGATATATAAGATGTTGGACAGTTGTGCATTAGTAAAATAAAGGAAAATTAACCATAATGAAAGTAAACATTCACATATTTAGTCTTTACACGTGTATCTCTGGTCTTTTAACTTAAATCATTTAGAGCATAATCAATTTAAATACGAAGTAAAGCCACGCTTTAAATGACGTTATAAGATACGCGATATCACTCGTCACTAGTATGATCAAGCCATATATAGCGTTTTTATCCGTCTATTTATAATTGTTGTAATCAGGTGATCGATTCAACCAATGAAAATGCATGTAAAGTGTTAAGATCAAATTGGAATTTGGTTAACTTAATCGTTCAAAAGTTCATAGTAAAGGTCATTATCTCAAATCGACACTCATTCAGGTAGCGAGTGAATGCAGTATATTCACTGAGCTGCTATAGGAGCGTAAGCTATATTAAGTATCAGATGTATTTCAGAAATAATTCAGCAATTTAAGCCAAACATTCTTTTGCAAAACTTTACTTGGCACTATCCTGCATTACTATGTATTTATCACTGTCTCTAAATCGACTAAATATGTGTGAAATTTGATCTGTAGTAAATGGAAGAGTATTATATAAATAAAATTAGAGAAATACTAAAAATCACTCTTCAAAATCCATAATGCAATACATGTACTTACAATTCATACCCCAGTACCTTCAGTGCTTTGATTTAAGTATTTTACTGTTCTTTGAATATAGAACCCATCTTATGATAACTTACTTACATGTATGTATTCACGATGTTTCAGGTTGCTCAAATTGTTGCATATAAGCTTGGTATACCTGTTGATACAATAACTATAAAAGCTAATGATACAATTAAGAATCCAAACAATGCTTCTACTGGTGGCAGTGTAACAAGTGAGGAATGTTGTAAGGTCAGTCATAAATGTAACTCCTACCTTAACGCTTGATGATATTTCTAACAGGCTTTTACATATACTGATATTAAAATTAAAAGTTAAAGTGTGTTTTAAAGTCTGCTTCTATATACAAAATCAGCCGACTTTCAATTTTGATCAACTCCTGATTATTGAAATTACCTTAGACAAATGGTCTCTCACAGTACTCATTTACACCTAAGTGGAGTAGAACAATTAAAGTAAATTTCTTGCTCAAGGAAATTAGCAAAGTCACTTGTGGGTTTCGATCACGGGAACTCTCGACCCAAAAGCGCACATCCTACCGCTGGACCACAGCTCCATATAATTATATTGATATATTGAACACAACTAGAAGTTGATGGATTAATGTTGTCGTAACTATATATATCACTTATCACTATCCTGCATTGGAAATTGACTGTCAATGATGACAGGACGAAATTTATTGACGAAGGATAACTTAATTGTCTATATCTGCATTGATCTGAAGCTTGGAAACCTTGTATAAATAAATTCTTAAAAACGGAAGTTAAAGAGATAAAACAATAATTAACATTACGCTTATTAATTTATGGAAACAACGAAATTCACATTTCCTTTTTTTGTGATATCTTTAATAAATGAAAATATGTCCTAGCACAATAAATGGATTGCTATTGCAGTATTTGTATTTTATGTTATTCTGTATTGTTTAATTCATTTAAGTGCTATGTGTGTTATATTTTCATTCATTAAATAAACTCTATCTATCTATCTACGCTGAGGCCACTATAACCACACCCAAGACAAGTGGCTGATCTGTTCAACAAATTAATCTAAAGTCATGCGACTACGTTCGTCCAAGTATACGCTTTTATTGGTGAACGGATTATGAATATTCAGAAATGTCAATAGACAACACTAGTTAAATGTATATATCAATTGTGGTAGCATTAATGCTCGCGATAATTATGTTCAATGGCCATGTTTATTATTAACGTATATAGTGTACAAGTCTGAAGGTAGTGATCAATAGAAACCTATCAAAAAGCCAAAATTTTATCTCATTGTAGATTACCGTACATTGTTTTAAAAATATTCATTTGTATTTCGAATGTTTTGTTTTATTATAATTTCAGGGTGCTGCCAAATGTTGTGATGAACTTATCGCTAACATGAAACCTATTAAAGACAAAATGACTGATCCAACATGGATGGAACTTGTATCAAAATGTTATAAGAAAATGGTTGTGTTGAAAGCTGAATATACGTAAGGAGGTTTTTGTAAAAATATTGTTTGAGTAAATCGTTTTCCTGGTGTTACAGATGCTTCTAGGTTCTTTTTCGCTAGTAACTTAAAATTAACTGGCTTGATTTTTCATCATAACTATGCTAACGTGTCTAAACCTTTGTCTTGATGGTGCGCTTGAGGTGTAATATTAAAATAATAAATGGTTAAAACCTTTCTGAAGTCCTTCTTTACACTGAATTCTGATATATACTTTTGTATAAACCAATAGCAATTGATTAACGTCATGAAATGTAAAATGGTTGAAGGGCATTTTTTAAAGATATGCGAAAAATATACTTACACTGCAAGATGACGCTGATAATTCTAACTTAATTTTATTCGTTATAACGAAATCTGATTACAAAATTACATTGAATCGAATACGCATCATATTCTGTGATTTTGGGTATTAAAAAGTGTGAATATCCATTGACTAGATAGCGTTATGTTTCAAACCAAGCAAAACATAGGTAGGTGCCCCAAACCAGTGTTTTTGGTTAGATTGAACCATTCGGATCTGGCACTATTCTTTTGTGAGTAATCTTAATTTTGTATGTTATAATACATATTCATTGTGCATTACAATGTACGAGTATGCCTAAATGCGCTGCTTAACGTTTTTATAAACGTGGCGTCTCTAATTAATGCATTCTCGTTACCCAGATATCATTGATAGTTATTGTAACCTCTGGGTAGTACGAGAATGATATATTGTATCGTATACTTTTTGTAGAGTCGCTGGTACTCCTGTTGAAGATGGCGGTCAACCATTTGCTTATTTTGCATATGGGGCTGCATGTACTGAAGTTGAACTTGACGTTTTGACTGGTGAATATGAAATAAACAGAGTTGATATTGTATACGATTGTGGAGAGAGGTAAGATAGCGGATATTTTAGGTATATTTAATGTCACGTGAATGATCTGATATCAAGCTAAGAAATATGAGTACAGGTCCTTAGGATATGGAATGTTTCCTTAGTAATCATTTGATCGTTCAACTTCATTTTATTGACATACTTAAGATCAATGTCTTAAATTATATATTTTTATGTAACAAATATTATTTTTTTTTGCCTGATAACCCTTTCCAGCCAGTACACTGGCAGAAACAATGGGTATAATTCGATGGATTATGAATAGAGGTTCGTATTGTTTTCATAAACGTGTACATATTGTCTGTATTCCATGCAGTTTGAATCCAGCTGTTGATATTGGTCAAGTAGAAGGTGCATTCATTATGGGTATTGGACATAATACAACTGAAGAAGCAGTGTATAATCCTACAACTGGAAAAATGATCAACTATGACACATGGGTAATATAGAATTATGAATGAAGGACAAGTCCCATGGACAAAAAGTCCCATGTCATTTTTGACAGGGGTGGACAAAAAGTCCCACGTAGTTTTGCCACCCTGGACAAAAAGTCCCATCTCAGTTTGTCAGGGGTGGACAAAAGGTCCCATGTCAATTTTACAGGCTGGACAACTGGTCTCATCTCAATTTGACTTATGTGATGATAAGATCGTCATTCATTTAAGTCCCATTGTTAAGTGGTCAATAGAATCTATTATCATTTAATGGAAACTGTTATAATAAAACAGTTTTATTGTTATATTTTGTCCCAGTGATATGCGGACTGTCTCCATCTATCAATTAATTATAATTGTTGTTAAAACAACTTCTATCTTATCCAGATGGCTTCAGATATTTTTTTTTAAAGCTGATAAATTTGTTTAATTCAAAATAAGAATGTAAATGATGGCTAATTCCTAGTAAGCATAGTTATTGTGATCAGTTTGACTGCAACATTTAATTAATTTAAAATGCATAATTTAAATGTTAAACAAGTAGAGTGTGGTCATTGAGTACAAATCATAACTTTGTTACTTGTATGAGTCATATAAAATATGAGACCAAACAGAGATGCGATGGGACTTCTTGTCCACCCCTTTCAAACTGAGATGGGACTTTTTGTCCAGGATGGCAAAACTACATGGGACATTTTGTCCACCCCAGTCAAAAATGACATGGGACTTTTTGTCCATGGGACCTTTTGTCCGGCTCCCGAATTAACTTCAATAGTTCTGATTTTACATCAGTATTTATTAATACTAACTTAAATGAAGTATAATAATTGAGTTATCATATTAAAAACCACTAAACTGAAATCATAGCACAACACAAATAAATGTAACAAAAAGTTGTTACAAACAACACCTTTAATTGGTAAAAACACCTTTGATTAGTAACAATATCACCAGGGAATTAGATTATCAGTTATCACCTATAATAAGCATGAATAATTGCCAATTTGTAGTGCTTATCACTTATCTTATTTTGAATGATCTTAAAAGATTTTATTCTATTTTGTTTTGTTTCGTTTGATGTGACAAACAATAACAATTTCAATTGTTCTCATGATCAGTTTGACTGCAACATTTGATTTATTTAAGATGAATAATATAAAAGTTAAACAAGTATAGATGTGGTCATTGAGTATAAATCATTGCCTTTTCTCTACTAAGTATATGAGTCATAAAGCATATGGAAACAAATGTCCACCCTTAACCAGTTGGCCACCTCTTTCAAGCTGAGATGGTACCAGTTTCCCTACCTGTCAAATTGACAAGGGACCAGTTGTCCACCCCTGTCAAAATGACATGGTACCAGATGTCCTTGGTATCAGTTGTCCGGCTCCCTAGTATTATATTGATAGTGTAAATTCTTGTATAACCCTGTACTGAATACTTGTAAGAAAAAGTTGAATTCTAAACATTTTACCATGGATGATATGTTGATAATGTCAACGACACAACCATTTAAACTCATTCTATTTTTATATGCAAGAGAGGTATTTACTTAGTCTTGTTAAAGTGTTTATCAAATATTTTTGAATATGTTATATAATAAAATAAATCCATGCAAAATGATTAACATATTGTAATGAACGAAGAATATCATGTTTTTAAGCTTTTATCATACTTTCACTAAATTATTGTTAACTCTGAGTGGCGTCAGGGACTGTATACTGTAAGTTCACCTGTTTTAAAACTCCTGAATTCAGAAACACGTTTCTGTATACATGTAAATGATGCGAGAAGAAATAAAAGATACCTTATCAAAACTTTCTCTCTTTAAAATCTAATTTTCATGTTTAATACTAGGAAAGTATGTCGTTTAACCTATTTTTTGTATTTCATTTATTTCTTATCGAGGAACAATTTATTCAATAGGGGTACAATAAATGATATCAAATCTTGATGAGCAAAAGAACTTGCCCAAGCATTCGAATAAGCAAAGCGTATTTGTGTTTGTGGTTGTTTATTTATTAGAAATTAGAGTTGTTGTTTTTTACTTTCAAAGGGTTATCATGCTCCAACAAACAAGGACATTCCAATTGATTTCCGTATCAATTTGTTGAAAAATGCTCCGAATCCAGTCGGATTCCTACGTTCAAAAGGTAAATTTTAGACGATGTACAAATATAATATTGAGTAATAAGTAGCCTAGTTCACTCTATATTATCATTGCCTATCAAAGCACCAATAGCGGTATCCGCACATGGGTCCAACAGGTCAAAACAAGACTGCTAAATACTGTTCGATATTGTTATCAGTGCGGCTATTTTTTCACGGGTAGATGTTAGCTTAAATCATTGCGCTTAATTTGACTGTGCATGACCGAATGAAATTGTCCGCGGCATTTATGTGATATGTCTCGAGAATTGTGGTTTCTAAGGTGTGAGTTGCAAGCAACCCATGTCCATAAGAAATGCAATGTAATGGTTGGGCCTTTATAACATAGACAAACATTCTAAACAAGAAGTACACGCTTAGAAGGATATAACAAATAGTATTTAATGTTTGATGTTCTATGCATGAATGATTTTAGCGGTACTCAGTTGTCCTACTCTCGTTACGCGGACGGATCTAGATTTCTGATTCTAAGCTTTTAAACCAGTTCCCCATTTCTGACAATTGGCCTATTCAATAAAGAGCTAGGTGCGAGAATGACTATTGAAAATATTTCATGACCAAGCTCAATGAATATATATACACACCTATCGAATCCACGACAATTTGTAGTAAGACATGCTACCGACTGAGCTAACTAGGTGGGTCTGAAATAACTTTAAACATCATTTTAATTTATGTACCAGGGTGTCATTTATATGTATGTGTTTGCTTTTTATAAATTTGAAAGGAAAAGCATGGACATATTTCACATTTTTAAGTTCTATATCAATTTACAGCTAGTGGAGAGCCACCGTTGAATATGAGCTGTTCGGTTTTCTTTGCATTGCAAAACTGCATAAGGGAGGCTAGAAAAGATGCCGGTGTAACAGACGACTTTGTATTTGGTAAGTACTAGGTAGATAGCCGCGGATTCTTATCAAATCAAGTACATACACATAAGTCGTTGTGACTCCCCTGATTCAAGTCAATGAGTTTGAGAAAATGTCATTGTTAGTCTAATTTTAATACATTGTATGCCTCGTATACGGCATATAAAAAGAAACGTCTCATTTTAAAGGCTTTACCACACTATTATAACAACCTTATATAGCGTATTATATTATTATCTAGTTGACATGTGTAAACATAATAAACCAAACCATACATATACAGAAAATGCATTTTTTTGTAATTCATGGCACTTTTAAATTTGGTGCTTTCTGGATATGTTTTTTGTAGTTGCACATAACACATGTACTTAACGTGAATAATAATAAAACACATTAAGTAAACCATTCACGAATGTTTGACGAACTACTCGTTTTTTCTTCTGTAAGTATGTCATGATCGATCTTAATGGATTGAAAAAAATCTACGCTTTTGCATTGGTCAGTGAATTAACATTTGTTTTTTTTACAGAACCTCCTGCGACAAGAGATAAAGTACAAGAACTATGTATGGTAAAACCAAATCAATTTGTGATTTAAAACTAATGATTGACTAGTGAAGTGCTTTCTGTTATAAATGTAGATGCGAAATGTGACTTGTTTTCTAGTAACTCTGTGACTTTTTTTAATATAATGTATGTGCCGTATCCATGATTTAACTCTTATTTTTCATTTGTGCAACTTTTAAATTGTATATGGTTATCTTTATTTAAATCCTTATGGACATCATAGCTTACAAAACTATGCATAATGGTATTTGTATGACGATAGGCATAACTATTTTAACATCTATGCGTTTGTTATTTAAATGTGTATACGTATTTTTGTTTGTTGGTTTTTATTTCATCTTCATATTTTCATTGTTTGTTAAAGCCACACACATAGTTTGTATTTGTTGGAAAATATTGAGCTGGTACCGAATTATTTTTTCTCTGAAATCGGAACAAGTTAATTTTTTGGTCAATTCGACGGGCATAAAAGAAGTCATTTACATGATTTAATAATCGAAATTTGTTTTTTGGTTTTAAATTAAGATCTACGTAAACTTTCAAATACACATTGAGTGCCAGGCTCATACTTACCGATGTAAATTTGTATCTTAGTATTTCTTCTTTATTAAAAGAGCAGTCAAATGTGATATTTTCGAATTAAGTTTATGTTATACTCATAAAATGTAACCCAGATGTAATTAAAGGATAACAAATAATTTGTTAAAATTTTTGACTCATGTTTATTCAATATTCTTTAATTTTTTACATTCAATTATCCACACATCGTTTTTCTCTTTTCAAACAAAGTAACTGTTATATAAAATACTGTTCTTATGTAATGATAACATGATAAATGTTGTTTTTGTTGTTTTATTCATTCTCCCAAACTTAGTCATGATCAAAATAATATTATAATATAAATGGTTTATTCGTTCTTTTCATCTCATCTCCGTAAATTAAAATAATTTCCATAAAATACAGTATATATAATATTTATTAGTCTATTAAACAAACAGTGATATTGGTTCTTTAATAACGATTACAAACTTTCAATTCCAGTCACTTATTCCATAGGGAATATTACAGTTATGTTAATATAAAATCCTTCTTTTTGTTTTGTTTGTTTTCATTCCAAAAGACATATTGCAATAATATAAATACTCGTACTTATCAAATCTACATGTTCCTTTTCATTTCAATCAATAGGCCTGTTAGTTTATGTTGTTCATGTTAATCAGCACAGATACTTTCATGCATTGATCATGTTTTAATTTAAATACCCTAAAAATAATGCGATGTACAGAAGGTACAAGCGACACTCGTTAAAAATGCTTGGCTGTCCATCTTTCAATGCATGTGACCTCATAATTTCATTGTACTTTTCAACACAGACATCTGCTATCCCTTTGTCGACTTTAATATCGGGAGCAAGTTGTTCTCGAATATCCGGACTGTATCCTGTGATTGGCACTTGAATTCTTCGACAGTTTTGGGATAACTCCTCTGTTATAAGTATCTCTCCGCTACATCCTTTTTCTTCATGGCGAATAAGCGTTATCCCTTCATATGCGTCTCCAGAAAAGAAAAGAACTCTCAGTTTGAACGTGATAGTGCCTGTAGATATCTCTAACACGCTGTCTTTTATCTCACGAAAATATTCTAAAACAGCATCAAGGTTGTACCAAGCTGTGGTTGAAAATCGTATCCGTAGAAAAACGTTTTCGTAACCAGTACCAGGGATATCAAAGTAGTACGAACATAATACACAACCGATTAGAACTTCATTCTGTATATCAATTGTAAGATGGGTAAAATTATCCACAACAACGCTATCATTCCAGTTCAGTATTCTAAAGAGTACTTCCAGACGCAATCCTTCGTACCAAGTAAACATATCCATACAGGCTCCTTTACTTGGCATCTTCGTTATCGGACAATAGAAAGGCCTGCATGTACTCTGAAATACACATGACGTACAAATTATTGGATGCTGGTTATTGAATATTGTTCAAATAATTAAAACTTTCCAATATTTGAAGTCGAACTTATTGTTAGTTCACTAACTGACTTAGTCTAATGCAAAAATTGATAAGGAAATATTCAGTACTGTCAATATGAATAATTATGAATAATTTAGGTCCATAACAAATGTGTCGAGTTGATAGGATAAGAAATTAAGATGTTGTTAATAATTCTTTATTATTACTCAATGCAACACGGCGCTATCTCAGCTTTTAAAGACTTCAGGAGACCTAAAATTGAGCAATATTGCATTTAACAAAAAATACAATGCCTAGTGAACCCTTTAACCGGCCTCCGAATTTCTAACCTGGTAAGGACCTTTTAATGTATACATGCACAATAGAATTATTTCAGTAATAAATGCAGTAAGTGTTTTAATGATTAAGGGCAGTGGTGCATTAAGCGGAGGAACTTATTGCTTAATAACAAGCTTACAGTTCCAATCAGATAAGTGCTCTGTTAAGCTAAAATTTCAAAGACTTTGGTCATATTTTCCTAAGAGTTTGAAGCTGTAATTGGTCAGTTCCGTCGTTTCAATAAAAAAGACCATTTCGCTGAGAGGTTACGTACGTTTAAAATATATATACATGTATATATACAATGTAATATAAAATTGTAAAACAATTTGATATGTTGTCTAAAGCATATCAAATGGCCAAACTATATTGAACTGTATAATATACGACGTTGAAGGCAAACAACTTTTTTACTGTCTATACAATAAAACTGTCAAACTCTTGTGAAGTTTGTGTATATGCTATTAAATGCTCAACCTCTTTTTGCTGATACAATATGAAATGGTTCTCACACACTTATTAATTGTCGTCAGATTTGTATTGAAGTCAAACTCTTTGAAGTGTAACCAATAACTATGATTCAAACTCTTTTGAATTTTAGCTCGACCTTAGTACTCACCGTATATTCGTCAAAAAGTTCGTCTCCTTTACATGGTTCATCTGTCTCTTTGGTTGTAGCCTCACTAGATCCTCCCAGCAATGCTGTGAATGGTGTGGGCCAATTCTTTTTTATATTGAGATGGAACCACGAAACTTCGCACAATTGAACAGAGGGTGTCATATTAGTGAAACATCTAGATAAATCACTGATATAAACACCAGAGGGGACGTAGGTGTCCAGTTGACAGTGATGTAAGACAAAATCATAGAGATCTTCGTAAGATCGTAAATCTTGAAGTAGAATTTCTGAATTGCATACTGGCTGTGTTCTCCATACAGTTACATTGGTTACACCATGACATTTGGCACACTCTTTATTCTTGTATATATATCCTCTACTATCTGATACAACTCGGAAATTGTCCAGAGTTGTAGGTGATTGGCATTCGGTATAGATTTGAGATAATGTCTCCGATAAGCAGTCATCAATGATCCTAAATGGTTCAATAATTGTATTCCCTGCATGCACACCTCGTTTTTTGTTTAGAAGTGCATGTAAGGACACACATGGATAAAAGTCTAACGTAGTTTTGTCAGTTGAGTTCAACATCTCGACATCGTCGCCCAATGTTAAGGTCACAGATTCAGTTTGGTTTTCATGCTGTCCAAGTTGTGCCGTGTCCTGATCAACAAAAACCACAGCGTGGTGAGGACAACAAATACCATCAGTAAGACATTGATCATCACACGAGCATTCCTGACAACACTCAATATCTCTTATGTTGACATTCTGTAAATGAAACATTATACTGACACATCATGGCTGATTATAATACTATTATATATTGTTCATGTATATTGATGCGTAGGTTTCGTTAACATGTATGTTGATATATTGCTTTTATTAGCGACCAATAAGCTATACTTTTTCAAAAATCATTTAATCTCTCATTGATAAAGAATCACGGGCTTTAGTAGTACGTTCATGTTAACATTTGTTTGCGCTCTTTGATTTTTTTGCATTATTTTTTTCTAGTTTATATTCTGTAAATGGAACATAATGCTGAAATATCAGTATAATATATTGATTTGTAAATCTTGCGTCGACTAAACATGTTAAACAAAATTGCGTTGATTGTGTAGAAATCTCCCATTTTTTATCATTCTCGTTCACAGGGTCTAGTAGGATTCGATAGTATTGAGAATCCTATAGACTTTGGGTACGAGAATGATTTTTATCGGCGTTTGCTAGATTTTGTTGTCAATTGAAAGTTATGCATGTATATATAGATGTGTAGAATATAAAAACTTATAATGGAGAAACTAGCCACTAACTGGATAAAATAACGTTTTCTGAGAAATATGCCTTATATGTATGGGTGGTGTTTTTTATTGGGTTTAATGCCGTGTCAATCCCAATCAGGTGATTTTCTGGTAACAAACACGACTTCATACAAGTGAATTGTTTCAATCACATGACATTTCCCTGGGGGATGATAAGTGAATTTGAAGAGGGTTCATGAACATAAACTATTGAACGAAACATTCACAATCAGATTGTGGAGACTTTCTGTATGAAACTTTTTCGTTTTAAATTTGATTGAACTTTATGTTAAAAATATTCTCATAGGAACTTCTTGTAAGAATTCTTTTTTAAAATTGTAAAAACCCGTTTTCCATTGTATTTGGCAAAAAAACATGATGTTTTCTGTTTACTTCGTATGTACATACTAACCATGTTATAAGCGACCTTAACAATTAACATATCTACCCTTACTCTGTGGCTTGATTACTCATTGAATAAACTCATAGTTAGAATAAACACAAAGTTAAACATAAACCTTACGAACGCATCTTTTTATTTCAACAAATTTACAGAGACAATAATCAACATACCCGCAGTACTTCGGTAGAACATGACTTTTCATAAGGACACGAATATAGAGAACTTCGCTGAGTTCGACTTTTAGTTTTTGTAGCTTCACGAACACTGCTGTACAAACTTGAAGTCAACATAAACAGTAAAAATAAAGTTGTAGACATGTTCAACACCATTCTGAAAGAATTTTGACAAAGTTGAGATTATGGAGGAATATTTCTGCCACCAGATAACTACAAAAATAACAAGTTGAAATTTTGTGACTCACTAGTTGTAAAACATGTTATCTACTAACCAGTTAAAGCGATTTAAGATAGTGTGAATAACTAGTTATGTTTCACTGTACTACTGGAATTAATTGACTTTTAAGTTGTGTGGTTATCTAGCGGAACAATTACGCCCCCATGTAAGATAAACTTTTAACCCTCTACCTAAAGCTGTTCCATTTTGTCCCCTGTATGTGTTTCTAATACTGTCCCTTTTTGTCCCCTGTATGAGAATCTTTTGTTCCGACAAAAAACATATTTCCACTAAATGATGTAAAAAATATACACAGTATTGCAGATAAATCACTAACCTAATGAATGCTCAGAAAAAATAGTATGTTGTATTTTGACTTTAATCATGAATTTGAATTAAAACAAACAGGTATACATCCAGATGTCCAATTATTTTTTTTTAGTCTGACTGGTTAAATATATATTTAATCCTTGGTTTTGTCAACAATCTAATCCCTTTTTTTAAATAGTAACTTTTTAGTGATAAACTATTATCTTTTCATGAACTTAAGTTTTAAGAAAAATGCTTTATTACTGCAAGAATAATGATTTTGACAACAAATATGATTATTCAGAAAATAACAAAAAATCTCCATAACTGTTTCAATATGTTAAGTTTTTTAAGTTCCAGACTGTAGTTATATATAGAAATCAGTCACAATAGCATTATCAAAGGGATTAACATTAAATAATCAGTGGTAAGAGGTCATTATTACGATATGTTAACAGGGCCCCTGATGTTTTATGATTTATATTGTTTTCACAGCTAAAGCAATAAACATGTTTGATGATTGATCTTATCTTTTATTTAGGGATGTCATACTGCTAGTGACATAACACCAATTTGCAATGATAACCAACTGCTTTTTTGAAAGATATTGATCTTCAACATTTTTTGCTAGTATAAATGATATATTTATGTTGTATTTGATGTCAATTTATGTTTTCACATATAATTTTAGTTTTGTATAGTCTTTCAACTATAATATCTTTTTCAATTGTTGAAAAAAAAATCACACCATTAGAAAATTAATTTAATACTCTAAAATATTTGTTCTTACTTAAATTTGATTTAATCCATATTTATAATAGTATAGTGCGTACAAATTGACCCCGACCTGACCTTTATGCAAGAATATTCATTAAATTGAATACGAGTGTAGTATTAATGCTCGATAACAATTGGATTTTATCGCCAAGGCTCGAATGTAATTATAACACAGGGATTAATTTTAAAGTACATTCAAGCGTACAATGAGTGTCTATATACATATATTACACATAGACCGGACCAGAGGATTATACGATGAGGCTAGCTACCAATTCAAAGGTTGTGGGTTTTAGCCCCACAACCGCCATCCCCCACTCATTTTATTTGTAGTTAAAAAGGTAAGAACACGAGTTTCCCGTTTGAATGCATTTGAATCGTGAGTTGTTATACATGCGGGCTATACACTATACATGTCTTGTTAGACTTATACACGTTAGCCATGGCCGACATCACACCCTCAAACCTTTGAATTCCAAGGACCCTATATAACATATTAATAAATATAGGGTCCTTGGCTTGACTGACAGGACCATTGGGACCATGTTTTTTATTGATTGCAATACTATGTTGTATGCCTTGTTAAAATGATATAATTTCCTAAAGTGAATTTCACTAAATCCAGTTCGAAATACCAATTTCAAGGCCCACGGCAGCCATTTTGAAGGGGATCCAGACACATGAAAATGCGGGATTGATTGTATTGATTGTAGAGTAGGCGTGGCATTGATTTTCGCCGGAATGCGTGTAGATGATAATTAGATGCAAATGTGAAAGGTAAGGTCGGGGTCAATATGTACGCACTATAATTGTCTGTTAAAATATGTAGGTGTCAAAACAATAGCCATCCTTTAAACTTTCTATGCAGATAAGGTACATTTTATCTCTAACTTGTATGAGAAAGTGATAAGGATCTGGTAGACCCCTCTATGAGGTAAATGGTTAATTAGATTAATGTAAACTCCCCAGGGGCGAGCACAAACATATACATCAATTCCGTAAAAAATGATTCAAACCTTTAACTCTTATCCAGTCTACCATTTTATTCCAGGAAAACCTCTCAATATTGAGAATCCTTTTACCGTTAAATGAATGCTGGGTGCCCAATTATCAAGTAACTGCTAAATGCCACAGGCTATTCCAACACAGCAGTTGAGCCATAAATTACATAATCACTTGCAACCAGACTTTTGCAGACTCTGTTTATTAGTTGATTGCTGATAAGCCTAAACAGGTAAATGTTATATCGATATCTGAATCCTGAAGATGCCCAGTACAAAAATAAATACATGCCAATCGTGAATACAGCTTTAGTGATTGTAATAATAATATTTTTTAATTTAAAAAAATTACATGTACAGACGTTGAAGAAAGAAGCAAAGGTAAGATATTTTTTTTTATTTTACTCATAATTTGTTTCTTATCTCCGTGGTAAATTTAATCTTTTACAATGTAAAAGTTGAATGTAATCTTTTATGTCCATTATTGTTTTTATTAGATGTTACAATAACAAAATTAGTTAATAAAACAAAATATCAATTTAATATTTCTATATCAATATTGCATACACTGCACCCTATATATTAAACTTTTCTGCTGTAAATGTATTTTTAACTCAGCAAATGTTTCAATTAATTGTTTGTTAATCATATGCAAGGTATTTTATCCAACCTATTATGGTACGGATTGAATCAAAATTTGAATGACAATATGTAAGTGACTGGTTAGCTCAGTCGGGAGGACATTCGCCTATACATCTCCGTACCCGCAAAGCCATGAGGACTTGTTCCGACCAGGGCGCACATTGAGTGCACATGTTTTCTCACATTTGGCGCCTTCGAAATTTTAACAATAATATGTAGCTACTAATCACTTTCATACGCTCAAAATTGCACAGACAATCTTTTTTAAAGATAGTTCTTGTTTAAAATTTTATCTTACATTAATACCATTTATTGTCGTAATTCATTAAGTATTTCAAATTGAAAATGCATTAAGTCATAAGCTTGTGCAAAAGAACAGCCACACATTTATTTTGTTGTACCCCGATTACAGCCGGAAGTTGTTTAAAGCATGATAATATAAACAAGTTTGGACTTTTTAGTTTCAGATTGTAGCTACTGAAAAAGCTATCAATGAAGTTTTCCAAATTATTCGACATTTACAAGGATGATGGAGACGATGAAAACTACATTTGTATAGAAACAGTTTTTGATATTTTGAAGAAATATGATGACAAAGTCCATTAATATAACTTGAAAAGATCTCTACAAAACTTTCAAGGTGGCTCAAAGAAAATATGTGGAAAAGACGGTGCAACCGTTTTTTCTGTGCTTGAGTATTTGTTCGTGAACGCTGGTTTGAAGTCCTGTGAAACCATTGTAAAAAGTGTAATAAATGAATTACTGCATGAAGAAAGCATTTCAACTGCACATTCATCTTTAGAGCTCTACAAACTGTTAGTTAAAACAAAGATCCATCAAAATCCTGAAATTATCTGACAATTAGTCATTTTTACAAAAAATGGGTAATATGTCATTTTAAAATACACATATGCGAGTATCACATTCAACGCACATGTTTTAATTAATGCTTTAAATGTCAACACAAAAATCCGATACATATTGCATATTGCAATGCAAAAAAAGTATAAATTTGTTTTTCGCAAGTTTTTGCAGTCTTTTTAGCCTGTTCAAATGCATGGAAACAGTCTTGTTTTAAAATTTAACTGCGTTTTGTCTGAAGATGTCTTGTATACGATTTGAGCATATTCTCTAGTGGTTTTAATTTCGTAAGGCTGATCAGGCAATGTGACCGAGCTGCTGAAAGTAACATATAGATCACAAAAGTCTTTACATAAATATTTGTGCATAGAATGTAATGTTTAAATATGTTCTTTTCAGCTAATAGTGAAATTCAAATCAATTATTTAATTAAACATGATTGATATCAAATTTATATTGCCTGTATGCAATGTATTGTACTATCAAACTAACGTCGGTTAAACGCCTTAAGGTCCAAACAGCTTTTTAACATTTTCAGTAAAATTGGAAAAAACTTCTTGTAAATTTTGTTTATGGTCACATTTTAAAACATTTTCCATTATAATGATTTAAATATGAAATTATGAATGAATACGCCCAGTACTACAATAATATGTGTTGATGAGCCCTTATTGATGCATGGTAATTAGTTAACCTGATCGGGAACAAAATGCTTTATCCGGTAAAAGTGTTATACTGTAAACAAGTATTATAGTATTTCATTTTAATTATCACATGGTGTTATATTGTACTGACTTCAATATGACAACACAGATGAGCCCTTTTAACTGCCAATTCATACCTCATTATGGATAACTAACAGGGCTCATCAGAACAAAAATAGCCTTTATTTTGGCTTGTGAAATGTAAAAAATCCTAATCTTTAAAATGACAAATAGATATGAAATGGGAACGATAAATCATCATAAAATGTTTGGGGTTTGTTTTGCCAGAAAAAGGTTGTTAAGCTCCTATGGCGTTTTACCGACAAAATTTATTTTTATGTGAACAGCACCAAAAGATAGGAAAGGAATTTTTAACCCAGCACCATTGTTACTTTACATGCAATTTTATTATACTTTGTTGTTTCTGTGTAAAATGTGCAGACTTAAATTTTCATTGTATTTTTGCCTACTCAAGCAGAAACTGTTATTAAAAAGAACTTTTTTCTGTCTGCAAAAAATGTTGAAATAGTTTTGTACAAATTAAATTATGCATGTTTTCTTTTATTTTCATATTACTTAGTAATCATTTCATTACTGGAAAAAACTTGAATTCTAATCAAATAAATGCTTGTTTTTTACTTCACTTAGACTTTCTTATTATTTATATAATAAAGGTTACAATGTAATCATGCCCTGTATCTGATAAGCTTGACCCAAACAGATGTGAGAAGATAATACACCGTGAAGAATATAGGGTCACTGCCAGGGTATAATTAGGAATCCTGCTGAGGTGCTAACTATCCGCACAGTTTGCTGCTTTTTGGTTTTTCTTGGTTTTCCTGGAGTAAAATGGTAGAGTGTATCTGAAATATTAATAAATCTAATAAGGCATATAATATTTTACCATGTCATATTTTTGAGGTTTTTAATATTTCTAGTAAATGAATCTGATAGACAACAATTAGTTGATGTCTCAGGTAGACTGTTTTCTCCGTTCTATATAAAAAAGATGAAGACATTATGCTTAGGAAAAACGGAATCCACCATATTTAGACCAAACAAAAGATTTCAGCTCTCTCTAAATGTATCATATAATGGTCAAAAAGTTAGTCAGTTATTTGGGAGCAACCATTGATCAAAACCTCACAATTGAATCTATGGTAATGTCAGTCATTGATAAGGCTAACTCTAGACTGAAGTTTCTTTAAAGAAAAAGAGAATGTCTGTCTTCCTATACCAAAAAGTTGTTGGTCATGGCAATTAATCAATGCCAGTTTGATTATGTTTCTACTGAATGGTTTATTTCAGCAACACAAACTTTTAAATATAAACTTCAGGTTACTCAGAATGAGCTAATAAGATTTGTTATCATGGATCTTGATACCAAGGCTCATATTGGCAATAAACAGTTTTCTTTTGTCAATTGGTTACCAGTTGAACAATGAGTTAATTTCAAAACTCTGTGTCAGGTGTTTAAGGTTCATTCTAATGATGCCTCAGCTTATACGATACCTTAGCGCAGGTTTCGTGATAGTAAAATATTTATTGTTGACTAGTTAAGTTAATCAAAGCGCAAAGGCACTGGAGTTGTTCGACAGAGAAAACATGTTGTGCTTCGGTCACTTAATGTGCTCAAAAATGTGACAAAATTTGTAGAATAAGATTTTGTTTCTTGAAACACAGACTGCAGAGCTTTCGTTGTATGAAATGTATCTTCAAAATGGTGCCATTTGTACTTGTAAACTATACATGAAAATCCAATTTCTATTCGATTATCAAAAATACCGATATCCGATTGTTCAGGTAAATCTAATTTAGAAATTGATTACAATGCATACTCCTATAATTGCATAGGTATAATAACCATAGAGGAGTACAGGGAAATACAATTGAATATTCATACAAATTAATTGTATATGTTACTAATATGTATATATGGATAAGTATTTCTAAAGTTATAAGCCAAGCGAACAACTAAAAATGACACGAATTGTTTTGTTGAATGTTCAAATGGGAAAAGTTGAGAAAAGCAATAGAGCAGTTCTATCTTGTCTGATAAGGTGGAGATTCCTGGATTACTAGTGTTTAAGGTTCTGTCTCCCCACCTTGCACGTTCTACTGAGTAGAAGACTCAGTAATGATAGTTTTTGCCTCTCGCCTCTCATAAGTAACTTAAGTATGTCAGCGAATGGCATAGAACCGGTTATATGCTACTTTTCATGCAGGGTGAAACCGAAGTTGCGCATCGTCCATGTCTCAATACATCATAGCCAAGATAAGCGATCAAAGCTCATTCTGCCATCAATAAAGCGTGAAATCCCTTCATGTAACTGCAATTTACTGTCATTAAGTTTTTTTTGTGGCAATCCTTTGGTACTTAAAAATGTGATGCCTTCTTGTTTGACTCACAGATAACAGACCAAATTTTTCCTTATTATAGTATATGTAGAGAAATTTGGGTCTGCCACCTATGGTTTGACTACCTTGAGGATGACCCCTTAAGTGGACAACACAACCTTTTTTTACCAACACGGAACTTCTCACCAATTTGTAAATTGCGTTGTTAATGTCTTGAACCAGAAATTTGCTGCAAAATGGATTGGACGAAGAGGTTCAGTGGAGTTGTCACCAAGATTTTAAGATCTACCCTCTTGAAAAATTTCTATCGAAACGTTTTAACTACTTTTTTACTAAGTTGTTGGATCATTGTTGATGAAATTACATCCGAAACGACACCACCGCAACCACCAAGAGATTGGGGGAGAGCAATATAAGCCTTCAATATTATGATATGCAGTACATGTGTGCTGAATGTACACATTGAGAGTACATGACTTTTGGCATACCCTGTACATTTGTGTAACAGTGAGAATAGTGACTACATATACTTCGTTTTTCATTCAATTGAGAAAGTAAAAACATATTCCAATTCACTAATTTGAGAGGTATAAGTTATTAGTACATGTATACAAAACGATACATTATACTTAATAATTTTGACCGTTAGCTTCGGTCCTATAAAAGAGACAGATATTTATCTTTAAGTATAGGACTGTACATAATAAATGTATCACATGCTTACGAATTATGCTTATTAATTAATCTTTTACTTGTTGCGACATGGGCAAGAATAGGACATTTTTTACATTAACGCGACAGGGCCTTTTCAAGATGCTCTTACTTCACTACTAATTAACAGACAGATATGCAGCTTAGAAAAGATTTTTCTCTTTTTTCAGTCCAAAATTTGCATTTCATACATGCATTTTCCCCAAAATGATGTGTAAAGTGCCAGTGCTTAACAAAAGCTGAAAACATATTTACTCATCACCACTTTTCGCCTTTCTTCTGCATCCAATGGCACCGATTTTTGTCTGGCGATGAAGGCGCTGTGCATTTTCAAACCCCAGTGACAAAGGGGAGAAGTCTAACAGATACATGTATAGTGTCTGTAATCTTGACGCAATTGTAAATATTGTCGTTTTAATTCAAATGCGTTATTTTTTTCAAAAAATGCTTTAGTGAGACATTTATCAGTAGCACTTTAATACAATCACACTTTTATTCATGCATGCGACGATAAACGTTCATTTTATTCAAAATCAGCTATTGCAAGCGTGTATCCTATACATCGCACGAAATTTAATTATACGTAACCATGTCGCACGTGATCATAAAGGTGACCGTACAAACATGGCTTAAAACAACACACCCGTATGTAGCCGTAGTCGGAAGATATACAATTCTATTCCATGCTTGGCCACGCCTTTGTTCACGATTTGACTTTAAAACTGATACGTGTATCTACGACTTATCGCACGGACCCTGGTAAAAACGTAACAGTCCGTACGGGTACGCAAGAGTTCGTACGGGGCCTTACGATGCTTGGTCGCACGGCGCCCGTACGGTGCCCCTACGGCTATTTTTATGTTTATGACAGTAGCTTAAGTTAACAAATATGAGGTTCTCTCCTCAATACATATAGGTCATATATTAATATATTAGGACCTAATATAGCGTAGATGGATTGGTGGATGGAAATGTACAAAAACATAGAGCATTTCAAAACCTAACTCTAGTGGTTAAAACCTAATCAGTTCCTTGTTTTTTTATATTTATAATTTATATTATCATTATTCCATACTCATAAAGTTTTTTCATAGAAACAAGCCCTAAACACAAAAAATCAACATAACTGAAAAACAATTTTATCGGTTTTTAATTAAATTTCATTTAGAATTCATTGAAATTTATATTTAAAAAAATGGCTTAATTTTATTTCAATCCATTTTATATTACGTCGTTAAAATGATTTGGTTATCTAACAAAGTTCATGACATGGAACATCCATATAAGAACATCCTCAAAAACGCTTTTTTACATGTTATGTAACTTTTGATCTATAACTGCTGTCAAGGGTCCAAATGCTTCGAGGTCAGACTTTGGAAGTTGAAGGACACAGAGCCGCTAGGTACCTCGATAGGCAAACGCTGTGGCAAGGGGACCAGTGCACCCGAGGCACCGGAAGCTCTTTAATAATAGCTTTAGAGACTATCTGAATCTCAACAAACATACATGTTACAAATTGTTTGACTCAGTCTGTTGAATAGGGTGTTACAATACGTAAAAAACGTATTGCAATACGTATTGGTTTTATGCATATAGACATTCGAAGCAGAAATTATTGCATATGCATCATCTTAATTGGATCAACATCACACACATATATGTATTTTCAAATAATCTCTTCTACAAATGTGTAAAATGGACTATAAGTCAGAAACTGACTTTCGAGAAGAACTATTTTCTCATTTCAATTTTTTCATCTCTTTAGCATAATCATATCATTTCAAGATTTCTACATATTTTAACATTTCGATATTAAAGAACAATAAATATGACACACAACTAAAAAACCGCATGAGGAAAAAACGAACAGTCAGAATTCGTGTTGCAATATTAACCGGTATATCGGTTAACCGTAACACCCTACAAATGGGTATCTTTTTTCATATACAAGGTAAATGTGTTAATGATCAAATCTTGTTTGTTTTGTTTTTGTTGCGTTTAACGCCGTAGCAACACAATTTATAGGTAATATAACGGCGATCAGTCAACTTACTCACTCCTCCTGGAAAGGCTAAATCTCTGGATTTAGCTGTTAACCAACTACTCAGCACATACTTTCGTCAGTGAATGACAACTGCCCTACATAATTAAAAATCATTGGTAGGAGGGAGAATGGCCGAAGAAAAAAATTCATAATCAAACTCCACGAAAGTATGCCCCCCGGAATGGAACCCACGACCCCTCGATCAGTAGACTTGCGTGCTACCAACTGAGCTAGCCGGGCGGCTATGATCAAAACTAATAAATTAACCATTGAATATTAATATAGTGTACCGGTATTAAATGTTTATGAGCGACAAATATGTCCAAACATGTTCAAGTGCTCATTAAAAATACAAGTTTTGCTGAAAGTATTCCGTTTTGGTCCCCATTTAAATATTTACACAATACGTGTATATTGAAAGGTGTTATTTTATATATTGGGTCCAATTTATTCCAAAACTTAATAATTACTAGGTATTTTAATTTAGTAAAATACAAAGTAAACAAAACGATTATGTAAATACCTTGTTTAATTTTAGTTCTGATTCCGGTGAAATTTAATCTTCCCATGAAATGACACTGTCACTAATGTTGCAAATCCTGTGGTCATATCCAAAGTCTTTCTCTCGACGTTAATATTAAATATTCATGATATACAGAAATAATATTATAATATTTCCAAGAGCGTAGAGTTCTACAATCCATATATCTACCTTAAAACTATGAAATAGAACGCCGATCTCACGTGTCCTTGCATGCACAATAAATCATAAGTGTGTTTTAATTACTTTAGAAAACATATGCTACATAAAGTTATTTAACACAAGATGCATGTGCATTTACAAAATAAATAAAAATATCTCATAATGTTTTCATCATAGGTGTTAACTTTGTTACTTAATTGTACTGAGCCTTGTACTTTGGTATATAACCTATAGAGCTGTGCTCCTTTCCACACAAAAAATCCTACAAAAAATGTTATCGTAAGTCAATTTCAAAACTTTGCAGTTCAAACGTCAGATGGATAATAAACATAACTATGATACAATATTCATAACATTTGATAGCATTGCTGTGACTTAATACTTCTTTGATCTATAACGCTGAGGTAAGCATCACTTGACTACAAATTGCAGCAATGCTTGCAATAATAATTTCCTGGTTTACATATGCTTCCCTTTGACAATGCTTGTTTTTACATGGTACTTGTTTTTAATCTCTTGTATTAAATTACTTGTTAAAAATAGTTTCTAATTATTGCTATAAAAAATTTCTTTCTATACATGTTTTTTTCGTTCATCAATACGAGTTGATCAAGGCGAACCATGACTAATCTTCGGTGCAATCTCTTTTTGTCAACAAATGGAACTGTGCAATTGAGCAATATAGATTAATGTCCGCCATATTAAACACATTGGCGTAACACGTGACCAAAAACGAAAAAGAACATGGCGGATTTTCGGCTCGCCTATACCCATAATTTCATATACCTCACAAAGCCTATCATAAGTTGTCGGACGTATCTTGATATATGTACTTCGTTAATCTATGTATAATGCTTAATAAACAATTCATTACTCGTAGTTTGTCAACATCAACAAACCAACGCTTGAAAAATAAACAAACTTGACAAGTGTTCTCATGAACAACAAAACCCAGAAATAAGATAAAGTTGTAACATTCAATCCAAAACCAACCGCCGTATTATAGGTATAATAAGTTAATAATTTTCGTATGGAACAAAAATCAAGAAATTACAAAAAATAAAACCTGAAAACCCTGGTTACGACGACAAAAAATTCCGCCATTTTGAATTATTTTGGTCACATGTTACGCCACCCTGTTTATTGCGCGTGGCTCATGATTCTGAAAATGTTCTAAATACGCCCTTGTCTTACTTTGTTTTTACATCCTGTAGTCTTATAATGTCTATAAATCTTAATTATAAAATATTGACGGTACTTTCATAACTTATATGAAAATGAGAATTTATAAAACCAATGATTGTTCCAATAAATTCCTAGATGAATATATATTTTAATAAATCAAATCCATTTCATAACGTAGAATATATGTATATAATAAGTTGTTCTTTTCCGCCTTAGATAGTCAATAAGACTAACATATGTCATGGAATGGTAAGTAGAAGGTTGTTCTTTAGTTACAAATCTTCTAATCAGGCGGCGAAAAAGTTCACTGATCCCATGGAAGGTGTGGCAACTATTTACATGGCAATATTGTCAGTGAATTTATAGTTTTATATTATAACATACAAGTCAATAATATTCCTGGCAACTACTATCCAAAACACAAATAACGAAATGTAAATCAAACTCAATTTGCCATCACTTACCTATTAGCAACTGTTGGATGCTAGAAGTTGACTCACGTTTTTGGTCAATGACTCTAATGATCTCCAGAGCTGACTGACCATCAAGTGTAACTTGTATTGAGGCCGGTGTTAACCACATATAAACTAAACAAATGAAGTAAACCTCATTGAACATACATTTTCTGTATAAAAGTACACTTAAATAAGTGGCAAGGAATATTGCATTATTTTATTGCCGTAGTATCATAACGAAGCTATTATCAGATATTATCCTTGGTCTTTTGGCAACTGCATGATATTTTTTTTCTCTCAGTAGGATTTGCTCCGTTTATTTAAACCCAACAATCGACATAACAGAGTTATACCTTCCTCTTGGGTACCTAGTCATACCCTCCCTCTTGGGTACCTAGTCATACCCTCCCTCTTGGGTACCTAGTCATACCTAAGTTAGCTAAATCAATAGAGTGTACATTTCTTGCTCATGACGATTAGCAATAATTCTGATGATGCTTGAACTCATTCGGAACTCCTCGGCGGTTTTCTACGCAGATATATCTCGGTAATCAGAAGTGGAAGGAATACAACAAGTTATAAGGCCCGGTAAATAACACCGTGGTAAACAGTGCTATTATTCCTATGCATGGATGGACGAGCTTTATCTCGTATATTAGCAAACGAGTTTCTAATTCACGCAAACACTACGTTAAAACGTCTCCTACCGTTAATGATCCAGGAATATCTATATAAACAATGAAACACAACCTGCTGTCAGTTTTGTTTATAGGCCTACACTTTATAACTCAGATTTACATTGTTAAAAGCTTAATCAAAAATACTTTATTAGAAGTACAATGTCCTAATTAAAGGTTTTGTTTAAATTAGTTCTGACTTTATTTCAACAGATTCCACATTCAGTGAAATTCAAATTAACTACAGAATTCATATTAGAACTACTTTAATGATGTCCGAACGGTTTGAACACTGGACCATTCCCTAACCACTCGTCTCCCCACTGGACTATTTTTCTGCAATCATATATTTTTTTACATATCACTCTTGCTCAATCATGTCATGTCGGCAGCCGTATTGATTGGACTTAAACGCGCACCTACTTTTTGTGAGAAAACAGCGAGACAGTCACGAAGTTTGAGTTTAAAATTTTTAATTTACATCTGTCGTGTTTTTGTAAATATTTCATTCATTTTGCTTAGCATTAATATGTTTTGTTTATAAGAGTTTCACCAAAAAAATATTAAATATCTGCCTATCTAAACTGCGGTTAAGACTAAAAAATATACAAACGCAGAAACATTTTTGTACACATACGGTCTTCACCGTCTGTTAGTACAATGTACACTCGTATAGATATTTTTGGGGGACGGTCACTGACAGGAGACTGACACCGTATACAAAGAAAGATTATCTGACCAAGACTGAAAATTATTCCAATTATACAAGTTTCCGTTCCTATACAAAATAGATACTTTAAATTCATTAACCTCAGCGCTTTAATAATTTCGTTTTTCTGTCATTTTGAAACATTGCATCATAAAATGGTTAAACAAACAGTTTACCCGACTCAGCCAACCAACCAATCAGCACACACACGCAGTGTTCAAGTAATTGATATACAAATCAACTCTAATATGAAATGTATAAGATTCACAAACGCGTGTATATTTAATTGAATTATGTTTTGGCTTCCGTATCATAATTTGATTTTTTAACAAAACAACATTAGCATCAAATGTCTATGACACTGATTTATAGTTCATTTGTTTGACATAAATTAGAAATATTCTGCTTTCAATTAAATTCTATAGTTGATGTATGTACAAATATCACCTGTAAATCATATATATTTAGATCTGTATACGTCAAGGAAGTTTAATATATGTTCATGTACATCTGAACCTTCACATCATTAGACGAAATATTACTATTTCTCTTTCTTATACACACTGTATGTGAATGTTTTGTTTTTTAAATGTATAACATCATTTTAAAGTTTTGTATAATTTGTAGTGTTGTCGAACAGTATACCCTTATTTCATGGGTGTTTGGGAAACAGTCAAAACTATTTTCCCGAGGTATCAGGGACAACTTAAGAACTGTTGCCTGAGGCCGTTAGGCCGAGGGCAACAGTTCTTAATGTTGTCCCTGATACCGAGGGATAATAGTTTTGACTGTTCCCCAAACACCCATGCAATAAGTGTTTATTACCTACTGCAAGTACAGATATAACATGGCAATAAAGATAGTTTCAGAAGCGGATGACATTACGTGTGCTTAGCGAGTCCCGATTCTCAGCAAAAGTTCGAGATCCCTCTCTTCAATGTCTTTAAACCGCGACATATCGTAGAAATTTTCAACAGAATTTACTTTTTTCTACTTTTCGTTTGGTAACTCTAAAGACGCTTGCAATGATCTCGCTCATTGGACGCTTGGAGTTTTTTAATGTGGTTACTTCCCTTGGCACAGCACTCTATGAAACAGTTCGCACATGAGGGCAACAGTTCGCACGCGAGGGCAACAGTTCGCACGCGAGGGCAACAGTCAAAACTGTTTCATGCGCAGTGGCGTTGCGCAGTAAAACATAACAGGTTTAATCCGGTTTCACTCAGAATAGTTGAAAAACAGTTAAAAATAGCAAATTGACATTTATATAGAGCATTAGGTAATAATATTAAACTGTCACTCAATTAAATGTCCGTTTGAAATCGTATTAAGTTCGTTATTATCCGTCGCTTAAATAAAATAACCTACACTATAACTATTGTTTTTAAACATTTTCACTACACATTCACAGTTTACATTGTACAACATGGAGTTTCAAATATTGAAAAAAAAAGATTTTTATTAAATGATTTTCAATTTTGCTTTTAGATATCAGTACATGTATTTTTAGATATGAAATTACAAAGATATCTCAAACTTGATATTTGTTCATTGAGATACATTGAAGATAGTTTCAAACAATTGTACTGTGTAGGATTTTTCAAGGGCAGTGTATATATTTATGTTTATGAGGATGGGCAATTGCCCAAGTTAAGAATAGAATGCTAATATTTTCTGTACTAGAATGTTAACAACACGTTTATCAGCTTCGTTTACTTTTATTCTGTAGTATAGTTATACGTGTATCTATGGAAATGCTTCATTCAATTCGTTTGAAGCCACATCAGAACCCTGACCACGTGCTGTAATAATATTATCTCCAGTATGACTATTACTAGAAGGGTTCATACCTAAACGTAGTATTGATTGAATAAGGTTCCCTGGAGGTGAGCTGTTTTTCTCCTCGGCTTTTTTATTTCCGGAACTACCTGCAGGAGTATCGGCGCCAACATCAATACTATCACCTGGGAGGGGAGGGATTAATATGTCAGAACTACGTGTCGGTATGTTATTAACACCAGACGTTCTCTCAGAGTGAGGTCCATGTTGATCATTATATAAATCGTCAACCCGCGCTTCACTTGTTTCAGGGACAGGCCTATCATACCTTTCAATATCAGATAGTGCTATGTCAGACCTTTGGACGTCAGAGAGGGGTATATCAGACCTTTGAACGTCAGAGAGGTGTATGTCAGACCTTTCAATATCAGAATAGGGAATGTCAGACCTTTGAACGTCAGAGAGGTGTATGTCAGACCTATCAATATCAGAGAGGGGTATATCAGACCTTTGAACGTCAGAGAGGGGTATGTTTGTTCTTTGAACGTCAGGAGATGACCTATCAAATCTTTCAGGAAGTGGTACGTCTGATCTATCATTGTTAGGGAGTGGTTGTTCAAATATTTCAAAGTCAGTTTCTCTATTATTGTCAACAGGAAGGTTATCTGAACGTTGTTCATCAGATCTATGTATTCTATATGGTACACGGTTCCTTGACGGTATATCTCTGTATTCAATTGTGTCCCTCTGTGCATCAGCCTCAGATGGTCGGGGAAAGTGGAAGTCACCTTGTCCTAAATCTTGATGGTTATAAGAATCCCTGTAATATAACACAACAAAAAGTCAAAGCAATTTAACACCTTTGACATTTGTAAATAATAAAGGATACACCAGTAGAATGAATTAAATACCACTCGATCCTATCATGGTAAACAACAACCACCATACATGGTTATATAACTCTAATCATTCCAATATACCTGCGGTACATAATAGAAATATTATGATCTTCAGAATGTAAAACCTTGTTTTTGAAAAATTCTTGCAACAACCAAAATAAAAAAGATTGAAATAACACATAAAACTACATTACGTTATCTGAAATAATTACATTAGCTTGGTAGTTGTAAATGTATACTCTGAATCCTTTGTACAAATTAATTTTGTATGCAACCAGGTTTACCATCGGATTTAACATTTGAGCGGAGGATTTGGAGCAGACGATAAAAAAATCACAAGTTCAATTGGAATATTTCGGGAAAGGAAAATAGTAGTTTTTTACACGCTATTTTGAAGTTATTTTATTATTTGAATACCTAATACGTTGTTCCTTTAGATCACGTAACATCGACTCTGATATAGTAAGGACAGCAATGATTGGTTTGACGCTTTATTTTAAAATAGAAATGCATTTCGTTCTAGATAGTGCTAGTATCCAAAAAAAAGTTATATTCTACTTATACGAATGTTCATAGAATGCTTTTATGACCAATGACCCAATATAAGAAATAACACTGGCTACAGACTTGAGTTAACCAAGTGGTTCAAAGTTTTATTGTACCAATATAACTAGTTTTAAACACTCTTTACGTTAATAAACATGAAAAGTAGGAGTGTAATAATACAGTAAAAATCGTATTGCAATATATTGCAATATGCAAAACCCGTATTATAATATATCGCAACACGTGTTTTTTTTTTGGGAGGGGGGGGGGTAGAAAAGTGAAGCAGGATCTTGTATCATCTGTAATGAACCAGCATCACACACATATGTGTATTTTTTTCAAATGATCGCGCATACAAAAGTTAGAATGAATCGCGTAAAAATGGACTATACGTTAGAAAAAATTTTGAAACATACATATCCTCTCAATTGACTAAATGTTTAACCTCATTATATTTATTTATTTAACCTCAATTTTCTGGAGAAGTAAATACACAAATATGATAAGTTATGCAAAAATATGAAACATATAAGTTAGAAATAAAGTCTATAGTTCAATGTGATACACATTGTACAGTTATTATTAAGATAGAGTACTGGTATACATGAGGTAAGTATAGTCTCTTGGTAAGTGAAACAAGTCACACTCAAAATGATCGAGGAATATGATCAATTTTAAATATATATAAGTCTAAGCAGTTTGCAAATCTCTAATAGAAACATGATGAGCTCGTTCGCGTTTAAGTATTGCTGGATGTATGTGTCACTGCGGCCCAAAAGGTAAGCACAGAATAAGTCTTCACTACAAGCGAAAAAGAAATTACCAAACTCTGTATTAAACACGTCATATATTGACTGAACGTAAGTGTTTCTGTATTGGATTACATCATAGTTCGCACAGTCGAATAGACGATGGCTTAATTTATCGTTGACAAGACTATCACACATAATGCATGTTACAGGATCTGACTGATAGCTTGTACAGAGAACCTTCACAAGGAACTTTAAAATCTTCGTATAGTGTGGGTTTATTCTAGAGTATGTCCAGTGAATACTGAGTTGTAGCGTATCATGTACAAGTTTGAATCTGTGAAAGTCGGAGTCCGCATTTAATTTATAATTCCATGTGATCTTTTCGTGGTCGAATATAGCTGTCTTGCATGCATTCTTCCATGTATATTTCGTTGGAAAGGTACCGTTATTCAAGTAGGTGGATAGATTGTGATAAAGGCTGTACTTCTGTAGTATTCTTGTTATGTCTTTGACAAATCCCGTATGTTTGATATGGTTACAAGTGTTGTGTTGAGATAGTCTGACATTTAACATTTGGTTCACAAGATCTGATGGTGAGGCTCGACATAATGTTCCAAGAAATAGGAGCTTACGAAGATCTATGTAGGCTTCAATAGATGATATTCCAAGAAGACCGGTAACCATTACTGAACGTGTCCGCTGAGGTAAGCCTTGTATAACCTTTAGACAGAATCGATGACATGATTCTAACTTTTTCATTGTGGAGACGGAGATATTGTTCCATAGTTCACATGAAAACAGAGCCCTAGGCAGAACACATGTTAGATAAAGTTTCACTAAGACTGTTGGATCTAAATCGTTGTTACATGTAAGTTTGTAGATAATAGAGAATAAAGTTCCTCTCATTGATTGACGAATATCATCGACATCGAATGGTAGTTTACCACTGGTAGATTGTATAACACCTAGATGTTTGTATGACTGTTGGGTATAATAAGATTATTGTAAACTAGTTGACCGACGTTGATTGAACGTGATGTAACTGAGCGATTATCCAGACGTAGCATAGCGCACTTGGATGCATTGTAACTATATCGCCATTTGGAGGCGTAATTCCCACATATGTTTAGTAGTTGTTGAAGACCGTTTCTGGAGAGAGAGAGTAAAACTATGTCGTCTGCTTGCGTTGGTGAGACCAGGTTGATTCCAGCGATTTTTAATCCGAAGTTGGACGACTGAAATTCGTCAAGTAAGTCGTTGACGAATACAGTATAGTAGAACGGTGCACAAATACTGCCTTGTCTAGTTCCTTGGTGTATATAGAAAGGTTCAGAAAGATGGTTGTTGAGTAGAACACGACTGGTTGAATCAGTAAATGAGTCATGGATAATTCTGAGTAGTTTCCCTTGGATACCAAATTTGTAAAGTTTGTAGATTAGGCCTAAGATCCAAACTTTATCGAAGGCTGAACGAGCGTCTAGGAAGCATGCGTATAGTGAACTGCTTCGTTCGCAGCAGTAGTTTCTCGACTCTTGAAGAATGAATGTGACCATTTTACAGTCCTTTCCCCTTTGAAAGCCGTGTTGAAGTTTATTCAGCTGTGAAAGTGACGAAGCGTTTTCGATACGTGATAATATTACTTTTTCAAACAGTTTGGAAATCACAGGTAAGAGCGAGATGGCACGATGATTGTTAGGGTCCGATGATGACTTCCCTTTGCCTTTATGAATGGTCACGGTGAGTCCAGTTTTGAAACTTTTAGGTATTCTTTCTGAGTCCAGTATGGAGTTAAATAAGTTGACTAGCGACCGCGTAAGTGCTAAGCCACCAAACTTTAAGTGTTCGTATGTAATACAGTCAATAGAGCCACTCTTGCCATAAGGTAATTTATAGAAGTGATCAGATACTTCTTTAATAGACACTTTCTTAGTCAGTTCGTTATTTGAGTTGGAATCATTAGTAAGTAACACACTTTGGCATTCATGTTCTATGTTTGTCCGATGTTCATCATCAAAAGAGGGATCTGTAGAATATTCGTATAGAGTTGTAAAATAATTATGCCAACCATTCAGCAATTCGTCGGTGGTTGTCGCCGGGGTATTGTCGAATACAATGAAATATTGTTTGTTTGTTTTTCTTTTTCTTTTGGAGTTAAGTAATTTCCAGAAGGCGTTTTGGTCAATTTCTGAGGTTGCACAAACCCGTTCGATTTCTTCCGATTCAAACCGATGCGCTGCTGCACGTAGACTGCGTCTAAAGTTGCGTTTATTTTCTTTGTAGGTTTTGTACGATTGGGTGTCTCTGGGTTTTCCATCCGCACACCAAGAATGCCAAGACGATTTTAAGAGTTTGTGAAATTCTGTTAGCGACGACGACCAATACGGCTTTACTGATTTCGTATGCTTCCGCTTTTGTAGAGATGACTTTGATGACGATTGTATGTAAGAAACAAGAGTTTCATAGTCTTTATCTTGATTTTGAAAGTTCAGTGGGTTTTCCGTGATTTTCTTTGTAAGAGTTTCACAGTATAAAGAAGTTTTAATGGTGTCTTTCCATGAGTAGTTAATTTTTTCAAATTTTGTTGACATTGTTTGTTGTTCATCAAACGATTCAACATTGATGTAAATCATAAGAGGCAGATGTCGTGAAATATTCATTGGAGCTTCATCGTTTATAAAGCATTCTGTCATTGCAGTTGTTAGAGAATCACTATATAAAATATTGTCTATGAGTGTTGGTTGACTTCCATTGTATGGGAAAAATGAAACTTTTGGACCTTTGCATATTGCACTACTGGTGATCGGAAGTAAGTTGTGATCGGCCGCAAACTTGGCTAAATAATTATTTCGTGATCTGTTGATGTGATTACGATTCGAACCAAAGTTTCCATTGAAGTCACCCATAAATATCATTTCACAATCAGTACCATACATCTCACAGATGTCGTGTAATTTATCTACTTCAGATTTGTAAACTTCAATATTATAGTTAGAACAAGGGAGGTAAACTTGCACAATAAGAATGAATGAGTTGTCGTTCTTGACTTTCATAACGGTAATCCGATCTGAATCAATGTCTATAATCTCTACAAGATGATTGATTGATCTGTGCCAGACAAACGCAACTCCACCTTTTCTATTCTTCTGTTGTTGAATACTGCTGGGTTTTTACAAACAGTGACGTGAGATTTATAGTTTGAGTCAATAGTATCAAGTAAACATGAGTTGTGTTCTAGTAGCCAGTGTTCAGATAAACCACAAATTGTAATGCGCCTCTCATTAAGTTCGTTCAATAGATACGGAATGCCGGTCATGACACCGGTAGCGTTCCAAGTCATTAGGCGTAATTCCATGATCAGTCAACGTTGGCATCATTGTTACTGGGGTAGCTAGCGTAAGGACGCTTGTATCGTTCCATATAATCCGATTTTTTCATCCATGGTCGACATGAAACACCATACGGCCAGAAGGTTGTATTTTCTATAAAGTCACAGTAGTTTTCGTCGATCACTATTTGAGCAACTTTACAGTCAGATCTCCGAGTATATAGAAATTTCACAGATTTACAAGGGACGTCATGGTCGGAGAGATAATCATAAATTCCGCTTTCGTTACTATCCATGTCGATTCCAGAAATAATATATGACTTTGTTCTCTTGCGGACGACACCTTTAAAGTGGCCGTCGTTCCTTGGATAGTCCACATTATGTGTTGGATAGGCTTGGTCGTTGTCTTTCAGCCCGTTTGTGTGAGATTGGATAGGTATGGAGTCGTTTTCAGGTATTTGCGCCATGTTGTTGTATGTACTTATGTGATTGTCTACATGTGTCCTATTGTCTATATTGCTCTGCGAGTTCATAACAGTTTGATGCACTTGCGCTTTGGTTGCAACGAATGGAGACGTTGATGTTTTATCAGGTGGTCCGGCATTGGGAAGACGATTGTAGAGAGTATTTTCTGTTTCGTTGAGTACGTGTGCTGCCGGGAGCATGTTTGGTGATGTTTGGAGATATTTCTGCGTCATTGTACTTAAGGATTGATCCATATTGGCACATAGAGTGTCAAATTTTTCACCTATTGACTGTGTTAACATTTGAAATGACTTTTCAATGCCATCCATACGAGGTGATGAGATGTTTTGTTCGTGTTGTTTCAACCTAGATGAGAATGATTTCATAGAATTTTCAAGCTCTTGACACTTTGAAAATGTATTTTGTAGCTTGGTGGCATCATTGTCCATTTTATCACTTAAGTCGCTTAGATGTAGTTTGACATTATTCTTCGATGCAACCTCTTTGTCGTTAATGTTCCCAATAAGTAATGTATTGTCTCTAACCGTTGTTTTTATTTCAGAGATTTTAGATGAGTTTAAATAGTTTGATTCTTGGATTTTTTGCACTCTAATGGTGAGAAGTTCTAAGCACTTAACCAAGTTTGGAGAGTCATTTGATGGCGCTGTCACCTTAAGATGAGTAGAGATAGTATCTGCACAAGCCACTAGATCGTCTTTGATTTCACTAATGTTCTTATTTACAGATATATGCATATCATTAAGTTTGGTTTCACTTTCAACCGCTTGACGTTTTAGGGTTACAACATCAGCTTGTAATATTGAAATGGTTTCTTTGATGTTCTGCAATTCACTATCACATAAAGTACTTTGATGTTGTGTCAGATCTGCCTGACTATCTGAATGTTCAAATCCTTTTCTGTATAAGTTACTGATGTCAGAAATGTTGCCATCAAGGAATTGTTTAAGGATGAAGCAATCGTTTGCATATTTCAGAGAAGCTGATTCTTTTCTCGTTTTACGATAGGTTTCACAATAGGATTATTTCAAGTTTGTAACTAATTTAAACATTTATTTAAAACCTTTTAATTACATATTATGATACATTCATTAATCAATTTTAAGAAGGCAAACATATACAAAAAACGGTCCAGAGTAAATTAAACGAACCGGTAAAGACAGTCAGAATTGGTTTCGAAATGTTAATCGCAATATTCACAAGCGGCCGGCACGGTCCCGAACAAAAAAACTTGTACAGTGTTTTTGATTCGAGACCATGCCGATCGCCTGTGGGTATATCGGTCAGTCGTTACATCCATGATAATTAGTATTACCTGTCGTAATCGTCTTCTGAATAGTCCATCCGTCCTGACATTGATCTTGTCGTGTCTGAAGATGTTTGATATCCAGAGATATCGTAAGCTGAGTCGTAGGATCGTGAAGGTCCATAATATCTCGACATACTCCTTTTATAATCACTATGCATTTTCGATATCATGTGACTTTCGTCTGGTGTTAGACCATACTCAAATGTAAAAGTTGGGTATCTCGGATAGACTGTGTAACTGTACGATCCACTACCATAAGGGTGAGGATATTCATGATATGGCCTGGATGGTACAGGTCCGAAGGTCGGTATGTAGGACATCGCTGGGGTATGAACGTATGGCATTCCACGTCCTGTACCAATATACCCATAGCTAGGGATATCAAAAGGAGGGCTGTACCCAGGAACTGTATGAAAGTAAAAGGGAGGAGTGCCACCTGAAAGACAAATGGTATATAAAATGTATTGTGGACACAGTTAAAACAATACAATGTAAAACTTATATAGCTGATTACTGTTATAATAATGATAGTTATAATAATAGTTATAATCATAATGATTATGAAAATGATGATGATGATGGTGGTGGTGGTGGTAGTGGTGGTGGTGATGATGATGATGATGATGGTGATGATGGGGATGATAATTATAACGATAATGATAATGTTAAAATATGCAATCTTATTTTTGGATTTCCACATTCGTGTAACATAAAATATCTGCTTTATTAAATATCTGCTAGATTAAGTAAAGTGATGAAGTATCTATCGAAGTTAAAGAGGTTTTATTTTGAAAATGGTAAAATCAACTTGAATAAAACACGTTTGTGAAAATAAGCTTGGGGGGAGAATAATCAGTTCAGACCTCTTGACTTGAGCAACAGTAATTCTAACGAAAATATGCAAACGATGTTTATGGAATTTCATCTAAGTTTGAGTGTATATTATTTTGCAAACAATTAGCCATAATTTTTACAAAGTAGATATAATATATAAACTGCAATAATAAGGTTTTCAAAGCACACATGTATAAAATACATTGATAAAACAAATGTATAAATCAATGTTGTAAACATGACATATTTTTGTACTTCTTATATTAGAGTCATCCTTTTTGGGTGAAACACGTAAGTCATATATATTATGGTGCAGTTTCGAAGTACATATAGTTCTTACAAAAACAAATTTATTTTTTCAGTACTATTCATCGCCATACATGTATATATCATCTAATAATTAGATGATATATAGTTTTTTAATTAAAAAAAACTTGTTTTTATGTATAATACATGTAATAGAAATGTTCCGAAAACATTCATTCATTCCTACTTTTGACAGACGCTTTTAAAGTTAAAAAAATCACCAATGGAGAAAACGTATATTTGAAACTCTACATAATTATATACATAAAAAAATACATAAAAAATGAGTGTATGCTTATGACTGAGAGCAAAAACGAAAAAAAAATGCCTTTTTATTGAACCGAAGATAACGAGAATGTTAATTACATTTAGTTTAGGTAGATATTGCTTATTGGTGTTCATTAAAATGAAGAAAATCTGAACTTGGTGCGAAAAATTGGATAGCGAAGTGTTTACTTGTGTTTTTTTTGTGGTTGTTGTTTTTTTGGCAAGATTGTTTTCGTAAGTCAAAAACATAAAAGAATTTTAAATTCAAAGATGTTATTTATGTGAAATGTTTTTCGTGATATTGTTTTGTTAAACAGATAATCATTTTGCTTCAACTACAATTCGCAAACTGACACCCGAAAGTATATATATTATAGTGCGTACAAAAAAACAAAACACTGTTTATAATAACAATACAGTGAACTAACCCTCGACGAGGGATGCCCAGGATGACTTTAAAATAAACAATTGTGATATGTATTACAAGTGTCTTAGTTGTTGGTGTAATGGAAAGCGTTCTACCATAACAAGCATGATTTACAGTGGTGGTGGTTTATCAACCATGCTAATTTTGTTAAGATGAATTACACAAATTTTATTTTCAATACTGCCTACCCCTGAAATGAATTGTCTCAATTTTAATGTTTACCAAAACACGTTTTGTTTTTTTGTACGCACTTTTTTTTTATAGGTATTAATATTGTTTATATGTAAACAATCTTACTTTCAGAAGTAGCTAATGACGGTTCATTTATTCTGTTAGTTATAACTTATTATTAAATTTACTTTAACGTGTTTCAGTGCGATGTCATTAATGAACAAAAATGGTTTTACAACAGTTTTCCGTTAATGCTTAGATATGTGCTCGTACTTAAAAGAATCACTCAAAGTTCCATTCATAGACTATGTCTAGACTTTGACTATTCTGATTCTATTGTTACAACTTTTAATTTAGATAATCAAAAGTTATGCAAGGAATATATATCATTAACAGAACCCGGACATGCTTAGAAACTCAGCATCGTCGGTAGGTCGCTAGGTTGTTTCTCACAATATAGAAAAATATTTGCATACATGTATATTATATACATATATTGGACGCTTTCTCTTGCAGAAATCAATGCATTATTATAGTTTATTTCATTATGACACGGTTGAAACGTATTGATGTGAAAATAGACGTTGCATGCAACAGTCGGTATTTTTGTATGAATGTCAGACCATGTTTTACTGTGCATAACGTCGTTAAATAACAGCAACAGCGCCCAGGTGAAAATTAACTCGTGTCAAGAACCCGTGTGTCAAGTTTGAGATAATCGATGCGCTTGTATTACTTTCATACGAGTAAAGCTACAGTCCCAGAAATATAAAAATAGCCGAGTGGGCACCGTACGGGCGCCGTGCGATCAAACTCCGCAAGGACCCGTACGAACTCTTGCGTACCCGTACGGACTGTTACGTTTTTGCCAGAGTCCGTGAGATAAGCCCAGGATACAGGTATTGGTTTCAAAGTCAATTCGTGAACAAAATCGTGACCGAGTATGAATTAAACTTGCATATCTTCCAGCTACAGCTCTTTACGGATGTGTTGTTTTGTGCCATGTGCGTACCGTCACCTTAATACGCAAGGCTTCCCACGATCTACGGCTATCAAGCCACAATTTTATGGGACTAAGTTATAAGATATTGACCCATCCTAAATGAGTATAGATAACAGGTATAGTCTAACTTAAATATATAATAAGGAAAATGTAATCAGACCTACCTACAAACTGTATCACTAGAAACAGTACACCAAAACTTCCTACACGATATCCAGATAGATGACAATGACGTTCCATGATAAAGTCCAACCCTTCTCTAGTTTGATGAAATCAGAGCTCTCGCGTTATTCCGTCAGTGACCAAGCATACAATGAGTTTTGTTTTTAATTACATTTAAAAGTAATTCGTCAAATAATTTATTTGTATAATTATTGTTCACGTCGATGACGATTTTGAACATTTGTTCAAATAAATGAATAAATAACATTTGTGGTTGCTTTGATAAAAGATGTTGAACTATTATTGATACAGCACCCTCCAAAAGTTCATATGACAAATCCTGTGGATAGAGTAAACTGATACACATTTATCAAAGTATCAAAGAAAATGGAGAAAGGAGAGCTGTTAGAACAATAACAAAAATCAACTTATATTAGTTTATCAACATATTATTCTACTTCTACTACATGAATAAGCTTTAATCATGGTAAACTTACCTGCGGTAGTTATGAAAAGTTTTTCGCAAAATCTAATTTGTTCAAGAACTTTTGGAGGGCACTGTATATGGCCAAGTTAATTTCACCTTAAAATACAACAAGTAAATCCTACTACATTGAAGTGTTTCATCATTCCATGTGCAGTGGGTGTGGATTAGAAATAGTTTTGTTGGGAAAAGATAACAAATAAATGTTCACGGAATTAACCGTGTGGTATTCCAAGTGAAGAATAATTATCACTGGTGCATACTCATAAGGGACACCTTTATGATCGAATGTGATTACGCGACTAAATAAAAGTTGGTGCATGGTGTTTTTTACACAAAATATACGTAGATCTAACAAACAAAACAGTAACATTATCTTATACTGTACCATAATATTGTGTGTTTTAACGTTAAAAGTTTTAAGTTTGTGCAATATATATAATGTAAATTATCTCTGCCGGTACACGTCATTGCGCTTTTAAATACCCTGAAATCTTAGCAAGTTGTGACAAAAAGTCGTATGTTTATACATTAATCTAAGATCTTAATTACAAAACTCGAATTTCAGCTCGTTTTGGGGAGCTTTGTAGAAGTGTAACAAATTAGATAGCAGTTTTAATTTGTGTATTATTTGACAACATTAAACATGCACTGTATGCATAGTCGTGAATTTCCGTATAAAATCTCCGTAAATACACGAATGTAATACTTTAAGTTTTAGTAATAGGACACAAAGAAACATCTAAGGACTTGGTGTAGTGGTTAAACACACCACCTCACAATCAAGAGGCTACAGGTTCGATCCCACATCAAACCTTATTTTTGCTATTTAAACATAATTGTTACATCTTTTACAAATACTTGTTAACACGACGGCGAGCGGTTTCCATGATTAAACAAATTCTAAGCGAAATTGTATTACACACATAATGGGCGTTTTCATTTATGAAAGTCCTTCAGTCTTTAACTATGTCACAAATTTATTTTTAAAATATAAATAAAGAAAAATGTATGATAATAAAGAGACAAAAATATCGTTAAATGATATATAATTAATATTCAATAAATCAGTAAAAGTAATATGTAAGTCATAGTGTTGCTACTATGTTACTGGTGTTTGCGATTTTACAAAAAAATATCAACCTTTGAGGGAATCGAACCCGGGGTATTTCGATTGACAAGTCAGTACTTTACCTCTGTACCACACACCGTTTGATATAATACAATCGTTATTTTTCATCCATAATTTGTATTGTCATTTATTAAAGGAACGAAACTTGACGAATGTATACTAACTAAGCCGTAAATCGGTAGGGAAACTAATGAGGTGCACGTTTAATGTTGTCAAATAATAAGTGTAACATTGGATGTTTTGTTTTCCTGTATTGAACATATCATATTGCTATACCATGGCCCTAGTAGTAACACAGATTGCGACCAGTGGCTTAGCTGCTGTTAGGCCCTTTAGGTAAGGGTCAACAAATTGGTCAAGAAAATGTCATTTTCAAAAGCCCAAACCAAACAATAAAATCAAGAGTGTAGTGAATCTAATCCACATGGTCGAATCAAATATGTTATTTGCCTCTTAGGGAGCATGAAAATGTCCTTTGCGTGGATGCAAATGTAAGCCCATGTTCCATTTATCCTTGTTGCAGTTGCACACATAGCTTTTGTAAGATTTGTTGGGACTCCTTTCATGGGCTTACAAGTGTGAAAAGTTTACTTATCAAGATTTGAGTATTCTGTAGTCAACACCGGTTGCTTTAAGCCAATCAAAACAATGCATTTGAGGTCACATGATGAAAAAAATGGACGTCTTATAGTCAAATTAGGGGTGCGTGAATGGACTCGTCGACGCCATGTTTTGTCCGGTTACCTGTTTGTTTTACCAGAAAATATCATTATCGATATATTAACGAGTGCCAGTTTATAGAAAGTTGCAATATAAGACCAAGAAAAATGCAAAACTACTTGTTACATGTTTTATTCTTTTTAAAACTTGCATTTGTTGAAAAAATGCATGCTTATCTTTCCTACATCCGAGTGAGTCTATTAACATTCTATATATAAAAGGCAGGAATTTTATTAAACATATAAAAGCCCTGACAGAAGGTAAGGATATCAATCAGTAAAACTGTATGTGTTAAAAACGAGTCTACTAATACATATCGGTGAACATTCGATTAGCTGCCAGAATTAGGGCAAAACATGTTCTCAAATATTTTGTTTTGCTAATAAATTAAATATAGTTCCTTTGTGACCAAAGACAAGAATAATTCTACAGTCTACCTTAATATTGCTGTTTATGTGCACAGTCGGAAGATGTGACAGTCTAAAAAGCTGAAAATTATTGCCTAAATGTTTTACTAAAGGATGTCATACAGGGCTAAAGAATTTTTGGAAATGCTAATACATGTTTACTTCTTACAATTGTTACATGGACTCCATGATCTTATCCTGATGGTTTCATTTAATTCACATTACTAAATTGTACAAAATAAGACAAGATCAAGAATTGTTTCCCTTTTTCTTTATTCTAGATAATTATGCATTGTTTATATATAACTATGTTATAATATTATAGCCTAAATAATACAATAGTTATCAAAAATCAAATAATGTAATTGCACATATTTGGTTTCACAGATAAGCACATAAATAAACAAAAGCAGTATACAGACATTGCACTCAACTTTTCAGAGTGATCATGTAGAGGAAAGTTTGAGAAGAAAATTATTTTTAATTTGCATACAAAACCTATCTCTAAAATCTTTGAACTTCTTATAACAAAAAGAACACAATTCAATCAAATTCATGCTGAAGTTAATGAGTTTGTATTTGACTTCCAACTTTGTGTGTTGTTTCATAAGAATCTCTTCAGCATATTTAAAAGCATAAAATGTTGCACGAAAAAACATATTTAAAAGCATAAAATGTTGCACGAAAAAACCTTAACTAAGAATTCTCAATGTATAAAAGATCAACAGAACCAATGTTAATTCTACTACAGTTATGTATTTTTGTAGTTGACCACAATTGGTGACTCCTTGGACATGTGTACAGTTCTAAATCACTCCCTTCAGTTGTTTTATACATAATAATATTTGCTTTAAAAACTAAACCAAGATTTGTTATGTTAAGACACAAATGATTAGGATAGTCTCTTTATTCTCAGAAATACTCTAATAAGTATTGTGTTGACATAAACATGACTCACAATATTTATGTGTCTAGCAAACATAAACCAATACGGTGCACAACAAAAGTTTGCAGACATTTTTTACTTTCTAGGTTTATGTAATTCCAATGAACGTTTATCTTTTGAAAACTATATTTTTAAAACATTTATCATAGTTCACAAGCTGTGAGCTCGATGATACTTTAATGTTATTAAATATATAGAAGGTACACAGCAAAACTGTCAGAGTTGCGCTACCCTATCGGTCTTAAACTGTTATATTTTACTCTACACGTAACCATTTTCTTATTCCTATACATAGTCTTAAAGCTTAATCATTTATCTACACGACCATCATAAATTTTGTGTCTACTATAATGAAAATGAAAAGATATTCAATCAAGTTTCATCCCGATTGCACGAAATAGCTAGGTCAATGATTGTGTGTAGGGTAAAATATAACGGTTTAAGTTCGATAGGGTAGCGCAACGCCGATAGTTTTGCTGTGTACCTTCTATATATTATATATGAATTAGAGTATCATCAAGCTACATGTAACAGCCTGTGGTATAGTGGAAGGCAAAATAAAGCACATTTTCATGAATGCTTGACAATTAATAGGTTCAGAATATGATTGTCCTCAAATCATAATCAATAAAAAAAACTTTCTAAAAGATAATTTTAAGCTACTTAAGAAGTATCAACTTTAAAAAGAATCATAACAAAAAATAAAGCATTTTAAAGTAAACAGTTATCAATTTTTTTATAAATGCCATTAAGTAGGCCCACAAAGTGAAAATGTCTCCAAACTTTTGGTGAGTACTGTATATTATACATCAAAGTAGACCACAGGAACGTTATATGTTTCATTGGTTTTTGATCTTAAGACAGATTGGTTGCTATGGTAATAAAATGTCACACCAAAACAATGTTAGTAAAACTAATAGAAAACAGTAGAAAATTAACATAAATTACAATATACAAAGGCAAATTTAGTGCAAATAGAGCTCAGTTTGTTTTATTTTTATACTAAGGCAACCAGGCTAAAAAACAAAAATACCAGAAAAGCATACAGCCAAATAATCAAAGATACATATGTATAAAAAATTTGACAAGTGGAGTCGTTGAAGTTATTTTACCAAAAGTTGAAATGCTGTTGAAATTGATGATAAATTGATCATTAATGTTGGACTGATTTATTTCTAATGAATGTCATCTACAAAGTTTCTAGACAAATGAAACTCTGAAATAAAAACTTATCCCCCAAACTACAAATTATTTTAATTAATGCAGATGAACTTGTAGATAACACAGGTGACTCTTTGTTTCGTTCTAACATTGGTGAATGTATATCCATTTATCCTAAAACAAGATTGTATGTAATGACTTTTAGAAGGGACTGTATATTGAAAGTATTGCCATCAATATACTTTCTATTTATCTATGGTACATTCAGTGTATAAAAACTGACAATGAATTCTCCTTTGTTCACATTTAGTACATTTGATCTCTTATAACAGTAGAGAAGGTATGCTAATAGTTTTTAAACAAGGTTTTAGAGTACCTTTTGAGTTCATTTAAAGAACTGCAAGAAAATAACTGTTATTTGGAGGACACATTTGTACAGTGGGAAACATATTTTTCTAATTCTGTTCTAAATAACATTACTTTCAATTATTGTGGAAAGGCAGACAACCCCCTCTCCTTTACTACAGGCCTGAATTTAGCTTTAATATCTGCAGACCCTGATATCAAATCCCAGTAAAATGTTAAAAACTTAATTCTAGCAATGAAACAACCAACATTTATGATTGAACTAAAAACAAAAACAGTAAAAAAAAGACAGTAATATGGATAACAAATACCAATTTTTCAAATCCATTATTTACTAGTTCTGACTTGACCGAAAATTCAACATTTTTGTCACTATAATGCAATAGGGCATTTTCATAATACATTTATTTTGTAACTCACTGAGTTACAGAAAGCAACTTAACTAGAATGATTGCTATGTTATAGGCCACAAGATGTGGACATTTAAGTCCAATATTGACTTCAGAAAGTTTTGTTTCCCCAAAATAAAGTTGAATGCGCTCTTACTGTTCCAAGGGTAAAAATATGCAACCCTATCATGAAAATAACCCTTTTGCCTGCACTCAGTGATAAGCACTATGCTTAATTCAAACCCCATCAACAGAGGGAGACACATTGCCCCTATTGGAGCCCTTTCATATACCTTTTGATGGGAATGGTGACCAACAAAAGGTCATTTTAGAACATTTTTTCATAATTGAAACATATCAAATCCAGCTAAAAATCCTTGAGCAGCTATGTTGTAGGAGGGGGAGGGGGTAAATGCATTGTTGTCTATAAATGGCCTAAAGTTTGATACATCTGATATAACATTGTGATACCATACAATAATGAAAGACAAATGTAGGATCAGAAACAATGTAAATACAACATTAAAACACAGCATGAGAATAAGTATAAATAAAACAACAATATCTTGGTATGTAAGCTGTAAATATCAGATAAAACAACAAACATACTGTAAGTGAGATAAGACCATGTGAACATCTGGTTAGATAAGAATTACATATGTATAGAAATATATACTAATATCTTACATAAGACAGCTAAACTAAAACAGGTAGAGATTAAGCATTATAACAGTTATCTACCAATTAATAAAAAAAGATTTTCACTAATTTCATTTGATTGTAGATATAACTATATTGAATGATCCTCTCCTAATAAATACACCCTAGTCTTTTAAAAAAAGAACAATTTTAATTCAACAAATTTTGAATTTCCATGAATTTTTCAGAGACATCAATTCCTTTATGTCATGTGACCTTTGACTGGTCATGTGATCAAAATTAGTCAGTTTGAAGAAGGTGACAATTAAGATATCAACACAAATTAATAAAATATATCTTAAAATCACAAGTAAAGACATCTAAAACAAAAGGATTTAATAAAAATCCCAACACAATTCATCAACAACTAAGAGACAACATTTTAAATATGAAGCAATAGGCACAGTCCTGAATCCTGATCCACCATAGACAGTATATAACTCAGGCCTCCTAGCATATAGTCTCATCTATAATTACCTTTACAATATTATAAGTTAATTTATGTTTTCTTTTTATGACACTGAATTTCAAATTTCAAGAATTAACCAAATTCTTAATATAAATGCATTATAGCAAATAGCAAAGCATTATTATTTTCTTAAAAATTTTCTTTGTAACGATGATAAATACAGTTGAAGCAAATTTCAAATAATTAACCAAAAGCCACTTTTTGATAAATGTAAAGGTAATTTAAGATGGCACCATCTTAATCATGTAATAGTGTGTTGATTAGGGACTGTGCTACCAGCTTTCGCTAAAATAATTAACAAGTAACATAACAAAATAAATATGAAAAATACAAAAAAAGAAAATAATCACAGTGAATCATTAATATAACCATACATGTACTACGGTCTGGTATATCAATAAACATTTATAATTACTAATCAAAGGGTTAGCATTAACATAGAATAACTACATGTACTTAAATAGTGATTATTCTAGAACTCAGAAAAGGGTGGCAGAAAAAAGGGGCAGGGCATATCTGTGGGTAAATGTCTCAATTGTACTATAATTATTATTACATAGAAAGAGGCTAAAGGGGCAGGAAGGAGATAACAATGGCCCTGCTATTTTACTTCCGAATAATCACTGTTAAAGAAGGATCTAGACTACTTTGTGCTGACTTATCACTAAAATACTTAAATTTTTATTTAAACGATGAGTAAATGAATACAATATTTATAGTTAGGGTCATTTTTTAGCTGAAGCCTTATTTTGAAACGGTATACACAATGTACAGTCATAGTTTCTTAGGTGCGTCGGAACTACATACACTAGGATAGTAAGAGTGGTGATAAAACGAAAACGAATCATAATAATTATACGATTCAGCGTCTGACATACTTCTTCATTACATAGTTTTAAGAAACTTTTGTAGTTTTAACATTTAATATAACCACGACAAGCATACCCCATAACTAATGATAAAACCAAAATAAAACAATTAACACATTTTCTATAAAAGCTATTAGTAGGCCTATAAAGAGAATATGTCTCTCCATTCTTGGGGCAATGTAATGTAATGTAATACTAATAAATGAAAACTATTCTATAACAGCTACAAGTAAGATAATTTTCTAAGTAAGCAGACGAATGTAGGTAAAAATGTCAGAGGAAAAAATGCCATATACAAAAATGTCACAGGTAAAAATGCCATACCCTAAGTGGTAAAAATGCCAACTTTTTCTTAAAATTAAAGTTCATTTGAAGATATTTTATCACTAAAAAGTTATTATTTAAAAAAGTGATTTATAATAAAATTGTTAGCAAAACCAAGGATTAAACTTTAATTTAACCAGTCAGACTGTACAAACAATGAGTGTGACATCTAGAGGTGTGCGGGAAAAAATGCCATATACAAAAATGACCAAGGTAAAAATGCCATAGGTAAAAATGTCAGAGGAAAAAATGCCAGAGGTTGTATATAAATGTTAATTTTTATCTTTTGTTATATGTTTAATATTTAACTACATTATTCTAACATTTAAAAATGTTTATATTTATGTGTATAATTGAAAGAATAATTAAAGGTACAAGTAGTACATAAATTCACAATTAAGAAAACATGTTATACTAATGGACAAAAGTCTTGTCCGGTCTACAAAAACCATAATATCTTTTTTGTTTGTTATTGCACACTCATACATTTGGTATCGTTAGAAAGAGAATGTTATTATGCATTGAATAAAAAAAGAATTGTGAAATTTGAGCCAGTTCTGTCGGTACAGTATTGTGTTGAAAATTGACATTGAGGATTTGCAAGTTACAAATGATAGCGTTGAGTCAGCTTAAATGAAACATTTTTTTTCAATAGTGTTCATTAACCTGAATGGGTTTCTTGTCTTCCGGCTAGATTCCTTTGCAAACTTGTAGCATCGATGCGTAAAAGGAGCACTGAACTCATTCGGGTTAATTGGGTCACACACACTATTGAAAAAAATGTTTCATTGAAAACTGCCTCGAAGTAATCATTTGTAACTTGCAAATCCCCAATGTCAATTTTCAACACATTACTGTAAGGACAGAACTGGCTCAAACTTCACAATTCGTTTTTTATTCAATGCATAATAACATTCTCTTTCTAATGATACCAAATGTATGAGTGTGCAATAACAAACAAAAAAGATATCATGGTTTTTGTAGACCGGACAAGACTTTTGTCCATTAGTATATTTAGAAATTGACAAAAAAACATTTCATTACTCTTAGTAATTATTTTTTCTGGGTGTATACCTCTATGTTTTAAATCAAATTTGTGATTAAAGTCAAAATATAACACACTATTTTTTTCTGAGCATTCATAAGGTAAGTGATTTATCTACAATATTTGTAAAAAAATGTTTACATTATTTAGTGGAAATATGTTTTTGATAGCATAAAGTTTAAAGGAGACAAAAGGGGACAGTATTAGAATCACATACAGGGGACAAAAAGGGACAGTATTAGAATCACATACAGGGGACAAAAGGGGACAGTATGATGTAAAGGGTTATCTACTGGATTAATGATAAAACATAATGTATTAAGACAAGGCCAATACATTTGTATTATGATTGAATTGTTCATTTAATATTTTAATTTTTTGTCAATTATCAACATTTGTCAGTTGTATGACTTGCTACACTAAGAAGCTTCCTGGACTCTTCTGTACCAGTACTCATTTTATCTTCCACAAAAAAGCTGACAATTGATTCTAATACAGGGAAAATTAGCATTGTTCAGTACCCATTGTAGGGTTTGACATTTCAAGACTAAGAATCTAATATATAATGCCTGTATTACAGTCCAGTGAACTAACCACTGGATCAAAGATCCATGTTTTCAATGGTCTATGACTGATTTTAGCCATAAATCTTTTTATAATGTTACATTGTTCTTGATACTATGCTTCCAAATATAAATATCTTTTATAATCTTTATAATCTTTTATAATTATGAAAGTCTAAATGTATTATATTGGAACAACACAAAAATACAAATAATGATGAATAACAACAAATACTTCTAATTATTCAAGCACCAATGTGAAAATTTCTTCAAATATATTAAAATGTTTTTGATTGATGAGGCTAGTATCCTTCAAAAATAATCTATCAAAAACATGCTTGAACAAAACACATAGTAAAAACATGTAATGCAGGGTTTTACATTGCAGTCAAATTTTAGGGGTCCAATGGATGCAGGTACTGTGAAAATAGGGGTCCCTGGAGCAAATTTGGGGGTCTATCAGATTTAATCACACCAAGTGTGTATTTTTGTCATATAAATGACAGCAACATACAGATATACAAATAAAAAGCCAATGTCATTTAATGTTAGATAAACTATGACTAGAAACAGTATCATGCTTATTAATAATTTCATCCATCTAGAGGTGTTTGTTATTTCAACTGTTTGTCATTGATTTCCACAATGATACCATGTAAATGATAAATACGAACAGAGATTTCGCCACACAGGAATCAGACATATTTTAGACTTCAGTTTTTATGCGTACAACTAAGTGATTTATGCGTATATGGAAGCGGAATCCTGCGCCCTATAAAACTCTGGTAATGTAACAAAGTAACTTTTTGATATATTTATCCTTCTCATTAGAGATACACAAAAGTAACAAGAGCACCACTAGGCGGAGCATTATATGCCCGCAAGCAGGGTTGGACAGTTTTTGCCGCTGGCGGAAAAAACCATGGTAAAAACCGGAAAAAACCGGCGAGGAAAAAATAGGGTGGCAAAAACTGGAAAAAACTGGCAAAAACTAAATTTCTCAAATTTAAAAAGAAATATTCATAAATTTGTATTTTAAACTGATTGGAAATGCTTATTACTTTAATATTGAAAGTACAATTGACTGATACAGTAATAACAAATACATAAAAATTACATTTTGCCTAGGGTTGGACAGTTCTTGCCGTTAAAAAAAAAGGGGTGGAAAAAACTTAAGTTCTCAAATTTCAAAGGAAATATTCAAAAGTTGTATTTTAAGCTGATTGGAAGTGCTAATTACATTAATACTGAAAGTATGAATGACTGATACAGTTGCAAACAGTTCATTATAATTACATGGTGCCCAGGGATTGACAGTTTTTGCTGTTTAAAAGGCAGAAAGGAAAAAGAAGGGTGGAAAAAACTGGCAAAAACTAAATTTCTCAAATTTCAAAGGAAACATTTAAAAGTTGTACTTTAAACTGATTGAACATCCTAATATTTTTACTGTTTTTAAAAAGAAAATTGTATGATACTGTTATAAACAATAGATCATTTCACAGAGTTGTATATTTTTGCCATTGGTGGAACAAACAGACAGGATAAACAGAGTGGCTAAAACTGGAAAAAAAACAAGCTTCTGAGAATTGAAGGAAATATTTATAAAAAAGTTTATTTATAAATACTTTAAAATATTAAGATTACTTTAGTGTTAAGTATAAAGTAGACTGACACATCCTTAAACAATACATTGAGTCCCAGTGAGAGGGGTCTTAGATTCAGCCTTACTCATCCTCTAGCTCTATTATGGACAAACTTTTCATTTTATTCATGTAAGATTGTATTCCTATTCAGAAGCTGAGAACAAACCATTAAACAAAGAAAATCACTATAGTATTTGCACTGACCAAGTGTGAGATACAAGCACAGCATTGAGCAAAACAAAACCATTTTGGATTTTTTCCATTTTTGCCGGTTTTTTTCCAGTTATTGCCGGTTTTTACCAGTTTTTGCCCCTGGAAAGGAAAAAACTCATTTTTGCCGGCAAAAACCCAACCCTACCCGCAAGTGTTGTTTTTTTTAGTTAAGATTAAGCATTTGTAAGACATGAGAATATTTCATATGAATATCATATTATGAATAATTGTGGAAAACAAAGTAGAGAAAAAAGATACCATGGACAATCCTCCCATGAAGTTTGAATACTGTAGCCAAATGAAACTTAAGTTATGCTCTGGAAACTGTTTTCAGTTTTAAGGTAATAGTGACCTTGACCTTTGACCTTGTGACCCCAAAATCAATAGGGGTCTTCTACCCGATATGGACAATCATCCTATGAAGTTTGAATATTGTGGGCTAAATGGAACTTAAGTTATGCTCCGGAAACCAAACTGCTAACAGAGGGACGGACGCCAGGGGGTATAACATAATATGCCCGAAATTCTTTTGGGCATATAAAAAGGCCATAGATGAAGGACTTTAATGTATAATAGAAGTCAAATGAACATAAAACATAAACCCTTTTTTAGAAAATTTGATAGAAAGTTGTGGCATTAGAAATGCCTCTAAATATAAAACAATACAGGGGAAAGTAATGTACACTACATATCATCCTCAGCTACAACATGTCTCATATCTGGATGCATCCAATAACCAAGTGATGGACTGATACCACTAACTTTACGACGTTCTCTACGTTTAGCCATCAATTCTTTACGACTTATACCCTCAGACTCTTCCACATCATGTACAAGTTTGACAGGTTTGTCGTGTATGGTTTTATCTTTATTGAAGGCACATATCTTTAAATGTTCATGTATGGCTCTAGTACAATTATCTTCTAGTTCCCATTTATATGTAGGACCAAATCCAACACTGAATTGCCATCTCTGAAATAAACATTAAATAAGAGATTTTGCCAGTCAAAGTGCCCACAATACGTATGTAGTGTAACAGAAGAAAGTACTGTGGTTGCTGATGAAGCTATTATCTGTACTAAATCAGAGAACATATTTGGTCCAACTCATTATTATTGTAGCTTTGACAGTTGAGAAAACATAAACAATACAAGTAAATTACAGCTCGTCTAAAGTCAATCCCTACAATTTTAGTAGGGGTGTAACGGTTAACCGATATACCGGTTAATATTGCAATACGAGTTCTAACAGTTTTTAACCGGTTCGTTTTCCTTGAACCGGTTTTTGTAGTTAAGTGTCATACTGCTTGTTTTTATCAGAATCTGATAGTTAAATGTTCAAACAAATGTTCAAATGAATTGAATACTTAAAATACTCTTACTGTGCTTTTATATGTTAGACATTTAGTCAATTGAATGAAAAATATCGTCTGTTTCAAACCACGCATTTTTCTAACATATAGACCATTTTACATTTGTAATTCAAACATTTGGATAAGAGATCATTTGAAAATACCATGTGCGTGCTATGCTGATCAAATTAGGATGAGGTACATGCATTAATTGATGCTTTGCATCCCCAAGCAAAAAATCGGTACGTATTGCAATATATTGCAATACGGGTTCTGCATATTGCAATATATTGCAATACGGTTTTTACCGTATTGTTACACCCCTAAATTTTAGTAATACTAAAGTATTAAATAAAATGCAGCAGCTACTGCCAGTACTGGTATCATATGTTACTTCAGTATTTCTAGTTGCACCCTATTACAATGACAGTACTGAATGTTCGGTGAAATGTTGAAGACCAAAATTGAAAATATCAAAAAACTTATAAACATACAAGAATGAAAACTTTTTCTTAGTAGTGATTCTTGAATATAGCCAAATATTTAAATCTAATTCATTAAATAATTCCAATAAAAACTATAAACAACCAAAAACAGTAAAGTTCAGCAGTAAAAAAACATCTTTGGTGCAATTTTTGACAATAATTTCAAAGTCACAAATGCTTAACTTAAGAAGAAAGTACCTAAAGAAGAAAGTACCTAAAGAAGAAAGTACCTAAAGATGTTAAGACAGTTTTTCCATAAAGACTATCAATTTTGATGGTTCTTATATAGTCACTGATATTGTATAGAGTCAACTTACAACAAGTTCACATTAGAACATACACAAAAATTACATATCAACAGTAAAGTACCAGACTTCACTTTATAAATAGCACAATTTTTATGTCATAAATTAAAATAGAAACAAACATTGGTATATAAAAACTTCTGTAACAGAACCTAATTTGTTTACTCGTCTTACAATATCATATAACTATCTACACTAGTTATCCACAATTATCTTGTATATTATTGCACCAAACAAAAAGATAAAAATCTTCCAGTGAAACTATATCTCTGGTAAATAGTGGATGATAACTAAAATATTACATATGTAAGTCGGTCTTCCCCTAATTTTTGTCTCTTTTTCCCTTTCAAAGGGTCCAGTATCATTGCCCCTTACCGGTCTCAATGTAAAATAAACTTCTTTTTTATATTTTTCCTATAAAAAGGTCTCTGCCCTTTTTTAACTAAATGTAAAAAAAATTATGGCAATCTTTTCCGTAGGTCCATTAAATTTGGTTGATTAATTGTGTACAATAAATAGTTAAAAAAGGTGCATCATGTTTTAAGTGAAGTAGGTACTTACCTGTTGTATAATGTAAATTATTATATTAACTATTAACAGGTGAGAGTAAAGCATTGCAGTCAGTGATCATCTGGAATGGTTGTGTTTGTATATTTTTATCTTGATTAAAGGGACAAATCTTAAGATGATTATGTATCATTTCACCATTACTCGTAAACTCCCAATCTTTTACAGGACAAAAACCTGTTGTAAACTGCCATTTCTGAAAATACAATTTTCATTCTTGGTACGGGACTACGGGTACAAAGCATCAATTTAAAATCATTTTAACATAGTGCAATGAATACTGTTAAGTTAATAATAACATTAAATGTTCTCAAGCATGAGCTTGATTTATGAATTTTTATTTCCTGATTCCTTATATAAATGTAATTTGATATTATGAACTTTTTTCAGAAATTCTAAAAACAATCCACTTTCACGAACTGTCGATCATTCAATAGTTTTGACTATTTCCTGGTTATAATCCACTATGATAATATTTCAATACCTAAAATTTATTAATCAAACTATTATATCAGATTACTTGATAAAGTATGACTTGACTATTAAAACGCCTTAATTGCATGTGTACATATTGACCCATCATCATAGGGTCATGCTAAGATGCAATACTGGGTACCACAATTTTAAGGGGATTTTAGGTTAATTTTTTACACCTAAGCTAAGTTGTCCCTAAATTCTGGCAGAGAACCTTAAGAGTTTTATTTTTTATACATAACCCCCATTTTCATCTTTGGCCTCCCATTCTAAAGTTCATGGGCATCCTCTCAGGCCATTCTTAATTGAACAATAGGTATTTGCAATATTTGCCATGAAGAGCTTGTAGTTAAATGTCCCCCAAAAATTACAAATGACCCTCAAATTGAAAATTCAGGGGTCCAAATGACCCCCATTTGTCGATAGCAAGAGAAAAACCTGTATAAACAGGAAAAACAATTATCTGAACCTACAGTTCCTCTATTAGGACCATCAAAATTGGAACATTTAAATTGTTAAAATTGCTTTGTTTTGCTATTACCAATACATGTAGATCTTTATAGTGTAACTTTACTGTAGCTTGATTTGTATGGATTTAAAACAATTAATAATATACCTTATAAGAAACATTCCATTTCGACCCTTGACCTTGATCGTGACCAGTAGGATTATTTTTCTCCCAGACCAATGACACTATACCACATTCATCAAGTAGACTACAACATACACTCTGTAGCAGACGGCAGGTCATAGATAAATGCTGTATACTAAAACTGTCTAAATGTCGAGTTATCTTTTGTAATACTTCAAATGGAAGATCTGTAAGTGATTGACAAGGTTCATCAGCATAGTAACCTCCACATTTTACTGGCGATGATTCACGAGACATGGATCTATAACGAGGCACAACCCGAATAGCTGAGTCACATTTATACCCTGTATGTATTTCAGGAGTGGCTTCTCTCAATCGGTTACGACCTTCAATGGTTCGTACATCCTCTTCATCAGTTAGTGGATTAATTAAATGTTTAGTGTCTGATTCAAATTCTTCATTCTCGCTAAGTCCAAAACTATATAAGATTGGGCTATACACAATTGATCCTGGAGGTGACTTGGACTTAAATCGTTGAAATGAATAAGTACAACCAAGGTAAGATAATGGACATCGCTGTTCAAACCAATGATTCAGTTGACATTGTATATCACAGTGATAGTTTTTTACATGATGTGGATACTCATCACGACGAAACTCTTTAGCACATAAAAATGTAAACATCTTCTTGGGCTTTGCTTGATATGCAGAAATAAAATGCATGGTAAGATCAACACCCAAAATCTCATAAAGTCTTTTTTCAGTACAATAAATATCAAATTCATCCTCTTCATTATTTGCAGAATTATCAGCTGATATAGGAGGAACCTGTTCCATAGCACCATTATTAGCATTATTTACATCAACTGAGCCAGAAACCAAACTAGCTTGTTCAGTGGTTGGACTGGTTTCCTTCATTTTGGCAATCTGTGAAAGGCGTTTTAATCCCTGAAGTCCTGTTACATAATCAAGAGCGGAAGTTAAACTTTCGGCTGTTTTCTTTGAGGCTGAATAAAGCTGGCTAGTAGTTTTATGTGGAGACAGTTGATTTGATATAGTTTGCATCAATCCAGGAGGAGCTCGGTTCAAGTCCCATGGAGTGTCAGTCTCATCATCAGACAATTGTGATGTTTCTGATGTAGGACTGTCTAGGACACTAGAATGAGATTGTATAGGTACAGCAGGGTAACATTGAGTTAAGGCATTACGTAGTACTCGTCTAGTTTTCTTTGGTGTTTTAAATGAATCCCTCAAAACTTTCTGATCCCTTAAAGCAAAGGCTACATCAATTTGTCCACATTTTACATGCGGGTTTTTGAATGGCATAGGGGCTTTCCAACCTTTGTCAGGAGAATGCATCGGCCAGCGATTCCATTCCCAGGGACACAATATAACACTAGCAGGGCAAACAGAAAGATGAGATTTTATCTTATCTCTAACTAATATCACCGGGCAACCATTTCCTTTGTTTATACACTCCACTTTCTCTCGTAAGCAAACAGCCTTGTGATCTTCATGTTTACATTGATGAAATCTGTGACCACACTCAGCTGGACAGTACATCATACAGCAGGACGTCTCATTGTCTGGTTTGATCATACAATTCAACTTATGACATGACTCGCAGTGCTTATGTGTAGTAAAGCATTCCATACTACTGGCCTGGTCCATCTTAGTCATGTATAATATTATTATTTAATTGCCAACCCTGAAAAAAAAGATTAATTTCATATTAGTATTAATTATTACATTTAACATTATGACCTGTACTAATCACATACTGTTAGCCTGTTAACATACTAGAATCACATTCTAATAACCAGAGGTGATCAATCTTCTAGATAAAATAAATCTTGAAACTTGTTAACCTATGCATACCTATATTATAGTAGGGGTCAGGACAAGTCAACCCGAGACAACTCAACTCGCAGGTAGGGACAACTCAACCCATACCAAGGGACAAGTCAACCCATGGACAACTCAACCTGTATCGTATATTATAAGTTATAAATCATAAAAGTAGTAAATTGACAGTTAAATTTGACATATAGATAAAAAAATGTTTTTGAAAGATATTATGTACTAAATTAATGATTTTTAAGTGTTAAAATTTTTTCTAAGTGAGAAAATATGATGAATTATAATTAAAAATAAAGATTGCTTAATTCTTTATAGATACTACAAATAAAATATGTATTACATCATAAATTGCCTTATTTGGATAACTGATTTAACATTTATTTTGCTTATTAAAATAAAAATATGTGATTAAATACACTTAATGTAAGACAGAACGACACGCTTGTTGAATCAAGGATTATTGTCAATTATCACATTTTCGCTTTGTAATACGACAATTAATGCAATTTTTTTCTTTAATTGTCTTTAAATTGATTGAATTCGGTACACTTCAATAATTATTATATCTGCAAGAAAATTATTTTGACGATTTATCAGACAAGTTATAAATGCATACTAAATTGCAATTACCAATTATCATTTTGTAATTAATGCTATTTCTAACTTAGACCTGACAGTTCGCAAAAGAATTAGTGCTTTAAAAGTCAGAACCCGATCAGAACCATTAAGACATACAATTCTACTTTGTTTATGGCATATGACTTTCAACTTTTTAAAAGTCAACGTGAAATTAATTACAAAAAATAATGTTCAAGTATATTGAATAAACAGATAATTTAATTTTAAAATTATATTAAAGCCCCATTACTAAATTGAACGCTGATAATTGTCAAGTACCATGCTTTTACTTAAAACTTATGCAAACATTAAACTAATATATAAAATGCATCACAGGCACAAAAATCTCAAGTATTTTCTCCAGAATTTATACTAATTCTATTTTGAAATTCGCGATTAAAACCGAAAGTAAAGACTCAACGGAAAATCACGGAACTCGACAAACAAAGTCGGAATATCCTGTCATGGCTAAAAATAACCACAACTTCGATTCGGAATTAAACAAATTTTCTGCTTTGATAAATACACGTTTTGTATAGTGAATTTCGTGCGAAAGCTAATAAAACTTCACGAAACTCATGTAAATAGTTTTGTAAAATTATACATGAACATATACTGACGAGAAAAATAAACACATCAATTAAGTCTTTAAATATACAGAAACGTTTGCTGATAGGCCATGTTCAGATAGAACGGGTGTAACGTGATTTAGACAACTACAAAAACTAAACAACAAAATTTATGTTAACACCAACGTCATTCGCATAATAGATTTTCACGGCAGTATCTACGTTATGAATAGTGAAAGTGTAAACCGTACCGCGGACTAATTCTAAAGTTATGCCACCGTCACCGACGTCTATCTCTACCCTTGTATCATTGCTGCCAATGTGTTGGGAGTTAAGTGATGAGTCGTGTTTCGACTTATGTAACACCCTAAGACTTATAAGTGTCTTAAAACGAGTTTCAGTCACAACTCCTTGTTTGCTGAGGTAATCTCGTGGAGGCATTACATTAACCAGCTGTTATGCCATGTGAGTGTCGCTATATTCTGGCAACGTCAATACTTACTCAAAACTTGCACGCACTGGTTTCTCGAGAAAATCACTGGAAAAATATATGATATATCCAACACTTAACATAGTCGTGTAAATTTTATCAAACACTTTTCAAACAATTTGATTGGCTGAGAGAGTATCTCCTAAGTCTAATTGGCATGTTATAAAAGTACCCCACTTTCATAAGAAACTGATATTTTGAAGAACTTGACCCATACGAGGGAACCCGCTTGAGAGTTATTATAACGCCAAGGCTGTTATATTCTATAGTCTATTAGAAAGTATTACTTGTTTTTAGATTGATGATAAAGATTTGTCTTCGTTTAGTGGCTTCAATGATTCATATTCAACATGCAACACAATTGACACTGTATTTACACAATCTTCACTTTTGATTCTCATCGGATTTTTAAAAACTTTAAACACAAATCATTACTGATATTTCATTCACAAATATCAACCATTTTCTATAAAAAATCATTAAATATCTTTTTTTTATTGTTAAAACTCATTTTTATGATAAATAACTGATATATATCATATTGGTTGAGTTGTCCACGGGTTGAGTTGTCCTCAGGTTGAGTTGTTCCAACTTCAGGTTGAGTTGTTCACGGGTTGAGTTGTCCCGGACCCTTATAGAAGATCATGATGATGATATGAGAATTACAATGTACTGTAACGTTAACGGTCATGACTGTATTTTAGCGTCTGTAAGGTAACCTCCCTTGTTAGCAAGGCAATATTTGTAAATGGGTAACGGTAGACGCTCATTCAAAGACGTGTAGGCGCTTGCAAGTGTACTATCTGAGCAAGAGTTCCAAAGAGCATCAAATGTATTAAGGACCAATCAGATTTTAGTTCCGGTACATAGTTGTTTGTAGCGATTAAGTATGTGTTGCTTTGGGTTATTGGTAGTTCATTTGACATTTTCGTTGAGTTGCTGGTTAGAACTGCTAGTGGTTTCAGCACTCTGTGTGTTGAAACCCAATTAAGCCTTGTATGATAGTTTTTGAGTGTTTCTTTTGTTACCACTCGGATCACATACATGTATATATTGCTTGTTTGTTGATTACTGTCAATATGTTTGGTTTAAGACCTTGTTTCTGAATCTAATCATTGGTCAAAGTAGACCCCAAGGAAAATAATAATATATATTGTATAAAGCATTTTATTAGTGTTTAATAGTTTTCAACAACCACTCGGTGCACGTTACAGTACTTTATCATAAAGAAAAAAAAACATCAAATAATTACATCATACATGAATTACAATATAAACAGCATTGAAATGATTGAAATGTTGTTAAGAAAATTTATTTACTTTCAATAAAATAAAATAAAATCACAAAAGTTATTTTCAAAACCCAAACCCTCCATGCCAAGGAAATAGTAGAGACTATGAGTATGATGTAGATGTTTCATTCAGTTTTAATTATCTGTTACTGTGTTAGTATTGACATTGAAAACTATAAAATCACCGAGATTAATTTAGTTCATTTAGATAGCTTTGTCTTAGCATCTTTACACAATACATTCATTATGTTACTTTAATTACAACAGAGAATTTTTTATTTACACTTTGTACAGAAAGCTGAACTGACACTGACAGCTAAATTTAGTGGTGTCTAGCCTAAATGGTCACTGCACAGGTAAAACAAATTTAAATAAACAACACACTACACTCGTGTGTAATCCCTAAACCTAATAGTGTAAAATTCATTTCTTACATACCTATAGATCATTTCCACAAAATCTAAATCCACTGGAAGACTGTAGGTCAAAAGAAAGTTCCAAGAACAAGTTTACATACAATATTAATTAGAAGTCAGTCATACCCGAAGAAGAGGAAGCGTATTGTTTATTCTAACCCTTTGTGCGTATAGTTAACGGTGTGATAAAAACCTATACCGTACAGTACTAAATCCACTTTTCGGTACCCATGACCGGCGGCCCGGATTCGGACTTTATCCATTCCACTGAGATTTGTCATCAGAATTTTCGACCCATTGAAAATAATGTGAAATGGCTGCTTTGTTAAAAAAGCGAGCTCTTGCAGAGTTCAGTCATGTTATTCAGGTAACTATTGATACATTTTATAATCTTATATGTTCTGTCCGTATAACTTTCCCTGGAAGTGATGAAGAAATGTCCATTTTTTATGAATGTCATATTCGTACCCAATAATATTCGCCCTCAAATAGTTTTTTCTTATATAAATTTCATATTTGCGTATTTTGTGTATAACTTAATTAGTTATATGCTTATTAATAAGTAACGTGCGATTTATATTATGCTTTATGTTATAGTCATCTCACAAGAAAATAATGGTTATTTCCATTTTAATTTAAAGAAAAAAGAAACTTTCTTATTGTAGGAAGAGCCCCCAAAACCGGTTAAAAGATTGCGTCTTATCCAGAGAGTGTCAGAACCTGGTGTTCAGTTATTTCTGCAAGGTAAGTTTAGATTAAGATGTTAATTATTGTATTTACATGATTATCTAGGCATTTTAGATGTCAACAGAAATTAAAATCATAACTCTAACTTACTTAACTTGGGATAATTGCTCTTATTAATTTTTGCTTTTAAGTTTTTAGCCAGTCCATGTATTTACCGGAAACCCAGAAAATACCAAAAAGCCCTGAAAATGACCAGAAAGCTCTTTATGAATTTGTGTAGTACTATTTAAATTGTGCTGAAACTGAAAAATACTTGTTTTAATGAGTTAAAAACTTCATACCAATTAATGATATTTTAACAACTTTGATATGTTGGAAGCAAGACATTTCGACCCCAAGCATTTTATGGAGACATTTCGACCTGAAGCATTGTATAGAGACATTTCGATCCCAAGACATTTCGACCCCAAGACATTTTGACCCCAGAGTTGAGACATTTCGTCTCCAGTTTATATGTAATATTACTCCTCACATTCATAATACCGGACATTTTTTTGACATTTTCAGCGATAACTGTTTGGTTTTAACATGTATTGAATTGAAAATTTGTCATAATATAATTTGGTCCCCGCTCAGTACATTTATATATCAGAAAAATTAATACACACGTTTTTTTGCTTCAAAATCGGGTCCTAATCTCGAGAGGAAATCGTCCATAAAATACGGACGAGCGACATATAAACCGGACGTTTGAGTCGGTGGGAATTGGAATCAAATATTCCTTAATAAATTAACACATTACACTTAAAATTATTTAGCAAATCGATAAAGTAACAATATATCGCTTACTGTGCAAAATTTTAGTAAAAAAAACCATAACTTACTTCAAAATGTAACATTTTCTCCTCTAACCCGGTAAATGTACATGATAATAAAGCAGACATGTTTATGACATCATCATGACGTAGATAAGCCAATAATTAAGTACAGGACAGTTCAAATGTTGAGAGCCAGGGATTAAAACCAGGTGTATTCAGTAAAATTATGTAGATCTACATGGCTAACTTAACAGAATTTCGTTTGGGGGTGTTTTCTTTTTGCTCTAACATGCTTTTAATTGAGAGTCATCTCATCATAAACGTGTACTTAGCTCTAAATTAGATCGTAACTAAACATGAAACACTTTCAAATCTACGTTTGCAATTAAAATTTTTTTTTTACGTTTCTATCTTAATTTAGCAAACAATACTTATGGAAGAGAAACATAACATTTTTGAACCCGTTTTTTTTCATATGTGCACTTAAAGTAAATCCCCGTATGACGGAGATTTTCATTTTTGTTAACAACATACGTACTGATTAAATTTCAAGCATTTTCATGTTAACTTAGCATTAAAATCGTTGTTTTTAATGTTTTTGTAACCAAAGAAGGTATTTGGACATTTTTGATACAAAAAATATTAATTAAATCACGAAACTTGTTTCAAAAACGTCTATTTTTAAAGTGTCCGGTTTATTGAACCGTCCGGCGAATACGTATGCAGGGAGTATATAATAATAATATTGAACAATAAAATTTATGTTAAATACATTTGTTAAGTTATATTTTATATTATGAAAGGTGACTCATGAGGATTATATAATAAGGATTATGGTGTTGACAATTAAATTGTTTAGTTTATCTTGTTAATATATTGTTAGTTAAAAATATTGTCCATTCTATTTCATTTTGCAGTGTTTTTGGATGTAAAATTTAGCAATACTCATGATTGTTGTAAATTTTAATGTCATTTCATAAAATATACATGTAGTAACATTTTTAAAAAACTGTTTGATAATCAATCAAAATGATTTTATACATCTTGTTATTTTAGTAATGTTGAAATATTTGATAAACAAAGTTGATTTCATATAGCTTGGCTATGTTTTTACTGACAAAGGCATACTATAAAATACTATATTTTTTCCAATGGAAAAAGTTCAAGGTTACTTCAAGTCCAAATTTAATGTTTATGCAGGTAAAGATGAGTAGTAATTAGTATGTTGATGTTGATTAAATTACGACATTCTGTAAAAAATAGGAATGGGTATCGCCGGAAATTTCGTATTGCAATATATTGCGATACCAAACAGTGTATTGCAATACGTATTGCGATATATTGGGAGTTTAGAACAAAAGCTTTTTTCAGCACCCATGCTTGTATTTTACTGACAATATGAAGATTCAACACAATTATACATTGTGGAAGCTTTATTTAAGCTATTGCAAACATTTAAGACTCAACTTTTGTTCAGTAAAATAAGTATTATTACAAATCTTACTTTAAATTGAATGTTCCTTTGCAAAACTATGCTGATAGACTGATAGTGTCAGCATGCCAATTGTGAATTACATATAAAGCATTAAACCATTGCCACATAGAGCTTCCTATGATTTGCCTCCTGCCAAATAATAGATAAAGCATCCACTGTAGTATACTGTATGCATGGAGGTGTACTGGGAACTGTGCACGCTTTGCTTAGTACTTAGTTTTATAGGGGTTAAGAGTAATTAGTAGCTATATATTTATAAAACAATAAGGACAAAAGATGTAGGAAACAAAATTTCTTGTTCAGTGATATATTTCTTATACAACTTATTGAAACTATTTAAAAATAAACATTTCAAAGGGTGTGTTAATCACATTGCAGAAGAATTTCATAGATTCTAATAGCTGGCATTAGTTTAAGAGATTATAAGTGCCACTATTTTGATTTATGGTCATATTATAAAGCAAAGCTCTAATACATGTGTATAAAGATGACCATCACTGATAAGTCTTAAAGGTAGACATGTTGGGCAGACGATATAGATATAGAGCGAAAAGGCGGTGAACAATGGATAAGAGCAATAATGCGGACGCGTACAAAATAAGAAAAAGTTAAGATTGAAATAAAATATTAATGATGCCAACAAAACTTTATGAAAACATATATACTTTTCGTATCTAACTCAATGCCAATTCATTAAAAACAAATCATCAGTTCCACCCCCCCATACTTAATGTTAAGGTCGTCACAGGTAGATATGTCAATATTTTATACTAGACCTTTATGCTAAAATTAGATTTAAAAGAAAATCAAATTTGAAATAGATTCTGGTTAAATATGTCCACAAATAATACTAAACAGGTTTGAGTGTGCACTATTAGTCTATTAGATTAAGATAAAAATATCGCGATATATTGCGGGACCGTCCGGTACGTATTGTGTTTGAAACGTATTGCAATATACCAGTATTATCGCTCATCCCTAGTAAAAAAGACATTGTTCATTTATTTAAAAAAGATTGAATAAATGCTAATTTTCAATTAACATTCATGCTAAGCGGTACGAATTACGGCTTCAAAAGAGGATGTTTCCTCATCAAGAATGATATTGTTCAACAAGAATTTAATTACAATTTATTACCATTGTATGGATTTAATGATTTGTAAAACATAGGTTACATTTATAAAATATCCGAAAACCCCTTAATGTATTAGTGTTTGTTAAACCATAACCAAAAAGCCCTAATAAGTCTCATAATTAATGTAAAGCCGATGTAATGTCTCCATTTCAGAACTGAAAAGCCCTGAGTTTAGTTGAAAAACGGACTATAATGTAAGATCCGAAAACCCCTTAATGTATTAATGTTTGTTAAACTATAACCAAAAAGCCCTAATAAGTCTCATAATTAATGTAAAGCCGATGTAATGTCTCCATTTCAGAACTGACAAGCCCTGAGTTTAGTTGAAAAACGGACTATAATGTAAGACCCGAAAACCTCTTAATGTATTAATGTTTGTTAAGCTATAACCAAAAAGTCAAAATATTTCTCATTATTACTGTAAAGCATATATAATGTCTCTATTTCAGAACAGATAAACTGTGAAATTTTTTTTAAAACACGGAAAAGCTTTAATATGTCTCCTAACAGTCATAAAGCATATAGCTTTTTCAAATCCAAAAAGCCCCTGTTCTATTACTGGTCATGATCGGAGAACCATAAAACCCTCGTAATATTATTCTAACATATCAAAGTTGTTAAAATATCATTGGTATGAAGTTTTTTTTTTCAGGGTTTTGAGTAAATACATGGACCCTTTTTAGCTTACCTTTTGAGCTATTGTTGGGGGTGTGACCTATTAGCCTTAAAGGGTGCATGCGTGCCTCCATCGTCAACAATTTCTTAAAAATTCTTCTTGTCAAAAACCATCAAGTCTACAATAATTAAATTTGGCATGTGCCATCACTAGGTGATTTACAAAGATTGTTCAAAATATGCCCCTTGGGTCAAAATTGGCCCCCACTCCAGGGGTCACAAGATTTATATAGTTATATATGGAAGTGTTAAAAAAATCTATTTTAAAACTTTAAGGCCTAGAGCTTTGGTATTTGGCATGTAGCATAATATTAAGGTTCTCTTCAAAGATTGTTCAAATTATGCCCCTGGGTTCAAAATTAGCCCTGTCCCAAGAATCACTGTTTTCATCGGCTGAAACTGTTAAATAATCTTTTGGCAGATGCACTCTCTTGTTTATTTACCTGATATCTATGCCATTTATGCTCTGATCATAATGACAGTTAATACAAAGATTACATACCATTTGATAAATCCAGTATGAAATAATCATTTCTCTGACTTGCTTACTTTTGGATTATTGCCCTTAGTAATTTTTTCCTTGAACTTGAATATATCTCATTTGATTGCCATTCATGAGTTGATTAAAACTTATTTCATTGATTGATTTCTTATCATAGAAGTGCCAGAAGTATGAAGCAATTGAAACTTTTTCTTACTTATTATTCAATTTGAATTATTGGCCTGTGTACAATTTTTTTTAAAGTTTTTTTTTTCGTGTCTTGAAACAAATTATTTCAGTTTTTTTTAAATATATATTTGATTCAAAGAAAACACTCAATGATTAGATACCATGAGAGAATAATAATATGCAAAAACTTGAACTCTTGCTTTAGTGTTGCATTAAAATAATTCTGAGTTTTCTCCATGTTGTGATAGCAGTAAAACCAATAGAGAACATGCTTGGATTGTTATAACAAATTAGACCTTTTGTCAAGTTTTGTGGAAACATAAATTTGTACTTTATTTACCCATCAGTGTAAAAGTCAAGCTTTAATGTGGTTTATTTTATCTTTGTCTTGTAGGTTTGTCGTCTCAGGAAGCTTTACAAGCACTGTTGAAATTTGAAGCTAATTTACCTGTACCCAGTGCTAACTTAGGTATTGTCATCAGAACACTTCTAGAACACTATGAGAAAGAGAAAGAAGCTTTAGTGCGTAGTAAAATAGCTGCACTGCTTGGAAAATTGGCGAAAATTCCAGGAATTAATGCTGAGAATATGTCAGATGAATTGATCAATCTAATGTCCAAAGAAGGTTAGTAATGAGCTTGTAATTATTTTTACCAATTTTAATTAAGATACAATCCCATTGTTTTCTTGTATTTTCTTCTCTTATCTACACAGATTCTGAAAAAAAACTGCCCTGTGTCTTAAAATATTTAAATTTTAACTTGCAACATGCTACTCTCTTGTGGGTCGCTTGAAAGTTTCACTTGTTCACTCTCTACACTGTGCTGAAAGACTTTATGCAAACTGATATTTGAAATTTCTAATTTTAGACAGAGACACAAACATGTTTTAATGGCATGACTGTAACATGGTTGTTAAAAATAGATGTGTGATGGACTACTAGAATGCAAAAAATTCTTATGCCTATAATTTTAAAATGTTGATATGCAAAGATGTTTGACAGTTTTGCATTAGTAAAATAATAGAAAATTAACCAAAATGAAAGCAAACATGGATATTTTTACTTGCATATCTCTGATCTTTTAACTGTTAGCATAGAGCATAAAAAATTATTCAACTTAAATACAAAGTAAGGCCACACTATATATGATGTCATACATGGTTGCATTTGTCACTTGTATGTCCAAACCAAATATGGCATTGTTTACCCATCTATTTATTAGCCGAATTTTTCAACGAAAAAATACGGCTAATAGTTTGGCCAAACACGGGCGGGCGGTCGGTTGGGCGTCCGGTGTCATTAACAATTGTGTTAAAGTTTTCAATTTAGCTTATATTTCTGCCAATTATTGTCAGATCTTTATGAAACTTCATACAATGATAACATACCATGTGATGAACAGTATTAGAAAGTAACCTTAACTCTACCTAGCTTAATTATGGATTATTTCCCTTCGTAATTTTTGCGTTAAAGATTTTAAATCCGGCTTTAATGTGGTTCCACATTACATTTCTTGTACTTCTCTTGTCAGGTGATGGTTTCAACAAATGAAAATGCATATAAAGATTTTCAGTTAAATTGGAATTTGGCAAACTTTTATTGGTTGTTCAAAGTTCATAGTAAAGGTCAATGTCATAAATCTACACTCAATACAGCAGCGGTGTGAAGAAACGTAGAGTATTCACTGAACTGTGTGGAGCGTTGCAACATGCATAACACTGATACAACCCGATTGCATTGGTTGCTTCTCTGCTCTAATTTATTTCTTTAAGAAACAAATACCTTCTGTTATACAAATATAGATAGTGTTTTAATTCTCAATTTTTCATTGAAATTAATATGCTATTAATGATGTTAGTATGTTGCATAAAATGTAAAAAAAACCCCACTTTCTTCTAGTGGATTTACATTTATGATTATTACAAAACTAATATAAATTTGGTTTTGAAGTTCAATGGCAGTCATTAATTTGTGTTCATTGAATGTTAATTAATGTTGAAATATTATTTTGATAGTGTGATTTAAATCTGAATTACTTACCTGTATTATTTTTCATATTACCATGTTAACTTCTCTGTATTACTATTATACAGTGCCCTCTAAACTCCATTTTTGAAAATCTCAAAATATGTATAAATTAGTTTATCAACATATGATTCAAACTTTGTTGTATAAACTAGCTAAAGCTGCAGTAAAAGAGTATACATGATAATTTTGCCAAAATTTTATTTTGTCCAAGAATTTCTGGAATGTACTGTACACTAGTTGTAATGTTTTATTGATTTAATGTAAACGATTCTTTATATATTTTCTAGAATCACAAAAGGTGAAAGGTCAGCTGATAGCATCTTTAACTGTGATTGGTCAATCTGCTGCATGTCAACGTAACTTACATAAACAACTTGTCAGTATAGCTAGACAGGTATGTATTAGATGATGTTTTACTGTTTTGTAGTATTTTTGTTTGATGTTGGGACAGTAGAGTTTCCCTGTAAAGACCTCATTGGTTGTTGACAATGTTAAAGTCCAAAATGTTCCATTTGAGAAGAAAAATGTCCCTATATTAAGATAATATCAACACATTAATATTCCACTGTTTAGTTGATAGAGTTTGATGTTCATTATTGTCTAATTATATTACTGTACATATAGTTCTAATCAATGTGAACTAATAACACAGACTTTGACCCATAAATTGTGACATATCATTGTTTTAACATTAAGCAATCTTTAACTGAGAAGTATTTTCAGCTGTCAGGGCACTCGTTTGGCATATTTTGGGGCCAAATATGGGCCACATTCCTCTCTCAAAATCATATGTTTTTCCCCTATCTCAGATAAAAATTCCCCTTGAAATACTAGAAAAAAAATTAAAATGAGTGACTTCTGAAACTATGTTTATTTATAATACTACTTGTTCATGAACATTATTGAGCCATAGAAAAGAAATAATTTAGAGTAAGCTTCAGGTCATTTGTTTTAATTGTCATTCTTCTGTCATGATCATTACTAGCTATTCATATCAATTGTAGCAAAGTGTTTAGAGTAACTGTGTCTAGTAAAAGTCATAACTGTACACATTCATGAGTTGCCTAGTAAAAGTCATAACTGTACACATTCATGAGTTGTCTAGTAAACGTCATAACTGTACACATTCATGAGTTGTCTAGTAAACGTCATAACTGTACACATTCATGAGTTGTCTAGTAAAAGTCATAACTGTACACATTCATGAGTTGCCTAGTAAAAGTCATAACTGTACACATTCATGAGTTGCCTAGTAAAAGTCATAACTGTACACATTCATGAGTTGTCTAGTAAACGTCATAACTGTACACATTCATGAGTTGTCTAGTAAAAGTCATAACTGTACACATTCATGAGTTGTCTAGTAAAAGTCATAACTGTACACATTCATGAGTTGCCTAGTAAAAGTCATAGCTGTACACATTCATGAGTTGTCTAGTAAACGTCATAACTGTACACATTCATGAGTTGCCTAGTAAAAGTCATAACTGTACACATTCATGAGTTGCCTAGTAAAAGTCATAACTGTACACATTCATGAGTTCACTGAAAACTCCCCATATTGTCTTGAAACAATACAAAATTCCCTTTCTTGAGGGTATGGCTACCTGTCCCCCAAATTGTCTAGTGCCCTGGCTGTAGGTATGTTAATTAGGCCATGCCAAATTGGATTTTTGTAAAGCATCAACTCAAGTTTGACAAACCTAGGTACCTATTCACAAAAACACACAAACAGAAAACGAAAACCCACATATTTTACAACAAAAACAATGCATTATTTTTATATTTTAATTGAAAAACTTTTATCATAATATGAAACCATGGTCTGAATTACTTATGAAATTAATAGTTTAAGCTCAGACTGAAAACATATTTAATAAAAAATAACTAGTGTTTTTCACATAAAATATATATTGCATTAAGGCACAGTTATGATAAATTGCTCATGAAGAATTAAATCATAGCCAAATTCATTTTTCTTCAAACAAAATTGATGTTATCTAATCCCTGAACCCCAAGGAAATTTCACCAACAAATTTGTTTGTTTGGGTTGAGGACTCAAAATTCAGGTATGGCATGGCCTTAGCTTGTCATTTATGATCTTTCCCACCTTGTAGCACTTATTATTGGGGCCCCATTTTATATTGGCATTTTTAGCGGTCAGATTTAGAATGAACAAGTATTGAACTCGTATTCTTAAAATGCGGCCAATTTTAGACACACAAAATATTTTACTAAAAAAATCACTTTTTCAGAGATCAATGCTATCATTTTAGCATTTATGTATGGAGCATGGATTTTTATTGGTGATTGACAGTATGAGTCTGCCAATATAGAGCATCTTCAAGATAGCAATATTTGCAAAGTTGTATTCAGTATATCATAATGTTTTTTATTGGAAATACAACAGTTTGCCTTGACTTGTTTTCTCCACTGATCATAGCATTTCTTTACTTCAGAATTTAACATCAGACTATCACAATGTTAGAAGTAATTGCCTTCGTTTGATTGGTTGTTTAGAGTCATGTGACCTAGTTAAAAGTGAGACAGAATCCAACAATACACAGAAAATGTTAGAAAGTTTCTTTCAAGATCAGGATCCTAGAGTGAGATCTAGTGCATTTGAGGCATTGGTTAGTATTTTCCTTAAGTGAAATATTTTCATGATTTTTTTAGGCTTTTCATGGTTAAAACCAGATCTAAAATTCTACTCGCTAATTTAGATCTGGCTGTTTCGTTATGAGGGTCACGTCCAGGTGGACGTGACCCTCATAACAAACAGCCAGATCTGAATTAAATACATTTTTACTTTAAAAAAAATATGGTTAGTACATTGTATTGTAGAATTAAAGTCAGATAAAAAAATGAGAAGCATAACTATTATTTTAGGTCTGATTAATTTAATACCATCTTTTGTATTTTCTTGCAAAAAATGAATAGTACTCTTTAAGTGAAATTCATGTACACCCATTTCCCTGTCAATGCTCTTTCTGTTTTTTTCTTTCCAATCATATTTAGTTATTTCCCCCATTTCAAGGAAGCAGGTTAGACAATGAATGATTTAAACTGCTAATATTTCTTTTTATTTAAAACCTAGATTTTTTATGCACCCACATATCGCGGGTTTTGTGCAAACGGTAGTAACTCAATTTTAAATTAAAGAAAAGGAGTGAGTTATGACCGTGTGCTAAGACCACAATATGCACTTATATACAAGTACATGTACTATGATTGGTACTGATCATTTAATAAACATGTTGTGTATATATAAATGTACAATTGTTTATTTTAGTTAAATCTTCATGAAAGAGGTGTTAAAATAGATCAAAGTTTGTATTCATCAACTTTAGAAGCTTTAAATGATGATTATGAAGGGGTTAGATTAGCAGCTATACAAGTTGTATGGGTACTTAGTCATCTATATCCTGAAAGGTAAACTCACTCGTTCCCTCAATCCTGAAGCCTGGGATGACTTTAATCCACTAACTAAAAATTGTTCCTTAGACCCTAAGTTTACAAAATCAATTTAAGAATAGTCATCGCCTCAGTCCACTAGCCCATAGCTCAAATCTAGTGAAGTCTACCAAATTAGTGGGTGTCCGATTGCCCGGGACAACCACTTTTTAGTTCCGGCAACCAACAATTTTTTTGAGCAACAAAAATTCTGCAAATGAGATAAAGTGCTTGCTCTAAAATGATCTTTTCCGACAACCAATTTAATAACCTTATTTAGTAGACTGCTAGTGTTTATGAAATTTATCATTTCATGAATTTAAGCAAGTTGATTTCTTTTACCTTTGCTATTTACCCGTAACAAATAAAACACGCTATTGCTGTAGAAAACTTATCATATTGATTGAAGAATTGCTTTAAACTAGTTATTACATTCAGAAAATAGTTTTGTTTTTCTTGATCAATGCTGCTAAATCATGAATTGAAAAAAAATCAGAATTTTGAAACTTTTGAACTTTTACCAAAAGCCCTGTCTCATTTTTATATTGGCATTCCAAAAAATATTTTTTTACTGTGTTGAGAAAAAATCCCTCTTAAGACAGAATAATACATGTATGTGCTCTGTGCTGAAATGCTTACCATTGAATCCTTGAATATTTATATATATATATCTTCCCAATCTAAATATTCTTATATATGAAACTCCAAACAAACAACTTTTTAAGGACAGTTTAATTATGATAGGCCGATCCAGGGGGGGGTCAGGGGGGTCCGTACCCTCCTGAAATTTCCGGTGTTGTTAACAATTGGGTTAAAGTTTTTTCTTTACCATTTATTTCTGCAATTTATTGTCAGATCTTTATGAACTTCATAAAATGATAACAAATCATGTGATGAACAGAATTAGAAGTAACCACAACTCTACATGCCTTTATTACAATGTATCATGAATTATTTCCCTTTGTAATTTTTGCGTTAAAGTTTTCAAATCCAGCTTTAATGTGGTTTCCACATTACATTTCTTGTATCATTAATAATTCTACAAACAGTGTATAATGTGGATGTTGTTTGAAAGTTTGGACCCCTTCTAGAAAAAGTTTGGACCCCCCCCCCTCGAAAAAAATCCTGGATCCGCCCTTGATTATGATTATAATATGTTCAATGTTAAATGTTTACGCTTATTGAACACAAGAAATGTGTTTTTAAAAATTGTAAATCAATTGCAATAGATAATTCTGATTAAGTCCACCAGACCTTGCTTTGTCTTTTGTGAACTCCGTAGTGTTAAACTGCTCCTTGAGGCTTGTTATAGTCTTTCTGTTGCAGTTTAATGTACAAGCAACATCTACAATGCTTTGAACTGACACCAGTAGCGTAAGACCTCGAATATGATCAGTTTCATTTAACTTTGGCATATTTCATGCAGAAAGAGCAATGAAATGATTGTGATTTTTGGATAGTCATATTGAAAGCCCTACTGATTATCAATGTCAACACAATGACATGATTATTTCCTCAAATTGCATGAGGAAAACATGTTTTTAAACAAAAGCGCCTTGTATTGAAATTGGTAGAGTGTTAAGTCTCAAAATAATGGGTAACTTTAGTGAAACATTATACATGTATCTAACTTGTGTGTAAATTTTGTTTCAAAAGGTTTCCTAATTATTACACAAAATGTAAGTGTCCAGTTTCTTTTGTCTATTAGTATATTTATGTTAATTCCAGTAAGGTGTCTGTTCCTGATTCTGATGAAGAGTTAAGATTAGTTGATGATGGATTTGTTAAGATATGTAATATGATCAATGATATATCTGTGAATGTTAGAACTAAATCTGCAAGTCTACTTGTAAGTATTAGAGTTTATTTATTTTTATACTGTAAAGTTTCATAAAGACTGTCTTGGTCATGCAATTTTTGATGATTATTTGGCCTCAAATTTTAGTTTATACTTACTTATTTTGCTTGATTGTGAAACAAGTTCCTACTTAGATAATTAGTTTGGAGTCATCTTTTGATCTCCCAGTACTGAACTTGTAAGATAAAGTTTCTTGAATGGGGAAACAACAGGTAGGGTTTAATTGATTTGAACCAACAGGGAGCTTGCTATCTAATGATTACCAGTCCAATATCATAGCCTCATGGCCATGCTTGCTTGAATTCATAACTTGAGAAAAAGGTCCCGAGGAACTTTACTGTACTGTTTTATTAAACCCGTTTTGTATCTTAAAGATATACTTGCATATTTTTTTAATGTTTTAATATCACAACAATTAACATGTATACACATAATTATCTTAACTTTCATCATTATTATTTTATTTCAGGGTTCATTGCATCTTGTGAATGCAAGGTTCTTGGAACAAACATTAGATAAAAAATTGATGTCCAACATGAGGGTAGGATATATATCATTTACATCAGATATCTATTATACATTACATTTACAATGATATATGTAGATTTCTGTAATGCTTTTCACAAAAATTCTTACTATTGTAAAATGTTATCACTTATTGGCCCAACAATAACTGTATTATAAATGTTTCTTGCTTTGACTTGAAGGTGATTTTATCATAAGATTGTTATGTGCAAAGTGATATCTGTATAATAAGAGGAAAGCTATAAAAGCCCCTTATACACAGACTTAGTGAAATTTTCTTGATATTTTAAAATTGTATGTTATAGTGTGTAACTGTGTTGATACAATAAATGTTAAATGTTGTAAGACAAACTGACCTATAGATTGTGAGAATTATCAGAACTCTAGATTCTTGATCTAACTAATCTTAATATCCACCGGCTACATGAATGATTTTATTGTTTCACATAAACTTGATATTAGTTATAATCATCTATTCCTGATGACAATGACCATCACAAAGCCTGGTCAGAATCAACGTCGGTAACCACAGTACTGTCTTCCATTACTCTCCATACATACCGTGGGCAATTTGACTTGCAAAATCTCATATTCATGTATATGCATGAGGCAGGGGAGACCAATCTTCTTAATAATGAAATCACATGTTACAATTAAATACTCTTCAATAACAATGACATCATACCAGGATTTTCTTACTTAAAATAGAAACCAAACTGCCACATTAATTATTCATGATTACAAGATTTTCCTAACCAAATGGCCTACGGTACATAACGCAGCAAAGTGGAGTTATGTATCGTGGGATTACCAACGATGGGTCAGAATGTATGTTGTCAGAAAAGTTCCACAAAAATAGCCAATTTTCTTTCTTGAATTTGGAAATAACAAGATTTTTTCAATACTTTGTTAAATAAAAAATATTTTTCTCCAATAAGCCTTCTACATCAATAGAAGATGAGGCACTTCATGTCACCCTATAAAAATAGAAAAGGTGAATTAGTAAAATGGTTATGGGAAGAAAAACCTACCTTGACATTTTATTTATTCTGATATTTTGACTCATACTGATTACAAAACATCACATGGTGCAGGAAAATTATATTATGGAGGATATTAGTCAACTTTAGTGTAAAATCGATTTTTATTTCACTGAGTGAGCTCAGAAAACATATTTTCACGAGTGGCATAGCCATGAGTGAAAATGTCATTTTCTGAGTTCATGAGTTGAAATAAAGAGATTCTGTTTCTTTCATGCTTAGTTTTGTGTTTTATAAGATGTATTTTACTCAAATTATAACTTAAACGTCATTTCTTCTCCAAGATGACGTCATATATACACTAAGATGTTGCACTGACGATGAAAATATAAGTTCATAGTTTTACTACACTGAAAATAAAAATTAATATTTTCATTGTTTATTTCTCATTGAATAACGTGACGTTTTACCGTAAAGCATGAAAGAAAATTTATTGGACATGTTTGGTTTTTCATGGTGACTCCTGAATTATTCTCTCTTATATAAAAAATGTTAGAAATATTCTAGTCTTTTATATTTTGTTAGAGAAAGAAAACTGCCTCAGAACGTGCCAAAGATAATTTTTCATCAGGTGTATGGTCGACTGGTCAGAAATGGGCTGATGATGCACCTAAAGAGGAGCTGGATCCTGAAAGTATTAACTTAATGAATATAGGTGCATGTGGAGCATTTGTACATGGTTTAGAAGATGAATTTGCTGGTACATGTTTAACTTTGTTCATAGACTTGTAAAAACTTGACAACTTGTTTATTTTCTGAAACATCTATTCGTACATTAAGTCATATTAAATTTTCGGCCATTTTTATATATACTTACAGTCTTTGCAATCCTTCCATATAATGTTGGATCATGTTAGTTTGGTATGGTGGCATATACCTGCCAACAGATAACCACAAAACGAACACACTATTTAAGTTGTTAACTGTTTACCGTGACCGGTTAACCTCTTAAGTTTATTTAGTTCAGTGGTTAACTAGCTACCATAACTAGTTAACCTCTTAATTAACTAGTTAGTTAAGTGGCTCACTAGTAACCATAACTAGTTAACATCTTAAGTAACTTTAGTTAAGTGTTAACTAGTTACTGTAACTAGTTAACCAATTAAATAACATGCTAGTTTTGTGGTTATCTATTGGCAGAAATATGTCACCATAGTTTGGGTACAAAAACATTCTAAAACTGAATTTTAATGCCTGTGTAATGTCTAGTTAACCCAGTCATCTTATAGCTATGGTTTAAAGAATTTAAAAGATAAAATAGCCTGATATTATTTTTTGTTAACATTTTACTTGCATTTAAGCATAGAAAGTTTAGTAATCATTTCAAATGTGACAATCTACTATAATTACCTTGATGTATAACTACATCTAAAATAAATAAATTATCAACCTAAAGTCCCTTTTTTTAAAGTGTAAAGATTATTTAGGATGGCACTGTAGTTGAGACAGGTTCTAACAAAACTAAGTTAAAGATTTTAGAATGAGATCATAATTATTATTAAATGATAACTGTCAATGTTATTATTATACCCGCGCTTCGAAGAAGAGGGGGGTATACTGTTTTACCCTTGTCCGTGCGTGCGTGTGTCCGTCCGTCCGTCCGTTACAAAATTTCCGTCGCAGTTTTCTCAGCAACTATAACATGCAGCAGCCTAATACTTTGCATATTGCTTCATCCCATAGTCCCATGTGGTGTAAAGCGATTTCATGCTCCTTGCTCATCTACTTCCTGTTTGTCGCATATTTTTAGATTTTGGCGGGGGTATCACTAGTGAGCATTAGCTCACAGATTTATTATACCCCCGCTTCGAAGAAGAGGGGGGTATACTGTTTTACCCTTGTTATTTTTGTTTATAAAAAATGATATATTAAATTGTGGCTTGTGAAAATTAATCTTATAGCAAAATTGACTTACACGCTTTGGTCTCCAGTCTTGATTTAAGTTGTTTTGTATTATTTTTCAGAGGTTAGAAATTGTTCGTTAGATTCTATATGTGAGTTAGCCTCCCAGAATGCCTCATTTGCTGTATTATGTCAAGATAGTATAGCAGATATGTTCAATGATGAAATAGAAAGTGTTAGATTAAATGCTATAAATAGTTTAAAGAAACTTAGTCAACATTTAGAGATCAGAGAAGACCAACTAGACATCATGCTTGGTGTCTTACAGGTAAACATCTCTTTATACACTACCCTCCATAAGTAAGTATACGGTGTGATGATTGATAAATAGAAAAAACAAACAGCTCTTTAACAAATAATATATTTGGCATTTAATTCATTTTACATCAGATGTACAATGTATTTGTTATTAATTGTTAAATAAAGTCTTCATTACATGAACTTGGTTATAAATCATCATTAAGAACTTTTTTCTAGTCTATAACAACATACCAATTCAGCAACAGTATCTTGTATTCTACAGTCAGATCACGAAATAATGACACCCGTTACAACGACAAACTCGTTATACGGACACAAAATGGGAGCAAAACATTTTGTAAGTTATTTGTATCTGTTACAATGGAAATTCATGTTTCTGACACCGACACTCATAACTGGCCCCAAACCCTATTTTACTGCACAAACTTGATTCGTTAATCTGACAATCAGAGTAACTGGATATCAATATATTACCTCAGGGTGTTTTAGCGAGTAGCTTAAGTAGCTTTATTATCTGTCTTTGTTTTCCTTGTAATGCATTGATATTGTGTACATGTATTTCACACATTTAATCTGTTTTGACAGGTAACAGGTAATATATTTAATGCCGACTCGGACTGCAAAACTGGACCAACTCAGGTTTTCATTCATACGAGTTAGTGCAGTTTGGCTCTGTGTATTCTATAAATTAATCTTCAAACAGAATGTATCTTTTTACAAATCTTGTCAATTCCACTTACTGTAGTCTGACAGAATTAACCTGAGCTTGACCTTTATGCAAGAATACAATGTCATTAAACTCAGTATTTTTTTTCTATTTTTGTTTTTGGCTGTAAATCTCATTTTATCGGAAGCTTTCGGCAAAATAAAAGCTTTGAACAGTTTATTTTGATGTCTTTTGAATAAATACTTATAATAATAAATAAATATTGTTACGACAATTTTCCTGGGAACGAACAATTTGGTTAATCGAGACCTGACTGTAGATGATTTTCACCCAAAAATGTTGTATTATGTCATTTTAGGCATATAATCAAGTTGAGTTTATGATTTGGATTGAATTCTTCACAACAAATCTCACTTACAAAACATTGATGAATTAAAAAAAATACTCAAATTTTATTGATTAAATAATTTGTCTGAAAATGGTGAAACTGAGTTTTTATTTTTGGCTTTTTGATTTGAATAACCTTCCTTATAGGATAAATGCAGAAATATGAATAATGTTGGCTTTTTGTGCAAAATGTGACAAAAACATGTTATTCATGACTGAGTGTATACATGAATTTAATTATGGAGGGTAGTGTATTTTTAGTTCAATAGCAATCTCAGATATATTTTAATTTGTTGTCAAATAATTTATAAGTGATATCATTTTAAAGCTCTTGAAGTATACAATTCCTAATACCACTTCACAATAAAAAACTGATTTTTAAAAGTATGGTACAAAATAGGATATTTTCAATCATTATTACAAAATTTTCCTCATTTTTGTAACAATATATCATTAGATTCATTACATAGCTCATTTATTGCAAAATGATTTGATAGTTGTCATCCAGAGTTAGTCTAAACATCTTGCCAATAGTATAATAAAATGATTTGTTGTGTAATTTCAGGATTTTTCTTACGTATCTCGTGAATCATTACGTGAAATGTTATGTGACATGAGATATGCTACCAAAGAATGTTTAAAATCTTGTGTTGTTGCCTTACTTGATAATCTACGTAGATACCCTCAAGATAGAGTTAGTATATGGAAGTAAGTATAAACTGTAGGATTATACTGAATCAATATAGAATTATAGATAATAAAAGTTTTTTGTAATGTTGAATGGTGCATCAAATAGTCGATGAGTGACACAGTTTCACTTGCATTATAAAAGTACTGCTTTTGTTCAAGTAAACTGTCTTTGTATAGGTTACTTATTAAAACAGGTAGGCCCTCCACACTATTTCATAAAGATGTAGAAATAGTAAAAAAGTTGCGGAAGAAAAACCTACCTTGACATGTTTAAGTTTAAATATTAACTCACACTAATCAAAAATTTACATTGTATGGCACCATGATTCTGTAATTAAGGAAAACCAACCTAGTTTTTTACTAAGATACATGTCTAAACTTGAAGCATCTTACTATGAACATTTTGATGGTTATCTCCATTCTAGTGTCTCGATGGGGTGGATGGTTATCTCAATTCTAGTGTCTAGATGGGGTGGATGGCTATTTCCATTCTAGTGTCTCGATGGGGTGGATGGTTATCTCCATTCTAGTGTCTCGATGGGGTGGATGGTTATCTCCATTCTAGTGTCTAGATGGGGTGGATGGTTATCTCCATTCTAGTGTCTAGATGGGGTGGATGGTTAACTCCATTCTAGTGTCTAGATGGGGTGGATGGTTATCTCCATTCTAGTGTCTAGATGGGGTGGATGGTTATCTCCATTCTAGTGTCTAGATGGGGTGGATGGTTATCTCCATTCTAGTGTCTAGATGGGGTGGACGGTTATCTCCATTCTAGTGTCTAGATGGGGTGGACGGTTATCTCCATTCTAGTGTCTAGATGGGGTGGATGGTTATCTCCATTCTAGTGTCTAGATGGGGTGGATGGTTATCTCCATTCTAGTGTCTAGATGGGGTGGATGGTTATCTCCATTCTAGTGTCTAGATGGGGTGGATGGTTATCTCCATTCTAGTGTCTAGATGGGGTGGACGGTTATCTCCATTCTAGTGTCTAGATGGGGTGGACGGTTATCTCCATTCTAGTGTCTAGATGGGGTGGACGGTTATCTCCATTCTAGTGTCTAGATGGGGTGGATGGTTATCTCCATTCTAGTGTCTAGATGGGGTGGATGGTTATCTCCATTCTAGTGTCTAGATGGGGTGGATGGTTATCTCCATTCTAGTGTCTAGATGGGGTGGATGGTTATCTCCATTCTAGTGTCTAGATGGGGTGGACGGTTATCTCCATTCTAGTGTCTAGATGGGGTGGATGGTTATCTCCATTCTAGTGTCTAGATGGGGTGGATGGTTATTATTATTCTAGTGTCTAGATGGGGTGGACGGTTATCTCCATTCTAGTGTCTAGATGGGGTGGATGGTTATCTCCATTCTAGTGTCTAGATGGGGTGGATGGTTATCTCCATTCTAGTGTCTAGATGGGGTGGATGGTTATCTCCATTCTAGTGTCTAGATGGGGTGGATGGTTATCTCCATTCTAGTGTCTAGATGGGGTGGATGGTTATCTCCATTCTAGTGTCTAGATGGGGTGGATGGTTATCTCCATTCTAGTGTCTAGATGGGGTGGACGGTTATCTCCATTCTAGTGTCTAGATGGGGTGGACGGTTAACTCCATTCTAGTGTCTAGATGGGGTGGACGGTTATCTCCATTCTAGTGTCTAGATGGGGTGGATGGTTATCTCCATTCTAGTGTCTAGATGGGGTGGATGGTTATCTCCATTCTAGTGTCTAGATGGGGTGGATGGTTATCTCCATTCTAGTGTCTAGATGGGGTGGATGGTTATCTCCATTCTAGTGTCTAGATGGGGTGGATGGTTATTATTATTCTAGTGTCTAGATGGGGTGGACGGTTATCTCCATTCTAGTGTCTAGATGGGGTGGATGGTTATCTCCATTCTAGTGTCTAGATGGGGTGGACGGTTAACTCCATTCTAGTGTCTAGATGGGGTGGACGGTTATCTCCATTCTAGTGTCTAGATGGGGTGGATGGTTATCTCCATTCTAGTGTCTAGATGGGGTGGACGGTTATCTCCATTCTAGTGTCTAGATGGGGTGGATGGTTATCTCCATTCTAGTGTCTAGATGGGGTGGATGGTTATCTCCATTCTAGTGTCTAGATGGGGTGGATGGTTATCTCCATTCTAGTGTCTAGATGGGGTGGACGGTTATCTCCATTCTAGTGTCTAGATGGGGTGGACGGTTATCTCCATTCTAGTGTCTAGATGGGGTGGATGGTTATCTCCATTCTAGTGTCTAGATGGGGTGGACGGTTATCTCCATTCTAGTGTCTAGATGGGGTGGATGGTTATCTCCATTCTAGTGTCTAGATGGGGTGGATGGTTACCGGTATTATTATTCTAGTGTCTAGATGGGGTGGATGGTTATCTCCATTCTAGTGTCTAGATGGGGTGGATGGTTATCTCCATTCTAATGTCTAGATGGGGTGGATGGTTATCTCCATTCTAGTGTCTAGATGGGGTGGATGGTTATTATTATTCTAGTGTCTAGATGGGGTGGACGGTTATCTCCATTCTAGTGTCTAGATGGGGTGGATGGTTATCTCCATTCTAGTGTCTAGATGGGGTGGATGGTTATCTCCATTCTAGTGTCTAGATGGGGTGGTTGGTTATCTCCATTCTAGTGTCTAGATGGGGTGGATGGTTATCTCCATTCTAGTGTCTAGATGGGGTGGATGGTTATCTCCATTCTAGTGTCTAGATGGGGTGGACGGTTATCTCCATTCTAGTGTCTAGATGGGGTGGATGGTTATCTCCATTCTAGTGTCTAGATGGGGTGGATGGTTATTATTATTCTAGTGTCTAGATGGGGTGGATGGCTATCTCCATTCTAGTGTCTGGATGGGGTGGATGGTTATCTCCATTCTAGTGTCTAGATGGGGTGGACGGTTATCTCCATTCTAGTGTCTAGATGGGGTGGACGGTTATCTCCATTCTAGTGTCTAGATGGGGTGGATGGTTACCGGTATTATTATTCTAGTGTCTAGATGGGGTGGACGGTTATCTCCATTCTAGTGTCTAGATGGGGTGGACGGTTATCTCCATTCTAGTGTCTAGATGGGGTGGTTGGTTATTATTATTCTAGTGTCTAGATGGGGTGGATGGTTACCGGTATTATTATTCTAGTGTCTCGATGGGGTGGATGGTTATTATTATTCTAGTGTCTAGATGGGGTGGATGGTTATCTCCATTCTAGTGTCTAGATGGGGTGGATGGTTATTATTATTCTAGTGTCTAGATGGGGTGGATGGTTATCTCCATTCTAGTGTCTAGATGGGGTGGACGGTTATCTCCATTCTAGTGTCTAGATGGGGTGGACGGTTATCTCCATTCTAGTGTCTAGATGGGGTGGACGGTTATCTCCATTCTAGTGTCTAGATGGGGTGGATGGTTATCTCCATTCTAGTGTCTAGATGGGGTGGATGGTTATCTCCATTCTAGTGTCTAGATGGGGTGGATGGTTATCTCCATTCTAGTGTCTAGATGGGGTGGACGGTTATCTCCATTCTAGTGTCTAGATGGGGTGGATGGTTATTTCCATTCTAGTGTCTAGATGGGGTGGATGGTTATTATTATTCTAGTGTCTCGATGGGGTGGATGGTTATCTCCATTCTAGTGTCTAGATGGGGTGGATGGTTATTATTATTCTAGTGTCTAGATGGGGTGGACGGTTATCTCCATTCTAGTGTCTAGATGGGGTGGATGGTTATCTCCATTCTAGTGTCTAGATGGGGTGGATGGTTATCTCCATTCTAGTGTCTAGATGGGGTGGATGGTTATCTCCATTCTAGTGTCTAGATGGGGTGGATGGTTATCTCCATTCTAGTGTCTAGATGGGGTGGATGGTTATCTCCATTCTAGTGTCTAGATGGGGTGGATGGTTATCTCCATTCTAGTGTCTAGATGGGGTGGATGGTTATCTCCATTCTAATGTCTAGATGGGGTGGATGGTTATCTCCATTCTAATGTCTAGATGGGGTGGATGGTTATCTCCATTCTAGTGTCTAGATGGGGTGGATGGTTATCTCCATTCTAGTGTCTAGATGGGGTGGATGGTTATCTCCATTCTAGTGTCTAGATGGGGTGGACGGTTATCTCCATTCTAGTGTCTAGATGGGGTGGATGGTTATTATTATTCTAGTGTCTAGATGGGGTGGATGGTTATCTCCATTCTAGTGTCTAGATGGGGTGGATGGTTATCTCCATTCTAGTGTCTAGATGGGGTGGATGGTTATCTCCATTCTAGTGACTAGATGGGGTGGATGGTTATCTCCATTCTAGTGTCTAGATGGGGTGGATGGTTATCTCCATTCTAGTGTCTAGATGGGGTGGATGGTTATCTCCATTCTAGTGTCTAGATGGGGTGGATGGTTAACTCCATTCTAGTGTCTAGATGGGGTGGATGGTTATCTCCATTCTAGTGTCTAGATGGGGTGGATGGTTATCTCCATTCTAGTGTCTAGATGGGGTGGATGGTTATCTCCATTCTAGTGTCTAGATGGGGTGGATGGTTATCTCCATTCTAGTGTCTAGATGGGGTGGACGGTTATCTCCATTCTAGTGTCTAGATGGGGTGGACGGTTAACTCCATTCTAGTGTCTAGATGGGGTGGACGGTTATCTCCATTCTAGTGTCTAGATGGGGTGGATGGTTATCTCCATTCTAGTGTCTAGATGGGGTGGACGGTTATCTCCATTCTAGTGTCTAGATGGGGTGGACGGTTATCTCCATTCTAGTGTCTAGATGGGGTGGATGGTTATCTCCATTCTAGTGTCTAGATGGGGTGGATGGTTATCTCCATTCTAGTGTCTAGATGGGGTGGATGGTTACCGGTATTATTATTCTAGTGTCTAGATGGGGTGGACGGTTATCTCCATTCTAGTGTCTAGATGGGGTGGACGGTTATCTCCATTCTAGTGTCTAGATGGGGTGGATGGTTATCTCCATTCTAGTGACTAGATGGGGTGGATGGTTATCTCCATTCTAGTGTCTAGATGGGGTGGATGGTTATCTCCATTCTAGTGTCTAGATGGGGTGGACGGTTAACTCCATTCTAGTGTCTAGATGGGGTGGATGGTTATCTCCATTCTAGTGTCTAGATGGGGTGGACGGTTAACTCCATTCTAGTGTCTAGATGGGGTGGATGGTTATCTCCATTCTAGTGTCTAGATGGGGTGGATGGTTATCTCCATTCTAGTGTCTAGATGGGGTGGATGGTTATCTCCATTCTAATGTCTAGATGGGGTGGATGGTTATTTCCATTCTAGTGTCTCGATGGGGTGGATGGTTATTATTATTCTAGTGTCTCGATGGGGTAGATGGTAGGGGTGTAACAATAGGTCAACTTATCGCTGTATCACGATAGTTTACAGTGCAATAGCAATAGGTCGATAGAACTTTTTCAAGTCCATAAATATCGCGATAATTTTTCTGACTATCGACTTTTTCGATAGTTTTCTTGAAAACGAGAGTTGAGCCCCATAAACGCTTTACTTTCATCTTTTTTTAATGAGAGAACTCCACATTGATACGGATCAAATTAAATCTATTTAGAGGCCGGGCCAATAAAGGGATACCAGTAATCATCTTATTTGATCAAATACTCGCCGTAATGGAAGTAAAAGCATGCCTGCATAGAGCAGCGATTTTGAAATTGCAGGGGTCGCGAAATCAACTGTCCCAGTCGTACATTTTAATGTATGGACAAGTTATTTTTATGGACTAGTAAAAAATTCAATTTGTTAAAAACGTTTTTACCTCTGCATTACTCCGTGGAAGTTATAAATAAGACTTGCATAGTAGCATTCGCCGAGCAGAGTTGTCGTATATTCGGCGATAAAGTAACATTAACTGATTTACGACTGTCATCATTTTCTGTGATAAGTTGATTGTGAAATTCAGTTACTATATGCCATGCGTATTTCGGTATATATCATATTTGTTTCAAGTAGTTATCTTGACTTATTACGTCACAAATTGTCATGATATGAATAGATGATAAATTGAGAATGATAATCATTAATGGATGCTATTCGCCACCCTTGAATTAAAGAAAACAAAAAGTCAAAATCGGCAGTATCGCAGCATTTTGGCTTTGTTTAGTAATAGATGAAGTTTTCAAATCTAAAATAGCTTTCAGATACTGCCAAATAGTACTACAGTACAGTGGATACCTCCAATTGAAAGGATTATTTGACGAGGAAGCACCATACAGTTTCCCTTTCAAAATCCCTATCTTCACTGATGTGAATAAATCTGGACCAAAAACTAAACCAATGATATACTCTCTAATAGAGAACCAGCTCATTCTCAAAGTGCGAGAGATATTTCAAATTCAAACCCATTGTTTATTGTAAAAGACTTGAGACTGTTTACCATTGTTTTTATAATAAAAAACTATCGTGATAGTATCGCAATAGTTTTTTGACTATTGCAATAGTACTTTCATTATCGCAATACTATCGCGATAGTGTTTTTGGCCGCAATAGTCACCCCTAGTGGATGGTTCAAGCCTCATCCAGAATGACTGTACACTTCCATGAAAATTCAACAATAAAATTATTTGCTTCATTTATAAGGTATAAGGAGAAGTTGTAAAATGTCAGAAAGAGAAGGTGAGTACTGGTTATAGACAAAGGGTCTAGGAAAGCTAGGTTAAGTGAGATCTCCACCGTAAAATTATATTTATTTGTGTTGATACATGTTAAACCAAATAGAAAACATCTCTACGAGCTTGCTCACATTCTTTTGTTTCAGATGTATGCACCATTTAGGAAAGAATTGTTCAAGTTTAGCATTACCATTGCTACCAGAGTTTTTATGTTTACATCCATACTTTGATACTCCTGAACCAGAGATGGATGATCCTGCATGTATCCTTTATTATCTGGCTATTTAGTCATGTTATCTTCTCTATAAAGTCTATGTTTAAAGTTAAAGTGCTGTTTAAAGTCTGCTTCCATATACATTTTCAGCCGACAATACAATCTTGTACAGCAACATCAGACCATTGAAATCCCCCTCAGGCAGGTGATCTCTTTCAGTACTCATTTACACCTGGGTGGAGTGGACTGATTCCAGGTTGATTTCTTGCTAAAGGAAATTAACAGTGCCCCTAGTGGGGATCAAACCCAAGACCTCTTGATCCCTAACTGTGCATCCCACCACTGGACCACTGCTCCTACCTGTTGACAAACATTTGTCTCATTCTTGCTTATAGCCAAAAAAGTACAAATTTAATTGTACATGATATCTTTGCTGTTTACAGTCAGATCTGAATGAAACTTCATATGATGATTACATACCATGTAATGATCAAATTGTGATATAGTCATAACTCTACCTTGCTAATTTTTGGTTATTGCTTTTTGTAATATTTTTAATGTCTTTACTGTGTAATGGGTTATCTTATTGAAACTTTATACTATGAATTGATCAAAGTAATAATAACTTCTCTTCACATAATATTGGAATATTATATCCCCCCCCAAAAAAAATAAAAAAATTTTACTGTTACTTGTTGGCTCAATTTCTCAGCACCTATTTTATGGTTTTATTTTAACTTCACACAAATACCAGATATCAGGCAGACATGTGCATATCCCATTTTGGTTACATTCCATTGAAATTTAAAAGAGTTATGGCCCTTTGATGAAAACTCTTGTCCACTCATTTCCTCAGCACCTAATTTCTTGACATATACCATTCAGTTATAGGTAGGACTGTCACAATAAACCAGTATACCGGTATATTGCAATATGCAGCTGGGGCAATACATACTGCAGCACAAATTTAATGTACCTGTATTAGGCGATATTTTTAATTTTATTGGAAAATTCTTCCCTTCCTGAAATGAAAGTTGCCAAACGTCAGTTTTCCATGGTTCATTTGATAAAATTTTTAAGTTTCAAGAAATTAGCCGATCAGGGCGCGTTTTGATTGGTTGTACAGAACTTGTTCTAAACGTGCTGTTGAATCGAATACTTTGGGATAGGAAGTTGTGAAATAAGCATGGCATCCAGAAGTTTGATTTCTATGATGTTCTGCAGCTTAGAAAGAGGATGTTTCTTCCAACCCAAGCATCTTTATACCCCTGCTTCGAAGAAGAGGGGGGTATACTGTTTTACCCTTGTCTGTGCGTGCGTCCGTCCGTCCGTTACAAAATTTCCGTCACAGTTTTCTCAGCAACTATAACATGCAGCAGCCTAATACTTTGCATATTGCTTCATCCCATAGTCCCATGTGGTGTAAAGTGATTTCATGTTCCTTGCTTATCTACTTCCTGTTTGACGCATATTTTTAGATTTTTTTTTATATGCAAAACATATATCACAGTCCTAAATGACCATATAGACTGAGAGAAGCTAGATTCTATCAGTAACTGCATGTAAGATTTGCAAAGTTTCTGTTAAATACAGTGGAAGCACAACAAATCTAAAAACCCACAATATATCATGGTACATATCACGATACGGTGCCAGCAAATTGCAATATATACGCTTCTGGCGTAACGTGACAGCCGTAGACATAGGTCTAGTTTCCATTTGTGTTGTTTGGCCTTAAACTTTAAAATATGACTTAAATGTTTGTCATGCATGGTTTGATTTTAACATGATTTCACACCATTAAACTTAACTCTGTATAAGATATCAGTGTACTTGTACTTGTATTTAATGCTGCATCAGGTAATCGTACAGCATTACCAATGTTTCAAGAACATACTTGGAGACATTATTCTTATCTGAGAGATACAATACCTGATTTAGTACCAGAATTACAGGTGAGTTGATTACTGTACCAGAATTAAAAGTGAGTTGATTACTGTATCAGATTTAGTACCAGACTAACAGGTGAGTTGATTACTGTACCAGATTTAGTACCAGATTAACAGGTGAGTTGATTACTGTACCAGATTTAGTACCAGTCTAACAGGTGAGTTGATTACTGTACCAGATTTAGTACCAGACTAACAGGTGAGTTGATTACTGTACCAGATTTAGTACCAGACTAACAGGTGAGTTGATTACTATACCAGATTTAGTACCAGACTTACAGGTGAGTTGATTACTGTACCAGATTTAGTACCAGACTTACATGTGAGTTGATTACTGTACCAGATTTAGTACCAGACTTACAGGTGAGTTCATTACTGTACCAGATTTAGTACCAGTCTTACAGGTAAGTTGATTACTATACCAGATTTAGTGCCAGAATTACAGGTGAGTTGATTACTATACCAGATTTAGAACTAGAATTAAAAGTGAGTTGATTACTGTACCAGATTTAGCACAGTGAGTCGATTTCTATGTCATGTTGAGCAATATTACTTAGTAGACCAACACTACTACATGTAATGGTAAGTTTAGGGCTGGATCAAGGAGTTCAGGTTTTTTTTACCTGAAAAGGGTGTGTCTTCTATTTTAAAAGTTGAAAAATATTCATCTTGATATTCTAGATTCTGTTACCCATGCACATATATATGTATACATGTAACAATATTTCACTGTATTTTATTCCAAGGTTTGAAACACCTTTGTCAAAGAAGTATTTTTATAGTTTGTTTTTTCTATTATTGTTAAAGAAAAGTGATGTCTATTATATGAGAGCTTTGGTCTAGTCCTATAATGTGTCCAAGACTAGAATTTAAACTAACAAAATTCTTATTACAAAACTAAAATATTGAGGCATTATCACTACACCACTAAATTGAATAAGCTATATCAGTAAACAATAAAGTTAACAGACAGGACTGGTATCATGTGATTCAACAAGGAGTTTCCATCATTCCTGATATATTGATGAAGTAAAAAAAACAACAACAATTTCGCTGAGTTGAAGTTAGGTTAATATTGTATACAATATATGTATGATATATTTTAGCATCCAGATAACTATACTGATGTAGAGATAGATAAAACAGTGAAGAAAGAAGAGTCAGATTTAACATCATTATTTATAAAATCTACTGTCGATAAATTATCTGATCTTAATACATTAGATACATCTACTGCTAAACTACTACTAGAAACATCTGTCAGGTTTGTTTATCTTTAATGTTTTTATCGTCATCACAACCCAATTGTCTGACGTCCAGCGTAATGGTCTTTTTTTCTCCAGCCCAATTTTTCCTTAGGAGAAAATGGCCCAGGCATTTCTTTATCCCCTCAGCCTAAGTTTGGGCCTACTTTTTGTTAAAATATTGTTTCAACTGTGTTACAACATTAATTGTCTCTGCCAAACTCTCCTCACATGCCATTTTATTCCTTGTTGATGAAACTGTTTTTATTACATGTAGATGCTATATACTACTTGATTGTATATCTTGGAAAATTAATTCAGACTTGTGATAACTACTTATTTCTCAAAGTAAGTCTAGTTGATGACTTTGTCCTTAACCATGTAACTTAACAAATCTAGCTAGTGCTTGAGTAAATTTAAGGCAATGTCTATAATGATGACAAAAATTGTGTTGTGATGTACAATGTTTTTTGTTAATTTTCAGAAACTTCCATTAAGTTGTCTTTTTCATAGTTTCTTAACAGACCATGATCTCTGGACCCTAGGTTTTGACCTAGTATTTACCCACTCCTCTTCTTGCATTGGTGAAAATGTTCCTTGTTTCACGAAAATCAGTTTTTTCAACAGCCACCATGGCCATTTATCTAATTCCTGAAATCCGGTGAGAAATTGGGGGGGGGGGGGTGGAGGTAAAAATCGGTCTTTGCAATCGATCAGCAATATTTATTTGTTTTATCTATTCAAAATAATTTAAGAGTAGTACATAAAGATTAACAGAGTAAAAATAATTTACAGTTACTTTTGTTGTTTGTAGTGTCTCCTGGACCCACCAGGGCCCATAGTGACCCCCTAGCCCCCAGCATATTTATGGAATATTTTAAGTTTTCACAAGTTTCACCCATGTTCTTGATACTGAGGTAGACCAGAGAATGGAAAATGTTTTATGATCAAACTTTACTAAGGTGTCTAAGTCTAGCCTGATGATTGAATCAACAACCCCTGGTTTCTTTGTTCAACATGGAGACACACATTATAACCAGTAGCAGACTTCTATTTACACTGCATATATCATGTGACATTGTAGGATCAGTGTGAGTTGAAATATTTAAAGTTAAAATATTTAACAAAATTAGCATCAAGGTAGTTTTTTCAATGTTTCACTATTTTTGTGGAATAAAGCCCCTTCTTATAAATAACTCATTTTAGGTTAGTTGAAACAAATCTTACTTTTTTAGTAAAGTAAAATGATGCATTAATGCAGATAAATTTCACTCCAATTCATATTACTAAGGCAGTTTAGATTTTTCCAAATAAAGTCTACACATGTGTTACTCATTAGGAGCAGTTACTCCCAATTTACTCATAAAAATGTGAAATCATAAAAAGTTATGGTAGAAAAACCTACTTTGAAGGTTGTTTGTTTTGATATTCTGACTCCCAATGATCATAAAAAGTCTGGAGGTGTACGCACTATGTTAAGTTATATTTTTTTATACCATAATCAATGTTGTGCATTAATTCACCAAACAGATTTTAGTGTCACTATACAGAGTACAATGTATATGGAGATGTCTCCTACTCACCCAGGCATTGGTGTCTGCATTCATATTGCTGATTAAAGTTTTTTGTGCAGTAAAGTATTTTTTACTAGAACTTCTTTATTTCTTAAGGTGTCAGCTTCAAACTTTATATATATGTTCTATATTATTTACCACATCTCATGTGGCATAACTCTTAATGTAATATTTTAGAATTATCTGCCCTTGTACTTGGATGTATTTTACTATATCTCTTGCGGTATCTATATAAAACTTCAAATATATGTTTGTTAACATCAATCAATGTGTGATAAGTGATACGATTTGTAACATTTGCTTTCTTGGTGTTCATAAATTAATAATTTATATAGAGCATGTTTCATGTCATTGATGTAATGATATTACAAAATGTCATTCATTATGGACAAGATTCTTGTCTATGTGTCTACAAATCTTGAACTAATATAATTTTAATAACTAATCCTTTTCTTTACTATCAAATACTTACATAGTCTAACATGCTGTCTCTACTGAAAGCTCTTGTTATAAAACTACTGTAGATATAAATGTGTTCTTGTTTATGATATTTCAGAGATTTACAGAGAGTTACTGAACTAGATGTCAACACATCAGCTTCTGCTGAATGTATATGTCTGTTTTTACAAAGTCAACTACTTATAACACAGGTAATCTTTACTTACTGATTACTCTAGAACACAAAAGAGGCAGGTTGCATCTAAGGATTGATGTTTCATAGTTATTCTTTTTGCACAGGGGGAACTAAAAGTGGCCAGGGGTGGGAGAAAAAGGAAAGTTTAGTTACATTTTAAATGATAATTCCTCCAATAAACACTTTAAAATTTTGTTCTGCAGTCACAAACTGTTTAACAATATACAATTCATGAAAATTCATGATCACATCATGGACAATTTTTCAGAGATCTTGGTTCACTTGGATTCCCCTGAAATCATTCTTGAAATTCCAGGACACTGTTAGTGTCAAACACCAGTATTAGAAATATGCACTTGCCCTGCCAAGTTGAAAATCTAAAGGGCAAGTTGGTTACATTAAAAGCTATTCCACAGGCGAGTCAGCATTTCAAGACTCAGTTTCATTGTTTGTTCTCTTACAGATTGCAATTGTTCTTTACAATCTAGACAATCTTTCAAATTTTAGTATTGTAATGCTGTAGTTTTAGTATTGTAAATAAACTGTTCCTTATAAAAAAGGAAAACGAAATATCAAAGTTAAAACTGTCAAAGTGTTTATTCAGTAATAAAAATGGCAAAAATAGATGATAAATGCTCAGACAACCGAAAAGTACTGGGGGCAAATTATTGACGGGTTTAACTTGCTCCCTTGGCAAGTTGTGTGTGAAAAATTATATCTAACACTGAAACACTGACAAATAGATAGCTACTGCATCTCAATTGATGTATCTTCTATCCATGAATATTCTTACTTTTTAGTTAGGGAAGATTAGTGAAGTTCTATGTTAGGAAATCAAATAGTTGAAAATAGGGTAAAGGTCTAATACCAGGACGTTTTTCTTCTTAATAAAGCATATAGCACTTAAATCATCAACAATCACATGATTTTGCTATAACGAAGGCAATTTAACATCTGAACTACACTGTATTAGCCTGTTTACAGAATGTAATATTAAAATTTTGTGACAGATAAATTATTGTATAATGTTGAATTGTTTTTATTTCAGATGATTACCCAGCATGCTTATATTCTTACAGGAAGTGTTACCGTTGACAACCTGACAGTATTAGTAGATAAAGTTTTAAATATTACAAATAGGTTACAAACTTTATTTCTTGGACTTGGTCGCAATGATTTATCCTTAATCAAGCAAACAGAATTAAAAGCTTTAACATTCAATTTTGGATCAGTGTTGGCTAATTCTCAAGAGTTAGTAACACAGATGAAGGCTCAAGAGTTGTACACTACATATCTATCTAATCTTCAAAAGTAAGTCTGATCTAATTGTTGGCTTAAAGCATTATATTGCTTTAACTCATTTTTTTTTTAAAAATCACTTTTTGCATGTTTCAAGACGATTTAAGTAATAAATTGGTATTCATTTAGTAACCTGGGTCCTTAGCGCAGTTGGTAGCACACCAGGATTCGAATGAAGTGTCTCTAAGGGCCAGTAAGGGGGTAGGGGTTTGAATCCCACCCAGGAGGTTGTACCCTTCCATAAAATTTGACAATGATATCAATTTTCCTCCATTTATAAGGCATATGGATAAGTTTCCATTCTTTTGGAAGGGTAGATGAGTATTGTATTGGTTATAGACAAGGGTCCAGGAAAGTTAGGTTAGATGTGCTGGACGCTATGAAATAACCAAACTGTGTTGATGCAGCGTAAAACCCAGTATAAATATAAACTATACACCAAACAATCTAGTTGAGAGTAATCTTATTTTGGAATGTTGTTTGAAATTGGACCATCTACCATAACGATGGATTTCTTGTTGTATATTTTATGTGGCAATTTTCATGTTGCTTACAATTACTTTAGACTTTTAAGATTTATTTTTGTCTATATTTTGATGATACAGTTACCAGTAGATAAACAAGGTCTAACATTTAATTCTTAAAGTCTAGATGTACAAAAACAGATCTTGTGTAAAATGAAATTAACAGGAAAATACCAGCTAGTACTTGATATGTATATTCACTCATGTATACCATCATTTATGGGGCCTATATATAAGACCGGCTTGAGTAGAGCTGCATTGATTCACTGGAAAGTCAATTTGATGCGATATTTTTTGTTTCCATTCGATTTTTTTTCGATTTGATTCATTTATTAATATAATTTACATTAAATATGCATTTATACATTTATTTGAGCTTAAAACTAAATAATATTGATTAAATGAAAGTGTTACTGAAATTTGATAATACAAACATCTGCTAAATTAATATTTGCTTTTTTCAAGCAAGAGTACGAATGTAAAGGTTGCAAAAATATATTATTAATGTAATTTCGACTAAAAACATATAGACAGCATGGGGCATAAATTGCAGAAAGATGCAGTTCTTGATATACTACTGTACATATAACATAAACCTAAACTGTGTAGGCAAATATTGCAAGGTTTTATGTGTATATATATATATATATATATATATATATATTCATATATCATCATCCAAAATTACATTTACTGTTTTCAAATTTGAACCATCTCTTGTGTTATTTCAGGTTTTTATCAACAAATGATACACTGACAGATAAATGTACCACATACCTATTATCTGAGATGACTTTACTAAAAAACAACAGTCAACTATCAATGGTTCAGAATGTTTTACATTCAGCTCTTAAACTTGTAGCTCCATCTACTTGTCCATTATTAAATAAAGTACAGAAGACGTATGCTGTTATACATGAACCAGCTAAAATGTCAGATAATCCTATCAAGTTTACTGCTGGGTTAACCGCAGCTCTTGCTCTAGTAGCAGATATTGAGAATATTTCTAGAGTTGAGAATGTCCGTGTTCAGGTAATTATAGTACTGTAAAGTTCTCCTATATATACCATCAAAATTGATGGACTTATCTATGGAATGGTCTTACTATAAGATCTTTTTCTTCTCTTATAAAGAAATACCTACTTAAAAATTTTAAAATTTGCATGATTTTGTAATAACTAAGTTGGTCTTTATGATGGAATTTCGGTAATTTAAGTGTGATTTAATTTGAAATTATACTTTGAAAGTATAAGATCGTACATATAACTGACCTTTCGAAGTGACTGGAAATTTTAAAAAAGGAGTATAATGTCTTGTAAATTACTGTGATAACTAAAAACTACAAATAAGCAAAATTGATGGAATGAATTAAGACAAGTATAGAAAGTGCGCTGTTAACTTGTTACACTACAAAATTTCAGGGGTCATGGGTTAGACAGGGCTTCTTTATATCTGGGGTTCGGTCATGAAATATTTTCTAGGGTTATTTGCTCTCATATATCTGTATCAAGTAAGGTAGTAATCAGCCAATGGTGAAGGCATGTGCTTTATATAGATTGAAAAAACAAACAAAGAATTAAATATATAAGTCTCTATAAAGGCAGTGAGTTAGTTAAAAGACAGCATATATAGATTTTAAAATTATAAAAGGAGCTTAAAACCATGTTAATTACGATAATTACTACAATCATTATAATTTTTACATACTGGCTTGTATTGAATATCCCTCCATCTATTTCACTTCGTGGTAATTTATATGATCTATTAATACTATATGTTATATAAACACAATATGTCATATTTACACTGTATGTTATATTAACACTGTATGTTATATAAACACAATATGTCATATTTACACTGTATGTTATATTTACACTATATGTTATATAAACACAATATGTCATATTTACACTGTATGTTATATTAACACAATATGTTATATTTACACTGTATTTTATATTTACACTGTATGTTATATTAACACAATATGTTATATTTACACTGTATGTTATATTTACACTGTATGTAACTTTTACTCTGTATGTATTATTTACACTGTATGTTATATTAACACAATATGTTATATTTACACTGTATTTTATATTTACACTGTATGTTATATTAACACAATATGTTATATTTACACTGTATGTTATATTTACACTGTATGTTACTTTCACTCTGTATGTATTATTTACACTGTATGTTATATTAACACAATATGTTATATTTACTCTGTATGTTATATTTACACTGTATGTAACTTTTACTCTGTATGTTATATTTACACTGTATGTTGTATTAACACAATATGTTATATTTACACTGTATGTTATATTAACACTGTATGTTATATTAAAACAATACGTTATATTTACACTGTATGTTACTTTTACTCTGTATGTTATATTTACACTGTATGCTATATTTACACTGTGTTATATTTACACTGTACATGTATGTTATATTTACTCTGTATGTTATATTTACACTGTATTTACACTGTATGTTATTTTACACTGTATGTTATATTTACACTGTGTTATATTTACACTGTACATGTATGTTATATTTACTCTGTATGTTATATTTACACTGTATTTACACTGTATGTTATTTTACACTGTATGTTATATTTACACTGTGTTATATTTACACTGTACATGTATGTTATATTTACTCTGTATGTTATATTTACACTGTATTTACACTGTATGTTATTTTACACTGTATGTTATATTTACACTGTGTTATATTTACACTGTACATGTATGTTATATTTACTCTGTATGTTATATTTACACTGTATTTACACTGTATGTTATTTTACACTGTATGTTATATTTACACTGTGTTATATTTACACTATATGTTATATTTACACTGTATGTTATATTAACACAATATGTTATATTTACACTGTATGTTATATTAAAACAATATGTTATATTTACACTGTATGTTACTTTTACTCTGTATGTTATATTTACACTGTATGTTGTATTAACACTGTGTTATATTTACACTGTATGTTATATTAACACTGTATGTTATATTTACACTATATGTTATTATTTACACTATATGTTATATTTACTCTATATGTTATTATTTACACTGTATGTTATATTTACACTATATGTTATATTTACTCTATATGTTATATTTACTCTATATGTTATATTTACTCTATATGTTATATTTACACTATATGTTATATTTACTCTATATGTTATTTTTACCCTATATGTTATATTTACACTATACATGTGTATGTTACAGTACCTGCCATTAAAAAAGTAACGGCCATGTAAAAGTTAAAATGAAATTACTTGGAAAATTTAAAATGTAAGGTTAGTGTAAAGCCCTGTTTGCTGTAAAATATTTAAATGTCACTGTTACATATTTTATTACCATAACAAATTCAGTGAGTACAGTGACCTCTTCTCACAGCAAAACATTGTTTTGACAGATAGTTTTCAGCATTAATTATTTATACAGAAATGTACATGTAAATAAGGTTGTTAACCAATTTCTAGCTGTCATCAATTCTCAACACTTCAGTGTAGTGAAAACATGAAATGACATGTAAAAGAGTACATGTATTATGTTGTATATATACTTTCCCACAGCAAAACTGTATGGTTACATGTACAGACGTGTACATTTGCCCTTCAGAATAACATTGAAAACTGACATGTTTGCTTGCCATTCTGATGTACAAGTAATTACGAACAGATTTATTTTCCCTTCAATCAGATGTACATGTAATTACAAGATTTCTACAAGTATTGGGGTACATTTATAATGTAGCTTCTGTAAATAAAGTACATGTAATCCTCTAGCATGTCAACATTCCTGTCAAAAAGAACATTTGAGGTCAATACATGTAATATCAACAAAGTCACAGCTAAATAATTGTGACCTGTAATTCCAATTTGATATGAACTTCTTGTGTACTTGTGTGGAAACCATCTGTACTTTGCAAATGTACAATGGCCTACAGTACATTTCTGTCACTTTTTTAATGGCAGGTACTGTATATTAAAACAATATGTTATATTTACACTATATGTTATATTTACGCTATATATTATATTTACACTGTATGTTATATTTACACTATATGTTATATTTACACTATATGTTATATTTACACTGTATGTTATATTTACACTGTATGTTATATTTACACTGTATGCTATATTTACACTGTATGTTATATTTACACTGTATGTTATATTAAAACAATATGTTATATTTACACTGTATGTTATATTTACACTGTATGTTATATTTACACTATATGTAATATTTACACTGTATGTTATATTTACACTGTATGTTATATTTACACTGTATGTTATATTTACACTATATGTTATATTTACACTATATGTTATATTAAAACAATATGTTATATTTACACTGTATGTTATATTTACACTGTATGTTATATTTACACTGTATGTTATATTTACACTGTATGTTATATTTACACTGTATGCTATATTTACACTGTATGTTATATTTACACTGTATGTTATTTTACACTGTATGCTATATTTACACTGTGTTATATTTACACTGTACATGTATGTTATATTTACACTGTATGTTATATTTACACTGTATGTTATTTTACACTGTATGCTATATTTACACTATGTTATATTTACACTGTACATGTATGTTATATTTACACTGTATGTTATATTTACACTGTATTTACACTGTATGTTATATTTACACTGTATGTTATTTTACACTGTATGCTATATTTACACTGTATGTTATATTTATTCTTAATTATATTTACACTGTAGGATGGAGTTCGGTAATATCCCGGTACTAATAGTTTCAACAAAAACAATAAAACAATAATAAGTTACTTTTAAAATATTTATGTATTATCATTTTGTGTCAACTTCCCTCTATAACTGGCAGCAATCGTTTTAAAATCCATGTCAATAAAGCGTGGGAATATCCAGAAATCGACAGCCATATTTGACCTACTTACATAATCTCCAAGTTCTTTAATATCGCGGCATTTCGTTGAGGCCCTACCAAATGTTAATCCACGTAAAAAATTTAACAAAGATGATTAAAAGAAGTAACAGATTATCGCAAAAAAAGTTTAAAACACATTGGAAAAACTTTTAACTGGAAAAAGGAATGTTAAATATAATTTTATCCGCTGGCTCCTGTTAACATGGAAGAAACAGGTTTTAAACAAAGAGTTTGAATGATATTTCCTTAAATTGCACATTTTGGTAGTTTATTTTCTTTAAACCTTTAAACCCTTGATATGTCTCAATTTAGTATATTTTTTATTCAAGAATGCTTTATTTTTACAAGACCTATGATGCAAATCCATTAAAAAAAATATTTTTTATGTAACGCAATTTTTGCACCGGGAACTAAACAACCCTGCGTGGGCCTTTTATTTTTTCTACTGAATTTGTCAGCGTTTAGTCCCGCCCACATACATCATTCATTGACTGCATCCATTTTATTCATAAAAATAATGCAGCAGACGAACTTTTTGCAAAATTCAGAGTGGTGGGCTGGGTTTTCTTTGAATAAAAGCAGTTTTAGGTGACATGGTGGTACAGAACATTTACGGGATTTCAATTTTATTGATGGTTGAGAAAAAAGTAAGTTTATTCACCATTTCCAACGGCATATATCAATTTTTGTTTGTATACATAACTGATGACGTGTGACCTACAAAATGGCGTCACTGCAATCATCGCTAGGTGTCGCATCGGGAATAATAACAACAAAGGGACAATACCGCGATATTACCTAACCCGCGATATTAGCGGACACGACTATATGTTATATTTACACTTTGTTATATTTACACTGTATGTTATATTTACACTGTATGTTATATTTTCACCGGTTGTTATATTTGCACTGCTATATTTCAGGTAAAGTATCCAGATACTACAACTTCATTGATTATACCACAGTCATGTGATATACATAAAAAGTCAGCTCTAAGTTATAGAATCTCTTCTGATATATTGATGTCACATGGACACTGGTCAGGTAGCTAGAATTAGTTTTAGTTTAACACCCTTTCAGTACAGATTATGGTCATTTTTATGGAGGACACTTTTACATAGCCTAGTTTTCTTGGATCTTTGTCTATAACCAGTACTCACTTTCTCTTCCACAAGGCCAACAAAAATTTTCCATATTCATATTCACTCCTTGACTCCTGAAAGGTTATTCCTTTATTTATCTCATAACTTGGCCATATATCACAATAAATGTGTACATAGTACATCGTTATTATATCATTCATATACACAATGAATATAAACTACAATGTCAAGGTTTCTAATAAATATCTGGAATAGGACTGCAACGATTTGATTCAATACATCGAAACTCGACTGTGAGGGCACCGATTCCATTTAGATTCAGGGCCCACAAATTTCTATTCGATACTGACCTTTAAACGTATCTACATAAGTTATAAGCACAAAAGCAAAGGCGCATCTAAATGACACCAACAAGGTGTATATTAAGAGCTGCATATTCTGATACAATTTATGTTTCATGTTGTATATATAGATACAGTCCAACCTGTGAACAAAGGCCGGCCAAGGGAAAAGAGAAAAGTGGCCTTTGTTCACAGGTGGCCTTTGTTCGGAGGGAGGAACAAACGGGCCATGTTTCGTTAGACTTGAGAGACAGAGTTCATAATTAACATGAATTAATCATTAAAATTGTTTTTATTTTCAACCTTAATTCATTATTCACATTATCTGTGACAATAAGTGAATATAACAAAATTTTGAACATAGAATGACTAAAACAAAGAAATCAGTGATTTTTTGTTTGCAGCTACATTTCATGCTATGCCCTCAACATTAACAATTGCACTCTACAAATTCTCACTACTCTGACCTTTTGTATAGTATTTCTATCTTATCCAAGTTGCCAAATTACCTGTATACAGCGGTCACAGTTGAACGAATTTAGCATGAATTGATAATTAAAATTGTTTTTATTTTCAACCTTAATTCATTATTCACATTATCATATTGAAGTTGTGATTATAAATGAATAAAACAAAACTTTGAACAAAGAATGACTAAAACAAAGAAATCAGTGATTTTTTGTTTGCAGCTACATTTCATGCTATGCCCTCAACATTAACAAATGCACTCAACAAAGTCTCACTACTCTGACCTTTTGAATAGTATTTCTATCTTTTCCCAGTTGTCAAATTACCTGTATACAGCGGTCACAGTTGAACGAATTTAGGAAATTAAGAGCGTGTCACAAACATTTATCTAACTGCCGGACGTGTGAAAAACAAACCTAGTGGAGTCTCCAAACATTCAAAACTAATTAACAAAGTGTCATCACATGACGTAATTCACTCCCGATTTACAAATAAATTTAACAATAAAAGGATACATTTACATATTTTTATAATAAGGTGACGAGAAAATTGTCTACAGCTTGATTATAACTAATAAAATCGTACTCGAGATGGTCTGTTTACGAAAATCCGGAAAAAATCGGATTACGGGTTTTTAGCTTAAATTTAACAAAAATGGCGGCCTACTTTCGAAATCGCCTTGATACGAAATACTGTCTTCAAACAATCGTCTGGCCGTTGTTCACAGTTATAAACTGGCCGCGGGGATGGTTTTGACTGGCCGCTGGTCGCAGACGACAGGTGGCCGTTATTCACGGCCTTTTTAAGAGCGTTTTCGGTCGGGGGGAAATCGAAATGGCCGCTGTCGGCAGGTGCCCGCTATTCGGAGGTGGCCGTTAGCACAAGTTGGACTGTACATTTAAGTTGATATTCATGACTAATATATTCGTACCCAGTCCATTTCGTAATTAAAGATGCAATCTAAATTTAGTAGATTTTTGGGTTTCATGTGAATTTAATTTGAGTAACACTTTTATTTTATCAATAATAAACAGTTTTAAGCTCAAGTAAATGTATAAATGCATATTTGGAGTAAATTATACTAATAAATGAATCGAATCGAAAAAAATGGAATCGAAAGAAAAAATATCGAATCGCATCAAATCGACTTTCGGGTGAATCATTGCAGCTCTAATCTAGAATAGATAACTTAAGTATTTCAAGTAATTAACATACATGTATATGATCAATATTTGACAATAGTTCGAAAATAATGGAAAATATATCAATTCTTCAGTTAGAAACACAAATTTTACCTTAAAGATTTAAGAAACAAATTACAAATTGCTGTCTCACAGCATAATGCTAAATTTAATAAAATAACTTTAGTACTGGCCTGAATGAGCCTAATAAATTTCAACATACTGGGTCTATTAAGGAAATAAGTTTTAATGATTTATTTATTTATACTTAGTTAAATGCTGTGTCAACACATTTTGGTTATTTTACAGCGTCCAGCACACATAGCCTAGCTTCCCTGGAACATTGTCCATACCTTGTTAATGAAAGAAAATTGACATAATAGTCAAATTTTCATGGAAGGGTATAATCTCCCTGGATGGGATTCAAATCTGTACCCCTTTAGAGACACTAAATTTGAAATCCCAGTGCTACCAACTGCACTACAAACAAACAATAAATATAAATAAAGCAATAAATAATTACTTATAGTGCTATATAAATACAGTAGATAATAATAATGATAACTTCACTCTACATGTATATTTCAGAGTCATGTACAGTGGAGATTGTGTTAGTTTTAATGGCTGCATCTGCTGTGAAGACTAAATTTAAATCAAAATTGTTGGGTGTTGATGAGGACTCTAATGTTATAGAACTTTGTAAACCTATCAAAGTTCTTATATCTCCAAAACAACACAAGAGATAATGGAACAAGAATCAATCAATGGATATATTGTTATTGTAAAAAATACTTTCCTGTCTCCAGAAATGAACTCTGTCCCATCACAATTCATTTGATGGGTTAATCTTTAAGATCCTCTTTAATACAATGTTATTGATTGTCATTTATAGATATACATGGAATACAATAACCAAGTCATTTGTGTACATAACTTGAATAAAAAAATTGTTTATTATACATGGTTACCTTTTTTGTATAGGTCCGTTTAAAAACTGGTCATATGTTATGGTGCTGGTTGTCCATCCGTCCGTCTGTCCATCCTTAATATCTTGTGCACACAACTCCTCCTTTACTTTTGACTTATTTTCTTGAAACTCTTACTGATGATAAATATTGTCTTATTGTGCATAATGGGGACATAATTCATCAAATTTCATCATTTACCTTTGAATTATTTCCCTTTTATATACACTTATAATCAATGGATAACTATGAAATGGTTTATGCTGAAAATGGAATGTGGTCTGAGGACATTTAGGGTGCACTGTACTTAGATATTCTGACTACTATAAATCAATTTTATAAACATGACATGTTATTGTTAACATACTTCTAAATTTGGAATCATCCGTTTCAGGGGTAACACATTGGTCTGAAATATTATTGTAGCAGAGGTATAATACGGCACTAGTACTGCCTTGCCTTCAAGCTAGCTTTTATGGCGACGTGGTAGAGTGTCCGCTTACGACTCGAGAGGTCGTGGGTTCGAATCCTAGTTCGGACCATGGATTTTTATCGGGTTACATTTGGCGCCCAACGTAAATAACCCACTTGGAATTGTTTGATTGCAACCTTAGATAGTCCCACCGACAATCAAGCTCCAAGAATTCGTGGACAAATTCTGTTAAGGAGGGGGTGTGTGTAGCAGAGGTATAATACGGAACTTGTACTACCTTGCCTGCAAGCTATCTTTTATGGCGACGTGGTAGAGTGTCCGCTTAAGACTCCAGAGGTCGTGGGTTCGAATCCTAGTTCAGACCATGGATTTTTATCGGGTTACATTATGCCATTGGTTAGATATTTAAGGTAATAATTCTTATAAAAACACATTTATTTGTTCATTACTAATTAACACCATATATCATCTGATTTTATGAAAACTAGTTTTTTAATATATAATAATAGAAAACTTTTGAATACAGGTACAGCATGTTTAATTGACTCACTTAGTCACTTGTTTCACTTACAGTTAATCAAATCAAATTGTCAATTGTGTTCATTTTAGTTTCTAACACCCAACACTTCAAGTTCTGCTATAGTCAATTTTTCAGGGTCAACATTTAATTTCTGTAAGTGGATGAATCTACCAACACATGGGTTTTCAATAGTAAAATTATGAAGAACTGGGTCCAAGACATTTCTGTGTTCAATACAGAATTTCAATGAATCCATTGTCTTACCAACTTTGATCCTCAAGTTGTGTAGTCTCTCAGCTGAAAGTAATTATAATAGTGTAATTTAGCCGAATGTAGTGATTATTAAGTATTATATAAAACTATCTGGATGCTGATTTGGTGATTCTAAACAGGGTATCAGTATTTTTTTGTGAGTCATAAAATAATAAATCTAGATGAAGTGGTCTAGTAAACACAGTTGTACCCCTTGTATATATGTATATAAAAGCCTTATTAAAAGGTATGTTTGAAAAATTAAAGGGAGGCAACATGACAATTCCCTGTGAACAAAATCCCATTGTCCGGAAGTGCAACATTATGTTGTCCACAGACATACATGGTTAAATGTTCAAATCGGCTATAAGAATTTTACACCTCTGGAGTGGGATATGTGTATATAAACAAAAATTACGTATTGTATAATCGCTCAGTTTTTGCTCAGCTTGGATAGAGTCTTTGATAGATAGTCATCAGAACTGTTGAGTTGTAGACTGGAGTACATAAGGCTTTCTTACTAATCTATGCATGCTAAGGGATCAAGAGAACTCTGGTTCGTACCCCACCATAGGCACTGCTAATTTCCTTGAGCAATAAATTTATCTACTATTGCTTCACTTCACACAGATGTGAATATGTACCTACAAGGGTGGTGTAATTCCGTTGTGCCAATTTTTCAGCTGCACTAAGCTTAGTAAAAGACTCCTCAAAGAGATTGATAGATAGATACAAGTAGTACAATGACCAGTGGTAATAGCTGTAAAGTCGATAAACATAAACATAAACATAAAACTTAGACTATGAAATGCCATTACTTTTAATATTTGCATTAAACATACATGCTTGGTGTTAAAGTAAACTAAAACTTTCCAACTTATAAACTTGGGTGCTGGAATGAATCTATTTAGACTTGTTGTGATGTACATTGTAACTACTGTCATAATAGGATTGATCATAAAGAGTGTCATATCAATTCTATATAACTATGAGTAATGATGTATTATAATAAAGGATGATTATTCATACTATTACAAGAATAACTTAGAAAGTCATCATTCAAACAAACATTATTTAATACACACTGTGTACTTTACCGTTAATACACTGTGTAGCTTGTATTTTGTATTTCTGTACATACAATGTTACCTTAAATTTTGTTCAGAATTTCCAGTGTTTTCATGATCAAGTACCTGTGTTAAATCACAGAGACATAGTTCTATGATATTTCTTTTAGCTGTGATCATTAGAATGAAGATGAGTTTATGTTTAGATTTATGAGACACAATCTTTGTTGGCTATAGAATCTTTAACACAAGATGTGTCCAGTGGTAGAACACACGCTTAAGGATTGAGAAGTCCCGGATTTGAACCCCTCTAGGAGCACTTCTTATTTCCTTGAGCAAGAAATTTACCTTGAATTGTATCACTCCATCCAGGTGAAAATGGGTCTTGTGAGGGATTGTCTGCTTCACAGAGATTTCAAAGTTCGGAGGTTATCATACGAAATGGTAAAGTCTGCTGAATACATGTATGTATATAGTGTGGGGGTCTGACCAATGTGCATTAGTACGTGCTTCTGTCCATCGTCAACAATTTCTTAAAAATCTTCTTGTCAAAAACCATAAGGTCTACAGTTATTAAATTTGGCATGTAGCATAACTAGAAAGTGCTTTACAAAGATTGTTCAAATTATGCTCCTGGGTCAAAATTGCCCCGACCTATGGGTCATAAGCTTTACATAGAGTTATATAGGGAAATGTTACAAAAATTCTTCTCAAAAAAATTTAGGCCTAAGGCCTTGATATTTGGCATGTAGCATCACTAGAAGGTGCTTTACAAAGATTGTTCATATTTTGCTCCTGGGTCAAAATTGCCCCTAACCAGGAGTCACAAGATTTACATAGAGTTATATAGGGAAATGATAAAAAATCTTCTCAAGAACGACAAGGCCTAGGGCTTTCATATTTTAAAATTTGGTATAATCTTGAGGTCTACTACAATGATTGATCAAATTATGCTTCTGGGTAAAAAACTGACCCGGCCCCAGGGATCACTGTTTTCACCGACTGAAACTGTTGAAATATTTAGTCAGATGCCCTTAGCATCTAGTTCGCATGTAAGCGGCCCAGGGTTCTAACTTCTCAGGGCCTTCTTGTTTTAGAATACTAATGAAAGTAAAATCATCAAACGTACCGCAGCAATCAAGACGATTGTAAATATGAAACTCAAAGACGGTATAAATGTCAACTAAATCTACTATCATCCAAGGCATAGGTTCCCAGTCAGTACTTGCACATTCTGGCCATATTCCAGTAGTTATTCCATTTACCTGTAACATTAAGGTACACAGTATAAAGGCAAATGACCGGGCCAACAAGTGTACAGAACTAAGTTTAATCGTGTTATGTAAAGCAGTTTCAGGTACATAAATCACTTAACATTTGTCTCTTATTACACATTTAACTGAACAAAACATGTGAAAATACATTTTTGAAAATGAAAGTATACGAAGGGAAAATGTACGGAGCCCCTAAAGTGACATTTTGAAATACTTTTTTTTATTTTCACAACTATTTCGTTTAAACGTAATATTATTTTGAAAAAACGAAATATTATTTCGTTTATTCGAAATATTATTTCGATTAAACGAAATAATATTACGTTTAAACGAAATAATTATTTCGTTTTTTTCGAAATTATATTATTTCGTTTTTTCGAAATAATTATTTCTTTTTTTTCGAAATAATTATTTCGTTTTTTTCGAAATATTATTTCGTTTATACGAAATATTATTTCGTTTAAACGTAATATTATTTCGTTAAATCGAAATAATTATTTCGAAAAAACGAAATAATTATTTTGAAAAAAACAAATAATATTATTTCGAAAAAAAAAACGAAATAATTATTTCGAAAAAAAACGAAATAATTATTTGTTTAAACGTAATATTATTTCGATTAAACGAAATAATATTTCGTTTATTCGAAATAATTATTTCGAAAAAACGTAAAAATTATTTCGAAAAAAACGAAATAATTATTTTGAAAAACGAAATAATTATTTCGATTTAACGAAATAATATTACGTTAAAACGAAATAGTTGTGAAAATAAAAAAAGTATTTTAAAATGTCACTTTAGGGGCTCCGTAAAAATGAAAGGATACAAAACAATATTTTGTCAAAAACAAACAAAATGTTTAAACGAAATGATAGTGAAAATAAGATGAAGCTTTTCAAAATGTCACTTTAGAGACCTAATTGTCAGCAATTAAAATACATGTATGCATAATTTAAATGTTTATTGGCTTTAAATAGTCCTTTTCATGCATACTACAAAAGATCTAGCCTGCAGTTTGAAAATATGGAAAGTGTCTTGCAATAACAATAATAAATTGATAAATCGATTGTGCAAATGGCGTTAAAACATTGATACTGCAATTTCTGGTAAATTGAATCATTGAGGATTATTGAGTGCAGAAAAATGGCGCATTTAAAAGTGACGAGAAAATATGTTTACATTCTCTGCAAAGAAATGGCACTTTAGATCTCATTTTGGGAAGATATAACTATTGATATGCAAACTTTTGGTCGGAATAAAACAAGAATTGCTTGTTTTGGTCCTTCCTAGTGTTGCCGTGGTACCTGCAATCGGGGTTCAATCACCGAGGAAAGAATTTTGCCAAGTTGCAGATCTAACCTAAATTATCCTAGTATATACATGTACATTTTGGAAGGTATAAAAATAAATAATGATGACATACCAGCTTTTCTGGAGATGAATTGTGTCCATAATATGAACTCTGTGTTACATTTTTACCTAAGGCCACATTTGTCACTGAAACACATTGATTTGTGATTATATTTACATTCTAATGAATTAAAAATAAAGAACTATTTCTTATATTTTCTATCACTGATGTCAGCTACAAACCGATGATAGTAAGAGCAGTTGTTTAGTGATAGGATGTGCGTTTAGGGATTGAGATGTCCCAGGTTCCATCCCTACTAGGGAAACTGCTAATTGAGCTAGAAATAAATATACAGTTGTTCCACTCGACCAGGTGTAAATGATACTGTGAGGAAATCCCTGCCTGAGGATTTCCTCACAGTATCATTTAAGGTGATTTCAATGATCAGGGGTTATCATACAAGATTGTTAAGTCGGCTGAACATGTACATGCAGACTTTAAACTGCTCTTTAATTATTTTATTTTAACATAAGTACTTACAGGCACAAGTTGGTGTGTAATCCCAGGAGCCATTCTGCTGACATACAATCTGATGTACAACCTTTACTGCCTGGTTCCCATATTCACAAACATATTGTTTTTTACTTCCTAATGTATTGCTGTTACCATATGATTTAACATGAGGAAGTACTGGTGACACACATTCTAAAAAGTGAATTAATAACACCATACAGAAATCTCCGTAAATATTATATCCTATAGACCGCTGTAGTACATGTATTGGATCTCCTGAAGTCCCACAGGGGGTCACGTCGAGGTGACCTTTGTGTCGACTAGTGATATAAAGCATTGTGATTTCGTAAATTCTATTTTTATACGAAGTTTTTTAAATGACGATGGTGTTAATCACAGGCTGTGATTGGACAGTTCTTTACAGATTACGTCATATAGACTATGTGGCACAATGATTTCGTCATGAATATTATAAAAGAAAATGTCAGCTGAACGTTACTAGTAATAATAAGTAGCCAGATCCAATATAAGCGAGTGAGAGGGGATAATTTCAGATCAGGTTTAATTAAATCAGGTTGTAACACCATATTATTTGAATGTAAAACTATTTTACAACATGAAATTTACTATCGGCACAATCTCTATTGTTGATCATAGTAGCCGAGCGGTTTCGAATTTGGACTGGTAATAATTGGATTCCCAGTCCCAAGTTGGTTCGAATCCCATCCAAAACCTACCCCGTTGTTTCCTAGAACAAGAAACGTTACCCTGTTAGCTCAGTACTGGGAGACCAGGAAGCGGACTCAAAACTGATTAATCTATGTTGTAATTACTTGTTTCACAATCGAGCTAAAATAAAGTAGTAGTATAGTGTATCAACATTCATTTTAGTAGGACTTAGATTTTTCATTATGTCCAAACAGGACATGAACAAAATTATTATTATTATTATTATTATTATATATCGCATTTGTATAGCGCTCTTTTCATATTGAATATATGTTCAAAAGCGCTTCACAATCATATGCATAATTAGGAAATACGAGTTTAAATAAAAGATAGTGAATGAGTGATAATGAATTTTAAAATTCACGTTCTTAGTTCATTTTACCAGTTATTGGTCAATAGAAACAACTGAATTTGTGCCTGATTTACTAATTCAAGTATTAGGGTTGAAATTCACAGCTCTAAAGTATGTGATTATAAATGTTCTGGCAGGTATGATTCAATGGCTGTATTTTCGATAGTAATGATAAAATGAATGTTCAATAAAAACGAGAAATATCTTTTTTAAAAATCTCGGCGCTATTCATTTTGTTTGCAGTTTAAATGTTGACAATGTACGACGTAATACTATATGCATGCTTTGTATTAACTGGGACAGAAGTCATAATACGTTGATAAGTAGTTACCATATTTAATATTTGGAATTAATAAATAAACAACCAATGGTACCATATCATCTAGTCATTTCTCTACGTCGGAAGAGAATTTGATTGGACAAACAGGGTGTCTAATAAAACACATTTATTATGTAGTAAGTATGCTGAATTCCATTTTAAATGATACATTTCATATTCGAATAATAGTTTGAAAACTATCAACATTAAAAATAACCTTTTCAAATAATCCACATTTTCTACAGATGCATTTAAAATATCTACTTTAGATCATAAAATATTTATTTGCTCCACTTTACAGACATTGTTTAATTTACTTTAACCATGGAATCTCCGTGAACAGATATCCTATAGACTGCTGTGAAATAAGTATAACTTTCCGAGCGGAAAATTTAAGATCAGGTTTCAAACAATCAGATTGTATTACATGTATAACGTACCTTGTTTTACACACTGACTTTGGAGATTGCAGGATTGTCCACTGGAACATTTCCCTCTGCATGGACTCTGATAGGGAATTAAAAATCATTTAAGTGGTTAATCAATAAACATTATATATTTACTGCTAACAATAGAACGGAGAAATTACAAATAAACGAAATATTATAAAACTTTTTAAGACCTACAATAAATAATATATCTGGTACCATTGACACCAGTGGCGTTTTAAATATAAATAAAATAAAAAATCTTACGAAAGAAAACATCGTAAGTCAAGAAACATTAATAATACGGTCTGTTTTTGCCAATAAATTGCCAAATTTTATTGATTAATGTAGAATATTCAAAGCCTTTTGAATACCTTACATGTATCATGGTTATTTTATTATACATCAGACTTTGAACTGCAAAATTATGAAATTGACTTACGGTAACTTTTTTCGTAAAAAAATGTGAAAAGATACACTGTGTAGGGTCCTTAAATTCTTAAAACCACACACAAATATGCTAGAACAATGTATTGCCAATGGACACTAATGAAACTTGAGCTGAGTACACATTCGTAATCCAGTCGTTACTCGGCGTTTTATAATATTCTTATATATAAATTAGTGTACATGTATACGGGAATATAAAAAGAATGTTCATTTATTATATTGCCAAGTTCAATATTGAATGTACTACAGTAACCATACATTTTCAGAAATCATTAAGGGTGTAACAATACGGAAAGGCGTATTGAAATACGTATCGTTTTTTTTCCGTAGACATACGAAAAACAATCAGTACGGTACATAACAACAAAAAATCAGTCCTGGGAAAAACGAACTGGTTAAAAACTGTCAGAATTCGTATTGAGAACTTATCCAGTGAATCTCTTACCTATCCGTCTCTTTAAGTTATGAACTCTGGTGTTAGCGGTCTTGCAGTCAAGGAATGCCATTTCGGCTTATATATTTTGTATATTATATGATACGACATTTAAAAATAATACAGTATAACCTCCCTTAACAGCCACCTTTCAACAACAGCCACCTCCTCACAACAGCCACTTTAAATTCCCCCCGTGCATTTTTCAACAGTAATGAACCTCCCAATAACGGTCACCTCCTTACTCCGGTCAACAGCCAGTCTATAATATCCCAACGATAGGTATAAACCTCCCGAACAGCCAGTGAAATTTTGTATACCCAATGTACATTCATAAAGTGTCATCACCAATCATTGTTAAACAATATGTTGTATATCCTGTTATCAATATGTTGTGAATATACAAGTGTCAAGATAGAAAGGTTGATTTTTGTTACTATAGTAACAGTGACCATTGTGGATTAACTGTCAATGAAAAGATGTTATTTTTGTAATCATTATGTTTAAACATTTTCACATAAATCAGTTTAGAACAGAACATAACATAATTCCTTTAGTCCACAGTTTCTGTTGTTTTACCATATGCTATTCTAGGAGAACTTCCTGTGATGAATGCCACATAAATCATGTAAGTGTTGATGAAACTATGACATACATATAATGGCTTTTTTTCATCTTAAAATTTACATGTATAAGTAGCCGAATTTATTTTTTAAGTGCCTGACACTAGAGTCCATCACGTATGATCATAATAATAACGTGTTCCTGTTCACTGCCCTGCAAAAGTTTCTTCACATATCCACAAAACAAGTACAATGTCAAAATATTTTCACTTTTTATTGAAATCAGAACATTTTTCTGATGGATTTGACATTTAACTTACAAAAAATGTATATTTGGGTTTAACGCCGTGTCAACACTTTTTATACGCCCGTTTTGAAAAAACCGGACGTATTATGTTATGATGTTGTCCGTCTGTCTGTCCGTGGACAATTGCTTGTCCGGATGATAACTCATGAAGGGATGTATTTAAGTTCCTCAAATTTTATGTGTGGATAGCCCTTGGGTAGAGGGGGTTCCCTATTGATATTGAGACCCCAGGGTCAAAGGTCAAGGTCACTGGGACTTAAAATATGAAAACATTGTCCGGACAATAACTGAAAACTCACTGTACCTAGGTTCACAAATTTTATGTGAGAGTAGCCCATGTGTCAAGGATGTGCCCTATTGGTTTTGGGGTTCCAGGGTCAAAGGTTAAGGGGCATCATATGGAAAAACCTTGTCCGGACAATAACTCAATAACTACAGTACCTAGGCTCACCAAATTTTATGTGAAAGTAGCCCATGTGTCAAGGATGTGCCCTATTGATTTTGGGGTCCCAGGGTCGAAAGTCAAGGTCACAGGGGCATCATATGGAAAAAAAAAACTTGTCCGGACAATTATTCAACAACCACTGTACCAAGTTTCATTAAATGTAATGTGAGAGTAGCCCATGTGTCAAGGATGTGTCCTATTGGTTTTGGGGCCCCAGGGTCAAGGTCACAGGAACATCATATGGAAAAACCATGTCCGGACAATAACTCAATAACCACAGTACCTAGGTTCACCTAATTTTATGTGAGAGTAGCCCATATGTCAAGGATATGCTCTATTGGTTTTGGGGCCCCAGGATGAAAGGTCAAGGTCACAGGGACATCATATAGAAAAACTTTGTCCGGATGATAACTTAACAACCACTGTACCTAGGTTCACCAAATTTTACGTATGGATACTCCTTGAGTGACCTATTCTGAGGTCCTAAGGTCATTGGTCTAGGTCACAGGGACTTCATATGAAATAGAAAACAGCATGGACTGCACACGGGCGTATTATGCCCCGCCTAGCGGAGCTCTTGTTGGTTATTTACGGGGTCCAGCGCACCTAACCCAGCTTTCCTGTACCCTTGTCAATTACCAGTACTGAGTACTCACCAACCCTTCCACAAGACCAGAAACATATCAATATTCCTTATTAATGGAGGAAAATTAGTTTTTCCTTGGATTGTTTTTTGCCGTACTGTCATTTCATACCTTGTTTTATATGACAGCATTACTGCTTAAAATAAAAGGTCCCTTTAAAAGTGATGTTTGGACACCTGTGGGGATGTATGAAGAGCCCTTTAAAATTGATGTTATGACACCTTTAAGGAAATGTCTGGTTAATGGGGTCCAAAAAATATGAAATATAAAGACAATGCAAAAACAACACAAAATACACTAACACAATATATTATAACATCATGTGTGATAAATTTTACATAATTGTCAAATTTTGATGGAAGGGTATAACCTCCCCGGGTGGGATTCGAACTCGTTTCCCCTTCTGAAAACTAGATACGAAATCCGGGTGCGCTACCGACCGGGTTGACATTACAAAATATATCCTAAGGTACTGGTTCATTGAGATACATTGACAGTATACGAAATAAGTGGGGGTTCGGTTGCCCGGGACAATCACTTGATAGTTTGGACAACCAACAAATTCTTTTACATGTACATGTAGCTGCAAATGCGATATAGTGCTTGCTCTTAAAAGATCAGTTCGAACAACCACTTTCATAACCTTATTTCATAAACTGCTTTGGCCATAGTAGTGTAGGCTGATGGATAACTTTTCTGCAACTCAAAAAATAAAATGTGTCTATAGAAGTTATTTCCATTGTATGAATAATGAATGACCAATATTATAATAACTTTTCAAATTTGAACTTATTAGTTAATTGTAACGTGAAGAAACTTATGGAGGGCAGTGTATTTAGTACCCGTATACATGTACACCACTTTAATAATGAAACACTGGCGCTAGAGTCCGTAAACTTGTTTAATAAGAGCATATATGCTTAAACAATTCTATTTTGTTAACGAACAAAATATTTTTTATTATAAATAAAACAGGATCGTATACTTTTTCGTGTAATATCTTATGATCATAAGTTATGGACTCTATACACTCCCCTCGCAGCTCAGTGAATACATTACATTCACCCGCTGTCGATTTCAGGGTGGAGAATCAAAACCAGTTCGTATCACTCAAAACGTAAACAAACGGACGCCATTTTGGAAAACTTCAGGTAATTTTTCTAATTTACTCTTTTATTCGTCCACTAATGAAAAAACGAAAATTACTATAACACGCTACTCATTTTTCCGCTTCTAGTGATGCATATTACCTACAGATTCAATTAGAATTTCAACAAGTTATCCCGGACATTGGAATCGAAGTAAGCAAAAATGTGGATCATATTTGACGGATGCGAACTGGTTCAAATTCATACTTTAGCCTAGTTTATCACAAAAAAGCATTTATTCTCGTTTAAATTGCTATGTATAACTCACGGAACACGTATGTAGTCTTGTAGTAAAGTATAAACTCCTCCAGATATAGTTTGGACATAAAAATAGAATTTTTGAAGAATGATGCGAACCGGTTCAGATTAATACAATGATACGAACCGGTTCAGATTTATGATATTTTACTTTTATATTTCATTTGCATACGTTCTTTGTCGATGTCTGTTTCACGGCATTAATATTAAAAACAAATCGTCATTCTGTACACAAACGGTCTGACTGACCTTTGTACGGAGACGCCGAGCATCATGGGTAAAACTGTTTATTTACCTAAAAACACGTGGCAATGTTTACATTCTAGTAATTTCCCCCAACAAGTATACTCAACAAATAAGAGTATGTATTTTGTGTCTACTCAATAAAATTTTACTATCCAACCAGCTTTCCTCATTAAATGAAACTTTTTAACCAGTAATTAAATCTCCGTCGTAACGTGTTTACATCTGTCATTCTTTACACAGACATTTGAAATCGAAAGTAGAATACACAGTTTAACTATGCATCTGTACCTTTCGATGTTTAAATGTACTTTGAATACATGGATTTATATTCCTGTAGCTATAATTGATAATTCATTTTAAATTTTAACAATGATTTTGTCAAAAACCGAAAAAATCCAAAGATTTTGTCTTCATGCGCCGCACTATATTCTGTTGCGTACTAAAACGCCGAAATCTGGGAAGGTTGTTCGGGTTAGTATACGGGTGATATCTTCACCATCTATTTATAGAATGCAATGTCGTTCATTTAAATGTCGAACAGTATTGTACCATAATTATTTTAGGACCAAAATTAAAAATACACATGTTTTCCCTTTCTCGACCGACGACCAAAAAACCCGCCCACTCAAAAGTTTTTATTGCCGAAATCAGGATTTTTTTCAATCCAATCTGGATGTAGGACTTTTAACAACGACTTTTTTCCGACCCGGCGTTCAAGCAGTGATTCATTTTGCCGTGCGCCCTGCGTTAGAGACGCAAACTTTGAACCGCGGACATGCGTCAATTGATAAATGATAACGTGTTGGCAGTTAATTTATACATAGAAGGTTAGGTGATAATTAGCACCGAGTAATGACTGTTTTAGTAAAATTTGTCGTGATTTTGACATTTTTTTTTATTTATGAATATCCATAAAATATCGTAATATTTACGGGCATATAATTTTTTTATCCGAGTAAGAACAAAGCTCTAATAATAACGTCATTAAAATCAATTTAATGTGAGTCGGCTCTGTGTCCCTTCGAACTTATTGTTAATGTATATCAACTTCTTTGATGATAACCGCCGACCTTAATTATATAATGATGGACAATGCCTTTTTTATTGATTTGAGAGCTGTGTGGTCGGTTGTAAGTGAATGAATTCATATTTATTGATAACTGATAGTATGATTATGGGCCGTTGCACCGTAACTTTAAGCCTGTTTCACCACAAAGAGTGAAATTATGCGATCCTAACAAATTCGATTTCGCCGTGAAAAAAACGGCCGTAAGCTATTTCTTTTGCGAGATTTTGTCTTTCCGCCGAAAAATCGGCCGATCATCTCAATTTCGCCGGATAAATCGGCTGATTTTTTTTCAGATTTTGCTCAGATTTTTTTAATGCGCGTTATACCCGTAAAATTAAAGTAAACCTCAGCTGAAAACTACGTCCAAGCGATACAGCGTTCTGTAGTATGACATGAAAGGTTACTATCGAATATTACGAATTTTACAGTATATTATAAATGTTTGTGGCTTAAATTTAATAGAAATTTAAACCCACATCATTTTATGATGATTTAGTAATATGTATATAATTGATCAAACCATTTACTTGACTATAAAAAGTAAATGGCATCGTGAAATTTAACTTATGTCCATAATAATTTTGTATACGTGGCCGATCGTAATAATTTGTACTGTGGTGTGTGTAAAACAATTCCAAATTAATCCAAGTTAATTAATGTATTTAGAAATGAAAAATTGTAATCATTTAGAAATAAACAAGCTAAATTGATAAATACTTCACAATGGCAGATAATGACTCAGTCTGCAATTTATCATAAAATTATGTTTTAACATTACAAATGATTCACAAAACTTATTTACTAATGAAAATGAATGTGATAATATTAATATAAAATACACCAAGTCATTGAGACTACACAATAATATTGAATGAAAAATGATTGTTTAAAAATTATGCATTATTTGAAGGACATGCTTTAGCGACCAAAATCGCCAGATTCGTTGTTTTTTTGGGTGGGACTCATTGTTTCAAAATATGTCCCATGGACTAATGTTTTCCAGCTTCAAAATAAATCACTGCGCAATAGAGGTGAAACGATTCAAAAATTTTCGATTCGATTCGATTTCGATTTTTCATCAAACGATTCAATTTTTCGATTCAATTCGATTTTCTACTGGAATTATATAGGACATAACAAAAAATAAATTATAAAAAGAATTAAGAAAGAGATACAACCCAAAGACAATAGAACATAAATATATGTATATTTAAGAACAGTGCATTTTTATCTGAGGGACCTCCCTCCCGGAAGACGAAAAATTCTAATTCTAATTCTTTAATAATACCCATTTTACAGGTATTAGAGCTTGAATAGTTAAAAATATTTTACTGCATTTTAGCATATATAAATGACAAATCGTATTATTTCCAACTTTTTAATGAAAAGTAATGCCCATGGACAAATTGTTTATTTCTCCTTACCTACATGTACGTACAAACAGTATATGACTCAAGTCATTATCAAAATAAAATTATTCATCAGTGCATCAATGCCATAATTAATGACTAGTTAAAGTTACGCCTAGACAATAAAAAATTGCAAGCATTCAGCAAATGTAGATCACTATGACCAGCTTAATTTAGTTTGTTTCAAAATATTTTCTTTTGGCTCTGGCATGATTTAAAATAATTCTCATCACATCATAAACGTTAAATTAATTTTTATCAACTCTAGATCTATATTTATAACTTTCTTACACTAATGTTTATTTCAAAATAAAATTATTTTTGGGCTTAAATGAACGTATTAGTGAAAATATACAATTATCTTCGGACATTTCATAGAATTCATTTCCAATTTATAGTAAATAAAATCTAACCAACCACGTTTTGCCCGATTTTAATAGTTAAGAAAAACATTTTCCCGAAAATAAACGTAAATAACGTCAAAACAAACAATTAAGTTTACAGTTTATCTCTAAATTACTTTATCATGCTTGATTTAATTTTGTATCATAGGGAACGAAATCGCTTCAACCATTTCGGCGTTATGTCATTCATTTTCGCGACCCACGCTAGATAGCAATTTCATATGAAACAACTTTTGTGATTAAAAAACTTATTGTTTTCAATGTTTTCATCTTGATTTAACAAATGATGCTTCAGGAAACGACGATGTGAAAAGTTTAATTTGTTTTTCTTAAGAAAAATCCCCCAATATTGCCGATCGTGTAAAACTAAATCGACTGGTTATATCTTGGTGGCCCCTTTATCACTATATTCTCTCTAGGTACCAGTCTTAGGTATATATGAATGATATCAAGCGTGTTAACTAACTCGACGACTCCATTATCGATTTTCTGTAAGCGAGTTAATCTCCCAGCGTGTGACCAACAATAAGGTCTAATTGACATGTACGCGTAATTAACATGTATAATTGCAGCCGGCAGTCTCACTTTTTACAACTCTTATCTGGATTAACAATCGTCGGTCAATAAGGGTACACTATTTTAGTTTACTATAAAAAATGCTTATTTTAACCGAAAAGGGGCGTTTCATTCAACTCACAAAACTACTGAAAAAGACAGTATTTAAAAAAAGAATCGAATCGAAACTGCCTCTTCCGAATCGAATCGAACCGAACCGAATCGAGCGTTAAAAATCGCGATTCTTTGTGAACCGCGATTAATCGTTTCACCTCTACTGCGCAAGTAAAAATGTGCTGTTGGTCAGTGTTTTTCACGTCGGATATTTTGAGTTTTACAAAAATGAATACAGACAGACAGTCTTAAGTAAAATTAACCCAGTGATAAACCAGATTTTGTGTTTGTGTAAGTGTAACCACTGTCTCCAGTCCCCAAACGTCGAAATTGATATATTATCCAAAAAAGCCGACATACCTACCTACATATATGTTTTATTAGTCATTTTTAGAAAAAAGGAAACATAAATATTTTTATTGTGAAATTAAAATTTCGTCAGCTTGTCATGCACTTTTCTTTTCGTACTTGAATCTATTAAGGAGTAATTTAAGTATGTATTTATAAGGTTTCAATGTGTACGAAAGTCTTTCAATACTTTGAATAGCGAATTGTGATCGTCATTTTGTCTCAATTTAACAAATTTCGCAAACGATTTGACTAATTCGGGATTTTTAGCTGAAAATGACTTTATACTTAACCGAACACCATCTCTATTTTTGATGATAAAAATGTCAACGTTCCATTTGCATTTTTTTTCTCCACCTGACCATGCATATGTCCACAGTCATGTCTTCATAAACGTAACCGATGAGTTATATGGTAATATGAATTCATTTTCAGCTAAAACTTAAGTTTGGAAAAATAATGCCGTGAAACTCACATCGACAAAGAACGTATGCAAATAAAAATAAAATTGCAAAATACCATAAATCTGAACCGGTTCGTATCATTGTATAAACCTGAACCGGTTCGCATCATTCTCAAAAAATTCTATTTTTATGTCAGAACTAAGTCAGGAAGAGTTAATACTTTTCTACAAGACTACACACTTCCTCCGTGGGTTATACATGGCAAACTTAACGAGAAAGAATGCTTTTTTGTGATAAACTAGGCAAAAGCATGAATTTGAACCAGTTCGCATCCGTCAAAAATGACCTAATTCTTGCTCACTTCGATTCCAATGTCCGGGATAACTTGTTGAAATTCTAATTGAATCTGTATGTTATATACATCATTAGAAGCGGAAAAATGAGTAGCGTGTTATGGTAATTTTTGTTTTTTCATTGGTGGACGATTTAAGGAGTAAATTAGAAAAAATACCTGAAATTTTCCAAAATGGCGTCCGTTTGTTTACATTTTATATGATACGAACTGGTTTTGATTCTCCACCCTGGATTTATGATATTGACCTTTACTATGAACCTTTAAACGACCAATGAAAGTTTACCAATTTCCAATTTAGCTGAAAAACTGTATACGCATTTTCATTGGTTGAACGGGTAAACAACGCCTTATATGGTATGATCATACTAGTGACGAATGCAACCTCGCATGACGTCATATATAGCGGGGCTACTCTTTATATTTAAGTTCAGTAAGTTGCTCTATGTTTACAGTTGAAAAATCAGCGATACACGATTAAAAAGACCAATTTTTGCTTTCATTTTTGTTAATTTTCCATTATCTAACTAATGCAAAAATGTCCAAGATCATTGCAATTCGACATTTTGAAATTACAGGCGTGAGATTTTTTTACATCTATTTTCAAAAAACCACGTGGGAGTCATGCAATTTAAATGTTTATGTGTCTCTGTCTATAAATAGAAATATCAGTTTGCACGTAGTATTTTAGCAGAGGTAGAAAGTGAACGAGTTAATCTTTCGAACCGATGTATAGAAGAGTATGGACTCTAGTGCCAGTGTTACAAGTCGATAATGTATTCAACATAAAAGAATTTCGCGTATTATAAGAAGTTTTAAGGCTCTGATGACATTGATAAGGAAGTGCTTCATGTGTTTCACATAAACGATCATAGGCCCGTTAAAATTCGTTATCTTAGGCGTGTTCAGTGATCCAGTGGAAGGACCCAGCTCAGGCAAGTTAAAAAGATCTATGTGGTCCTGCAACCATTATAATATGTAATGGTTAATTCTATTAAAAGAAACAATTGTTAAAATCACGGCGGCAATTAATACCAAGTGACTATGACATCATAATTGTTACGGCGAAAAACAGTAAAAAATCAGCCTCGAATGGAAAACTTCATTTTCCGATTGCAACAGTGACAAGTCGTCGTCTTTTTGAATAGGAAAATCGTTGGTAGGTTTTCCAAGGTGTTTGAAAAAAGTACAAAACTAGCGTTGGAGATGTATTTGTTTGTTTGGGTTTGATGGCGCACCAACACAGAAAGATCATACCGCGAGATGCGCACAAAAAGCATTCACTATTTACCTTAGCCTCGAGTAAGTATCAAGTAAATCTGACAAGAATTAAAATACTTACTGCTCTTAAAACTCTTAAGTCGAAGAGGATTTTACCAGTTTTCTTCTCGAAGCTGTAGCATTTCCGATGTCATAGTTACGTGGTATTGCCATCGTGGTTTAAATAGCAATACAGAAAAAATACCCTGTCTTTCAACAATTTAAACGCTCTGATATATATATGTATTCGATTCTATGCTAGTCAGTACTATAGTACCATAGAAACTTGTTTCTGAAACCCGCCTCTGCCGCACTGTGGGCTCTGCGCTGAATATCGAACTAAATGCTCTAAAGGAGTTGCTGGGTCGAACCTCACCCAGGTTGGCAACACATTTCCATGAACATTATACAATAATGTAGATTGTCGGTGACTGGTTTTAGACTGGTTGAAGATGATCATAGCCAGGAAATGATCATAGCTGGTGTTAACACAGCGTTAAACCCAATCAAACAAGAGGGTCCTGAAAACCCTGGACCGCTCACCTGAGAACTATATGCTTAGGGCATCTGACATAAGATTGTTTAACAGTTTCAGCCGATGAAAACAGAGATCCCTGGGGGCCAATTTTGAGCCCAGGAGCATAATTTGAATTTTTTGGGTAAAAAACCCTAAATATGATGCTACATACCAAATATCAAAGCTCTTGGCCTTGAAGTGTTTGAGAAGAAGATTTTTAGCATTTCCTAATATAACTATGTAAATCTTGGAGCGGGGCTAATTTCGACCGCAGGGGCATAATTTGGAAATCTTTGTAAAGCACCTTCTAGTGATGCTACATGCCCAAGTTGATAACTGTAAATAATGGTTTTTGACAAGAATTTTTAAGAAAATGTTGACGACGGACGCACGCACATTGGTCGGACCCCCCACAATAGCTCATCTTGAGCACTTTGTGCTCAGGTGAGCTAAAAAGAAAAAAAGAGAAAATATCCCCTTTTAAACATGTCCAACTTTTAGACCCATACATAATCCCAAGTCGATATTCGATTTTCAATAGAAAAGTATAGGGGAAAATTCTTTGAACGGTCATAACTCTATTTTTAACGATATCAATTTTGTGCAAATGATGCAAAAAAGTTTAAACTTTCTTCTTTCATTTGATTGTTTTTATTTTTTTGTAAAATTGTAAAGTTTTGGTCCCTTTTAAGGTTTTATCTGATTACTCACGTTACTATAAACAAAGAAGGGAAATAAATACCCATGCTGATACAAGTTGAAAAACAAAGCCTTTCCGGTTCTTTGATCAAATTTGTGCAAATGACATGAAAAAGCCGTATGTTTCTAGATTTCGGAGCACTTTTTATATTTAAAATATCGTAATGAGATTTTGGTCCCATTTGCACTTTTTTCCAAAAGTTTTGCATTTTTTAAAGTATTTTTTTTTTTAAATTTATAGAGTGCGCTATCAAATTTATGGACCCCTGGTGTGATTGTATAATACACTGTGCATAGCAAGGCACAGCGGGTACACTTTTATGACAGGATTACCTTCCTGTGTCAGTTTTATTGATAACTATTTGTATATATACATGCAGTTGTATCTGTCAAATGATGTTGTAATAAAGGTTTGACATAATTATAATGATAGTGTTAAGATTCTAAGCAGGTTAGAAAATACATACATGTAATTTATCTATTTATTCAAAGAATTTTTGTTCGGGAAGATTTACTCGACTATACGTATTACTGAAACAGTATCATAAACATATTACTTTATTCTTGCGGCATTAGGATAAATGAAAGACATCAATTGTTTTTAGTTTACCTCTACCACTATATTAATCAAAAGGTTAATAGATTGAAAACTAGTTATTTACTAGTTTACAAATCATTGTAGAACGATTGTATTAAAAAGGTGAAATATTTAAAAAAAACAAAACAAAAACCAGTTATACAAATTAATGCATGGGCATTTAGTCCAAGTAAAATAAAGCGGCAGACGAAACAAAAGATTAGTTATTGGCGGCTTAACGATAACGATGAGGTTTGAATATTGTTTTAAAACTATTCATTTAAATTTAAAGCTATTAAAACAATAAATATAAGGCATATCTAAATTAACTGATGGGCAATTAATAAATTCAAATGGTAGATGAGTACATAATTCTCATTTCTAACATAATTTGACCATCAAAAAATTATTTCAATCATCATTCTTGTTTTATCTGACTGTATTGTATACAAAATGTCACCTTAAAAGTTGTGAAACATTTATCTGTTAATTTACACTTGTTGCACAATGGACAATATAAAACATTTGTCTACAACGGGTTTAATTAATCCCCTGATATGGCTTGCAATCGTGACCTATGATCCTTATCTTATCTCATCGATCACAACATGGGGTCATGACTTGTAGATTATATCATCGCAAAACAGACGTATCTACAATCAGAGCTATATGGCTGTATCATAAAGCGAAAATCTTGATGGGTCTAAACGTTGGGTATGCTTAACCCTGGAGAAAACGCTACCATCTGTTCATAACAGTTTCTCATAATACTTTAAATACCTACCTCTGTAGATATTTCTGTTCTTTTGATGACATTACAATGACCATTTGTTAAAGTAATGTTGTCCATACTGAACAAATTACAAAGTTGTAATCTATTACTATGCTCAGCCCACTTACAAGATGGACGTCGTGCACATCGATCAACACAATCTGTTATGCTTACTCCAACAAAATGAGTAAGAAACGATTCTTCTCCTGCAGCACATTTATTAAATTCAAACACTTCGAACTTTAGTCCATGTACCGACCAACATAAGTAAATAGACATACAAAATACCAAGCTACACCTTTCCGAGAATTCCATACATCTTCGATGGGTTAAACGGTTGCAGCTCCAACTTGGTATCATGATTTGTCAAAATTGCCTTACACAATTACTAACCAAATGTTGGCAGTATTATATCTATTTACACACAAAACTTCCGTAAAATCGTTTACTTTTAAATGTTGTAATATTTTATGCACTTCAACCATTGACAAGTGATAAAATCTGATACACTTACGATGCTTCGAAGTGGATTAGAAGATTAATGCAATTTTCTCGTTGTAATATTTGAACGAATCGATTATTTACGGTAACAATAGCACTCAAAAGCATTTTATTTCTTACAGAAATAAATGTACCAACTTATACGAGCAAATATATATCACCAACAGAACTTATTGATTCTACATGTGTGCAGTGTAGCGTGCAACGGCTTTAAAAGTATGTAAACGGTCTATAAATAACAATAATACGGTTACTCGTATATAATTAACATGTATTTTCCACAAGCGATCAGTAATAAAATATTTACAAGTTATGGATTATGAACTTATTAAATACAAGCAACTATACACCATTACTACATTCTAATTAAAGCCTGATCTAATAGTTCAATTGCGTACTCGCTTATTTCATACTTAATATAAGGGTACTTTTCAATGTTCCCCGTTCAGTTGACCTTTGCTTTCACAAACAATCATTCAATCACTGCATACGAATAACACACCGTTAAAAATAGCTCACAAAACTCGGTCTAATAATGACGATGCAATTGATAGTGTTGCGTCTAGAGATGAAAGCTACGCGTTAATTGGTTGACACAAAGGTAAACTGAACATGACCTCATGTGCTCTGTCAGAAGATCCTATAGGACATCTGTTTATTGATATCATGGCAAACATAAAACGAACGCAATTTTTGAAATGATTAGTTTGTACTTCATAATGTGGTAAGGTAGATAGACGAGTATGAAAGAAATACACAATTACATAAAACAACGAAACTAAGTGTGATGCAACATTAAACAATATATGATCAATTAAGGACAATTGGGTAGACATTAATGTCAACTAAAAAGGACATGACAACTGTGACAGTTGAGACTCTCTGAATGTCGTCTTTGTTATCAAATAAACAGGCGCCCAAAGTAACCCCAGAGTTACGTGATTCATGGCGTTATCATGTCCAAATGTATTTGTGTATGGAACTCACTGAACACAAGAGTATGACTGCCGTTTGGCTACAACTGTCAAGGCATCAATACAATGAACAATATATAATTTTATTGCATATGTTACTATAAATAGTAACAAAATCGACGAGAAAGTGCGCCAATATAGCCTCAATGTAGGCAATACATTCAAGTATTGAGCAAGTGTGCCAAAATATCGATATTTGGCTCACTTCCTAGTGTGCCAAAAATCGATATTGAGGCAACTTCCGGTCATTACGCACCTGCAGTTTAACAACGGCAGGCTTTCCCCACGTGAAATTCGTACGTAATTAGCAACAAGAAGCTATTCAATTTTACGAGGTGTGTTTTTTCATACTGAAAATTAATAAGATAATTAACAACCAGACTTACGTTTAATAACAAGCGTTGCAAAAACAAAACAATACATGTGACGTAACGTCAACGTGCAAATTAGCGCGCTACGTCGCGAAAAAATGTATTTAAATGTTGTAGAAAAACCATCATTACATGCATTGGTCAACATATGCAATAAAAAGGTTATGAAACAGGGCAAGTGTGCCTTAAGTCGATATCGGCACACTTTCCCCGGCATTAGCCCTCGGGCAAATACCTATGCAAGTGTGCGATATCTTCCTTAAGGCACACTTGCCCTGTTTAATAACCTCTACTTATTGCATATGTTACTATAAATAGTAACAAAATGGACGCGGAAGTGTGCCGATATAGCCTCAATGTGGGCAATATCTTCCAGTATTGAGCAAGTGTGCCAAAATATCGATATTTGGCTCACTTCCTAGTGTGCCAAAAATCGATATTGAGGCAACTTCCGGTTATTACGCACTGCAGTCCAACAACGGCAGACTTTACGCACGTGAAATTCGTTACGTTATTAGCAACAAGAAGCTATTCAATTTTACGCAGCGTTTTTTTCGTAGTGAAATAACATTATCAACAACCAGACTTGTAATTGTTATAAGAAACTTTCATTAGATTCAAACCTTTCGACATTGAGAAATAAACAATACATGTGACGTAACATCAACGTGCAAAATGGCGCGTTACGTTGTGAAAAAAAAATGTATTTTTGTTGTAGAAAAAATTAGGCAAAAGTCAACAAATGCAATAAAAAGGTTATGAAACCGGGCAAGTTTGACAACAAACCAAACGAAATTAAACCATTTGGCCTGCGCGTTAAAAACGACTTAGAAATGCTTAATATTAACACCTCTACCGTTCTACAGAACTTTGATGAAAATGTCCCTCCTTGGACCCACAACATACCAAACGTTAACACTGATTTGTCAAACTTACGTAAATCTATTACCAGCCCAGAGGCCTTCAAATCGGAATTCGTTAACATCTTAGAAAAATATAAAGATTGTACACAATGTCATTTATTTACTGACGGCTCTAAAGATGGTAACAAAGTAGGTTGCGCTGCATATGGAAATTCATTTGTTGCAAGAATGCGATTGCCTGACCAGGCATCCATATTTACAGCTGAAGTCAAAGCAATAGATCTTGCTTTATCATACACATCAAATAGTATTAATAATAATTTTATCATTTTTTCAGATTCTCTATCTGTATTATTGGCAATAAAAAATCGTAATTCAGACAATATTCTTATTAAAAGTATCGAATTAAAATTACATGAAATTTTAAAGTCTAAAACAGTACACCTCTGCTGGATACCAAGCCATATTGGTATACAAGGAAATGAAAAAGTTGATATTTTAGCCAAATAATCTTTAAACCTTCAACCAGTAGATATCAAATTACCAAGCAGCGACTTCAAATGTTCAATAAACACGTTAATTAAATCAAAATGGCAAACATTGTGGAACAATGCAATTTTTAATAAATTACGTGACATAAAGCCAACCCTTAATTCATCTTCGTCAATTATATTTTCTAATCGCAGAGATCAAATAGTGATTTCGCGATGTAGAATTAGTTATACTAGATTAACACATTCATACCCTCTCAAAAGAGAAGAAGCACCTAAATGTATACCCTGTGACGAACATTTCAATGTCAAACACGTTCTCCTTGACTTTCAGGACCTTAAAGACATCCGTGACAAACATTTTAAAGTTAACTCACTCAAAGAACTTTTTGAGTCTGTACCATCATATGCTGTACTTAACTTTTTGAAGGAAATAAATGTATATAATAAGATTTAAAGCATTACATTATTAGTTTCGTTCGAATTAATTATTTATTATAGTATCATTGATTGCTTTCGGCGCGATATGACCTTTTTGTGTTGGTGCGCCGTAAAACCCAAACAAACAAACAAGCCGGGCAAGTGTGCCTTAAGTCGATATCGGCACACTTTCCTCGGCATCAGCCCTCGGGCCAATACCTAAGAAAGTGTGCCGATATCTTCCTTAACCACCTCTGTGCCACGGGCCGATTTTGGGCCGACTTTTTTATACTACGTTGAGTGCCACGGGCCAATTTCGGGCCGATTTTTGGGGTATCAGAGTTTATGTTTAGCAAGAACATAACCCTAGGGTTTGCATAAATCCCATTAGTGCTGCAACGATTCACCGGAAAGTCGATTCGATACTTTTTTTTTCGATTCGATTTTTTCGATTAGATTCTTTTATAAATACAATTTACTACAAATATGCATTTATACACATATTTGAGCTTAAAACTAAATAATATTATTAAATTAATGTGTTACTAAAATTGGATAACACGAAACTCGAAAATCTGATATTTTTTTTATATTTGCTTTATTTAAGTACGAAATGGATTGGGTACGAATGTAAAGGTCGCGAAAATGTATTATTAATGTAATATCGAACAGAGTTTCTATTGATGCTACATAAAATCGTAATAGAAATTTAACAGAGATGTAACAAAGTGAAACCCAGTTTTACTGTCAACGTATACTTTGACTTTTAGGCGCGCCTTTGCTTTTATCGTTTTAACTTATGTAGACACTTTTAAAAGTCAGTATCGAATCGAAACTCGCGGGTCCCGAATCGAAATCGAATCGGGACCCTCACAATCGAGTTTCGATGTATCGAATCGAATCGTTGCAGCCCTAAATCCATGGTAACTCAAGATATCTGAATGCTTTTTACATCAAATTACGTCATTTCCGGTCAGTGTATATGTCGTTGTAAAACGTGCGACGTCAATAAATTTGGCGCAGTTAATTAAATTAGCATCGCACCACAAACGTTAATTGTCGCTGACTCATGGAAGTGAAATTCTTTATAAGCGGATAAAAAAGAAATTATTTTATGCTTGTTTTGCTATCAAATATGACGAAAATAAAATTATCGACAGTTTTTATACGCCCGTTTTGAAAAAACGGTCGTATTATGTTATGCTGTTGTCCGTCTGTCCGTCTGTCCGTCCGTGGACAATTGCTTGTCCGGATGATAACTCAAGAAAGGATGAACCTAGGTTCCTCAAATTTTATGTGTTGATAGCCCTTGGGTGGAGGAGGTTCCCTATTGATTTTGAGACCCCGGGGTTAAAGGTCAAGGTCACTGGGACTTAAAATAGGTAAAACTTGTCCGGACAATATCTGAACCACCAATGTACCTAAGTTCACCAAATTTAATGTAAGAGTAGCCCATGTGTCAAAGATGTTCCCTATCGGTTTTGGGGCCCCTGCGTCAAAGGTCAAGGTCACAGTGGCATCATATGGGAAAAAAACTTGTCCTGACAATAACTTAACAACCAATCTACCTAGGATCACCAAATTTTATGTGAGAGAAGCCCATGTGTCAAGGATGTTCCCAATCGGTTTTGGGGCCCCTGGGTCAAAGGTCAAGGTCACAGGGACATCAAATTGAAAAACCTTGTCCGGACCATAACTCAACAACGCCTGTACCTAGGTTCACCAAATTTTATGTAAGAGTAGCCCATGTGTCAAAGATGCGCCCTATAGGTTTATGGGGCCCAAGGTTCAAAGGTCAAGGTCACAGGGGCATTATATGGAAAAACTTTGTTTGGACAATAAATGAAACACCAATGTACCTAGCTTCACCAAATTTCATGTGAGAGTAGCCCATGTGTCAAGGATATGCACTATTGATTTTGGGGCCCCTGGGTCAAAGGTCAAGGTCACAGTGGCATCAAATTGAAAAACATTGTCCGAGTAATAACTCACTAATGACTGTACCTAGGTTCACCAAATTTCATGTGAGAGTAGCCCATGTGTCAAGGATGTACCTTATCAGTTTTGGGAAAACAGGGTTAAGTTTAAATCTTAAACCAGAAGATATCAAATTACCAAGCTGTGACTTCAAATGTTCTATCAATATGTTTATAAAGTCAAAACGGCAAACAATGAAACACTTGTCCAGACAATAACTGAACCACCAATGTACCTAGGTTCTCCAAATTTTATGTGAGGGTAGCCCTTGGGTAAAGGTTATGCCCTATTCGTTTTGGGGTTCCTGGGTCAAAGGTCAAGGTCACAGAGGCATCATATTGAAAATCCTTGTTTGGACAATAACTCATCAACTACTGTACCTAGGTTCACAAAATTTTATGTGAAGGTAGCCCTTGTGTCAAGGATGTTCCCAATAGGTTTTTGGACCCCAGACCCAAAGGTCAAGGTCACAGAGGGATCATATGGAAAAACCTTGTCCAGACAATAACTGAACAACCAATGTACCTAGGTTCACTAAATTTGGCGTGAAAGTAGCCCATGTGTCAAGGTTATGCCCTATTGGTTTTGGGGCACCTTGGTCAAAGGTCAAGGTCACAGGGGCATCATATTGAAAAACATTGTCTGGATAATTACTCAACAATGATTGTACCAAAGTTCACCAAATTTCATGTGAGAGTAGCCCATGTGTCAAGGATGTACCTTATCAGTTTTGGGAAAACAGGGTTAAGTTTAAATCGTAAACCAGAAGATATCAAATTACCAAGCTGTGACTTCAAATGTTCTATCAATATGTTTATAAAGTCAAAACGGCAAACAATGAAACACTTGTCCAGACAATAACTGAACCACCAATGTACCTTGGTTCTCCAAATTTTATATGAGGGTAGCCCTTGGGTAAAGGTTATGCCCTATTGGTTTTGGGGCTCCTGGGTCAAAGGTCAAGGTCACAGGGGCATCATATTGAAAATCCTTGTTTGGGCAATAACTCATCAACTACCGTACCTAGATTCACAAAATTTTATGTGAAGGTAGCCCTTTTGTCAAGGATGTTCCCAATAGGTTTTTGGGCCCCAGACCCAAAGGTCAAGGTCACGGAGGCATCATATGGAAAAACCTTGTCCAGACAATAACTGAACAACCAATGTACCTAGGTTCACTAAATTTTATATGAAAGTAGCCCATGTGTCAAGGTTATGCCCTATTGGTTTTTGGGCGCCTTTGTCAAAGGTCAAGGTCACAGGGGCATCACATTGAAAAACATTGTCTTGGTAATTACTCAACAATGACTGTACCTAAGTTCACCTAATTTCATGTGACAGTAGACCATGTGTCAAGGATGTGCCTTATCAGTTTTGGGGAAACAGGGTCAAGTATAAACCTTCAACCAGAAGATATCAAATTACCAAGCAGTGACTTCATATGTTCTATCAATATGTTTTTAAAGTCAAAATGGCAAACAATGAAACTTTTGTCCAGGCAATAACTGAACCACCAATTTACCTAGGTTCATTAAAGTCTATGTGAGGGTAGCCCTTGTGTCAAGGATATGCCCTTTTGGTTTTGGGGCTCCTGGGTCAAAGGTCAAGGTCACAGAGGCATCATATTGAAAAACCTTGTTTGGACAATAACTCAACAAGGACTGTACCTAGGTTCATAAAATTTTATGTGAATGTAGCCCTTGTGTTAAGGATGTTCCCAATAGGTTTTGGGGCCCCAGACCCAAAGGTCAAGGTCACAGAGGCATCATATGGAAAAACCTTGTCCAGACAATAACTGAACAACCAATGTACCTAGGTTCACTAAATTTTTTTAGGAGAGTAGCCCATGTGTCATGGTTATGTCCTATTGGTTTTAGGGCCCCTGGGTCAAAGGTCAAGGTCACAGGGGCATCATATTGAAAAACATCGTATGTGTAGTAAATCAACAATGACTGCACTTAAGTTCACCAAATTTCATGTGAGAGTAGCCCATGTGTCAAGGATGTTCCCTATTGATTTTGGGGCCCCTGGGTCAAGTTTAAACCATCATCCAGAAGATATCAAATTACCAAGCAGAGACTTCAAATGTTCAATCAATATGTTAACAAAGTCAAAATGGCAGACCATGGAAATAATGCTATATTTAATAAGTAAAATGAATTTAGTTCACCAAATTTTATGTGAGGGTAGCCCATGTGTTAAGGATGTTCCCAATTGGTTTTGGGTCAAAACTGGGTCAAAGATCTAGGTCACAGGGGCATCATATGGACAATCCTTGTTCGGACAATAACTAAACAATGATTGTACCTAGGTTAACCAAATTTTATGTGGATCAGCCCATTTGTCAAGATGTAATGTGTTGATAGCTCTTTGGTATTTGATGTTCTCTTTTGATTTGGAAACCCCAGGGACAAAAGTCAAGGTCACAGGGACTTAATTCATATTGAAACATTTTCCGGACAGTAACTCAATAATAATTGTACCTACATTGTAGGTTTTCCAAATCTTATTTAAGGGTAGCCTTAATGTCTAGCATATGCCCCTTTGGTTTTAGGTCCCTGTGTTAAAGGTTAAAGTCAAAAGAAAAATCATGAGGAAAAACCTTGTCCAACAACCAACTTTACCTAAGATCACCAAATTTTATGTATCAATACTCTTTGGGTCAAGGGCGAGAACTTTTGGTTCTGAGGCCCCAGGTTCAAAGTCACTGGAAGTTTGTATGGGAAAACTTTGTGTCGGTGATAAATCAACCATGGCTGTACCTAGGTTCTCAAAATCTTTGCTTTGGATAGCCCTCCTGTTAAAAATGGGACCTATTCTGAGATCCTGGGGTCATTGGTCAAGGTCACAGGGACTTTATATGAGATAGAACACAGCATGGACTGCACACGGGCGTATAATGCCCCGCCCAGCGGAGCTCTTGTTATATAGTTATTATTATTTCAAATTATTCAAAAAGTTGTTATGAAAACGTGTTATAAAGGTACATTAGTCGTGCCTTATTTCTCTTATAAATAAATATACCATGCAAAAGCCTGGCATATTTTAACATTTAATACATATGCTGCTAGTTATTATTAAAAATACTCTCAACAAACCACGTTTTTATTTGAACAGATACGCAAGACGGATGATAAGGGGGACCGAAGAGCGCCGCCATTCCCGCCACAAGAAGTGGTTTGCGACGACAATCACGGAAATGAAAGCATTCATTGCCATAATAATAAACATGGGCCTCATCAAGAAACGGAGTATTGCCAGTTACTGGTCGACGAGACCGTGCAACGCTACCCCGTGGTTTGGCACGGTGATGTCAAGGAACAGGTTCCAGCTCATTCTGCGATACCTACACGTTGAAGACGTTGACAGAATTCCTCATCGAAACAGTCCCCACTATAAGTAAGATGTTCAAATATTCATCGTTTAGTAAGATATTTTAAGATTCTCACGTATATATAATGTGTATGGGATCTGTATAAATGTTAGCAAAAAAAGAGCCTTATTTCAAACGCGACAGCATATGGTGTATTTGTTTTTTTATTTTATAAAAATATTTTACATTGAGACTTCTTTTTAAACGACCGGTAAAATTTGTATATTTTTTTTACCAGGCCGGATTCGAGATACAGTGGTTTTCTACAATTTGTAAACAGAATGTTCATGCGTTTATTACGCACCTAAACAGAATGTCGCTGTGGGGGAGTCGTTGGTAGCAACACGAGGTCGCACAGCTCCAGTACATCCCGACGAAGTCAGCAACGTTTGGTGTGAAGTTCTGGGTCCTCGCAGAGAGTGCTTCAGGTTTGCATTGTTTTGTATATTGATATAATAACAATTGTTGAATAATTTCTCATCATTTTTGTTAAATTACCGGTTGATAATTGTTATCTATGCCAGTCTCTGTGATAACACATACCGAGACAGTAGCTGCATTCTTATTTTTATTTCAACAAAAATAACAACAACATGAGAAATAGCGACAAAATGCGTTTAATTCGAATACACATTATAAACAAACAGCGTAAAAATGAATGCCTTCATAGAAACATATCAACATTTTTCAAGCCGATTTTCGTTTCCAAAACGCAACGTGCGTTTAATGTACGATTTGTTTTTACTCTGAAATGTACATGTTTAGCAAACCACAAGTTTTTATTATTTTTATTTAGGTCCGTTCTTCATACGCTAACTTCACAGCCGGGAAGAACTGGTGGGATGGTCTGAGGAAAAGACAAGGCCTTACGCTACGTCAGCAAGAAAACTAGGAACTACAAGACGTAGAATGATGACCCCCTAGGTGGTTTTAAACTATTTTGATTCGTTAGATGCATAAATGTCGCAACTTTATCTTGAACACAAACCACATTTAATATGGAATTGCGACGAAACGGGAATTTTTTTGAGCATTCACCTATTAAAATTGTTGTTTGTTCGTTTAAAATTGTTGCTGGAAAAGGTATGCCTAATGTTGTCAGTAGAACCATCAGTAAAGGCCCTAACATAACAATCGTGGCTTGCATAAATGTAGCCTGTAAATGTATGCCCCCTATGTTTGTAGCAAAAGAAAAGACATCCCGCAGCTTATATAACTTCAATATACAAGCTGCTCCAGAAAACACATTCCGGTCGTATCAAGAGAAAGGTTGGATGAATGATGAAATGGGAGAACAGTGGTTTGATAATGTTTTTCTTAAGTACTGTGGCCCTCAACGTCTGCAGCTTCTGATCCTTGATGGCCACAGTAGCCATGAATCATAAGCAATATTGCTAAGAGCAATAGAGGAAAATATCCATGTATTAGCTCTTCCTCCACATACCACTCACCATCTTCAGCCTCTAGACAAGTCGGTTTTTGGTACCTTTAATAAAGTTTATAATGCAGTCTGCTCAACTTTATGCAAAATCCTCTCAATAGTTTTAATAAGTGGAATTTTCCTGGTCTAATTTGCCAAGCCTGAGTATCAAGCTTTACATTCAATCAGGATTTGCAGCTTGTGGAATATATCCTTTCAATAAGAATGTCATTTCCAAGCAAGCTTTTGCTCCAAGCTGCATAACTAACAAACCAATTAGTTGCAATAACTTAACTAACTAACAAAATAATAATCTCGTGAATGTAATAACAGACCATTCCGTTGTCGCGGATATTCTTGGCAATCAAAATGTACATTTTGAAAATGTTAACATTTATGTAACATCACCCATAAGCACAATCAATCAATCTCCTCATACATCATCAAGTCTTTATGTTGAAGCTAAGGAACCATCATAAAATTACGTCGACAAAAGCTTTCATTACAATACGCAACTCGAATATCTTCTAACAATAGTAACCCGGTGCGGAAAGTTGTTTTTCAACCAAATTACATTGATAAATTTGACAACAAACCAAACGAAATTAAACCATTTGGCCTACGCGTTAAAAACGACTTGGAAATGCTTAATATCAACACTTTTAAAAGATTAGCTTTATCCGTAGAGTTGGAAAAAATCGGACTTGTTAAATCATCAGAACACAATTTGTTAAATTGTTCCCAGTTCGCTTTTGAGAATTTGTAATAAGAGCGGTTGTTTGCTGGAACAGAGTCGTTTAAAGGTAACAACAATGGAAAGTGGTCACTGCCATATTTTTCGTCTAGAACTGACCAAGTAAAATCCAAGTATATTGATGGATGTGATAATGTGAGGTCTATACAAGAAAAACTTCCAGTGGCTGGATGTAAGTAAGTTGGTGACTTGTAATTAAGAAGGCATAGTTGAACATTATCAATGAACTTTTCTGTAATGCTGCCTTTATTGTTCGTAGATGTACTTCCCCATATTGGATTATGCGCATTAAAATCGCCGAGTAGAAAGAATGGTTCTGGGAGTTGTTTGGTTAAATTTTCTAAGTCTTCAACAGTTATAGATAAATTGGGAGGGAGATATAAGGAGCACATTGTAATAGGTGTGTGTAAAGTTACTTCAACGGCTACGGCCTGCAGATTAGTTCGTATCTGAATTTGTCGTTGAGGGATACAGTTTGCAACCGCAATTGTTGAGCCACCAGATGCTCTTATTGTGTCTGAGCAAATTTTATTATAAAGCGTATAGTCCTTTATTGATGTTTTATCATTTGTAGATAGGAATGCTTCTTGAAGACAGACAACTTTCGGGGAGTATTTCGATAATAAAAGAAGTAGATCGTTGTAATTTGATTTAAGACCACGACAATTCCATTGAAGTATAGTTTGACTCATGGTTCAACGAAAAGTAAAAACTTACTTCGGAAACTTAACAGGACTTCGGGCCGAAGTCAGGGGCGGAGAGCTCTGGACACCCATGTCCTCGTCCTCCATCGACTCGATGTCACTCATAAGAGCATCGAATCGGTTGGAGGACGGGACAGGGTCCCTCTCCGCTTTCCTAACTCGGTCGGTTAGGACGACCTTCTTTTTGGGTGATTGCCTTTGAATCACCCGCTCAGGAGACGGAGAAGCCTGTGAGACCCGCCTCTGAGGTACAGATAAGGTACTTGTAGATGTTGTCTGTGAACTTGTACTTGCTTTGGACGTATTACGTGAAAGATAAGGAGACGGTTTTTGCACTGGAGTGATTTCAAGAGGAGAACACTTACATAATTGACCTGCACAGCAGAATCAACCATCTTAACTGGTTTTGATACATCAGCTGAATATGAATTATTCTTGGAACTTTCTACAAGCTTGCGTGCATCAGGAAAAGATTAACTTTGTGTATATTTAACACGGAGAACTTCTTTTTCTGTCTTCCAATCTAAGCAAGAACGGGAGGTTGCAAAATGATTACCCCCACAGTTTGAACATTTGACATCATTAGAACAGTTTTCTAGCGGACCAGCATGAGAAGTACTACATTTACGGCATATATTCTCTCTAGTGCCTTTAGTTTCATGATGTCCATATTTAAAGCATTTGTAACACTGCATCGGGTTTGGTATGTACATCTCAACGCGAACGTTGAGATACCCAACTCGAAGTGAAGATGGAAGAATGGGGGTATCAAAAGTTAAAATGTATGTGTGAGTAGGAACACGTTTACCGTCTCTGGTGGATAGAATACGTTTGACATTTGAAACACATCGAGAGCTTAGCTCTTTTACTATGTCTGCCTCTGACATTTCTGCAAGGTCAGGACAGCGAATGACTCCTTTGGATGAATTGAGGGTATTGTGTGCAGTGCAAAAAGATTAAATATTGAAAAAAGATCTTAATTTAAGCAAATTATCTGATTGTTGTTTTCTTTGCACCTCGATCAGGAGTTCTCCACCACGGAGCTTCTTGACCGATTTTGGAGTTCCCAGGAGTGCAGAAATTGACTTTTCAATGACAAACTGGTTCAGCTGTGCTAATTTTCATCTCCCAACGCTTCTACTACGAGAAAGCGTGGAAAGGATGATTGATTTGGTTGTTCATTTGAAATGTTGGGCGATTCATCAGACTTACGTTTTTTAGAAGAGGTTAAAGGATCCATGGTTGAGATAATAATGATTCATCCCTCAGGTTCCCCAGCCACCTCGGACTCCAACAAGGGGAAGCGCAATGGAGGCGGGTATCCAGCCTCCGCACCACAAGGATACCTGAGAAATATACTTGCATGTAATTGCAAATGATTACAATCAACACAATTGGCCCATGAGCCACCGCCTTCTTGAATAGGTTTTTTGAACGTATACACTTAAAAGAAAGTACTTTAAATTCAGTAAGCACACACAGATCGTAATGGAGTACACATATGGTTTTTCAAATTGAGAGTATGCTAGTAATGTTAATAATTTTAGGATAGTGCACATAAAAGAATGTATAAACTTACAAGAATGAAATGGCTTTTGCAAGTATGCAACTATTCAAGGGCAAGGCATGACCAGACGATTGACCAAGTAGGGCCCACTTGGACACCCGTCTACCCTGAATCTTTGTTTGTTTGTTTGTTTTGGTTTAACGGCGCACCAACACAAAAAGGTCATATCGCGCCGAAAGCAATCAATGACACTATCAATTTAAACGAAACCAATGATGTAATGCTTTAAATCTTATTATAAACATTTATTTCCATCAAAAAGTTAAGTATCGCATATGATGGTACAGACTCAAAAAGTTGTTTGAGTGAGTTGACTTTAAAATGTTTGTCACGGAGGCCAATGTAGTGTGTTGGGAAGACTGGAGATCCCTGGGTCTCCCTAAACTACCAGGATCCTCCTTTCCCGGTTACGGGACGCTGCCCACGGCAAACGGGCAGTTTTGATCTTGGCCATATGCCCATCATGCAGGCACCAAAAGCACCTACACAATGGGCACATGTTACTCCTCCTCACCACGAAAAGGTCCCAAAAAGAGAGGAGGTTCTTAACTGTCAAGATCTTTAATACATCCGTGACAAGCATTATAAGGTTAACTCTCCTCGAGAACTTTTTGAGTCGGTACCTTCATATGCGATACTTAACTATTTAAAGGAAATAAATGTTTAGCATAAAAAATAGGACTTTAAATCATTATGGATTGTCATCAATTTCTTTCGGCGCGATATGACCTTTTTGTGTTGATGCGCCGTAAACCCCAAGCAAACAAATTAACACTGGCATGGTATCCACTTATATTTGTTCCAAGCTTTGTTGTTTCATCTGTGTATATTGTAGATTGCTCATTCTGAACGAATTCTTCAGTTATCTGCCGTAGGGTTAGAGCAAGCATGCGATCATTAATATTACGCACAGTTTTTTCATTAGGCAGTTTATCAATATGCTTACCAAGCATATTCCAACAGCTTTAAGTACATCACAATTATGCCTTATTCCAACTTGAGCAATAAAAATACTGAATATACACATCTGATTCATTCTTCAAATGCCCCTTTTCATCAAATAAGCTGAACTCCCCGTCATCGTTAAAATGTCTTCTAAGTATTCTAAACTGACATTAAGTTCATTTTTCTCACTTTTTATACGCCCGTTTTGAACAAACGTTAATTCAGCTAAAAAAATAGGTTAACCTAGACAAAATTGCAACAAAATTTATTTTTGTACAATGTGAAAGTTCGTATTCATAGTAGTATCCAAAAAAAGTTGCACTCAAAAATTCGAGGGGAAAGTCCTTTTTTTTGGACAAAAACGTTGAACATGAACAAAAATGTGGATTAGCTCCCTTTACAACTATCTATTATCACATACAAATGAAAAACCATTTTGGATTAGCTCCCTTTATAACTATCTATTATCATTTACAAATGTAAACAATTGTAAAAATACAACTTATTATTCAAATTCTTTTTAAATACAAAATTCAAAAAAGGTCATTTTTAAATTTTTTTTAGAAATGTGTCAAATTTTTTTTAAAAACAAGTCATTTATCTGGAATCTGCTTTACATGTATCTTTCATGCGTTTGTACTATAACTAGTGCTTGTACTATAATTAGTATAACAATAATAAATAAGAGACATAATTGTTCAGTTTTGGGATAAATGTACTACAATAATATCTAAAAGTGCGAATTTTTGGAATCAGATTGTATACAATTTTCAAAAATCATAATTGATAACAACTTTTAGTTTACTACAAATGTGTCTAAAAAACGTTTAAATGTCATTGATTTGAATGTAATTATCATTTAATGAACTAATGTGATTTAAGTACCAACACAATACATGAAACTATGAATTTTTGGAATCAGCTTCTCGTTTATCGATTACAAAAGCAGATTTAATGGTCAACATATGCTTCCAAACAAGTGTTGTAGTTCATGCTACTACACGTATGTAATACAGATGAATAATAGGTATTACATAAATAAATATTTAAAATATCATTTGTTACTGTTTTTACACATTAAATGTTGTAACAGTATACATTTGTTACGGAATGTACTTAGTTACGTTCTGTATTTTATAACCTGATGTTTAGCTTTTGATCATTGTCACTGTCGGTATTTTCGCTATCAGAGGCTTAACTAGATCTTAACACTGTGCAAATGATTGAACACACAAGTCCGTCATCTAATCACTTTAAGATATCTTCAGGGACAGACTATAACAACTTAGTCTTTACAGGCTGAACATTTCCATTAACAGACTCACATCCCTACTCACATGGATTTAATACTGTGTTGTCCTTTCATATTGCGTCAAATGTTTAAAACAAGCTTTTAATTTTGCACGCACGATGTTGCATTGACTACTTTAGTAGCAAACTATTGCAAAGGGAGGTTCGTGTGGCCAATTCATGATGAACAATAGAGCATTATGATATCTCGCCAGTTTTGATGTCTACTTCCTTTGTGATGTCTATATATATTTGAACGGCTTCTTTGAACTCTGTGTAAGTTCTGGGAAGTTTTAAAATTACTGATTTTACAATGTATATGATGTTAAAGCTGCCAGGCATCCAATTTAGGTATGCATGAAAGATAGAGAAGTAAACACAGCATGGGACTTTTTTAAATTTAGTCCCGTTCTCGACTTTCCTTACTTTGTCAGACCTAAAGACAATGTTTTGGTCAAACAGGTTAGTAGGGTGGCACAACAAAACCAACAACAGTTTATAATTTTAAATAATGACGGAGGAAAAGCTATACGTAACTCATACACAAGAAAGTAAAAATCGTTTAAGCTCAAATATATAGTGTGATGCTATTTTCATGAGTAAATGAAACAAATAATATATCAAGTGAATTAAGCTTAACTTGGTTATCATCTCGTTTTTTAAAACAATTTTATGAGATAACATTAATATGGGGAGTTTAAAGTTTCGTTCTCAGCACTCAGACAACAAAAATATCGTAACACAAATTTAACACTAAACATGATCAATTTTGGTCCTAACGCGCTACCGTAGTAAAATATTTCTATTTGTCAAGGTCGTTACCAAAAACGGTATTTTTAATTAATTTACTGTCATATATAAAATATATTAAATATAGGTGTATATGTTCACATCGGAAAGTCAACTCAGAAGCTAAATACTACCGGCATCCATTACTTTTTGTGACCCAAAAGCTATATTCACTGCGGGACAGAAGTACGGAAGCGTTGCAGCGCCTTGTAATATAAGTAGAAAATGCATTATTTAAAATTCATTTTTCATCACTTTCCCCTCTTTATTTGGAGTGCAACTTTTTGGTGTGTGTTATTGTATTGATGGTCTTTCGCATAGTATAATTATATATTCTGTTGCAATTTTGTCTAGGTCAAAAGCTGTATTGACTGGACTAACGTATTATGTTATGATGTTGTCCGTCTGTCCGTCCGTGGACAATTGCTTGTCCGGATGATAACTCAAGAAAGGATGTACCTAGGTTCCTCAAATTTTATGTGTGGATAGCCCTTGGGTGGAGGAGGTTCTCTATTGATTTTGAGACCCCAGGGTCAAAGGTCAAGGTCACTGGGACTTAAAATAGGTAAAACCTGTCCGGACAATAACTGAACCACCAATGTACCTAGGTTCACCAAATTTTATGTAAGAGTAGCCCATGTGTCAAAGATGTTCCCAATTGGTTTTGGGGCCCCTGGGTCAAAGGTCAAGGTCACAGTGGCATCATATGGGAAAAAAACTTGTCCTGACAATAACTGAACAACCAATCTACCTAGGTTCACCAAATTTTATGTGAGAGTAGCCCATGTGTCAAGGATGTTCCCAATTGGTTTTGGGGCCCCTGGGTCAAAGGTCAAAGTCACAGGGGCATCATATTGAAAAATCTTGTCCGGACGATAACTCAACAACGACTGTACCTAGCTTCACCAAATTTTTTGTGAAGGTAGCCCATGTGTCAAGGATGTGTCCTATAGGTTTATGGGGCCCCAGGTTCAAAGGTCAAGGTCACAGTGGCATAATATGGAAAAACTTTGTCCTGACAATAACTGAACAACCAATCTACCTAGGTTCACCAAATTTTATGTGAGAGTAGCCCATGTGTCAAGGATATGCCCTATTGGTTTTGGGGACCCTGGGTCAAAGGTCAAGGTCACAGGGGCATCATATTGAAAAACATTGTCCGGGTAATAACTCAACATTGACTGTACCTAGGTTCACCAAATTTCATGTGAGAGTAGCCCATGTGTCAAGGATGTGCCTTATCAGTTTTGGGGAAACAGGGTCAAGTTTAAACTTTCAACCAGAAGATATCAAATTACCGAGCAGTGACTTCAAATGTTCAATCAATATGTTAATAAAGTCAAAATGGCAAGCAATGAAATACTTGTATACCAATATGGCTTGGTATCCAGCAGAGGTGTACTGTTTTAGATTTTAAAATTTCATGCAATTTCAATTCGATACTTTTAATAAGAATATTGTCTGAATTACGATTTTTTATGGCCAATAATACAGATAGTGAATCTGAGAAAATGATAAAATTACTATTAATACTATTTGATATGTATGATAAAGCAAGATCTATTGCTTTGACTTCAGCTGTAAATATGGATGCCTGGTCAGGCAATCGCATTCTTGCAACAAAAGAATTTCCATATGCAGCGCAACCAACTTTGTTTCCATCCTTAGAGCCGTCAGTAAATAAATGTGTACAATCTTTGTATGTTTCTAAGCTGTTAACGAATTCCGATTTAAAGGCTTCTGGGCTGGTAATAGATTTACGTAAGTTTGACAAATCAATGTTAACGTTTGGTATGTTGTAGGTCCAAGGAGGGACATTTTCATCAAAGTTCTGTAGAACGGTAGAGGTGTTAATATTAAGCATTTCTAAGTCGTTTTTAACGCGCAGGCCAAATGGTTTAATTTCGTTTGGTTTGTTGTCAAATTTATCAATGTAATTTGGTTGAAAAACAACTTTTCGCGCCGGGTTACTATTGTTAGAAGATATTCGAGTTGCGTATTGTAATGAAAGCTTTTGTCGACGAAATTTTAATGATGGCTCGTTAGCTTCAACATAAAGACTTTCAACAGGTGAAGTTTTAAATGCACCAAAGGGCGATACGTAAGCCCTGGTTATGTATTGTATCAAGCATTTGCCAGTACGATTTACGTGCTGATCCATACACAATTGACCCATAATCTAGTTTTGAACGAACAAGACTTCTGTATAATTTAAGTAATGTTTGGGAATCAGATCCCCAATCAGTATGTGAAAGTACTTTAAGTAGATTTAAAGCTTTGATACATTTTGTTTTTAGAGACTTTAAGTGTGGTATAAAAGAGAGTTTTTTATCGAATGTAACGCCTAAAAATTTAGCTTCATTTACAACAGGGATTTTTGAGCCAGAAATGTAAAGTTCAAGATCATTATGATGCTTTCTTAATCGACAAAAATGTACACATTGTGTTTTTGACTTGGAAAATTTAAAACCATTTTCTGTTGCCCACTTTTGGATTTTATCCAAGTTTTGTTGTAGTTGGCGTTCGATACTTCGAATATTTTTAGAACGATAACAGATTAAAAAGTCATCTACATATAATGAGCAATCTGTACCAGGATTTATAACCTTAACAATATTATTAATTTTAAGACCAAAAAGGGTAACTGATAATATACTGCCTTGTGGCACGCCTTGTTCTTGTTTGTGGCTATCTGATAATGTTGATCCTAATTTAACTTGAAAACTTCTGTCAGACAGAAAACTAGAAATTAACATTGGTAGTCTACCGTTTAGACCGGCATCTTTTAAATCTTTGAGAATACCATATTTCCAAGTTGTATCGTAAGCTTTCTCAAGATCAAAGAAAATTGAAACTACATGTTGTTTATTGACAAAAGCCTCTCTTATGAATGTTTCGAGGCGTACTAAATGATCATTTGTACTTCGCTGTTTTCGATTATACCGTTAGATTCTAAATACCAGATAAGTCTTTTATTAACAATGCGTTCAAAGGTTTTACAAATACAACTAGTTAGAGATATTGGTCGGTAGTTAAGGGGGTCAGTATTGTCTTTACCCGGTTTCGGTATTGGTATTATTAAAGCTTCCTTCCAGGAATCTGGAATTTTACCAGATATCCATATATCATTAAAAATATCGAGCAATAAATGTTGAGATACCAATAGGAGGTGTTTTAAAAATTGATAATAAATTTCATCAGGGCCAGCAGCTGTATCTTTGGCATGCTTAATAGAATCGGTTAAATCGTCAATTGTAAAGAGGGTGTTATACTCTTCTTCGTTGTTAGAATGAAAATTAATATTTTGTTTTTCCGAGTTAGATTTGACCTTTTTAAATTCTTCAGTGTAGTGTGCTGAAGAAGAATTATGTTCAAAAGTTTCTGCCAGCGTGTTGGCTATATCTTTTGTAGTTTTTGCTACGCTCGAATCTTTACGTTTCAGATGAGCAGTAGGAACTTTTTTGTGTTTACCATTAATTTTACGAACTGCTTCCCAAACTTTTTTAATTGGAGTGTTGGCGTTAATTTTAGAAAGATATGACTGCCATGATTTACGTTTAGAAAACTTAAATGTTCTACGAGCTTGTGCTCGTAGGATTCTGTAATTGTCGAGATTTGCAGCTGTAGGACAAACCTAAAATTTCTTTAGTGCTGCTTTTCGTTTCCGATATGATCTTCTGCACTCATCGTTGAACCATGGTTTTTTAATTTTACTCGAGTTTTTCATTGAAGTTTTAGGAATACATTCATTAGCTATCTTTGATAGAGTGGACGCAAAGAGATTAGCTTTATCCTAAGAGTTGGAAAAATTCGGGATTGTTAAATCATCAGAACACAATTTGTTAAATTGTTCCCACTTCGCTTTTGAGAATTTGTAATAAGAGCGGTTGTTTACTGGAACAGAGTCGTTTAAAGTTAACAACAATGGAAAATGGTCACTGCCATATTGTTCGTCAAGCACTGACCAGGTAAAATCCAAGTATATTGATGGATGTGATAATGTGAGGTCTATACAAGAAAAACTTCCAGTGGCTGGATGTAAGTAAGTTGGTGACTTGTTATTTAACAGGCATAGTTGAACATTATCAATGAACTTTTCTGTAATGCTGCCTTTATTATTCGTAGATGTACTTCCCCATATTGGATTATGCGCATTAAAATCGCCGAGTAAAAAGAATGGTTCTGGGAGTTGTTTAGTTAAATTTTCTAAGTCTTCAACAGTTATAGATAAATTGGGAGGGAGATATAATGAGCATATTGTAATAGGTCTGTGTAAAGTTATTTCAACGGCTACGGCTTGCAGATTAGTTTGTATCTGAATTTGTCGTTGAGGGATACAGTTTGCAACCGCAATTGTTGAGCCACCAGATGCTCTTATTGTGTCTGTGCAAATTTTATTATAAAGCGTATAGTCCTTTATTGATGTTTTATCATTTGTAGATAGGAATGTTTCTTGAAGACATACAACTTTCGGGGAGTATTTCGATAATAAAAGAAGTAGATCGTTGTAATTTGATTTAAGACCACGACAATTCCATTGAAGTATAGCTTGACTCATGGTTCAACGAAAAGTAAAAACTTACTTCGGAAACTTAACAGGACTTCGCGCCGAAGTCCGGGGAGGAGAGCTGTGGACACCCATGTCCTCGTCCTCCATCGACTCGATGTCGCTCATAAGAGCCTCGAATCGGTTGGAGGACGGGACAGGGTCCCTCTCCGCTTTTCTAACTCGGTCGGTTAGGACGACCTTCTTTTTGGGTGATTGCCTTTGAATCACCCGCTCAGGAGACGGAGAAGCCTGTGAGACCCGCCTCTGAGGTACAGATGAGGTACTTGTAGATGTTGTCTGTGAACTTGTACTTGCTTTGGACGTATTACGTGAAAGAATAGGAGACGGTTTTTGCACTGGAGTTATTTCAAGAGGAGAACATTTACATAAATTGACCTGCACAGCAGAATCAACCATCTTAACTGGTTTTGATACAACAGCTGAATAAGAATTAGTTTTGGAACTTTCTACAAGCTTGCGTGCATCAGGAAAAGACAAACTTTGTGTATATTTAACACGGAGAACTTCTTTTTCTGTCTTCCAGACTAAGCAAGAACGGGAGGTTGCAAAATGATTACCCCCACAGTTTGAACATTTGACTTCATTAGAACAGTTTTCAAGCGGACCAGCATGAGAAGTACTACATTTACGGCATATATTCTCTCTAGTGCATTTAGTTTCATGGTGTCCATATTTAAAGCATTTGTAACACTGCATCGGGTTTGGTATGTACATCTCAACGCGAACGTTGAGATACCCAACTCGAAGAGTGGATGGAAGAATGGGGGTATCAAATGTTAAAATGTATGTGTGAGTGTACGTTTACCGTCTCTGGTGGATAGAATACGTTTGGCATTTGAAACACATTGAGAGCTAAGCTCTTTTACTATGTCTGCCTCTGACATTTCTGCAAGGTCAGGGCAGCGAATGACTCCTTTGGATGAATTGAGGGTATTGTGTGCAGTGCAAAAGGATTTAATATTAAAAAAAAGATCTTAATTTCAGCAAATTATCTGATTGTTGTTTTCTTTGGACTTCGATCAGGAGTTCTCCACCACGGAGCTTCCTGACAGATTTTGGAGTTCCTATGAGTGCAGAAATTGACTTTTCAATGACAAATGGGTTCAACTGTGCTAATTTTTCATCTCCCAACGCTTCTACTACCAGAAAGCGTGGAAAAGATGATTGACTTGATTGTTCATTTGAAATGTTGGGAGATTCGTCAGACTTACGTTTTTTAGAAGAGGTTAAAGGATCCATGGTTGAGATAATAATGATTCATCACTCAGGTTCACCAGCCACCTCGGACTCCAACAAGGGGAAGCGCAATGGAGGCGGGTATCCAGCCTCCGCACCACAAGGATACATGAGAGATATACTTGCATGTAATTGCAAATGATTACAATCAACACAATTGGCCCATGAGCCACCGCCTTCTTGAATAGGTGTTTTGAACGTTTACACTTAAAAGTTTGTTTGTTTGTTTGTGTTTTACGGCGCACCAGCACAGAAAGGCCATATCGCGCCGAAACAAATAATGACACTATCAATTCAACTGATGAAAGTGATCCTTATCCCTATATCTTATCATATACATTTATCTCTTTCATAAAGTTAAGTATCACATGTGACGGTATATTATCAAAAAGTTCTCTAAGTGAGCCAACCTTAAAATATTTATCACGGATGTTTTTGAGATCCTGACAATAAATGAGAATGTGTTTGATATTGAAATGCTCGTTACATGGTATACATTCAGGTGCTTCCTCTCCCTTGAGAAGGTATGAATGTGTTAATCTAGTATGACCTATTCTACATCGCGTAATAACAATTTGATCTCGGCGATTAGAAAATTTTATTGATAGAGATGAATCAAGGGTTGGCTTTATTTCATGTAACTTATTAAAAATAGCGTTGTTCCATACTGTTTGCCAATTCGACTTAATTAACGAATTGATCGAACACTTGAAGTCACTGCTTGGTAATTTTAGATCAACTGGTTGAAGGTTTAAAGATTCTTTAGCAAGGATGTCAACTTTTTCATTTCCATGTATACCAATATGACTTGGTATCCAGCAGAGGTGTACTATTTTAGATTTTAAAATATCATGTAATTTTAACTCGATACTTTTAATAAGATTATTGTCTGAACTGCGATTTTTAATCGCTAGTAATACAGATAGAGAATCTGAGAAAATAATAAACTTGTTATTTATACTATTTGATATGTATGTTAAAGCCAGATCAATTGCTTTTATTTCGGCAGTAAATATAGATGCTTTGTCAGGCAGTCGCATTCTTGCAAAGAAAGAGTTTCCGTATGCGGCGCAACCAACTTTGTTTCCATCTTTGGAACCGTCGGTAAATAAATGAGTAAAATCTTTGTATTTTTCCAAGATGTTTACAAATTCAGATTTAAAAGCTTCAGGACTAGTGAAAGATTTACGAAAAGTTGATAAGTCAGTATTGACGTCTGGAATGTTGTAGGTCCAAGGGGGGATATTTTCATCTAAGTTTTGTATCACAGACGAAGTGTTTATATTTAGCATTTCTAAGTCATTTTTAACGCGCAGGCCAAATGGTTTAATTTCGTTTGGTTTTTTGTCAAATTTGCTGGTGTAATCAGGTTCAAAAATAACATTTCGTGCCGGGTTTCTTTTGTTAGAAGATATACGAGTTGCGTATTGTAATGAAAGTTTTTGACGACGTAATTTTAGTGATGGTTCGTTAGCTTCAACATACAGACTTTCTATAGGTGAAGTTTTAAAAGCACCAAGGGCAATACGTAAGCCCTGGTTGTGTATAGTATCTAGCATTTGTAAGTATGATTTGCGAGCTGATCCGTACACTATTGATCCGTAATCGAGTTTTGAACGAACAAGACTTCTGTATAATTTTAGTAAAGTTTGGGTATCAGATCCCCAATCAGTATGTGAAAGTACTTTAAGTAGATTCAATGCTTTAATACATTTTGTTTTAAGCAACTTTAAGTGTGGTATAAAAGATAGTTTTTTATCGAATGTAACGCCTAAAAACTTAGCTTCATTTACTACTGGGATTTTAGAGCCAGAAATGTAAAGTTCGGGATCATCATGATGTTTTCTTAATCGACAAAAATGTACACATTGAGTTTTTGACTTGGAAAATTTAAAACCATTTTCTGTTGCCCATTTTTGAATTTTATCCAAGTTCTGTTGTAATTGACGTTCGATACTTCGAATATTTTTAGATCGATAACAGATTAAAAAATCATCAACATATAATGAGCAATCTGTACCAGGGTTTATAGCCTTAACAATATTATTAATTTTAAGCCCAAAGAGGGTAACTGATAAAATACTGCCTTGCGGCACGCCTTGTTCTTGTTCGTGGCTCTCTGATAACGTTGATCCTACTTTAACTTGAAAATTTCTGTCTGACAAAAAACTAGAAATGAACATTGGTAATCTACCATTTAGACCAGCATCTTTTAAATCTTTGAGAATACCATATTTCCATGTTGTATCATACGCTTTCTCAAGATCGAAGAAAATTGAAACTACATGTTGTTTATTGACAAAAGCCTCTCTTATGAATGTTTCGAGGCGTACTAAATGATCATTAGTACTTCGCTGTTTTCGAAAACCAGATTGGACATTAGTTATTATACCGTTAGATTCTAAATACCAGATGAGTCTTTTATTAACCATGCGTTCAAAGGTTTTACAAATACAACTAGTTAGAGATATTGGTCGGTAGTTAAGGGGGTCAGTATTGTCTTTACCCGGTTTCGGTATTGGTATAATTAAAGCTTCCTTCCAGGAATCTGGAATTTTACCAGATATCCATATATCATTAAAAATATCGAGCAATAAATGTTGAGATATCAATGGGAGATGTTTTAAAAATTGATAATAAATTTCATCAGGGCCAGCAGCTGTATCTTTGGCATGCTTAATAGAATCGGTTAAATCGTCAATTTTAAAGAGGGTGTTATACTCTTCTTCGTTGTTAGAATGAAAATTAATATTTTGTTTTTCCAAGTTAGATTTGACCTTTTTAAATTCTTCAGTGTAGTGTGCTGAAGAAGAATTATGTTCAAAAGTTTCTGCCAGTGTGTTGGCTATATCTTTTGTAGTTTTTGCTACGCTCGAATCTTTACGTTTCAGATGAGCAGTAGGAACTTTTTTGTGTTTACCATTAATTTTACGAATTGCTTCCCAAACTTTTTTAATTGATGTGTTGGCGTTAATTTTAGAAACATATGACTGCCATGATTTACGTTTAGAAAACTTAAATGTTCTACGAGCTTGTGCTCGTAGGATTCTATAATTGTCTAGATTTGCAGTTGTGGGGCAAACCTGAAATTTTTTAAGTGCTGCTTTTCGTTTCCGATATGATTTCTTGCACTCATCGTTGAACCATGGTTTTTTAATTTTACTTGAATTTTTCATTGAAGTTTTAGGAATACACTCATCAGCTATCTTTGATAGAGTGGACGCAAAGAGATTAGCTTTATCCGAAGAGTTGGAAAAATTCGGGATTGTTAAATCATCAGAACACAATTTGTTGAATTGTTCCCAGTTCGCTTTTGAGAATTTGTAATAAGAGCGGTTGTTTACTGGAACAGAGTCGTTTAAAGTTAACAACAATGGAAAGTGGTCACTGCCATATTGTTCGTCAAGCACTGACCAAGTAAAATCCAAGTATATTGATGGATGTGATAATGTGAGGTCTATACAAGAAAAACTACCAGTGGCTGGATGTAAGTAAGTTGGTGACTTGTTATTTAAAAGGCATAGTTGAACATTATCGATGAACTTTTCTGTAATGCTGCCTTTATTATTCGTAGATGTACTTCCCCATATTGGATTATGCGCATTAAAATCGCCGAGTAAAAAGAATGGTTCTGGGAGTTGTTTAGTTAAATTTTCTAAGTCTTCAACAGTTATAGATAAATTGGGAGGGAGATATAATGAGCATATTGTTATAGGTCTGTGTAAAGTTACTTCAACGGCTACGGCTTGCAGATTAGTTCGTATCTGAATTTGTCGTTGAGGGATACAGTTTGCAACCGCAATTGTTGAGCCACCAGATGCTCTTATTGTGTCTGTGCAAATTTTATTATAAAGCGTATAGTCCTTTATTGATGTTTTATCATTTGTAGATAGGAATGTTTCTTGAAGACAGACAACTTTCGGGGAGTATTTTGATAATAAGAGAAGTAAATCGTTGTAATTTGATTTAAGACCACGACAATTCCATTGAAGTATAGTTTGACTCATGGTTCAACGAAAAGTAAAAACTTACTTCGGAAACTTGACAGGACTTCGCGCCGAAGTCCGGGGAGGAGAGCTGTGGACACCCATGTCCTCGTCTACACTTAAAAGAGAGTACTTTAAATTCAGTAAGCCCACTCAGATCGTAATGGAGTACACAGATGGTTTTTCAAATTAAGAGTATGCCTGTAATGTTAATATTTTTGGAACGTGCACATAAAACAGCTCCAGTACATTCAGTCAGCCTGAAGGTATTACTCTTCCCCTCCAATCTTTGGAGGATGTTGAAGGGTTGGAAAAAGAGTTGAGACAACAACATGGTAAGAAACAGATGTTTCAACAACATGGTAAGAAAGCTCGTCTCTACAAGTGTATTTTTAGTCTATCAGTATCAACATGTACCGTTTTAATGCCCTTTAATTGGTGCCTTTGAAAGCAAATGTTTGTTTTTGGCCCATTCATTATACAGTAATAAATTCATTACTTTTTGCCCTTTTTTTGTAAATTTTGAAAAAACGTAATTTTAACTGTAAAAGCATACAGAAAAAAACCCATAAAATACTATGATAACAGATAATGAGATTTGTTTTTAAATAAATATTTTCTTCATTTTCATAGTTTTTTTCTGTTTAAAGACTGTTATTAGTGTTCAGCTTTGGCATATGAAAAAATGACACTTAACATTTCAGATCAACTACTTGTCATTGATTGGGGGTAAAACACACCAGATAATATGGCGAGTGCTGAACCACGTCATCAAAAGCCGTTTGGCAGAGTGTTACAATTGGTATGGGAAAAAAGGAAAACTTCAATTGGGATCTTTGAAAATAGCAGAAGTGATTTGTAGTAAGTTATGTTTTTTTTAAGTAAATACTATGTATTGTTCAACTGCCATTTCAGAGAATCAGGTCAAGCCAGGAATCCTTCGGAATTGTATGCCATTATGAGTTCCACACCTTATCTACTGATAGGATTTTCTAGACTCTACCAACTTCGTCAGATGCTGACCATTATTCCATCAAGCACAGCAGCTGTAGAGAGATGATTCAGCACGTCCCCGTCGACGTCCGTAGCTACTGAGAGTCGCATTGCTTCTTCGGCTTCTTATCATCAGATATATGTTTCTAGTGCAGATGATGATAATTAGCAAAAGCTACCAGTCCAGCGTCTGTTCTGTTTACCTAAATAAGAACGAAAATACATATGGCTATACTATAACTCAGCTAAAGAAGGTTATTGTAAACTTAGTGAACTTTTTTCTTCAGGTGACTATGACAATGTGCATGGGCAGCATGATATTGTTAAAATGTTGTATTTTATTGTCCAACAGCGCTGGTCAATCACCAGTTTGGTGCCATTGCTTGAGTTCATAATTAAAATCGGGTCTCCAAATGTAATGGCACTTATAAATGCCAGGCCAGAAAAGTCCATTATGAAATACTCGTCACAAACAGTTGCCAGTGACCTGCTTTAATTGATTAACTATGTCCTTGAAAAGCCTTTGCTGGAAAAGTTAGGAGCAGTTCCATATGCTCTCCTGGCTGGCGAGACATCTGATGAAGCTCAGAGGGAGCAGTTTGCAATCTTGTTTAAGTTGCCATGTAACTAATGATAATTCATGTGGCTCACACTGAAGCAGCTTCCCAGATGGCAGCAGTAGAGACATTCCTCATTAGAAAAGATGTTGACATTTCAAAGGCTCTGTTTGTTGGCTTTGATGGTTTAAACACAAAGAGTGGTGCTATCACAGGTAACTAAAAATGCATGTATTAACCTTAATTTATCAAAAGAAAAGCTCTATTCAATTAAGTTGAATATAACAAAAATCAGTTATAGCTATTTCGAATTTAATAATTATAGAATTTTAACAGATTATTTAGCCTACACAAACAAAAAAGAAAAATAATTAAATAAAAAGTAATTGATAAAAATGATTTTTTTTTTGACAGGACTTCAAAGACGCTTCAGACACCATGCCCCTCACCAGCTGAAAATCAATTGCCGCCGTAAACATAAGTTAACGCTCTGTATCAAACATCTCATGATGAGCCATCCCATCCTAGAGGATGTGGACCGATTGTTGTTAAGTATCTGGAAACTGTTCCACTACAGTCCACAGAAGTATGCTGTGTTTATGGAGGTACAAGATGCTTATGGGCTAAAAAACTCCTGAAGATCCTCAGGGCCGCTGCTTCAAGATGGCTATCCCATGCCCATGTTTGCAGGAGGCTCATTGACCGCAAAGTACAGGTATGCATATAAGATTGTTTAAGTTCGGCTAATGAACCTACATAATTTGTATGCCAAGTGTACAGGGGAAAACTGTACTTCAAGATTTTGTATGACTAGATTGTTTGTTTGGTTTTTACGGCGAACCAACACAGAAAGGTCATATCGCGCCGAAAGCAATTAATGATACTATTAATTCTAACGAAATTAATGATGTAAAGCTCTATATCTTATTATAAACATTTATTTCTTTCAAAAAGTTAAGTATAGCTTATGATGGTACAGATTCAAAAAGTTCTTTAAGTGAGTTTACTTTAAAATGTTTGTCACGAGTGTATTTAAGATCCTGACAGTCAAGGAGAACGTGTTTTACATTGAAATGCTCGTGCAATGGTATACATTTAGGTGCTTCCATTCTTTTGAGAAGGTATGAATGTGTTAATCTGGTATGACCAATTCTACATCGCGAAATCACTATTTGATCTCGGCGATTAGAAAATATAATTGACGATAATCGACGGCTCAAAACATGGTAACAAAGTTGGTTGCGCTGCATATGGAAATTCTTTCGTTGCAAGAATGCGATTGACTGACCAGGCATCCATATTTACAGCCGAAGTCAAAGCATTAGATCTTGCTTTATCATATATGTCAAATAGTATTAATAACAATTTTATTATTTTCTCAGATTCTCTATCTGTATTACTGGCCATAAAAATCGTAGTACAGACAATTTACGTATTAAAAATATTGAATTCAGATTACATGAAATACTTAAATTTAAAATAGTACACCTCTGCTGGATACCAAGTCATGTTGGTATACATGGAAATGAAAAAGTAGACATTTTAGCTAAAGAATCTTTAAAGTACAACTCAACAGGGGGTCTAAAAGTATGTGTTTCTTTTACTTATTTGAAAGAATAATATGTAATTAGATCATGGACCTTTAAAGTTGACACTTCCAAAAGGGGTCTGGTACCTTATTTCTTTATCAAAACCCCGATTTTCAAAGGGTCGACATGACTGATCTCCCCTGAATACGGCGTCCGTTGCTAACGAAGCAAGGGAGAAAACTCTCGACCGAATCTGTTGTGAGTAAACATGGCGGCATTGTTTGATTTGTAAACGTCTCTTCTAAGTTCAATTTTTTCGAATTGGGACCCTTTAGTAGTTTCATTTCATAGTTGAGTTGACTCCAGGTTTTAGTTGTGTTTGACCTGCTAAATAAAAAACATTAATGATCGCTGATAAACTCTGGAGACTAGATTGGGCTTAGTCAGATTCAACGATAGACGAATTGTAAATCTTGCAATGTTGTTCAACTTCAAGAACCAGATGATTGGTTGTAAAGAAGTAAAGTTAAGGATGTGTCAGTATTTTTGAACACTGTAAGTAACGATTTCATGTAGTATTACTATACTGAGTAAATGAGTATTTTGTTTATTCACCAAACCACGTTGGATTCGTCCCAAATAATTTCGCCCATCTTGCCATGGTTGGTCAGACCTAGAAGTGAACCTTCTGTAGTGCAGTCTGTTTTATTTGTGAGTCGCAGTAATATTAGTAAAAAGTAGTTATGAAATTTGACCATAATATTGATGTTTCACATGATTAATACCTCGATTGATCCGTATGAATCACGTTCATACTGATGGGGTGGAGCCTGGAGGGGTACTGTCTGTTATGATTTTTTTTATAAAACATACTTTTTTTTAATTTTAACAATAATGAGTTTATTTGAAGTCAAGATCATCTGATCTAGACATGTTTGGTTGTAATCACTGTACAAAATAGTAAACTCAGGGCCAAAACACTCTTCTATGCAGAAGCCGAATACAGGCTGCTTCCCCAAAGAAAACAAAACAGTTTTTCCCCAGTTTGATCCTCCAAACTCCCCATAAAGTCCCATGAAAAATTCCCAAGGAATGTTGAACCATAATTTGTGATATAGAAAGGGAAAAATATTCAGATTTCTTCACAACGCAGTCTACATTGTTTCTTTTACCACAAAATTTACATTATTTAATATCTAATTGATTTTGTAACACCTACGATTTAATACATCTTTTCCTATTTTACTGGCAATGAAGTGGGTCCATTTTCCCCATTGAAGTGAAAACCGTGCTATTTTCCCTCAGAAAAGGGCCGAGTCCTCTTCCCCAAAAATGGTGTTTTGGCCCTGAAACTGTCACTGATGTATATAGCTCTATCTCTCATTAAGTAACAACAAGGGGGTGGGACTTTCATTAACCAAACGTGCACACATTTCTAAACGTCATTATTTGTGCATTCTCTTTGAAAGTGACATCTTCAATTCCATTCAGGTTCAATGATAATATTTCATCAAGTTTATTGGTTGTAAGATTGAACAAGTAAATCTGTGAGCTAATGCTCACTAGTGATACCCCCGCCAAAATCTAAAAATATGCGACAAACAGGAAGTAAATGAGTATGGAGCATGAAATCGCTTTACACCACATGGGACTATAGGATGAAGCAATATGCAAAGTTTCAGGCTGCTGCATGGTATAGTTGCTGAGAAAACTGTGACGGAAATTTTGTAACGGACGGACGGACGCACACACGCACGCACGCACGCACGCACGGACAAGGGTAAAACAGTATACCCCCCTCTTCTTCGAAGCGAGGGTATAATGAATAATTTGTTAATTTTGTTCATTGTTACTTTTGTAGGAGTAGGATGATGTCAATAGAATGCATAATCCTGGCAGCAAGATATAGCTCATCTTGTGTAACACTTTGTGGGTTTTATATTCAGCTGCATTTTTCATTCATGTAAGTATTATTGTCTGATCTATGCAACACTGCTCTAAAAAATTGACAAAATTATTCAAGAGGCTTGAAAAATATACACAATGTGTTTACATCTTGATCTTGATTGAAAATATAAATCGGGTAGTATTGTCAGTTATCAATAAACACTTTCAATTTTATCTTTACCATGGAACTAACATTTAAATGCATGAGTTATTTTTGTAGAAAAAAAGTTAAGAGCAGTGTTGCATTTATCTAACAGGTAATTTCAGCATTTAGATTGATTAACCATTGGTCGGGATACATACTGAATTTTTTTAGTCTGAACATTTTTATCTTGTTTGCTTTCAATCAAGTTAAGTCCATGTAAAATAAATGTGAGGCACATATATGTGCTTTTTTCTAAATATAATGAGGAACTTTGATATCTCTTCAATGATAAAAGAAATGACTATCTAATGGACCCCTCTTAATCACAAGACAAAATGAATTTTAATATCATTTATTAACTTTAAATATGAAAAACAAAAATTAGTTTTGAAAAATGTATTTGGTTACACAAATTCTTACAATATTTTATACAAATTATAATTGAAATAATTCACACAGATATAATATTTTATCATCACTTGAAGTTGACTAGCATTCCAGAATCAGTTTATATTACATGTATATTATTGTTTTTGTCACCAAAAAGTTGTTACTTGATTTGTAGAGAACTGTTTGTCCCAATGTTGTTATTTTTTACTCTATCAGCTCATTTAACTTGTTTGAAAATAGTATGCCTGAAAATAGAAAATGAACATAAACTTTATTTTCACTATGTTATATCATATCATATTAAGAATAATTTATATTTCATGTCATTTCAGGATATGCATATTCAACAAATATCAGATACTTTGTGTTACAGTAAGAAAATTATATAAAGAAGGCACAACATTCATATAAAGGATTTAAAAGATCAGAAGTTCTGCTGGAGTCCTTTTTGTATTTTCATTAACTTTCATTCAACTTAGAACAGATTATTCTTCTAACTGTCCAAGCAAAACTATGTTTATTATAATCCTACATGTGTCATTTTTTTTTATTTTGATATTAAAATACTAATATGAAGCTTTTTGTTTTGTTTTGTACTTGTGATTTCTTTTAATAATATGCATATATGCATTTGTATTAATTAAGTCAACAAATACAACATAAGATTGCCTAAAATAAGTGAAATGTTTGAAAATACGAGCCCTTGGAACTACATTGTAATTCCAAGTTATTCAAGTTACATTTATTACTCATCCTTGACATGTATTCAATGCACTTAACATAGAAAGCCTTCTACTTATACTGGGAGGTATAGATCTAATGACTTTTGACTCTGAAAGCTGAGGTTGCTTTCAAGTCATAAGTTCCTTGACATATGTAAAAAAGAATTACAATATGATTTCCCTGCAAGTAGATCTAGTCAATATTCAACTTATTGTGCAACAGTTACATGTTAAAATACAAAAAATGATACTTGGTAAGTAAAGTGGGCTTTCAATGTATGACAGAGAAGTGTTTTGAAGAAGTCTAAAATTTAGTTTTTAACCACCAAAAACATATATTTACCCGATTGAGCTGAAGCAGATTTGTTGTCATACTTGGCATTGCATTATGGTATACAAATTGCATTAGTTTCTGTCAGGAATTCTGAAAAAGCATAGTAAAAAAAATTAAAAAGCCTGTCAAATGCTCTTTTATAACTGCTTTATTCTGGTAGTTGGAAAGCGAAAGTATCACAGTTACTTTTATTTCAATGTTCTTGAAAATAAAGGAACAGAAGGGGGAGGACAGATGTTTGTCTACCTGAAGGATCCGCCCTTGAAATGTTTCTCTGAATTTAGTAGTGGGACACCCCGTTGATTAATGGTTCAGTGTTAGCACAATAAAATACAATATCAAGTACAAAAGCATAGTATGACCCAATGTGTATGTTAAGCTAGTTATTCCTCAGAAACAAGTATCATTCACAAGGCTTCAATTTTCCGAAATTTCCTATTCTACATCCCGAATGAATACTAGGGTCTGGGAACAGACGCCGACATGACGAAATGCAAGCTAGTTGAAGTCAGTGAAAATAAAGCACGTTTTTCTGTCAAATAATGGCGTTTCCATTCGTTTGATAAGCTTTATCTTACTATAAAAATGACAAAGAATTACTATACTAACCATGAATGACTGAATTTCTTCACCAGAAAGTGATGTTTACAAACAAAATCAAAATGTCGTCATCATTGTAGAAGTTATTTTTGGAAAACGTAAATTAGGTCATGCAGGACAGACACCACTATAACTTCACGAGGAGTAATATTGATTATTTTCCTTGGCGTGTACGTGCAAAGGGAGTTAACTCCAAAATCAAGGGCAGGTAACACACTTAGCAACGCTAAAAGAACGACTTTTAACGGCCCCTTGTGTCGTTACCAAACGTTTCCTGACCAAAATACATGCGTCATATATCTTAGAATTGTCATTTTTATTGAATTAGAAAAAAACATAGGCATGTTTGACAGCGTGTTGAGTTCTACTTTAAACCTTAAACCAGTAGATATCAAATTACCAATTCGTTAATTAAGTCAAAATGGCGAACAAAGTGGAATCATGCTGTATTTAATTAGTAACATGACATAAAGCCAATCCTTGGTTCATCTTCGTCAACAATATTTTCTAATCGCCGAGATCAAATAGTGATTACGCGATGTAGAATTGGTCATACCAGATTAACACATTCAAACCTTCTCAAAAGAGAGGAAACACCTAAATGTATACCATGTTACGAGCATTTCAATGTAAAACACGTTCTTCTTGACTGTCAGGATCTTAAATACATTCGTGACAAACATTTTAAAGTAAACTCACTTAAAGAACTTTTGAATCTGTATCATCATATGCGAAACTTAATTTTTTGAAAGAAATAAATGTTTATAATAAGATATAGAGCTTTACATCATTAATTTCGTTAGAATTAATACTATCATTGATTGCTTTCGGCGCGATATGACTTTTTTGTGTTGGTGCGCCGTAAACCCCAAACAAACGACTTTTCGGTGTTAAAGTAATGAAATATTCTGTTATACAATATTATAAATATACTGAGAAAATCAGTGAACTATTTTGTTTTTAATTGTATAAGACACAAAAAATACTAACCTTACTTACAATAATAAGTAGTCTGGAAACCATACGCATTATTTGCAATGTGAATTTTCCTTTTAGTTGGTCTTCTCTAGCCAGACTCCCCATGTTGTCATTATCCATGAAAACTTCATCAACCAATGCTGGGGATGCAACTTCGTGAACTTCTACTACCATATCTGACCTTGCTATGAGTTCTAAGTTAGTAAGTTTTTTTTGCAACAACGCATCTTCTGTTGTCTAGGCAACAATTTCTTTGACACCCAAAGGAAACTTGCTGAGCATGTGTCAATGGAATTAAAAGTCAAACCTGTCAACAGGACTTATACACAGTAAAGTTTCGCCAGACCAATTAGTCTTTTTCTAAAGTAATGATAGTTGTCCATTTCACCTCTCATAGGCGTTAACTTTGTCTGAGAAATGATATTTTGTAACAGCTGCAACATGGTACAGGTGATTACATCTATGTCCTCTAAAGGTAATTAATTGGTTTTTAACATCATTTCACGATTTAACAGATTCTTTTAAGCATGCCAAAGACACAGCTGCTGGCCCTGATGAAATTTATTATCAATTTTTAAAACACCTCCCACTAGTATCTCAACATTTATTGCTCGATATTTTCAATGATATATGGATATCTCATAATCTGGTTAAATTCCAGATTCCTGGAAGAAAGCTTTTATTATACCTATATCGAAACCGGGTAAAGACAATACTGACCCACTTAGGTACCTGAACACTTTCCTCCCCCCAAAAAAGTGAGTTAAACGATTTGAATGACATTTTGAAGAGTTGTTGTATGATGACTGAATTTTAGCGTAACGTCATTATTTTGACGTCATGACGTCATATACCATACTTATAGGGGCCGTACGTTGTGCACGTGCATTTTGCCGCTTAGAGTGCTAAATAAGTTGATATTTACCTATTCTAAATACGTTTCACATATATGTGACACAATTACTATGACAGTGCTTTACACAATTCACAGAACACCAAATTTTGTAAAAACGTCGAGTAGTTTTCCTATCTGGACCTACTTTGTCTAGAACACACGAAAATTGGCGTGTAAAATTTTCATGAAAAAAAGTCACATTTTTTGCCTATAGCTCAAAAACGAGTTCGGTAAGGGTATCATTATACTTAATATTTTGACTGTAAATGATAAAGAAAGGATATTTTGAAATAAAATTGATGTGTTTAACGGTCGGAAAACGTCGGAAAAAAACTTTTAAAGTTTTCATTTTTAGTCATTTTGGTCACAAATTTCGACGTTGACGCAAACTCAAGGACGATAAATACTACCGGAAACATCGTAATACTTTTCATGAATTTTGATATTTCATGCACGCATAGACATACGATTCTAGATATTGAAAATTATATTTTTTCCAAAGTTTTACGAAACGTCAGTATGGAAACGGCTATTGTTCCTTATACAAATAAGATATAACATACTATTGGAAACCAGGTATTAAATATTAATGTGAAGAGAATCGTGATCATCTTTTTTGTTGCAATGAACACTCGATTCATTCTTCTTTCATTCTGTTTAATTTATTACAGCGATAGATGAACGTTGTAAGCGGTGTAAAATAAATATTGCGCGTTTACGCATTGAACGACGACCAGTACGTCCATAGCTCAAATGCGTACGTTTTGCCTAAAATTGTAAATTGTTTAACACTGATCAGTATCATAGTATTACAAATAAAACATCAATACAATACATGTGATATCAACTATTTAACTTAACAACATAAGTGTATAAATCTGATTCGCTAGTGATCCACTAGCTTAATTTGCACATGTCACTAATACACGAACGTGGGCGGGAATAAAAATGTAATGTTCATGAATTTCAAAATCTAGTGTAATAAAGTTGTATTTTTTAAAGCTTTGCCTTACGCAGAATCATGATATCGAATTGCAGGCGCGTAGGAAGGATATGAAAATTGGGGCCGAAGATGGGGTGGGTACAGGAGGGGTGTCCCCTCCCGCCGATTTTTTTTTGCCTGACATGACGTGCTGTCTCCTCTATAAACAGCATCGTATATAACTATTGTAAGATATAATGATCTGAAACTACTTATAAATTGATAGCAAATATTAAAGTGAATTCATTACTATAAAATGAATAGCTTTTTGCATAAAGTTTAACCCGGGTCGATAGCGCAGTTGGTAGCGCGCCGGGATTTGGAATCTTATATTTATGGAGGTTATACCCTTCCATGAAAATTTGACAATAATGTCGATTTTCCTCCATTGGTTAAATAATATGGAGAAGTTTCCGGCCTTGTGGAAGGGTATGTGAGTACTGGTTATAGACAATGGTCCAGAAAAGCTAGGTTTGGTGCGCTAGACGCCGTAAAATGACCTAAATTGTGTTGACACGGCGTTAACTCCAATAAATAAAATAAAAGCATAGAGTTAATATATAAAAACCTCGTTTTTATTCTCATGTATTTTTGTAAAAGGAACGATATCTGTTTCCAAAGTGACATTAGGTATAACTTTGGAGATATATAATTTTCAATATCTAGAATCTTATATCTATGCGTGCACAAAATGTCAAAATTCATGAAAAGTATTACGATTTTTCCGGTAGTATTTATCATCCTTGAGTTTGCGTCAACGTCGAAATTCGTAACCAAAATGACTAAAAATGAAAACTTTTAAGTTTTTTTCGACGTTTTCCGACCGTTCAACATATCAATTTTATTTCAAAATATCATTTCTTTTATAATTTACAGTCAAAATATTTAATAAAATGATACCCTTACTAAACTCGTTCTTGTGCTATGGGCAAAATGTGACGTTTTTTCATGAAAAGTTTACACGCCGATTTTCGTGTGTTATAGACAAAATATGGCCTGATAGGAAAACTACTCGACGTTTTTACTAGAAATTGTGTTCTGCAGATTGTGTAAAGCATTGTCATAGTAATCAAGTAACATTTATGCGAAAATTAAACCACAGCTGTGACGTCACCCCATTGTATTCATAGTACCGTATTTCTAATAATGTACAGGTAACCGTCCAATATTAAGATTACTCGTCCATTATCTGGCGTGTTTGGACAATATCTAACGTGTAAGTCTAATATTGGACTACACGCTAGATATTGTCCAAACACATCAGATAATGAACGTGTAACTTCGATAGCGAACGATTACCTTTTCAATGTATTTCATAAAAAAGCAAAGAAACTAATGAAGTTGGTTTTATTTATTGAACAAAAATTTACAAATATACTCAAAATTGCATTTTTTTACTTTGCCCCTTCGAAATGAAGACATCAATTTCAACCATGTAATTCCTATTTACATTTTGTCAACGTTGCGCTGTCGTTTCCTGAAAATTGAGAAGAAATACCTAAGTTTAGCATGATTATACTTAGACCCGAACTAGATTTTTACAACATTTTGATACATAATTTGTCCAACACAGTAAGTCATTCCTTGCCAATGGTTCAGCATATAAAGTTTTGTCTTCTTATATAAGAACGCGTAATAAGAACAAAATTAGGGTCATTTAAAATAATTGCTGAACGAAATTCGTCATCAGGCCAAAAATGCTTTAGTGTAAATAAAAGTTACATTGCATTTAGTATGCTGTGATCCTGGCGTCCTCTTTGTTTCTTATTGAGCAATGCCTTAGACAATATTATGGCAGAGATAGGTAATTCTTGTACTAGACCACAGAAACATTGAAGCCAATGCCTAAACTTCCAGCGTTACCAAAATGACATTAAAACATCATCAACCATAATAATATGAAATTATTACTGTCGGAAATAATGAACATTTGTGTAACGACCTCTCTCCGTGATAAAACGAACCGAACATAGATTGATACGTAAAAAGAAGGACAAACGTGTTGCTAACGCGCCTCAGCTATCCAATATCTAACATATTGGACAGCTCTCGTGGTATATCCCTTACGTATTTAAAATACGTTTAATATAAACGTATTTAGCGGAAAATGCACGTGCACAACGTACGGCCCCTATATTTGTTTTGTTTGTTTGGGTTTTACGGCGCACCAACACAAAAAGGTCATATCGCGCCGACAGCTATTAATGATACTAATAATTCAAACTATATTAATGATGTACAACTCTATATCTTATCATAGACATTTATTTCTTTCAAAAAGTTAAGTATAGCATATGATGGTACAGACTCAAAAAGTTCTTTAAGTGAGTTTACTTTAAAATGTTTGTCACGAATGTATTTTAGATCCTGACAGTCAAGGAGAACGTGTTTTACATTGAAGTGCTCGTCACATGGTATGCATTTAGGTGCTTCTTCTCTTTTGAGAAGGTATGAATGTGTTAATCCAGTATGACCTATTCTACATCGCGTAATCACAATTTGATCTCGGCGATTAGAAAATTTGATTGATGGAGATGAATCAAGGGTTGGCTTTATTTCATGTAACTTATTAAAAATAGCGTTGTTCCACACTGTTTGCCATTTCGACTTAATTAACGAATTGATCGAACACTTGAAGTCACTGCTTGGTAATTTTAGATCAACTGGTTGAAGGTTTAAAGATTCTTTAGCGAGGATATCAACTTTTTCATTTCCATGTATACCAATATGGCTTGGTATCCAGCAGAGGTGTACTATTTTAGATTTTAAAATATCATGTAATTTTAACTCGATACTTTTAATAAGATTATTGTCTGAACTGCGATTTTTAATCGCTAGTAATACAGATAGAGAATCTGAGAAAACAATAAACTTGTTATTTATACTATTTGATATGTATGTTAAAGCCAGATCAATTGCTTTTATTTCGGCAGTAAATATAGATGCTTTGTCAGGCAGTCGCATTCTTGCAACGAAAGAGTTTCCGTATGCGGCGCAACCAACTTTGTTTCCATCTTTGGAACCGTCGGTAAATAAATGAGTAAAATCTTTGTATTTTTCCAAGATGTTTACAAATTCAGATTTAAAAGCTTCAGGACTGGTGAAAGATTTACGAAAAGTTGATAAGTCAATATTGACGTCTGGAATGTTGTAGGTCCAAGGGGGGATATTTTCATCTAAGTTTTGTATCACAGACGAAGTGTTTATATTTAGCATTTCTAAGTCGTTTTTAACGCGCAGGCCAAATGGTTTAATTTCGTTTGGTTTGTTGTCAAATTTGCTGGTGTAATCAGGTTCAAAAATAACATTTCGTGCCGGGTTTCTTTTGTTAGAAGATATACGAGTTGCGTATTGTAATGAAAGTTTACGGCCCCTATAAGTATGGTATATGACGTTATGACGTCAAAATAATGACGTTACGTAAAAATTCAGTCTTCATACAAAAAGCCCTCAAAATTTCATTTAAATCAGCTTACTTTTACTTTTTTGAAAGGAAAGTGTTCAGGTACCTTAACTAACGACCAATATCTCTAACAAGTTGTATTTGTAAAACCTTTGAACGCATGGTTAATAAACGGCTCATCTGATATTTAGAATCAAACGGGATTGTAACTAATTTTCAATTTGGTTTTCGAAAACAGCAGAGTACAAATCATTTTGGTACGCCATTTGGTGCGCCGTAAAACCCAAACAAACAAATTTAACATCCATGTCAGCTAGATAAGAAGCAAAATGTCCTATAACGCACTTCTTTTCACATTATATACCAATGACCAGAGAATGCGTTGCTAATAGTGGTAATTACTTTCGTGGAGCTTGGTCATGAAATTATTTATTCGGCCGTTCTCCCTCCTACCAATAAATTTTTATACTTTCGGCGATTTCGCCGAAAGGCTTAAAGACACAACTTATCATAAATTTTGACACATGTATTGCATGCTTTTTCGTGGCTACATATAACGGTAGAATTTCAGATGTAATAATTGAGGCCCTGCAATGAATGCATGAACCTAGTTCAAATGTAGCGTTTATATAAATGGATCTTTGTATCGAACAGCAAAAAACTTACATGTCCCTAATTGACTACGTTTTTGCTGTTTGAGTTTAAGTTAAAATCAAAGCTTGAAACAACTGAAATGATTAAAGTCTGCCGACGCACACGGTGAGACATCGGATACTGACAGTAATAAGCTCTCATTCTCTTTGATAAGCCACATGGGACCCATATATGGACGATAAAGAGGATTTGGTAAACTAAACTAAACTAAGGCACATGGTGAAAATACTTCTGTTTTTTTGAAATCTATTGACAAATGTAGATGGAATTGTGTCTAAAATTAATCTATTATCCAATGTTTTAAAAACATGGTGGAAATGTTGTCTGAATGGCAAACAGTTTGGAACCAGACGCCGCAAAAACAATTTATTTACTCAATTTTGTCAGAGATATTCATACATACAGTACTTGTAACATTATCAGTAGGTATGCATGGACCTCAATTCATTTCACTAACTAGCAAACACAAAAAAGTCATGAAACATAACGTAATACTTGAAATTTTCACATCTATAGTTATATTATACGATGTAACCACTATTTTCTTTTAATGTTCAAGATTTATAAGTTGTGTGATAAAGTTATATCACAAGTCGAAAACTATCGACTATTCAAATGCCTGAGTAGTTGAACCTGCGGAGTCATACACGTGTCTCTGTAGTCTGTTCAATTAGATCTACCCTAAACGTTCCAAAACGTCCCTTGACATTCGGAACTCCTCGGCCATTCGCTGCGAATAATATAATCTAATAAACAAATATACGATCGTTAAGGCAATGAGTGATGTTTCAAAATTTTCGGACTGAAAACGAAACATCACTCATTGCCTAAACGATCATATATTTGTTTACTTCAACGCCGGTAGTTTCAAAATAGCGTCTAAATATGTCCGAGATTATTCACAGCGAATGGCCGAGGAGTTCCGAATGTTTGAACGTTAAGGGTAATTGAACAGGCTACTGATATACTACGCAGTCAATTTTTAAGCGATAAAAGTAGTTCCGTCATCCGAGTGCAGTATAGCAGTATTCATATACACAGTGATCAATGAAGTGTTAATATTAACCACCGCAAATCAAAGGTTTACATTCCATGTTGAGAAGTTTATGTAGTAGGTGCAATAAAATGATTAGTATATTAATAATGTATTTAGCTGTTTAATGTAATGATAGTAAGCTTTTGTTCTCGCTTCAATTTTTAAAATCATGCATCAACCAACTTGGTGATTCATTTATAAGCTCTTGGATGGATATTAAAGGAAAGGAGGTTGTACATTATGCACCGAAGTCTATGCTATGCCTGATTGAATACAACTGATTATAACGCTATAAATGCGGATTAAGTTAGATTTTTAGAGAAATCGAGAAATAAAATGTTTACCTTTTCATCGGCGTTCGGTCCGCCATCTTGGTTGACTGCCCCGTACACTGCTACATGACAGTGTGCTAATATTGGTTCATAAATTCAATCCAATAGATGATACTTTAAACAGAAGGTCTTGTACAAGCAACCCTAATCATTACAAGTAAAAACTCATCCACAGGCCTCAGTTTTCTTTTCGACCAAAATCAGTGTTATTGGTATAACGTCTAAATTCCATTAAAGACTGTACGGCTTCAAATGTCATGCTATTTGGTAAACCTGTATAAAACTGATTCTTTTCATCAGAATCTTTGATAGTTTCAATGGTTATTTCAAGGGAGGACACCTCCACACTAACGTTAGTTAGTTCTGTTCTCTCATTTTGTATTCCAATATCACATTGATTTTGCTGTGATGTGGTTGATAAAATTGATGGAAACTTCATCTTTCTTAGCAGAGTATCTGCAAGGAAGTTAGAAAATTTATGTTGCTACATAGAACTTTATAACAAGAGTTAAAATATGTTTTAGCTGTAAGTTACTACTACCCACTCACTCACTGTCCCTGGAAAACTTACAAGTTCATATATTCAAATTAGCTTTCTAAACACATATTTTGCCAGTTGCTGACACAAAAATACATTTAGGTCCAAACAAGTAATTTAACAGAACAAACAGCAAGAAAATCTAGGCCAACAGGTGAAACTTTGCAAAAAATACACATTTTTATCAGAACAGTAAGAGCATAAATATTATTTGAAAAACAGTAAACTGGTATTACAATGAAAAAACAGTAAACTGGTATTACAATCGAAAAACAGTAAACTGGTATTACAATCGAAAAACAGTAAACTGGTATTACAATCGAAAAACAGTAAACTGGTATTACAATCGAAAAACAGTAAACTGTTATTACTATCGAAAAACAGTAAACTGGTATTACTATCGAAAAACAGTAAACTGGTATTACAATGAAAAAACAGTAAACTGGTATTACAATGAAAAAACAGTAAACTGGTATTACAATCGAAAAACAGTAAACTGGTATTACTATCGAAAAACAGTAAACTGTTATTACAATCGAAAAACAGTAAACTGTTATTACTATCGAAAAACAGTAAACTGGTATTACAATGACATTTTGAATGCCTTCGGAGTCTCAAGATAAATTCTTGATCATAAAGAAATACTCATAAATGAAAATTACTTTCATTGGTGTCTTAGTTCTTTATGCGTTACATTTGATAAAAAAACTCTCTTTTATACCTCACTTAAAATCGCTAAAAACAAAATGTATTAAAGCTTTGAATCTACTTTAAGTACTTTTACATACTGATTGGGGATTTGTGTTGCTGCGCTGTAAAACCCAAACAAACAAACAAAGTGATTGGGGATCTGATACCCAAACATTACTTAAATTATACAGAAGTCTTGTTCGTTCAAAACTAGATTATTGGTCAATAGAGTACGGATCAGCACGTAAATCGTACTAGCAAATGCTTGATACAATACATAACAAGGGCTTACGTATCGCCCTTGGTGCTTTTTAAGTTGAAAATCTTTATGTTGAAGCTAACGACCCATCATTAAAATATCTTATAAAAAAAAGAAACCCGGCGCGAAAAGTTGTTTTAAAACCAAATTACAATAATAAATTCGACTACAAACCGAACGAAATTAAACCAATTGGCCTCCGTGTTAAAAACTACTTAGAAATGCTCAATATTAACACTTCATCCGTTTTACAAAACTTAGAAGAAAATGTCCCTCCGTGAACTACAACATACCAGACGTTACTATTGACTTATCAACCTTTCGTAAATCTTATACTAGCCCAGAAGCATTTAAATCTGAATTCGTAATCGTCTTGGATAGAACAAAGATTACAAAGATTGTATACATTTATTTACTGACGGTTCCAAAGATGGAAACAAAGTTGGTTGCGCTACATACAGGAATTCTATTGTCGCGAGAATGCGACTACCTGACAAAGCATCTATATTTACTGCCAAAGTCAAAGCAATAGATCTAGCTTTAACGTACATTTCTTGTAATATTAAAAACAAATTTATTATTTTCTCAGATTCTTTATCTGTTTTACTAGCCATAAAAATCGTAGTTCAGACAATATACTTATTAAAAATACCGAATTAAAATTACATGATATTCTAAAATCTAAAATAGTATACCTCTGATGGATTCCAAGTCATATTGGAATACATGGTAATAAAAAACCCAACATTTTAGCAAAAGAATCATCAAAACTTCAACCAGTAGATATCAAATTACCAAGCAGTGACTTCAAGCGTTCCTCCTCTGTTTTTGGGACCTCTCCGCGGTGAGGAGGAGAAACATGTGCCCATTATGTAGGTGCAAGTTGCGCCTGCATGATGGGCATATGGCCAACACCAAAACTGCCCGTTTGCCGTGGGCAGCGTCCCGTAACCGGGAAAGGAGGATCCTGGTAGTTGAGGGAGACCCAGGGATCTCCAGTCTTCCCAACGCACTACTTTGGCCTCTGATTCAGGGTAGATGGGTGTCCAAGTAGGCCCGACTTGGTCAATCGGCTGGTCATGCCTTGCCCTTAAACAGTTGCATACTTGCAAAAGCCATTTCATTCATGTAGGTTCATGTACTCTTTAATGTGCACTATCCCAAAATTATTAACATTACAGGCATACTCTTAATTTGAAAAACCATATGTGTACTCCATTACGATCTGAGTGGGCTTACTGAATTTAAAGTACTCTCTTTTAAGTGTAAACGTTCAAAACACCTATTCAAGAAGGCGGTGGCTCATGGGCCAATTGTGTTGAATGTCATCATTTGCAATTACATGCAAGTATTACTCTCATGTATCCTTGTGGTGCGGAGGCTGGATACCCGCCTCCATTGCACTTCCCCTTGTTGGAGTCCGAGGTGGCTGGGGAACCTGAGAGATGAATCATTATTATCTCAACCATGGATCCTTTAACCTCTTCTAAAAAACGTAAGTCTGACGAATCTCCCAACATTTCAAATGAACAATCAAGTCAATCATCTTTTCCACGCTTTCTGGTAGTAGAAGCGTTGGGAGATGAAAAATTAGCACAGTTGAACCCATTTGTCATTGAAAAGTCAATTTCTGCACTCATAGGAACTCCAAAATCGGTCAGGAAGCTCCGTGGTGGAGAACTCCTGATCGAAGTCCAAGAAAACAACAATCAGATAATTTGCTGAAATTAAGATCTTTTTTTCATATTAAATCCTTTTGCACTGCACACAATACCCTCAATTCATCCAAAGGAGTCATTCGCTGCCCTGACCTTGCAGAAATGTCAGAGGCAGACATAGTAAAAGAGCTTAGCTCTCAAATGCCAAACGTATTCTATCCACCAGAGACGGTAAACGTGTTCCCACTCACACATACATTTTAACATTTGATACCCCCATTCTTCCATCCACTCTTCGAGTTGGGTATCTCAACGTTCGCGTTGAGATGTACATACCAAACCCGATGCAGTGTTACAAATGCTTTAAATATGGACATCATGAAACTAAATGTACTAGAGAGAATATATGCCGTAAATGTAGTACTTCTCATGCTGGTCCGCTTGAAAACTGTTCTAATGAAGTCAAATGTTCTAACTGTGGGGGTAATCATTTTGCAACCTCCCGTTCTTGCTTAGTCTGGAAGACAGAAAAAGAAGTTCTCCGTGTTAAATATACACAAAGTTTGTCTTTTCCTGATGCACGCAAGCTTGTAGAAAGTTCCAAAACTAATTCTTATTCAGCTGTTGTATCAAAACCAGTTAAGATGGTTGATTCTGCTGTGCAGGTCAATTTATGTAAATGTTCTCCTCTTGAAATAACTCCAGTGCAAAAACCGTCTCCTATTCTTTCACGTAATACGTCCAAAGCAAGTACAAGTTCACAGACAACATCTACAAGTACCTCATCTGTACCTCAGAGGCGGGTCTCACAGGCTTCTCCGTCTCCTGAGCGGGTGATTCAAAGGCAATCACCCAAAAAGAAGGTCGTCCTAACCGACCGAGTTAGAAAAGCGGAGAGGGACCCTGTCCCGTCCTCCAACCGATTCGAGGCACTTATGAGCGACATCGAGTCGATGGAGGACGAGGACATGGGTGTCCACAGCTCTCCTCCCCGGACTTTGGCGCGAAGTCCTGTTAAGTTTCCGAAGTAAGTTTTTACTTTTCGCTGAACCATGAGTCAAGCTATACTTCAATGGAATTGTCGTGGTCTTAAATCAAATTACAACGATCTACTTCTTTTATTATCGAAATACTCCCCGAAAGTTGTATGTCTTCAAGAAACATTCCTATCTACAAATGATAAAACATGAATAAAGAACTATACGCTTTATGATAAAATTTGCACAGATACAATAAGAGCATCTGGTGACTCAACAATTGCGGTTGCAAACTGTATCCCTCAACGACAAATTCAGATACGAACTAATCTGCAAGCCGTAGCCGTTGAAATAACTTTACACAGACCTATTACAATATGCTCATTATATCTCCCTCCCAATTTATCTATAACTGTTGAAGACTTAGAAAATTTAACTAAACAACTCCCAGAACCATTCTTTTTACTCGGCGATTTTAATGCGCATAATCCAATATGGGGAAGTACATCTACGAATAATAAAGGCAGCATTACAGAAAAGTTCATTGATAATGTTCAACTATGCCTTTTAAATAACAAGTCACCAACTTACTTACATCCAGCCACTGGAAGTTTTTCTTGTATAGACCTCACATTATCACATCCATCAATATACTTGGATTTTACCTGGTCAGTGCTTGACGAACAATATGGCAGTGACCATTTTCCATTGTTGTTAACTTTAAACGACTCTGTTCCAGTAAACAACCGCTCTTATTACAAATTCTCAAAAGCGAACTGGGAACAATTTAACAAATTGTGTGCTGATGATTTAACAATCCCGTATTTTTCCAACTCTTCGGATAAAGCTAATCTCTTTGCGTCCACTCTATCAAAGATAGCTGATGAGTGTATTCCTAAAACTTCAATGAAAAACTCGAGTAAAATTAAAAAACCATGGTTCAACGATGAGTGCAGAAGATCATATCGGAAACGAAAAGCAGCACTAAAGAAATTTCAGGTTTGTCCTACAGCTGCAAATCTAGACAATTATAGAATCCTACGAGCACAAGCTCGTAGAACATTTAAGTTTTCTAAACGTAAATCATGGCAGTCATATGTTTCTAAAATTAACGCCAACACTCCAATTAAAAAAGTTTGGGAAGCAGTTCGTAAAATTAATGGTAAACACAAAAAAGTTCCTACTGCTCATCTCAAACGTAAAGATTCGAGCGTAGCAAAAACTACAAAAGATATAGCCAACACACTGGCAGAAACTTTTGAACATAATTCTTCTTCATCACACTACACTGAAGAATTTAAAAAGGTCAAATCTAACTTGGAAAAACAAAATATTAATTTTTATTCTAACAACGAAGAAGAGTATAACACCCTCTTTACAACTGACGATTTAACCGATTCTATTAAGCATGCCAAAGATACAGCTGCTGGCCCTGATGAAATTTATTATCAATTTTTAAAACACCTCCCATTGGTATCTCAACATTTATTGCTCGATATTTTAATGATATATGCATATCTGGTAAAATTCCAGATTCCTGGAAAAAAGCTTTAATCGTTCCTATACCGAAACCGGATAAAGACAACACAGATCCCCTTAACTATCGACCAATATCTCTAACAAGTTGTATCTGTAAAACCTTCGAACGTATGGTTAATAAACGACTTATCTGGTATTTAGAATCAAATGGTATTATTACTAATTTTCAGTCTGGTTTTCGAAAACAACGAAGTACAAATGATCATTTAGTTCGTCTTGAAACATTTATTAGAGAGGCTTTTGTCAATAAACAACACGTAGTTTCAATTTTCTTCGATCTTGAGAAAGCTTATGATACAACATGGAAATATGGTATTCTCAAGGATTTAAAAGATGCTGGTCTAAATGGTAGATTACCAAATGAATGTTCATTTCTAGTTTTTTGTCAGACAGAAATTTTCAAGTTAAAGTAGGATCAACATTATCAGAGAGCCACGAACAAGAACAAGGCGTGCCGCAAGGCAGTATTTTATCAGTTACCCTCTTTGGGCTTAAAATTAATAATATTGTTAAGGCTATAAACCCTGGTACAGATTGCTCATTATATGTTGATGATTTTTTAATCTGTTATCGATCTAAAAATATTCGAAGTATCGAACGTCAATTACAACAGAACTTGGATAAAATTCAAAAATGGGCAACAGAAAATGGTTTTAAATTTTCCAAGTCAAAAACTCAATGTGTACATTTTTGTCGATTAAGAAAACATCATAATGATCCCGAACTTTACATTTCTGGCTCTAAAATCCCAGTAGTAAATGAAGCTAAGTTTTTAGGCGTTACATTCGATAAAAAACTATCTTTTATACCACACTTAAAGTTGCTTAAAACAAAATGTATTAAAGCATTGAATCTACTTAAAGTACTTTCACATACTGATTGGGGATCTGATACCCAAACTTTACTAAAATTATACAGAAGTCTTGTTCGTTCAAAACTCGATTACGGATCAATAGTGTACGGATCAGCTCGCAAATCATACTTACAAATGCTAGATACTATACACAACCAGGGCTTACGTATTGCCCTTGGTGCTTTTAAAACTTCACCTATTGAAAGTCTTTATGTTGAAGCTAACGAACCATCACTAAAATTACGTCGTCAAAAACTTTCATTACAATACGCAACTCGTATATCTTCTAACAAAAGAAACCCGGCACGAAATGTTGTTTTTGAACCTGATTACACCAGCAAATTTGACAACAAACCAAACGAAATTAAACCATTTGGCCTGCGCGTTAAAAACGCCTTAGAAATGCTAAATATAAACACTTCGTCAGTGATACAAAACTTAGATGAAAATATCCCCCCTTGGACCTACAACATTCCAGACGTCAATATTGACTTATCAACTTTTCTAGGTAGAGAATTTTGTGCTGCTTAGACTGCACAATGTCTGATAAAATCGGTTACGTATATATTACATTTACCTTGTCCTTCTCACCTAAATAGTTGATCTGGTCGTCATTTTTGCCGTGTAAGGAGCCATATAGGTCACGTGATTTCCCACACTGATATGTCACTTGACATTCTAAAAGTTGTTTAAAACGTCATTATCACTTCATTGTCAAACGTTTGATTCCAATATAATTTTCCTACAAAGTAATTTTAAGTTGCCATTTGTAGCTTCACCAAAGAATTTGTTTGCAATGATTATTCAAAATATTTAGATGCTATTCTTGAAATGACCTTCGTACATGTTTGTTCGTACAAGTCATTAACCTTAGTCTTGTGTGGATGATAATATTTTCTGTTTTAAAGATATAAGGAAATTAATGCTTGACTAACATTCATGTATAAAATCACTTTTAAATCTTCAGTCCATTAACATTAATAACTAAATATGTACTAGTTTCATCTCAGCTAACCTTAACATATTATGGCCTAGAGTTTCTGTATTTTACAGGTAGCATTGTCTCAAGTTCTTCTTAATGAAGGTTGTTAAAAGTTTGTCCCCAGAGGTTAGAAACTTAAAATGGAGTTATTCAGTGTTGAAATAGGTTTTTATCATAACCCATAACTCTCTGAGTTTCTATACTTGACTCATCGGCTCGGCATAGATTGATCAAATAATGTCTCAGGGGTCACCATTGGCCCCATAATTGTCCAAAAAGTTTCTATAGTGTTGAATAAGAAGGTGTTAAAAGTTTTGTGTTAGAGGCTAATGGGATTTCGTTCTCAGGTGAACCGGACTAGTCCGGGCTTCTAAGAACGATGTCTGATACCTTTTTAAACTAGCTAAAATGTAGGAAGTAAACTTAAACACCGATGACTGTGTTATTTTGAATTCTCTTTAAACAATTAACTACGATTTTGTGATGCAACGCAATAAGAAACTTTTTAATATTTTACAAGGGAGATAACTCGAACAAGTTTTGAAGCGATATCTTGGAGCAGTTATCGTGCTTGGATATTATTAGTTACACAGTCAGTTACTGACCGGATACGGTGTGATACCAGGTCAGTAAATTAATATTGGGTGAGAGCGTAGCTCGAGCCCAATATTTATTCACTGACCCGGTATCACACCGTATCCGGTCAGTAACTGACTGTGTAACGAATTTATCTTACCGAGTACCCCCATCTGAATTTTAGCATCAAAGAACAGCGCTATCATTTATAAATTTTGTTACTGACTGGATATTAGAATCTACTGACCTAATATGGGATAATACATGGTCAGCACGTGACCGCTCTCGGCCAATGAAAAACGAGTATTCTGTACGAGGTAAGATAACTACACTTAATTAGTTTGCAACGAGCAGTGCTTGTCGAATATGTTTATCATTATTATCAACGCACCTAAGTGCGTTGATATAAACTATTATCAAGATTTGAGCATTTTGTAGTCGACACCGGTTGCCTTAAGCCAATCAAAACGATGCATTTGAGGTCACATGATAAGAAAATGGCCGTGAAAAAAGTAAAAAAGGGTGTGTGAATGGACTCGTCTCCGCCATGAACAAGTTGTTGACTAAAAACAAGCTGGCGCATAGTCTATTGCGGATGTTTATGAAGGCTACACACCACTAAATATTTTAGCGGACATTTTTACGCTAGTATTTTTGATCGGAAAAAAAGTAAAATTTACAAAGATAACTAATCAATTGCAAATAGACTTGTTTATCGAAATCAATATTTATTTTATATTCATAACATCCGCCCCATTAGTAAATGAATATTAACCACAAAATATATACATCTATGGAGAAGACATCAAACACGGCAGAGCGTTGATTTCAAGCATTTTTGGAAATGCTAATACTTGTAATTATTAAACGCACCCGCATGTACAAATATGTAGATTTTTGTTGACCCCATTTTGTTTAGATCACCTTTATCCCAACCACAGGGATATGTCCTGTTGCCTTCCTTTGATTTTCAAGCATTCTGTATATATACATTATACAAGGGGTACAACCGTGTTAAAAAGAACTATACAACTTTAATTTTCAATACTGCTTACCTCTGGAAAGAATTGGTTTATTTTCAATGTTTACGCAAAAAAGTTTTGTTATTTTGCACGAACTACAGTAGATCACTTAATGTAGATTTATTACTATGTGACATACAAAAATACTAATACCCTGATAGCATATTAACCAAACCATTAAATGGATTAAATATAACTCTTCAATCTACGAAGGGTCGTAGTTTCAAAGTGCTGACAATAAATATAATTTATTTTTAAAGAGTATCAAATACGATACAAAAATCAATCGAACGAGGTTGGATACGCGGAATTCGACAAATTTAAAGGAAAATCATTACCAGTTTATATATAAGGACCCCCTTTTTAAGGAATGTGCACTTCGTCAAACTTAAAGTTAGAAAGCAAAATGGTTTGGTCACTGTTTATTGTGCCTCTAATGCACATTATATTTCAATTACTTAATATGAATATATCCTCACCTAGTGGCTTCAAGGTTTCTGTGATCAATTCATTGAAACAAACGATATTCATAACCTGGACTCCAGAAAAAAGAGTACAAGCAAACATATCAGGACTAGCAACAGTAACAAGAAATATCTTTAAAAGATAGTCGGCGCCATTATGTAAGGGTAAGATTGTTTGAAGTGTAAATAGTCATATTAGCTGTTCAGTTATACCACTAGGAGCGTACCACGGCGAATGTATAATCAATTATCACATTGAGTTACCCACAAATAGTTAGCTTTTATCAGGGGCGTAGCTTGCCCAAAATAAATGTGTAGGCACAGACAATCTAGCGGGTCCGGGGGCATGCCCCCGGACATTTTTTAAATTCTACATCTCAGTAGAGCTCTTCCTTAGAGTATTTCAGGTCATTTGTTAGCATTTTTACCTGTTATATGTGAAAATAAATCACAACACTAAGTCAGTCTTGTAGTTTAGTCATAGAGTGAACATCGTACATAACACAACTACAGTAATGTACTACATACACTTTTTTACGTTCACATTATGTTTATAACAATACAACTTTGCTGTCAACATTCATTTATTTGAGAACCCATAAAAATAGATCATTCTACAACCAATATCATCATGTGACCATGAACCACATGGTACAATCCATACTGCTCGTACCCCTTGCCCCCTAACCCCTCTCAGCCTTCGATTTTTATTGCATTTTTGGCATTTTTAGCCTTTTTATTTTAAATAATGTGTAGGCACGTGCCTTGTGTGCCAATGTCTATTATCTGTGCTTTGCACTTGTTTATCAAAATCAACCAATGGTACCATAGCATTTATCCACTCTCTGCATCTGAACAAATTTTCTGTGGGCAAACAGGAATGGTTGAGCAGATTTCGCGAATTGTAAGGATTATTGAACGATTGCAAGCGCTCGCTGTAATATCCAAAATGGCGTCAAACAGCACATTATTGAAAACAGCGGGTGGGGAAACTATTATTTCTGCTGATACATGAGATCTTTCACATTTTTATCATATATGAATCATGTTGATACAATTTTATGTACCAAATAATTCTAGCATATGCATTGCATGGATATGTTATGTGAAACAAGTAACACACAAGTTTGTGTCCCACTTTTCGGGGATAATTATTTGAGATAAAAATTTAATTCTTTCCAGCCGCCATCTTGGATATCTAAGCGAAACACCTCTCGAGCTGAATCGAGAGCGTTCGATGTCGCCCCGAACTTTACGACTATAACACTTAAGAGACTAAACTACTGTGATTAAAAACAAGCAAACATTTCAGGAACGGCAACAGTTTGAAAAGCACATGGTCACTTGTACAAATCATATACATCTGATTTCACATTCTCTGTAAACTACATACACTAATATAAACTCTGATAAAATCCAAAGTGCACTTGGAGTGCACTCCATGTGTGAATGAAGTGCACTCCAAGCGCACTTTGTGTTAACTTTAGTGTGAACTCGACTGTATTTTATCTGGGCGACTGAAATTGGAACGTCAGTGGACCCAGTTGATGATTAAGCGTAAATAAATGCAGCTAGTTTTGATCTTGATTTTGGTACATTTTGTATTTGTGTAACCGCACGAAAACCCTTCATACTAACCGTTTCAATTTCAAAAGGATTAAGTATTGAAATGTGCGAGGGTAATAAATCTAATTTATGCCTAAATTTTTAATCAATAGCTGGGTTCAATGGTCAACGGTTATTTTCAAACCAGCTGCGGGCACTCGAATATACAAACACATGTTAATTTATTCATAAAATGCAATTTGATATTATCGGCATTCACTAAATCCGATACTCAATATTTTATAAGGATTTATTCAGACATGTTGTAACATTTTATCATTTTGATATACACTGTCTTTCAAAAGTATGTTCACAGTACAATTAATCAAATTGTTACAATATCTGTGTTCAATTTTGAAGTATTATCATATCATTATTTATGCAATGAAAATGGATTTTGTGTTAGTACATTTTATTTTTGAGTTGCAACAAGTTATCTATCAACCTCCGAAACTATATTCTATGTAAATTAATGAGCCAATATCAAGTTTGAGATATTTTTGTAATTTCATATTCATAAGAAAAATGTACTGGTTTCAAAAAGCAAAATTTAAAGTCGTCAAACAATAAGTTGCTTGTACAACTTTTTGAAATTCTATTTAGTACAATATAAATTGTGAATGTGTAAAGGAACTTTTGGAGGACAGTGTACATGTATTTAATTCATTATATATACAGCATGGTTGCACATTTATAAGGCCATAACCACCGAATTATTGTGCCATACCTCAGCGCAATGGCCACGGCTTTTGTATTTGAAGTTAGTTTGGAAAAATAACTAGCGTGAATCAATCTATTACTATATAAATAAACTATATTGATTAAAAAAAAACTTGAGGATTAAAATATAAATAAATAATAATAAATTAGGGTTCACATTTTGGATAATTCGTGGCACAGACATTTTAAAGCGGTTGTGTAGTAGATTTTAACTTAAATATCAATATTCCTCTAAAACTCTCATAATTGTTTAAAAAAACTATCATATGCAGTAATATAATGTTCTGATAGTGACAATGGTGGAGAAACTAGGTTAGGTGCGCTGGCCGCTGTAAAATAACCATAATTTTGTTGACATAGCGTTTAACCCACTATAGAAAACAAAAGAAGAACACAATCGGTATAGATGCTTTTAGTGCGTTTTTGTAACTTTTCTTACGAAGTTTATGTCAGTTTTCCTAACAATATTAAAGCCCCATTATCAAAAAGTAACACTGATTTTGGCCTGCATAGAAAATAAACATTTATCTATCTCTAACACTTCTAATGGACACAACTTTTTAAATTTAATGCATAATGCTTAAATATGTCTATGTTATGTATTGTATATCAAAGTGAAAGTAGATCGGAACCAAAAGTAGAATTTGGTTGTCAATACGTTAAAGGCACGAAGGGCAAAACGTAAGCCCTGGTTATGTATTGTATCAAGCATTTGCAAGTAAGATTTACGTGCTGATACGTACACAATTAACCCATAATCTAGTTTTGAACAAACAAGACTTCTGTATAATTAAGTAATGTTTGGGTATCAGATCCCCAATCAGTATGTGAAAGCACTTTCAGTAGATTTAAAGCTATAATACATTTTGTTTTTAGCGACTTTAAGTGTGGTATAAAAGATAGTTTTTTAGGGTCAAAGGTCAAGGTTACAGAGACATCATATGGAAAAACTTTGTCTGGACAATAACTCAACAACCACTGTATCTAGGTTTACAAAATTTAATGTATGGATACTCCTTGAGTAGAGGATGTACCTTATTGATTTTGAGACCAAAGGGTCAAAGGCCAAGGTCACTGGGGCTAATTTATATGAAAACTTTGTCCGGACAATACCTCAACAACCACTGTACCTATGTTCACCAAATTTTATGTGAGAATAGCCCATATATAAAGGATGTGCCTTTTTGGTTTTGAGGCCCCAGGGTCAAAGATCAAGGTCACAGGGACATCATATGGAAAACCTTGTCCGGACGATAACTCAACAACCACTTTTCCTAGGTTTACCAAATTTTATGTGTTGATAGCATATTGGTAGAGGATGTTCCCTTTTGATTTTGAGACTCCAGGGTCAAAGGTCAAAGTTACTGGGACTTAATTTATATTAAAACATTGTCCAGACAAAAACTCAATAATGACTGTACCTAGGTTCATCAAATTGTATGTAAGGGTAGCCTAAATGTCTAACATATGCGCCTTTCGTTTTGAGGCCCCTGAGTTAAAGGTCAAGGTCGCAAGGAAATCATACGGAAAAACCTTGTCCAACAACCAACTTTATCTGGGTTCACCAAATTTAATGTATCGATACTCTGGGTCAAGGGTGTGAACTTTTGGTTCTGAGGCCCCAGGGTCAAGGTCACTGGAAGTTAATATTGGAAAACCTGTGTCGGTAATAACTAAATCAGGGCTGTACCTAGGTTCTCAAAATATTTGCTTTGGATAGCCCTCCAGTTAAGGATGTGACTTATTCTGAGATCCCGGGGTCATTGGTCAAGGTCACAGGGACATCATATAGATAGAACACAGCATGGACTGCACACGGGCGTATAATGCCCCGCCCAGCGGAGCTCTTGTTAATTATGTAGGGCAGTTGTCAGTCACTGACGAAAGTATGTGCTTAGTAGTTGGTTAACAGCTAAATCCAGAGATTTAGCCTTTCCAGGAGGAGTGAGTAGGTTGACTGACCACCGTTTTATGACCTATAAAATGTGTTGTTACGGCGTTAAACCCAACAAAACAAACAAACAATATTCTATCTAAAACCTCAATAGTACAGTTCACTACTAACAATCGTCGCCTAGATTGCTTCTAACAAACAACACTACACAATTCACATTATATGATTTTATTTCATTTTATTTCTTACTTATACCTTAAGTGTGGCATATATGGGTGCGAACGATGGTTGTTAAACATATTAAACATAACATTTTCTATCAGTAACTGAAAGGCGGCTTACAAGCCCCAATGTCAAGTAATTTTTATCTCACTGTATTTGAAAGGCAGCTTATAGTTAAGATACCGTTCCAACTTGGCATTCAAAGGGCATCATCATGGCCAATAAGCTCCGATAATCAACATTCATTGGTTTCCATTTAGAATATAAATCATTAGACCCTAGGTAACAATGGTCTAATGTTAAATCACATTTAAAATAAATCATTAACAATTATGAACACAAAATCACTTTATACAAGAACGGCTTAATGTAATCGATTTACAGTATTGAAACTCATCTGAAATGCCACAGTCTTAACCTTTCAAACAACCAATAAACACCATTTGCATGGGCAAAGACTTTAATGACACGTAGAATTTTGGAGTTATATACACACAACATTATTCATCATCATTACGTGAATATATCCAACAATATTTTATACACAACACAATATTCATCTTCCAAACATGAAAATTACACACATAAATACATACATAATTATACATGTTTGTATACGCTCAGACGAATAGTTCAGGCTAGAAACCAGAGATAAAAGTATGCTCCATAAAAATTTATAAAAAACTACTCTGGAAAACTGTACATACTCGTCTAAGCAATACTATCTGTTTCAACATTCTTAGTATTGGGAATGTATATTCAAAATATTCAATCGTATGAACTATATAATAAATTATTGCATATTGCATCCATTACAGAAATCGATTTTGAATAAACTTAGTGTCTACAGCTTGAAGTCTATCATATAACTGAATATTCCCTGCAATGATCCCGCCACTAGCCGTTTTCATCACGTGACTTATGGCTAAGCGATAAAACAATCCGTATGTTGTATACAACACGGTGAAGACATGCGTTTTGTCGCTTTACTACGTAACCCTCAGAACTTAAAATTCTTGGTTCTGTAACAACTTTCTCCTTCATCGATCGCACCAGTTTATTGTTGTCAAATCATCTATTTCCTTTTCCTATTATCTTACATCATCGATTATAAAATACAATTCATCTAAAATTGTATGAAAACATTTAAGGCAGACTATTGTTCATTACACAACTAGTTATTGTTCGTTTTTCTCAACTATCAAAACATGAATAATTTCACGGTGAATGCGTTTTTGTTAAATTATTGTCGTAATACATCCATGAGTTTCCGAAAGTGTGTAATATGGTCGAGTAAAGCTGCTTGTGCCGTATGATATGTTTTAGTCAATATATTTTTAATAACACATGATCATCAGTTGAACACTGACGTAAACTTGATGTCCCCATCAACTCTACACAGCTCTGGATACGGGACGACATATGTTCCCCCCCCGCTGTGTAAAAATAATTCAAAATACTATTGGTGACAAGCAGGTAAGACAGGGTAGAATATTTAACATTACAATTTTTAATGCCTCAAAATACTAAACAGACTTATTTTGAAATAAAGTTGTACTTTGCATAACGTACCCCAAGACTATATCTATACACCAAAAGGTTTAGTCAATTTTTATTTTAGAAGGGTGCTGATGTACTTGTTTTCTTCCGCATAATTTAGGTATATTTACATGTTGCAGTTGCAGTCTATATTGTTCGTTTTTTCTCAACTGTCAAAACATGAATAATTTCACGGTGAATGCGTTTGTTAAAATTATTGTTGACATACACCCATGAGTTTCTGTAAGTGTGTATTATGATTGAGTAAAGCTTTCTATGCCGTATGATATGTTTTAGTCAAGATATTTTTAATGACAATTAGGCTGCTAATACAAAAACAATGCATTCAGTCGCCGTGAAATTATTCAAGCTTTGATAGTTGAGAAAAAACGAACAATAGCATAGTTTGCATAAATGACAAGCCTGTATTTATTCACTTAAAAGTTAACCAGTTTGGTCCATTTTTATTTTATAGGGATGCTGACTCTAAAATCCTCATACATGTTGACTTAAGTACTCTGGGTAGTTGTTTTTAATGAGTCATTCCTATATTATCCAAATAATATAACTTTATTCATACTCAAAAAGTCAGCAGGACTCGTCCATTTATATTTTACAGGGGTGCTCAGCTGGTACTCATTTTGGATTACCTAATTATATTGAGCAGTTGTATGTTGTTGAGTCCATCTCTTATTTACCCAAATAACATTAAGACTTTACTTAAACACCAAAATCAACAGGTTTGATTCATCATGATGTTAGCCGAGCTGATTCTAAATTATACAGAAATATTGGAAGTATTTTATTGAAGATTAATATTGAATGAATTTACTAAAATGTATTAGCTATGCAGTATAATAATATAGAATAGTAAATGCAAATGGAACAAAATACAGTCATTTATGATTTATGTACCATATTAAAAGCATTTACGCATGTTACAATGTACAGCAAGTAATCTTTCTAAAAACAACCTGCAAAATAATCAGAACTATATACCCGGTGCCCCAATATCAAAATAATAAAGTTCAATTAAGAAAGATTTTGACATATTTTATCTTTAAATGTACATTGTACATGATTGTATTACATCAATATGCTGAATAAATGACCAACTGGTATAAACACTAAAAAGTTACTTATAAAGATTTTCTAAACTACACGTTTTAATGTGGTTTTCTGTAAAAAGTTCATATTTAACATGTATTTTTACGGTTGAGGCTAAATGTAGTACGGTTGTTCCAAAAAATCTAAAAGCCATACGGTACAGCTGAAAAACGGTGATGAGGTAAAACTATCCCGATAAGTTATTGCGGTATAATTGATTCATTTTCATAAATTAAGGTATGTATAAACATTAATTTGAGTTATTGAAAATTCAATTATTCGTTGCAGAAGGTATAGATGATAAAAAAACGAATTTATCAATTTTGAAGTGTTTTTCGTCATTATATTCAACAATAAGGAAAAACTGGTCAGTTCTCCACTATACCATTTCTCCAATTTAGCATTTCGTCATTTTGGTGTCTAAAGTGGAACTTCGAATGAGCAATTTGACCCTCTTATTATTCATTTTAGGCAAACGATTAGAATGTACGAACTGTATTTAACTGCATTGCAGTACTTTCATTAGTCACTTAATATAATCAACAGTGAAGTTCTTATATGATAAGTTTATACTATCCGCTGTACTGTACTGCCTTTAGCCACTTGATATAACCACTATAGAAGGTATTATATCATAAGTTTATACTATCCGCTGTACTGTACTGCAATTAGCAACTTAATATATTCACCATTTAAGGTCTTATATCATAACTTTATACTATCCGCTGTACTGTACTGCCTTTAGCCAATCAATATAACCATCATAGATTATGTATTTTATACTATCCGCTGTACTGTATTGCATTAGCCACTTATAAACTACCATAGAAGGTCTTATTTGATAAGTTTATACTATACGCTGTACTGTTCTGCAATTAGCATCTTAATATAACCACTAAAGGAGGTCTTATATCTTAAGTTTACACTATCCGCTGTACTGTACTGCAATTAGCCTCTTAATAAAACCACTAAAGGAGGTCTTATATCTTAAGTTTATACTATCCGCTGTACTGTACTGCAATTAGCCACTTAATATAACCACTATAGAAGGTCTTATATGATAAGTTTATACTATCCGCTGTACTGTACTGCAATTAGCCACTTAATATAACCACCATTGATTGGAGGTCTTATATGATAAGTTTATACTATATGCTGTACAGTACTGCAATTAGCCACTTAATATAACCACTATAGGAGGTCTTATATCTTAAGTTTATACTAACCGCTGTACTGTACTGCCTTTAGCCGCTTAAAATAACCACTATAGGAGGTCTTATATCTTAAGTTTATACTATACGCTGTACTGTACTGCAATTAGCAACTTAATATAACCACTATTCGAGGTCTTATATGATAAGTTTATACTATACGCTGTACTGTACTGCAATTAGCCACTTAATTACCACTATAGGAGGTCTTATATGATAAGTTTATACTATACGCTGTACTGTACTGCAATTAGCCACTTAATATAACAACTATAGGAGGTCTTATATGATAAGTTTATACTATACGCTGTACTGTACTGCAATTATCCACTTAATATAACCACTATAGGAGGTCTAATATGATAAGTTTATACTAACCGCTGTACTGTACTGCCTTTAGCCGCTTAAAATAACCACTATAGGAGGTCTTATATTTTAAGTTTATACTATACGCTGTGCTGTACTGCAATTAGCAACTTAATATAACCACTATAGGAGGTCTTATATCATAAGTTTATACTAAACGCTGTACTGTACTGCAATTAGCCACTTAATATAACCACTATAGGAGGTCTTGTATGATAAGTTTATACTATCCGCTGTACTGTACTGCAATTAGCCACTTAATATAACCACTATAGGAGGTCTTATATGATAAGTTTATACTATACGCTGTACTGTACTGCAATTAGCCACTTAATATAACCACTATAGGAGGTCTTATATGATAAGTTTATAATATACGCTGTACTGTACGGCAATTAGCCACTTAATATAACCACTATAGGAGGTCTTATATCATAAGTTTATACTATACGCTGTACTGTACTGCAATTAGCCACTTAATATAACCACTATGGGAGGTCTTATATGATAAGTTTATACTATACGCTGTACTGTACTGCCTTTAGCCGCTTAAAATAACCACTATAGGAGGTCTTATATCTTAAGTTTATACTATACGCTGTACTGTACTGCAATTAGCAACTTAATATAACCACTATAGGAGGACTTATATGATAAGTTTATACTATACGCTGTACTGTACTGCAATTAGCAACTTAATATAACCACTATAGGAGGTCTTATATCATAAGTTTATACCATACGCTGTACTGTACTGCAATTAGCCACTTAATATAACCACTATAGGAGGTCTTATATCATAAGTTTATACTATACGCTGTACTGTACTGCAATTAGCCACTTAATATAACCACTATAGGAGGTCTTATATGATAAGTTTATACTATATGCTGTACTGTTCTGCAATTAGCCACTTAATATAACCACTATAGGAGGTCTGATATGATAAGTTTATACTGACCGCTGTACTGTACTGCCTTGAGCTGCTTAAAATAACCACTATAGGAGGTCTTATATCATAAGTTTATGCTATCCGCTGTACTGTACTGCAATTAGCTACTTAATATAACCACTATAGGCGGTCTTATATCTTAAGTTTATACTGACCGCTGTACTGTACTGCCTTTAGCCGCTTAAAATAACCACTATTGAGGAACGCAACAACAACAGGTAGATATTTTCCCAGAGTTTATTACAGATACCTCTTTATGTACCGTCAAACTAAAATATAAATAACAAAAAATATTCTTACTAAATGAAACTTATTTCGTACAAAAAGGTCTTACAAAAATAATAACATCTTAACGCATTTAACAAATCCAAATAAATCAAGTCAATTATTTAATTCAAAAAATCCAAAATACACAAAAATAGAAAAACAATACAGCAATACATGATGGAATAGATTAATAGTATAAGATAAATACCTCAGTGGGAATGGTAGAATACTCAAACAAAACCAAAATACGCAACGCAACTTAGAAATCATTTCTTGTCATCATGGCCGTACTGCCACGTATACACAACTGCACGGATCACTCATGCAAAAAAGGGAAGTAACTTCACAGATACAAAAATCAAAGTACTGAAAGTACTTCTCAATTCAGTGTATAAATATATCGAATCATATCATTATATAAGTCATAAACAAAAAACGAAATTTGCAAAAGAGAATTGAAAGGCTGTTACAACCACTATAGGAGGTCTTATATCTTAAGTTTATACTATACGCTGTACTGTACTGCAATTAGCCACTTAATATAACCACTATAGGAGGACTTATATGATAAGTTTATACTATACGCTGTACTGTACTGCCTTTAGCCGCTTAAAATAACCACTATAGGAGGTCTTATATCTTAAGTTTATACTATACGCTGTACTGTACTGCAATTAGCAACTTAATATAACCACTATAGGAGGTCTTATATGATAAGTTTATACTATACGCTGTACTGTACTGCAATTAGCCACTTAATATAACCACTCTAGGAGGTCTGATATGATCAGTTTATACTGACCGCTGTACTGTACTGCCTTGAGCTGCTTAAAATAACCACTATAGGAGGTCTTATATCATAAGTTTATACTATCCGCTGTACTGTACTGCAATTAGCCACTTAATATAACCACCATAGAATGTCTTAAATGATAAGTTTATACTATCCGCTGTACTGTACTGCCTTTAGCCACTTAATATACACATGTAACCTCTTTAGGAGGTCCTATATCATCACCATCTTCTTTATTTATGCACTTACAATAGGATGTAGTTAAGGTAGTATAAAATGAAAAGTGACAGTAATAAATTAGCAGTAAAATCTTGCTGCATTATTGATTTTATATTCAAAAATAGTCCAAATACAATCGTCCACAAGCATTTGATTATTCCTACTAAAATAACACCCCTCTAAACTAGAATTGCCAAGGACTGAGGAAAAAATCTGATTGTACACCTATATTGATCATGTATAAAGTGTATGTGATATGTTAGAACTTGTATTTAAACATTATGTATTATTTAGTAAATACATTTGTACATCTATATGTTTGCATACATATTGTACATGATAAATTGATAAAAATGGCACCAACAAATTTACTCAAACAAGCAAACCTATACACATAAATATTTTATTTGTCGCTATTGTAACTCAAATATAAAAAGTATTAAATGCTTACAAACTATTGGACAATATTAATTAAACACCGCAGAAACTAAAATGATTTAATGCCTTTTAAATCATGATCGACAATGCATGTTTGCTGCAGATTGTACTTATTTAGGCCATAACGCACTTCATGAACACATTAAATCCTTAATAGGCAATTAACGGTTTGATCGATCTTGTTAATTATGTAATTACTACATAGCATTTCACTATTTTATATATTCACCTCTGATCTTGTAGGAAGAGAAAAATATAAAAATATTAACATAATAGTTGTATGAAAGTTTCTATTTAGTATGATATACAGAAACAATTTTATAAATCAAAGCTCTGTAGCCACTGTATGTGTTTGGATTTGAAAACTGAAATTAGAAATCCGGCTCCAACAACATTTGTACACAAAGAACTATAAATACAGCATATAAACTGGAAAGACGTCAACACTTTTGATTTTTATTCGCACAATCAACACAAATCAAAGTGGCAATTCTTAAAACAATAACTGCCGCTTAAAAGTTATCGTTCGTGCACAGTTTTTCTACTCTAACTGTATGTAAAATAGACTAAGTCTATTATTCAGAAATCATTCAAAGTCATCAACTACGATCTTTGAACTTTTCCAATGGAACCATTCTATTACACTAAGGCGCGCGTAATACTTGAATATTTTTGAGTATAACGTAAGTAAATGGTAAGTATATGGTAAGTATAACGTACGTGCGTATCGCAGCGTATAATGCGTATGTGCGTATGCTTCGTATATCGTATCGTATCGCATCGCATCAATCGTATGGTCAATTTTTATGGTATAAATCGTATGGTAAGCATCGTACGAACGTATTTAACGTATTCTTCGTATCGTACGTGATACATACACGTATATGAAATAAAAGGACTATCAAAATTGAATTGTGATTTGCACTCTTTAATATAAATTTTATTAATTGACAACGAGTTTTTTTCACGACCGAAAGGAAATTATGGACACCGTTAAACTTGTAAATCGTGTAAATCGCTTTTCGCCTTCCATAAAGCAGGATATCATTCTTTTTAATCGAGAAGGATTAGCCATTTCTGGAATTCAGAGAAAAATAATTGAACAACACAACATAAGATGCTCATATCAAGGTATAAAGAATTTCTTGGAACGCTACAGAAGAACTGGTTCCATTACAGACCCTCTAAAAAGGTTCGTATAATTAACGTTCAAGTTTCATTTCATTAATCAACTGGCGTGTTCTTTTAAATAATGTGTTTTGGGTTTATTCTGACTGGTCTGTTGTTGTATGCAGAATTTTCAATTAAATTTCAACAACTTATAAATTTGATAATGTTCTTGAGACTTGACTAATGGAAGGGCATGTACCAAGTGTCATTGTGGAGGAGTGTAAACCTATGTTGTCATTGAAAATCTCTTACTTAGTTATATAAGTTCCAGTTGAATTAGAATCTCAGAGATGCATCTATCAACACTGGATCGGTAATCGTGCATGATCAATCTAGCAGCCTGTCGTTATAACCTTTTCAGGCTGTCATTGTTGGTCTGAAAGAAGGGATCCTACATGAATATGTAACTACCCTAACTTAGCTTTGATATCATAAGGGCAAGATAGGGTTTTCCTGAAGCTTTTAGGCATTAGTCCTTCCTCGAATCTTGATAAAAGAAAGCTTTGCTCTTTAATTGTCTTTGTATTTATTGGATTAATTAATTACATAAAGTATTTATTCATTTATTTATTGGATTTAACGCCGTATCAACACAATTTAGGTCATTTCACGGCGTCCAGCGCACCTAACCTAGCTTTCCTGGACCATTGTCTATAACCTGTACTCACGTACCCTTCCATTAGGCCGGAAACTTCTCCATAATATCTAACTAATGGAGGAAAATCGACATTATTGTCAAATTTTCATGGAAGGGTATAACCTCCCCGGGCGGGATTCGAACCCGCACCCCCTCGGGCACGAGTATCCAAATCCCGACGCGCTACCAACTGCGCTATCGACCCGGGTTAATTACATAAAGCAACAACTGTTGAGTTACATAACCTGCACATGAAATAATATAAAAGGATCATTCATATACATCTGTAACAAATACTTACACACTTGCAGTGCATTCAAGTGATAGAATTGTGCAGTAGTCTGCCTTTGAGATGATATTTGTAGAGCGCGAAAAGTTCGACTCAAAGTGACCTTTCAATTTCCATCTAATAATCATCAACACATATCCTGACGAAAATCGGTATTATCCCCAATCTTCACTTGGGCAGAAATTGTCAATCTATAGAAGTATGATAATGTGTTAAACTTCATAACATTATCCTAACAGGTACAGAGGTACATGTTATGCTTATTCTTGCCTAAAGGTCATAAAAGAGAAATAAAAGCTTTTTCGTCTATTCTTATAAAATTGTGTTTTTCCATATTATAGGAAAAAGGAAGCAGTTAAGATAAAAGAAGGACATAAACAATTTATTGACTTATGGATGAAGAAAAATCCTGAATTGACTGGAAATGAGATAAGTTTGAAATTTAAAGACGTATTTAATATAAACATCAGTAAATCTCAAATCAACAAAGTGAGAAAACAGATTGGATGGACAGCAAAGAAAACTGGATACTGTCAATTGATTTCAGACATTAATAAGGAAAAAAGACATAGATGGGCACTCGATGCGTTATGTGAAAGGAAGACCTTCAAGAATGTGATATTTGTGGATGAGACCAGCATAGAGTTGAGTTCAAGTGGGAGATTATCTTTTTACAAATCAGAATTGGCTCTCGACAGCTTGCCCAATAAGGCACCTAAGCCTAAACATGCTTACAAGGTATTTTCATTTCTATTATCTGGATTAGTACACTGTATGTGTACTCAAAAGGAAATATTGAAAAAATTAACAATGAAGATTGTGTTGCTCCCCCCATATCTCTCTTATTTAGCAAGTTGGTCTTCAAAGAAAAAGTCAGTTGTAAGAGGTGCGCTGTGCGAGGTGTATTATGTTTTTCTATTTATATGTGACAGTGTATAAGCTTTGCTCTTTCTAAAATCGATCAAACATTTCACAAAAAAGTATACAAATGCTATTTTACATGTGTATAGTTCTATTACATTAACCTGTCACAACTTGAATAATTACACAGTCACTGAATGTGTTATTATTTAACCTCTTTTTTTACCATTGAGCCACCAATCAATATTAATTATTGATAATCTAACTATATATCCGATGATTTTGAATATCGGGGAAATAACAAGTTCGAAAGTGGTTTAAAATAGATTCAGTGACCGTGTAATTATTTAAGTTGTGACAGGTTAATGTAATAGAACTATACTAACCTTGATTTTCAATACCATCTGTCTTTTATTATTTTCTATGTTTAAATATAATTATCACATAAATGGTTATTATACTAGTGCAGGTCTTGGAATTCCACAAATGCAAGTATAATTCATTGTAATAACTTGCCATTCCAGTCAAAAACTATCAGTGTATCGTCAGGCATTTGGGCGTATATTCATGACCTGTTTTGGAAAACAAGCTAAGAACACTGCAGAGGGCCAGTAGTGACATTATAAAATGTTAAAAGCAGAAAACATGATAATTATATGTTTGGCTAATGAGAATAATCAATTGTTTCACATAGCTACATCTATCCCTTATCTTTATACAACTACTGAACTAATAATGTATCTCCATATTTCATTTTTTCATTTTAGGTACATATGTGGGGTGGTATTTCATACAGAGGAAGGACAGACTGTTGTATATTCACAGGAATTATGGACTCAGTGATCTATCAGGAAATATTGGAAAATAATCTTCTCAACTTTGTAGACAAAAACTTTCCTGATGGATTTCAATTGTATCAGGTAATACATTAAATATTTTAAATAATTTGTGGATTAAACTTCTACAGCATAGAAAGTTCAGTTTATTTTATAGATAAGTTTTATGGTCTCTATATCTTGTATATCTCAGACTCAGAGAATTAGCTTTGTCTTAATGTCAAAGCATTGAGATATAATACAATGAATTAACTCTCTATTTGTTGGTTGTATTATGATGTTTATTCATGATATTTTGTCACACCCATTTAAACATGGTTTAATATAATATGGTATATATTCTTAATAAAACCTGCTGTTTCTCAGTGGCCTTGTTATAAAATGAGTTGATCGGAATGATTTAAACCTGAATATTTGGCTAATGCAATAGTTTTATCATGCCTACATGCTGCTTAACAAGCTGACTATAATAAACTACATGTATTGACAATGTATCATATTTTGTCCTTGTTTGAATTAGTTATTTAGGTTGTTTCTTGATTTAGCAATATAATTTGACTTGTTTCACTTCATACAGTTAATATAACTTGTCACTATGCTTCAAATTCATGAAGAAAGATCAATGAACTTAGCAACAGAACTGTAGCTCCATTATATGCCATTTCCAAACAGATCCCTTGGAAATACTTTGTAAAGTTTTGTTTTAAATGCAAGTTGACAAGGAAGTACAACTTATAGCGTGTTTATAATCATTGATATGTTTTTGAATAATTGTAAAGTCATTTACATCGAGCTGGCTTTCTCATGACAATCAGACCATACCTGCTCATTCTTACAAGATCAATCTTTACTTTATGCTTAATTTAAGCCCCTATTTAAAATTATTTCAGGATAATGACAGTAAACATAAATCAAAGTCTACTATGGATTGGTTTCAAAGGAAAGGTATCTTACACAGCATCATGGAAGTGCCTGCCTCAAGTCCTGACATAAATCCTATAGAAAACTTGTGGGGTGCAATGAAAGACTATTTATCCAAAGTTGTAAAACCAAAAAAGAAGGATGAACTTGTCACAGGAATTTGTTCCTTTTGGAATAGACTAACACCACAGCATTGTGCTAAGTATATTGACCATATTCACAAAGTGTTACCTGAAGTTGTACTGAATCGTGGGGGTCCAACCAAGTACTAAATGGTAAACGTTATGAGAGACTTATCCACAATGATTAAATTTTACAACAGAATATTGATTGATTCCGGAAAGTTTATATGTTATTATGAGTGATACATGTATATAGTAGGCTTGACCAAGAATAGATCTAATTCAGAGTTCAAATGTGTGGGGTTTTTACCGTTTATGTGCAAGCAGTACAAAAATAGTTTACTACATATTATTGCTGAAAAGCACAAAATACAGAGTTAAATTACTTGGTTCTTGTACCATTGTCTTCATTGTGATAAGGATATTTTATGTACCACAGTGGAAAAACTCACTTTTTGAATAATGAATATGATCTCTTTGCTCTGACTTTTTGGTGTGACATCTTATAGTTTTTTAGATAAAATAGCTTGAGCTTTTGAATTAAGCCTTCAAAAATACTTAGTTATAAAAACTAATAGAAGCTAAGATACTTGAACTGCCTTGTTTATCATACTTGAGAGACTTTAATTGTACATGCAAGTGTATATTAAATGTTCATGATAATATTTCTTAAGTTGTATTTCCTTTTTATGCTATTAATGTTCTCTGTGTCTTGTGTATATATTGGCTAATAAATACAATTTTATATTTACTTTGTTATTTGATTGTTGTTACTTATGACTTTTTAATTATTTTTAATAATTCTTCTCATTTTGATCAATGCTCAATATTGAGAATGCTAGATCTGTTTATCATATGTTGGATCTACAGCTAAAGTAAACCAAATTTATATGGAGGAAAATCTTAAGAATATATCAAATTGCAAATTAAATTTATGCACATTATTTCTCTTAAATGGCTATTGATCCAGTGAGTTTTTGCAGATTGCTAAAAGTTGCATGCACCAATTTGAATGAAATGGCTTACTAGAACATGTGAAAATTATTTTTGCAAAGCGTTCAGAGTCAAAACCAATTCACATGCTATTATGCAAGGATTTGACCAACAACAAGTTATTTTACATTGTGAGTCAATCTGAGTCCTTATGACTGTAAATCCATGCCAAAACAAGATAACTGATAATCTTTGGTACGAATTTCAACAAATATTGTCCTAGATCGTTTCGATGTAAAGATTCATCCTCAAGTTTAAACTGCCCTATATCTGTTTTAAATTACATATACAGTCAAACCTTGATATAACGACATCGTTTGTTTCAAGCAACAGTGTTGTTTTAAGGTATATGTCAGAGTAATGAATACTTTCGACAAGGTATGTGTTGGTATCAGTTCCCATAAAATTTGTCGGTATAATAAGAATGTCACTGTAAGAGATGTCGTATCGAGATCTGGCTGCATATTAAATACGATTCATTATACTGATAGCAGTTGTCAGTCAATCAGTTTGAGATTCAATCAAAATCATTTATTTACTATGTAGCAGTATGCCATGTTCATCAACTAAATAAGATTTACGATGTGATATTTCAACAGTCTTAGTTCTCTTCGTTTAATGCCGCCATAGTTTGCAATACTTAAAGATTGAAGGTGAAAGTGGGCTTTAGAAATATATACAGAGGGTCAGGACACAAGTTTTTATCTTGTATATTACTCCGATTTTACATCAATAAAAACCATGATTGTCGGCCTTGTCATAAGTTATACAGAATCCTCTGAATCAGGAAACATTAATTTTGTAAATTATTGTACAGTGGTCTAGAATATAAATTTATACAACATAAAATTATACAATGTTTAAACTTTTTATTGAATCATTATTCAAAAGTAACAAAGTAACATACATAGCTAAATTTATAGAATGAATTTATAAAAAACAATAAATACTTGAGCAGCTCATTTTCAACAACATGGCACACTCCCCAACATGGACACTCATCAACAAGACTCACTCTTGAAAACAAAGCACACTCACCAAAATGACTGTCATTCTTAAAAAAACTCACTCATAAAAAGACTAGTCACCAACAAGACTCACACTCGCAGTCACGAACAAGTCTTGCACTCCCAGACAACACTGGCAATCAGCTACAAGACATGCATTAGCCACAAACAAGACTCTCACAAGAGAGAATAGGAACATGTGCATACATGCATGATTTTCAAAAAATGAAAATATCATTATCACAAACATAATTATCAATTACACATTTCAAATATGGATTGTAATGGCTTTTTGTATTTATTTCTAAGGGCACCATTTACAGCATTAGCAATCAATGTTATGTTGTTCCCACTGTTTCCATACATATCATTGACTGCATGCTCAATAGCATGTTTACGTCGTGGAGACAAGTTCAGTTTGCCTTTCCCCCCTCTATAATTTCTTCCAATCAACTCATCTTGAGTAAACAATTGTTGTACTAAATTCCAACCAAAGTTCCCCAAGGAAATAGAATAACCCTTAACTTGTTTCATTAATATGGGATTCACCCTGAACTCAAAATCTCCTGGAATGATATCAATTGCAGAGCTGATTTCTAACAATTGACCTTGAGAACATTGATTTGTAAATAACTGGTGTGTATTAATTAAGATATTTGAAACAATTCTTGGTGAACTTATGGGCATATTTGTTACAGTTGATTTGGTACTTAAGTCATTAAAAATAACATGATTCTCTTTATCTTCTTGTACAATTTCATTTTGATCATTAATGCTATTATTATCAAGAATAGGTTGATTAACAACCTGATTAACTGGATTTGCTGTAAAACAAATTTCATCACTAGTTACATTACAACCTTCTAAATTTTTCACACTACTAGCATTTCCAGTCAACTGCTCTAAAATATCAACCGACATAAAACTGCCATTCAATTTGTCTGTCATTTGTTCTTTCAATTCATTAACTGATTTGATAATGTTTTCTAGCAAATGACCTTGTGTTTTTAAAGTCTCTTTCACTTCTTTACAAATGCAAGTCTTCATCAAACCCCTCAACTGATTCTCATCCTCAACCACAACCACTTCAGATGTCTGGGTCATGATACTTCTAGTTTTCTTTAGTTTATGTTCTTCAACCTGCAACATTAATATATCAGATTGGTCTTTGGTTAGATTTTCTAAGAACAGTGGATGTCTATTTGGTTCCATATGTTGACCACTGTACTCTCCACCACCTTCAAACAGTACAATAACTTTACGATTGTTTTTTCCCTTAAACAGTAAAACATATTTTTATTATTTTGTTAAAAGAGTTCTTTGTCTGGTTTCATCTCTAAATAGTGGCAATCTATATATGTATAATAATATATATGATATATATCAGTGACTGACAACTGTCCTACATAATTAACAAGAGCTGTCAGAGAAGACAGCATGCTCGACTTAGTGTTTGTCACAGTAAAAAATATGGATAAGGAGTTATTAACCTAGTCACATGAGATGTGGTTGATAATAAGAAACATATATTTGAAGTTTGAAGTCAATACCTTAAGAAATAAAACAGTTGCAGTAAAAACAAACACTTTTTAAAGAAAACTCTAAGTTCAAGGGGAGATAATTCTGAAAAAATATATTTGGAGTTATACACCTTGTCACATGAGATGTGGTTGATAGTAAGGAACATGTATTTAAAGTTTGAAGTTAATATCTTAAGAAATAACAAAGATATAGAAGTAAAGTCGAGCTAAAAATCATTTGTAGTAGGGAGAAATAATTTCATGACCAAGTCCTGCGAAAGTATGACCTGCTTGAGAATTGACCCCTGGATCAGTAGACTTGCGCATTATATGCAGAGCTAGCCGGCCAACATTTAACATCATAAGTATTTACTAAATAAATTAGAAATTCAACATCTTTTTTGAGCATATTTTTCAAGAATTTATCTGTTATTACTTTAAAATAAATCTTTGGTCAGCTGTAAGTTACCCATGATTCACAAACCATCTTGAATTTAAAAACATCAATAAACAGGGTTTTTTGTCTTTTAATAGCATTTCAGTGCAACAGGAATGACTGTTTTAGATTGTCATACAATGGGTTGTATAAATCTTAAAGCCACTAACTCATATTTTCTCTTATCTCTTGAGACTAAATTCATCAGTTCATTAACTCAAATAGGTACAATTTAGTCAGTTTTATTTTGTAAATATTAAAAAATCATTTCAGTTTCTAATGACACTCAATAAAACTGATTGAATTAGCAAAATTATTTTTTTAAATGAAATAAATAAGTTTGTATAAAATGTCGAGGAAATTTTTGTAGTCAATTTTGGGCCAGGAATACATGCCATGGATATGTGTTAAAAATTTTGTAGCTAACTTTACTTATGTTTTATTCTTACAGTGTGCCAAACCTGTAATGAGCATAACATAATTAAATAATGAACCTTTAATCTAAATAGTATATTTCAATTTGAAAGGATTATCAACAATATGGGGTCTCTCTTCTTTAAGTTATTTCTTTAAAAAGTAATTTGTATAAACGTGTGAAGACTTTTAACTTTGAAAAAACAATATGATAAGGAAATAATAATTATCAACTTACATTTATAGTTTCTGTGTTGTCATTATTTTGTTTTCTTTTACCATTGGTCATCTGTAACTGTAAAAATAAAAAAAATATGTAGCGATTCCATAGGCATTATAATTTATATTTTTACTTCAAGGGATAAATCGATTGGTATTTAGGCATTTTGGTAGCATATTTCATGGCAGTAATGATTCTAAGGCAAATGTATTTTGTCATTTATTTTATTATTTCATATGAAAAAAAAACTCTCCCAATCAAACAAATATTTCATTATTTCATACTTGATTTATAAGTTATTCAAGTATTAAGGTTGACATGTTCTTTACTTATGGAAGGTTGTTTCTTGTTGAATTTGCATCAAACTATACTTTTTATTCGAAGACATCGTAGTTAATAGCAATTATCTAAAGAAATAGACTGTAGATTTTTGTAAATTTGCATGTATACATGGTGTGCTAAGTCCTCTTAAAAAATGCACATTAATGACATTTCCATACATCATTCTTTCTGTCTCAAATTTAAATTTGGTGAAAAGGCATATTTTCTTGTAATAAAACAGAATTAAACATTAATGTAACATGTTCCTTTTATATCTTAAGAGCTTGAATGCTTTGCTCTTGTTAGCTTTATTCATCTTGATTTCTGCTTAATTGTGAAAAAATATAAATAGTGTTAGTTCATCCCTAAGTTAAACACTCCAGTACAACTAAGAATCAGTTTGCAACACAAGGTAATTAATTGAAAGAATTACTTTCAAATAATCACAAGTCATCAACTTTATTCAAATACATTTGTAATATGTTCTTACCAGTGGTTGTGGGAGCTCTTCATCATTCGAAGGACTTATAGTTCTATTATCATCAGATGCTGTTTCAATAAGAGTGGTTGATTCACCATTGATATCTGTGGTTTCAGCATTCACCTAAAAATATAGACAATATTGTGTAACAACTTAAGTATTCTGCCCTAAATTGTTGCTAAAACAATAAACAAAGGCAATAATGGGAAAGCAAACTAATCGCAAAACTTATGATATATCATTAGTTTGTATAAGAGAAGAAATTGAACCATTATTACATGTTTGCAGTAAACAAATTTGAAAAAAGAACTTAAGACAATTTTTTCTTATAAAAAAATTAAGCTCTTTTTTTCTAAAAACTTTAAGTTCAACGGATAAGTAAGTAATCAGTTACCATTAGAAATGCCATTTATTGCAAGAAACATTTTAAAGATACATTATGTAGCATGTGAATGTTTGATTTGTAAGTCTTCTAACACAACAAGAATAGAGAATAATTTGAAGTTTTAAGACAATAGAAATAATAAGCAACAGTAAAGTTAGAATAATTTCACGATGACTGAATACACACCATCACAATATTATGAGTGTAAGACAAAGAACGAAAAGTCGAAATGGAAGTATTCATGTATACTATAGTAACCTGTTAAAAATATTTTAACATTAACACATACTGCTCAGAGACTGGTCAGGGGAGCAAACCACTTATGCTCAGTCTTACTTAATCATTTAATACATAACCTAGGTTTGCCATACTCTAATAATACTTACATCATTGTCTGTATCTGGCAAAATAACCAAATAACCATCTTTTTTGTCACCATGTTGAAGTATAGTTTTTGAAATTGCTGTTGCTCTAGGTGATGTACACCAAATGCTTTCATAGTGGTTAAGAACCCTTTTTGTATCTGTAAATATAAAGATATGGAAACTTTATGGTCCTTACGTGATACTTGCGATTGAATAATTGGGTATAATTATATCAGTCAACCGTCAATATACAAAATACTAACATTGGTTATTTTTTTTGAGTAGAGAGATTTGCGCCACCTCTTGCTATACATGGTGATATGAATTGGCTACTGGTACAAACAATACTTTAGTTATTGGAATACACTTGTCAACAAGAGAAGAGATATGCTAATATACAAATATTTAAAAGTGATTATACATCTAAAAAAACTGGAGAATCAGTGAAAAAGAAATAATGACCAGTCTTTGATGTTAAACTGTAATAACAAGAACTTATGAGTTAAATTTCATCATTAAAATAACTTATCACAGAATATTAAAACTATCATTTGTAAGTTCAAATAAATGCACAAATTTGATCACTACTAACACAGCTATGTTTTCACATTTTCCTAATAGAGCTTGAACTGGCCTTTTCAATGGAGATCTTTAAGAATAGAGGCTAAGACGGTGTTTATTTTGTAGTACAACATTTTGAAACAGAGAGACATTTCTTACTGAAGTTTAATTGTTTTTTGTAAACATTTGAGGTGAGATACTTAATGTTATACACTTAACAACTCCTGACCTAAGACTTGCATAGCAAATTTTCTTTGCAACCCTCTGCATATTAATTCCAAAGAACTTAGTATAAGAAATAGTCAGGATAAGCTGCTAATATATAGTACTGATAATGTTGTCATCACATTTATATTTAATGCACATAAAATCTTAAAATATGATAAAATACTTACCACTCAGTTTAAGAATTTCAACAGTATATTGTAGATATTTGCAGACAGTGGATGGTTTCAAATCACCATTAAAATCATTTAACTCAGATGTTGGAACTATGCTAGTGTACCCATCTTCATCAAAAAGAATAAGAGCATAACGTTGACCACGCGGCATTTTCTTGTTTCTGAAGTAAAGATAAAAAATCATCCATTAATTACTTGAATTATGATGTCAATGCATGACTTATGCAACTTTTTTTTGGAATCTAAGTTATTTTTGTCACTACATGTATTACATAGATTTTCACATGTACAAACTGAGTTAATTACGGTAGTATATATAATGAACACTATCAATGGACTTTTCATATAAAAATTTGATAACTAGTGTTTCAATATACGCTTAAGAAGTTTTTTGCTGGGTTTAACGCCATAGAAACACATAACAGGTCATATACCAGCGGTCAGTCAACCTACTCACTCCTACAGGAAAGGCTAGATCTCTGTATTTAGCTTTTAACAACTTCTAAGCACTTACTTTCCTCAGTGACTGACAAATGCCCTACATAATCAACAATCATTGGTAGGAGGAAGAATAGCTGTAGAAATAATGTCATGACCTAGATCCACAAAAGTATTCCTTGCCCGGGAATCGAACCCATGACTCATCTATCAGTAGACTGGCATGTTACAAACAGTGCTAGCCTGGCGGTTTATGCTTAAGAAGTCATATGAAAAATAATGAATTACATAATCAACAAAACATTATATCTTACAAGATGCTCTACTAAGTAAGTGTTCGTCACATGAGATGTGGGCAACGATAAGGAACCTACATATTTTAAAATTTTATAGTGATACCGTAACAAATTTCAAGTAAAACAATCAAGAAAATTTTAAGTTCACAGGGTACAATTTTGAAAAACATTATCTAAAGTTATGATCCTTGTTACATGAGAAGTGGTCAATAAAAAGGAACAAAATTTTATCTTTAAAGTTTGAAGTCAATACATAAAGAAATCTAACAGTTGCAGTAAAAACAAACAATTGTTAAAAGAAAACTCTACACTAAAGCAGAGATAATTCTGAATAAATGTATTAGGAGTTTTAAACCTGGTCACATGAGATGTGGTTGATAATAAGGAACAATTATATAAGCCAATACATTGTACTTTATGAAATAAACAGTTGCTAAAAAAACACTGTTTTTTTTAAGAAAAACTTTAAGTTTGGCACCTAAGATGTGGTTGATGATAAGGAACAATTATTTTGATGTCAATATATAAAGTAATAACACAGTTGGGTTAAATGATTTTTTATAAAAGAAATTTCTAAGTTCAAGTAAAGATAGTTCTGCAAAAATGTTATGTACCTGGTCACATAAGATGTGGTTGATTATATAATGATATATATATATTATATAAGGAACATATATTTAAAGTTTGAAGTTGATACTATATGTTAAAGCAAAAAATATTATACCGCAAATAAACTTAAATCAGAAATATGGATGCTAACACCAATAGGGTGAGTAGGAGAGCTTTCCAATATTGTGTAAAAGTCAAGTAAAGAAGGGACATTTGTTCAAGAAATATGATATATAATTTATGTATTATCCAAACGTTTAGACTTATGTTGTTTGCAGCAATCGATTTCTTTTCAACATATGATTATCGTATCTAATATTTTAAGTTATGACAATCAATTTTTTTTTCAAACTACTTACAGTTAAAATGTTACAAAGAATATACATATTTAAGCAACATTTTAATACACGAAAAAGTTAGTTCATTGGAGTTGTGTGAGATCTTTTTTATGTTTTTATTTTCGAAGTTCATGGACACTGTAATTCTTAATATTGGGACTTTAATATATGGTTCAGCAAATCAATACAATTTATTACCAAATGGGAAAAATGAGCTTAAATAGAGTTAATAATTGAACTAATAAAAACATGTTTGTTTTTTGACTTGCTAAATTAATCTTTTTATAAAATTGGGAGACAATGTATTATGGAGATTCAATTATGTATACAAAGCATCCACTACAACAATGTTATTCACACTTCACAATAGAGAACATATTGAGCTAAATCCATTCACTTATTTTATATCTATGAAAAGGTATAATTATCCATTGCAAAACAACATGACAAAAACTATTAATATAAAATGAAAATATAATGTTATATAGGGGTGCAATAGATAATTATAATCTATAATTATAATCATTATTCAAATAACAACTGTAACTTAACAACACTTCTTAACATGAAAACATATGTGACTCAATGAAAAATAACTCAAAGCAGCTGCATAAAAACAGGGACAAAATTATTTAGATTTAAATATTGATTGATAGATATTGAAAATCATATTCTTAAAGGTTAACTACAGACTTAAAATAACACTTAAAACAAGTAATACAAAACTGTTATTTGCTACTAGTTCAATAAACAGGAAATCCAAAAACATGCCTTAAATATTCACACAATCTCAGTTTGAAAATATTTAGAAATATACTATTTGCTTATTAGACATTTATTGATTTCTCTTATTAGTAAAACACCTTAGTCCCTTGCTCATCAAATTTCAAATAGATAAAAGAAAGCATAGTTTAAAAAAATATTATACAACCTAAGCTTGAATAAGTAGAACACAATTCTTCTAGTAATAGTATGCTCAACAATTGTTACAATCAGATCTTGAGTTGAATTATCTTCTCTGACCAATGTTCAGACACACAGTAACTTGACTTCCACACCAACTAATTTTTATAGGGATTGAAGTGAGGCTCCTAACTTTTGCCAGCAATTAACTGCCAAGTATCACAATACTGACACATGTAATATCACATGTTTCCATGAGCTAAAATGTTTACTGTCAACACCTTACTTTCCTGTAATATATAATGTCAAAAGGTAATACTATAGTAAGAATATACAATTGACATGACATCATAATATAAAACATTCAATATGCATGTGATTGGCCTGTATAATGTCAACACTTTGATCAGAAAACGTTCAAGAATAACACTTATATCATGAAAAAAAACAATTCAGGAAATTTTACTTTAATTCTCATATTTCCAAAGTTATATTATGTTATTATCACATTTAAGTATTAATGGAATTTTATAAACTCTTTGAGAGTTATCATACCAAAGGCAATTAAGTTAAATAATGTGTAATATTATTATTATCTTTCTAGTTTCAAAATGTAGACTTTTGTCTCATTATCTAAGTCCCAAGCCTTTGGCATTGTTGTTTGATTGTATATTCTTAAAAGTCGTCAGATGAAAATAAGCGCATTATCATACAGCAATATTTTGTTAAAAAGATCTTATTTACTCAATATCACTGAGTAGTTATGTCTTCTAGACCATATTTTGATCATTTGAAGTCTACATGATATTAACCTGTGAATTATGAACTCAAAACTCATATTCAATAAATGTCAGTCCTAGCCACTAGCTACCATCACCTATAATTTAGTGACTTCAATAATTTCTTCAGTACATTTATCTTGTTCTCAATCCAACCCATACTTGGTCACCAAGTATGGAGTGGTGTCTCACGACTGCTTTTCCTTCAATATTTTAAGTTGTAATTATATGTAATAATAAACTGAACTAAAAAGAATCCAGCTTAGTACTGTATGATTTTCATTTCAATGCAATGTTTAAATACATTTTTATCTAATGTAACATTTTATTTCAGCAGAGGAAACAATAAACCAAATATCTGAATTCAGCTCATAGGTATTTCGATTTCTCATAGTTCTTCGACAAACAAAAATATTCAAGCATAGCAAAAAGAAATGTTTTTACTTACCCAAAAGTAACATTAATAAGCATTTCTTCTGTTTTTCTTCAAACTATAATCCCTTTGTAACGTGATTGGGATCTTCATCGGTAATGCAAACCTAGTTAGCACTAGCTATCAACACATACAGTAATTATTTCAAATATGTACATAGTATTTGCAATACTGTCAGTTCACCATAACAAAGTTGAGGTGGTGGATTTATTTTAATATTTTTATTCATTTTGTTTATATACATTTCTCTTTTATACAGATACTGGCTATAATAAAATAAGTAAATCATAAAATTCTTAAATTTGTTAATGCAACTTATTCCTTTTCAAGTATTTTGAGTAAGAGTCATGGAAATACTGTAAGAATTATTCATAAATAGATGAATGTATATCCTGTGATGAATAAAGGCCTTAAAGTTGGGACAGAACTTATATGATCGATGACAAAGTACACATTTGCTAAACCCCTCATTTTTGTGAATATTGCACGTTATTTTTTCATAGGTTTTCACCATGAAATCAGAACAAAACCTACAGTACTGCAGTTAGTTTTGATAACTAAATTTTACATTTTGCCTTAAGGGCTTGACTCATAAATCCATTTCAATACTATTATCTGTATTGCATTTTAACAAAATGAAATCTGGTGCATTGTGTGTCTTATACATGTAATTAATACACCTGAAGTTTGCATTGAGATGAAAGCTATACTTGGGTTTGTTATTTAGATCAGGCTTCCTATCTGGCTTGTAGGCGCATGGAAATAAATGTAACAATTTGTTCTAAAGTTTCAAGTTACATTTCAAGATAGTGGAACAGGTTGTTATAAAGTTGGCTGTATGCAGATACATACATAAACATTGTATAGTTCTATATTCAAAATATTTGATGAGTCGCTGATATTTGACTACGAGTGTTTTTCTACCGCTATATTTAATATCAGTTTGGTACTTGCAAAATAGTCAATGTATTTCAGTCACAAACATGAATCAAGTGTAGCCTTTGTCCACGGACCAATCTTGTCTAAAGTTCAATCTGGTTCAGGCTAACTCAACCAGTGGAAAAATAAACCAAATTACATTTCTCAGGCCATTAGCTTGGAGATACTCTAATTCATACATCTAATTCGAGCTAACAATCTGTGTGGACATCTCAAATTGAAACCTTGGTTTGAGTGTTTCAGAGGGAGTTGATTTAAAATTCAAAACATGAGCGGAAATGACAGAAGGGTCCAATATAGGGTATCTGAACAGTACAAGTGAGGTAGAAACTTCAATTAAAACACTTTTTTCAAGAAAATACACATCCATGTTGAAATAAGAAGACGTCATAAAAATAAAATGGCCAATTCATCTCTGTCTTATAAAATTCAAAATGATGTACAAAAACATGTTTGTGCACATTTATGTAACACGAAACTTGAGTCATTTAACATATAAATGTAGATAAATTCGAGTGAGAATATTTATAATTTTGATAAGAAACGAAAATGTCATTTTTTTTCAATCATGCCAGACATTTTACTTCCGGCTAGCATCCAATATTGTAATCGTTACTGTTGGGGGGAAGTCCTAACCTTTGAAAGTAAACCGCCCACTGTATCATTTGAGGCCGCCTACATTCAAAACTTTTGATAACGTGAGAAATTAGACCCAGATTTTCCTTAATTCATTAAATAGTCCATGTTCCAATTTACGCAAAAATTATTCATCGCATTGATCGTATCGTAATGATCGTATGGTAAACAAACCGTACGCATGGTATAAAACGCATGGTGCGTACGTAAGCTTTGCGTATCAATGGTATAACGTATCGTACGCATTGGACTTCGAGAATGGTATAACGTACGGATCGCATGCGTATTGTCTGCGTATATCGTAAAGATCGTTTTTCAAGTATTACGCGCGCCTTAGTGTAATTGTTTACACATGTAAAGTATTTACAGTACATGCTTACTAGATTTTAGATGTTTGAATCTCCACAACATGTTTTGTAAAATGACAATGTTGTTAGAAATTCTGACCAAGTCAAATTGGTATCATGCAAATGCATGTACATGTATTTTTAGGAAATGAGATTTATATTGTTGCAAGATGACCCACAGCTTATTTGAAGAATGACAAAATTCAAGTCAGATCAAAATTCCATTTAGTAGTCATTAGTTTGCACATTTCACAAGTTCCATGTTTTTTGTGTGATTCATACTAGGTATAGTACAGCAAATGTTTACTAGATAAATAAAACATTCCATGCAATTATTAATCATTTAATGTAAATGTTGATTCAATGGTATCGACAAATTATTTGTCCATGGGTTATTAGTTATAACACTATGTTTATTGTACTTCTTTTCCAGTTAGACTATTAAGTTCCTTAGTGCTAACATCAGCCTTGAAATGTTTTGTAACACAACCAGTTAGAGTTTCACCATGTGATAATACAGATGGTGAGCTTATGATGCATCCATCCACAGCTCAGTAAGTCATTTTGAAAGAAGCTTGGGCCTCTCCAATTAAAAAGTGGGTGTCAGTGGGTGCCAAGATAACACAGATATGTAATGGTATTTTATGGATTATATTTTTCTAATTGCCATTCAAAATTTAAGTGAGGTTCTAATTTGACATTTAAATATGAGAAACAAAGCAACATTCAAATCAATAGATGGAGAGTTCAAACCTTGCAAAAGCACTGTTAACTTTCATTAGCTAGATATTTGCCTGCATTTTTTATGGCACCCTTGTTTAAGTGTTAAAGCATACTAAAAGGATAGTATTATTATGTACGGCTCAGTGCACCCAATGAGAATAATTGACTGCCAAAAGAAACTGAGATAACTGACCTAGGATAATAACTGAGCAGTTGGTTAATGTGAATCGGTAACCAAAATGTGGTTGCTATATCTTACTACTATTCTTTGTCTGAGGTCAATGCATAAGGATTTAAAGCTCTTCTTAACTTCACAAATTGTTCTGCTTTCACAATCTTATGTAAAATAACCCTACATATTTTAAGGTTTATGAGCAGCAGTGTTATTTTGTTAACTTGTACTGTTAATACATGGCATTACATTGATTGAATTCTAAATATGCATTGTGCTCTTATTTTTCTATTATACAGGATGAAGAGATTAGAAGTGTGTATGTGAGAGGAGAGGCTATGTGCAACTGAAGAGTTATACGTTGCAAGACTCATCTGGTTGAGCCTAAGTCACTCTTTGTAGAGAGTTAGCCCAGTTTGATTCAAGGACTGGGGAATATGTTGAAATCACAGATCTCATAGTCAATTCATAGCACATCAGTATTAACGATCACCTGATCTAAAGTAGAGGTATGTTATTCATGTCTAAGATAACATAGATGTGTTTAATGCTATTACTGATAGATACTGCCATTTAAATTACAGAAAGAACATTTTAATGGGACTCAATTACTGGAAAAAATATTCAGATTGACTGTCATTTATTACATTAGTTGACCTTCACATTAATTAAAATCTCTCTTTAACAGAAACTTACTTATATATGTTGTGATAATTTGTATGCTTAAAGACTTTTGCATGCTAGGAATGTGTAGTAAAGCCAGACTAATAACACAATGTGTGTTACTTATCTGTCCCAATAAAAACCATTGGAGTTGATTATTAGCATTATTAAAACTATGATTTGGCATAAAATGTATAATAAGATTAAGCTTATTATGCCTAAAACTGTGTATTTGACATCAACTGATCCGGTAAAAATGTACAATGAGGAAATCACAAATAAATCCACATTTTGTATAAATACATGATGTCTTGTCTTCATGGAAATTGTCAAATTATGGTTGGCATTAAGTCTAATGTGTATTTCTATCAGTCAACATTTATAGTGGGACGGACATAGGGTGTGTATATATTTCAATGTGTCTTCATATCTTACCATTATATAGATATGTTATTATCTTTCTGAATGTCAGGTGATGATTGTTCAATCAATCTGTTAGAGGGAGTTTAACATACATGATTTAAAATTATTTGAGTTAACATGATACATGATTTCAGCCAGCACATTATCTGACAGCAAAGTTTTCACACACTTATACCATAATGACACATTTAGGATTAATATCAGACTAGCTATTGAATTTAGGGAAGCTTCTAAATTGTATTTTTGTTTGAATTTCAGAAAAATAGAAGTAGTTCCTGTTGAATTCAAGAAACTTGAAGGAGTTGCCATTAAGTGCATTACTTTTATTTTTTGTTTATCATTAAGTGTTGAATAAGACTGTTAAAGTTCATTCAAAGAAATAAGCATATAGTTTTTTCATGTATTCAACATGTGGGAAGCATCATTATTAACCGCTATTTGTATCAAAAATGTATATCACCGATATAATTTCAGACTGTTAAGTTATGTTGTTCTTAATTAATTGGTACAATAGTAGTAACAATATTGGATTTACATTAGACACTTTGTTTAATGCCACATGACCTTGGTTGTAATGCTAGACACTTTGATATGTGTCGCAATGTTACTTTTTATCATAAGTTATGTTAACTGAGGTTTTTAATATTAGTGTGTTTTTTTAGTTTGATATGTATTTAGGCTCAACTCAAGGATAGTTAAGTAAGATGTAACATTTGTACGGGATGAGTTACTTACCGGTAAGTAATATTCATGTACCTTACTACCTGTGCATTTACATGTTTGTTGATCAATAATTTAGTATGCATATGCTTGTCTTTTAACCAGTAAATAAAAAAATATACAAATATATTTTAGCTTTGTTATACATCCACATGTACATTCATTGTTTTAATCCTGAATTAATAGAGTATGGTACTGTGTCCACCCTAAATGAACAAATGGAAATCCTATCTATGGATATCAAAGATAAACATGACAACTTACAGACAATGAATTATGCACTATTGAAACTGACAATTTAATCAAGTACATGTCACATTCAATCAAACATCCCAACTTATGAAAATGTGACACATGCTTATGTTGCATAAGAATCCAATTATTTAGTTTGTTCAGTCTTGTGGTAAATGCTTTTAGAATCCAATTATTTAGTTAGTTCAGTCTTGTGGTAAATGCTTTTTTACATATATGATGTGTGTACAGTTTGACCATAACCTCACCTTTATGCAAGAATATTCATTACATTAAATGTTAACGTAGTATCAATGCTGGATTACACCATTGCCGTGAGGATTATGTGTTGAAATTTAACACATAAACATACTTCTATTATTTACTTAGGCTGCCGAAGTGTAGAATAGGCATGATACTGATTTATGCATATGTGTTGATAATTATTAGATGCAAGTGTTAAAGGTCGGATCAGGGTCAAACTTAAAGCACTATATCTGAGAACTGCATATGCTTCATGTAGTTTACCATCTTGAATAACGTCGACAATCAATCACGAAAATATACCTTGGAAATTGGACATACAATTGACATACATAGTTGTAGAAATACAGCTAGGTTATAAATCAAAGTACTGAAAGTACTGTTGGAAGGAATTTTTGAACGATTTTAGGAGTCCAAAGTTATTATTTCGATATCCATCATCATATCTCTATCATTCATAATCGAATGTGTTTCATATTTCATTTTACATGCATATTATGCTACTGATCGAGAAGTTATATGTTTTGATTCATGGGCAGGGCATACTTTCGTGGAGCTATGCCATGAAATAATTTCTACGGTCATTCTCCCTCCTACCACTGATTCTAAATAATTTTAATACGGCAGTGTTCAGTCACTGAATTGCATCTAATAGTAATCCAGAGATTGAGTCTTTTCAGGAACAGGTGGATTGCTGGTCACGATGTAACCTAAACAATTTGTTGCCATTGAGTCAAGGCCACAACAAATTGATCACATGTTCTATGTATTTTGTTCTAAAGAATTTTAGTTAAAGAGCAATTAAATTCTTTTTCCATATTTTGAATTTTGAGAAGCGAGCGAAAGTGAAGAATAAATTTGTGCGGTTTCTAAGACATTTATTTACCATAAGTTAAAAAGAGCAGAAAAGGTATGGACTTTCTTATATAACATATAACCATATATCTATAGACTATAGTGTAATCACGTAATAATTAGTTCTAGGTAATATAAAGCAAGTTAACAATTACTCTAGATGAAAATTCAATTGAATTTAAAACTAGTTAGAAGTAGCGTAGAAGAGGTTTACACCTTCATCAGTTCATACGGAAATATAACTTCATTTGTCTTTGGTATTACTTTTGTTAATACTAGACAACTACGAAGCACAGATTACCCCGGTTCACTATTTGTGTATACAATGTAATTAGATTTTGGTAAATTATGCTAATGTCTAATAATATCACAAGAATTAAATCAAGCCTAATATGTTATTTTGGGACATCAAAATTGTAGTAAATTCAATGTAAATTTTTCTCCCTGTCCTATCTACTCTCTATGGATCAATCTTCATATTTAACACTACAAAGACACGTATGACGTCACACATCAAGATAAGGTGTGTAGAGTGAGTAGATGTTCAGTTTACGGTCTAAGAGAGAGAGTGCAGTTATCATATTTCTGAACAATGGATTGTGTCATTGTAATTTCTAATGCCGTATGTTAGCAAGGATACATTACTGCTTTACCGTAACAGTGAAATTTTCTGATTTATTTTGCTATTTAGAACTCAAATTTCTAATTTTTAGTTCAATTTCTACTTGGTCTAGTGTGAAAACTTCTGATTTTCCGAAATTTATTATGCGTCAATTTCAAGGTGCGGACGCATTTTTTTTTTGATTTTAAGGTGCAAGAAATCAGACGAACATAACGGTTAATTTGTTGCAGTCTATTAAAAAACAAAAAAACAAAACACTTATGATACTCGCTCCGCGCTGTCACTAAACCTCTACGGACACCCATCCAAAGATTAACCGTACATTTCGTTGCTTAACTTCGAAAAATGTCCAGCGCTCTACGCTCTCAAAGTAAACCCCTGCTGAGATAAACGCTCGTTAAAATTGTATATATATATACAATCGTGTGGTAGACACTACTGCGCAATAATACAAAAAACTTCTTTCCGTGCACAGTTAGAAAGTTGTTTGATTCACGTGCAAAAAACCATTTAATATCATAATTTTAAGTATTTGTTGAAATTACTTTTTCAACTTATCTACTTTTGATAGTACACATATTTTTCTGCTGCACTATTTCTTGATCGCATTGACTCATTGATTTCTATTGAGTTGAAGGTGTTGTTCGTTCTTTTTCAAATTTCCAAGAGCGCTGACATAGAAAGGAATTCAAAAGAATTTCTTCCAAAAATTAACTCGCAAGCAATAGTTCTATTATTGTTTGAACAATGACGTGTAAAGTCAATGTTTACTAACAACTTATCTGCTTTTCTACTAACTAGCTCCAAAGCAACTTTCAGAAGTCTTAATAATAGCAAATGACCATGGATTGTCTTCATAGTGCATTGAAACACGTGAAACACAAACACCAGTATGTTGTTTTTACTTACTACACTTAATACACAATGTTAAACCCTTTATCAAAATTTTTCATCGGTGTATTTCTGTGTTCAGACAACATCCCCACTGAAACCAATTCCATTAAATTTTAGTTTTCTATGGAATCTTATGTTCATCTTTTTTCATGATATGATAGTGGTATATGTATATCTATGTAGAAGATTCCCAAGGTAGTTTTTAATGGTAGTTTACTTGATATTATTGCAGTTGAGCTATGCTGTATCTACACAAATATATTTCCAATGAAGATAATTATTCCTTATTTCTATGCTTGGTCATATGGACATTAAGCTAAGCAGACAAATTTCATGCTGGTGAAGTAAATTTATTCAAATTGATTCTCAACACTATCTTAATTTAACTATAAATGCCATCCAAACTTGAAAGCAAGCGCTAAACTTCAGTGCTTTCAGCACTTTGATTTTCTTACGTCGACGTATAATGACATTACGATTCTTTATTCGCTCCTATATTATTTCTTGGCAAAAATGATTTATGCATGGAATATCCGAGTTGTGATGAATTTAATTAAAGTATTTTCTTTGTTATACATTACATAATTCTAAAATTTGTCGTTATTTCAAAAAAAGCACTTTAGATATTTAGTTGCTTATATATATAAAAAAAAGATCTATACAACACGATATTTTGAATGTATAAAAGATAGAATAATAATCACAATTATGTTGTAACGAGCGCTAATGGCGCTAATTACTATTATTATTGTGTAAATGACGTCATTGACGTCTACAACAAAACATTTGCCGCATCTAGAGTATGATTATGAAAGGCAACCACGGAAGTTTCGTGCATGTAACATGTATTATCAAACGCTTCTAAACTTCAAACTATTAATGAGAATAAGAAAGTAGATAAATCATGGAACCAAGGAAGACGAATTGTTGAATTCGGTTTAATTATCAAAGAGATAAAAATGTGTCAACACTGCACTTCTGAACTTCCGATTCAAGATATTGTAGGTGAGACTATTTGGGGCTTAGCCTCAATACTGCAAGTGAAGTGTAAAACTTGTGGTACTATTAAAAAACTTCCAACAGGAAAGAAACACCAAACTAGAGGAGAAAGTGATATAGAGAAATGCTTTGATGTTAAAACGAAGTTAGCTGCCGGTAAGTATATAAATATTCTAGAACTATTTAAATTTACATTCTTACAATATATCTATAAAAAATGTGCGTAGTAAATCATTTGGACAATTTGAACATATTTGTTTAGCGGACCCCGGAAGCAAATATAAATGCGCCCGCATCGCGCTTTTACTATGAACAATAGCACAAAGCGATTATGTGCTTTAAAAGGTAAATACACTATCAAACTGGGTCCACTGAACTAGATTCTATCCACACAATTAAACAGCACATGCAGCAAATCGTTTGTAACCTCATTCGATTTAATGGTTTTTTTTTCGAAAAAAAACATTTACTAGGACGAAAAAGAAACGCCGGGTACATAAAATATGCAACACATATTTTATTGCTTGGCCTAAAATAATGAAAATCGGTCAGATTTATGTGTTGTTCGCTGTCGAACGGTACACACGTTTAAAACTACACAATACCATACCTCTTCGCACCATGAGAGGCACGTGCTCAAATGCAAGAATCCTATGCAGGGTAAGGTCATTGAGTGTGCCCAAGGAAATGTTCAGTCTATTTGATACTGTTCAAGTATTCAGATCGATTTTTCAACGTTGACTTCAAATTGAGCAATTTGCATCAATGCCGCGATTGTCGGAAGTCGAGCGGGGACAAGCTATAGCAATGCTTGTGCAGGGTCAAGGCCAACAGCAGGTTGCTGCACATTTTGGTGTGCATATTCGAACTATTGAACGTCTTGTTCAACGTCTGTGAGTGACGAGGAGGGTCAACGACCGACCGCGAAGTGGACGTCCGCGCGTCACGACGCCACGTCAGGATCGGTTTATGACACTTTCTCACTTACGTAATCGCCATCTCACAGCTAGCGAAACTGCAAATAACACTATAGGCAGTCATAATCGCCATATTCATCCCGATACGGTTCGAAACCGCTTACGCGACAATGGCCTAAGAGCCCGACGTCCCTATGTCGGTCTGCCGCTAACTCCTGTGCGTCGCCAACGCCGTTTGGCTTGGTTACAAGCACACTCACCACGAAATTTTCCTATGAGGCAATGGAGACGGGTATTCTTCACCGACGAATCCCGGTTCACTCTCTACCGTTCGGACGGCCGACGTCGTGTATACCGACGTCGCGGCGAACGTTACACCGACGCGTGCGTCGTTGAACGGGATAGGTTTGGTGGTGGTTCGGTATGTGTTTGGGGCGGCATCTCGTATGGGTTTAAATCACCATTGATCGTGATTGACGGTAATTTAAACGGCGTCAGGTATAGAGACGAAATCCTCCGCCCAGTTGCCGTCCCATGCGTGCAAGCACGGAACCTGATATTGCAGCAAGACAATGCCCGGCCCCATGTCGCCAGAGTTTGCCAGCAATTTCTTGCCAACAGTAACATACACCCACTCGATTGGCCAGCATTCAGTCCAGATTTGTCCCCAATTGAACATTTGTGGGACGAACTGGATAGGAGGGTAAGGAGACGTCCAAATGCCCCCACTAATCATGTCCAGCTCATACATGCCTTGCATGAAGAATGGAATAACATCCCCATGGCCATGATTAACACCCTGGTGAATTCCATGCATAGACGGATCAGGGCTGCCACAGCTGCGCATGGAGGACACACAAGATACTGATATGTCCGGCCGTGTTTCGCAAAACAAGAAGGGTCATCGTTAAAAGGGGGTATTTTTTCACATAATCAGCATCGGAAATCGATTGAAACTTCAACAGCTGGTTCCATACAGATGACATTTCATACAAAAATAAATATAATAATCCAATAATACAATTTATCCCTTAAAACAATCATTATAGGTTACCCGGCGTTTCTTTTTCGTCCTAGTATATTTTTAACAGTGACAGTCAGTTTCAAAACTGATTTGCAACAGCGTATGTTTACTATTTTGTCAAATACCGACCATGCTAAAGACACACGTGCACAATAGATATAACAATGCTAAATTACAAGAATATTTATACATCTATATTGATATTATTTCAGCAATGATCAACGCTGGTATTGGTGAGTCGCAATTAAATTCTGTTCTATCTGATTTAAACCTACCAGGAATTAGCAAAAGAGCACTCAAGGCTCGAGAATGAGAGAGAGATTGGGGCAACAATTGAAAATGAAGCAACAAAGTCATGTGATAATGCTTTAACAGAAGAGATTAGTACATTGGAGCAAGTCAGTTTAATGTGAGTGAATGATAATATTATTTCAGACAGTAACAACTATTACTCTGAGTCTAATACAGAATCTGCTTCGGTAAGTATATAGTATAAGGGTTCAATATATTTTGTTTATCAAGTTTCAATGTTACATGAATTTGCATCTAAATACTTAGTGGTGTCCATTAACCATATCCAAACCTGCATCGGTCAGGAGTGGAATCTGTGATCCAAGCTTTCTGTTTGCATGTGACATTTTCCAAAAAATGTAGAAGGCCCCGATAGCAAATAAGTAATTGACTGTCCAAATTCCAGGATGCCCTAATTCAACTCTTGATTCCAATTTCCAGGTTATGCCACCAAATAATGTTCCAGCGTGGTCGAAGAGGAATTCCTGCGTCCATGTCATATATGCAGCGATTGCTAATCATAGTGACATTTGTTACAACAGACAGAAAAATAGAATAAGTACCGTGTTATATTAAGCAATTTACACTATTTTTACAACGCAGCCTCGAATTGTTACCCGCTTCGACATTGGGATGTCGCTATTTGCGCACCGTTTAGGTCTACACACCAAACAAGTCTGGTCTCAATCAGATAATTGGCTCCTCCCTAAGACCTCTGAATCTTTCAAGATGGCGGTGCCCATGTTGTTCCACTCCGATGAAGAGGCGATTGCGGCAATAAATGCATTAGAAATTGAAGATTTGTCGTTCGTAAAAGTAAGTTTATAGAAATTTCACGTTAGTGTCCTGTTAATTGAAATTCTGGTTTGCATGTAAGCACACATAGGTTGATACCTAAGCAAGTTATTGATGTATTGCAATTAGACTTAATACAATGGGACTCATTCACCCAATCAACTTGCACAACCAAGTTAGATAACTGCTTAAACAGCCCTTTTTTATTTGACTTATTGCATTGAAATCTAATCTTATTTACAGTGATCCTTGTTTCGCCCAAACTTTTCAATTCTTATACTGAAAAGCAGCAGAATAGTTGAGTGCGCCGTTTCTGTGACAGCTCTTGTTAATTCTTCAAATGACCAGCGTGATTATCTGATTGACGTTGCTTACACCACTATTTTACTGAATGGAATTATTATGTTGGGGTTATAGCCATCAGCATATACCAATCGTCTGGACGAAAGGGTCATCGGAACTATTGAAGGTCTGGCTAAGGAGGGGATAGTGAATGTTACTGAGGTTCATCGAAGAGCCCAGCAGGCAGGAGAGGAAATAGTTCCATCTGGAACAGATCACTGCGATCACAAGTTCTTCCCTAACTAAAAAAGATGTTTATAACCATATATACTGAACGAAGGCAGATACCGGGTAAAACACACTTAGCTACTTGTACTTCAACTAAAATGGTTTTTTTTACTAGAGGTTGGAATAATATGTTCTATACAAAAATATGGTAATAGAATCTTTATTTATTGACCTGTTGTGTGCTATGTTTGTTTTAATGAATTTAAAGCATATTGACACATCAAGCAACACATGCAGGCATTTTGAGTCTTTATGTTCTACCTAGGCTCAGCAGTGTAAGCAGAATAAGCTCTTAACAAACCTTAATGCACACCAACTTGTCTGTAGTAGTCTGAATACAAACAACTTGTTGACATTTGCTCTTTCGTATATTGGACAGGGCTTGTTTTTACACGAACAATAATGAAGTGGATCTTCAACAAGTTGGATTTAAAATGTACTCATTATGTATCTAATAGTTATCAATGTTGCAAATTCCCATCATGGTCACTATATTAATTTAGGCCAAACAATGGTGACCAACTGAAATTAGCCAAGCTAGTAGATAAGTAAAACGAAGGTATCTCCTCAGGAAGGGAACAGAATATAATTTTGGCAAATGTAAGTTGTTCTGGTTTTCTGGCATCTGCTATTTAAAACATTTATCCACTAGGGGTGGGGGAGGATTGAGTTTTCACACATTGGCTCAAATTAAGAAATCTGTGTTAAAGAATTTGGGAATAACTACTAATGTTATCTTCTTTTATTACTGGATTTCAAGAATTTTAATTATCTTTGTTCAGTAAAGCTACACGGGTTTTAGTTACAATTTTTTAAACTTTAATCTTTTTATGTATTTTATTTATTCTTTTTATGCCCCAGAAGGTGAGCATATTAAAATCGCACCGTCCGTCCGTCTCAATAACTCGTGTCCGGGCTGTAACTTTCCCTTGTATGGACATATTTTAAAATAACTTGCCACGTGTTCCACATAACAAGACAACGTGTCGAATGCAAGACCCGTGTCCCTACCTCTAAGGTCAAGGTCACACGTAGTGTTTATTTACAATGGAATGCTGCTTTTAAGGACATAACAGTGTAAGTTATCAAGAATGGGTGGTATTTTATATGTTTAGAAGCACTTTAAAATAACTTGCTGTATGTATTTGATACGTAAAGGTAAGATCAACTTTTCATGTACTGACCGTGTTCATAGATCAATGTCACATTCGGGGGCATTCGTCATATACAGCTCTTGTTTAATAATCCAATTGTTAGTGTATGTAATTTAGATCAATGCCCTTATTTTATAAGGTCGAAGAGAGACAAACTGCTGTTTGTCTATCAAACAGCCTTCCAAAAGAACCTTCTACATAAGTATGGTAAAGAGTAGTCTCTTGAACTCGACATACGGGACGACAAATTAAACACGCCCTCTGTCACTCGTGTGTGTGAGAACAAACGTTAGCTACCAGGATGTAGCCTCATTTGTTGTAGCTAAGGAGACCACTGCAAACACCCCAGAAGCCCAGCATATTGTGTTAGATTGGAACTCCAGCTAGAGTATTGGCTGACCGACTTTGACCAACGAGAAATTTCTTCATTAGAAAATGTATTTCCATGTAGAGTAATCATGTATAGATTATTGTATTACAAATTGTGGAAGTCCTCTTAATAGCTAATACAATGAACCAAGCATGGTTTTAAGCATTAACCAATAATTGTGTATGTGTTTAAGAAAATAAATGAAGAAACACATCCATCTATGCATTAATGTTCTTATGTTGTACAGAAAATCGTGTACAAAGTGACTATTTTTGCTTTCAGTACATGAACAAAAATCTTAAGCTCAATGCAAGCTAATTAAAAGGATTGTGTTTGTGAACAAACATTAAATTAGTTCCAGACAAGTGTCAATTTTAGTGTACAAAATGTATGTAAAGCAATTTAAATTTATGTGCATTTTCTTTGCACTGACAGAACTATTGACCAGTTTGTTTGTTTGTTTGGGTTTTACGGCGCACCAACACAAAAAGGTCATATCGCGCCGAAAGCAACCAATGACACTGTTAATTCAAACGAAATTAATGATGTAAAGCTCTATTTCTTATCATTAACATTTATTTCTTTCAAAAAGTTAAGTATCGCATATGATGAAACAGATTCAAAAAGTTCTTTAAGTGAGTTTACTTTAAAATGTTTGTCACGAATGTATTTAAGATCCTGACAGTCAAGGAGAACGTGTTTTACATTGAAATGCTCGTCACATGGTATACATTTAGGTGCTTCCTCTCTTTTGAGAAGGTATGAATGTGTTAATCTGGTATGACCAATTCTACATCGCGTAATCACTATTTGATCTCGGCGATTAGAAAATATTGTTGACAAAGATGAACTTGATGGCTGTGATTATACAAGAAAAGCTTCCAGTGGCTGGATGTAAGTAAGTTGGTGACTTGTCATTTAAAAGGCATAGTTGAACATTATCAATGAACTTTTCTGTAATGCTGCCTTTATTATTCGTAGATGTACTTCCCCATATTGGATTATGCGCATTAAAATCGCCGAGTAGAAAGAATGGGAGTTGTTTAGTTTTCTAGGACTTAATTCAGTTTTAGAGAATGAACTTTATGATTAATTTTACAAATTTACAGGAAAAACTGATTGGTATGGGATCTGATGGTGCTGCAAATATGGTTGGTCATAAAGCTGGTTTAGCTGCTTTAATGAGAAAGCAAAATGGAGAAGAGTTTTTCAATATTCATTGTTTGTGTCACCGACTGGAGCTGGCTGTAAGAGATGTACTAAAATCGTCAAAACTCCATGAAAAACTTATGCAATTAATGAGTGTATTGCATTCATTCTATTGCAAAAATCAATATAAAAATAAAAGTGGTTTGTTGAGAGCTATAAAGGACTTAACCCTCTAGTGCCCACCGTTGCATATGTGCAACACGTTTTTTCTCAGCACATAAACCAATATTTATTCTATATAAGAGTCTTCAGTACTTTGATTCATGACAACTGCATGGTATTTGACCTTGATTACTAATAGTGCTATTATGAGACATTAATGACGTCACTTATGACGTCATCAAATATGGCTGATTTACAGTGAAGTGAATTACATTATATTCTGAATCCATACAACTTGACAAAATTAGTTATGCATGTCTTGTACAAATATAACAATAAAGTAGTCTTAAGTCTTCCTAAGACACATGTATTATAATATTTCATTACAAATAAAGGCAAACTTACAAAATGAACGCAATTTTCAGAGTTGCAAATATGCAACAATGGGCTTGATGTTAACATGTTTCATATTTGCAACATTGGGAGATAAAGGAAAACAAATTTAAAGCATTTTTAAGTTTTGAAACATCTATTAAAATACTTGTTGAGAACAAAAATGTATTTAATATGGTTAGAAATGTTATCTAGGATTTATGATGACCTACTTAAATCAAGAAGTTACATGTCTATATTAATCAATTGTGACATAACTTAAACAGTAATGAATGCTGCATATCTGCAACAACAGCAATATTTGCTATCTACAATCAATCTACAGCCAAAAGCACAGTGAACTTAACTCAAACTGTCAACGTATAATTCCAGACTATGGAACACTATATTTCTCCATGAAAACTACATGTCTTACACAACCTAGGAAGGTCAAATATACCTTGGTCTGAGTCTTGCATAACCTAGGTAGGTCAGATAGACCTTAGTCTGAGTCTTGTATAACCTAAGTAGGTCAGATAGACCTTGGTCTGAGTCTTGCATAACCAAGGTAGGTCAGATAGACCTAGGTCTGGGTCTTGCATAACCAAGGTAGGTCAGATAGACCTTGGTCTGAGTCTTGAATAACCTAAGTAGGTCAGATGGACCTACGTCTGAGTCTTGCATAACCTAGGTAGGTCAGATAGACCTTGGTCTGAGTCTTGTATAACCTAAGTAGGTCAGATAGACCTTGGTCTGAGTCTTGCATAACCTAGGTAGGTCAGATAGACCTGGGTCTGGGTCTTACATAACCTAGGAAGGTCAGATAGACACAGATCTGGGTCTTGCATAACATAGGTAGGTCAGATAGACCTAGGTCTGGGTCTTGCATAACCTAGGTAGGTCAGAAAGTCATGGATTTGAGTCTTGCATAACCTAGGTAGGTCAGATAGAACTGGGTTTGAGTCTTGCATAACCTAGGTAGGTCAGAAAGTCATGGATTTGAGTCTTGCATAACCGAGGTAGGCCAGATAGACCTTGGTCCGAGTCTTGCATAACCTAGGTAGGTCAGATAGACCTAGGTCTGGGTCTTGTATAACCTAAGTAGGTCAGATAAACCTTGGTCTGAGCTTGCATAACCAAGGTAGGTCAGATAGACCTGGGTCTGGGTCTTACATAACCAAGGTAGGTCAGATAGACCTGGGTCTGGGTCTTACATAACCTAGGTAGGTCAGATAGACCTAGGTCTGGGTCTTGCATAACCTAGGTAGGTCAGATATACCTAGGTCTGGGTCTTGCATAACCTAGGTAGGTCAGAAAGTCATGGATTTGAGTCTTATATAACCTAGGTAGGTCATATAGAACTAGGTTTGAGTCTTACATAACCTAGGAAGGTCAGATAGACACAGATCTGGGTCTTGCATAACATAGGTAGGTCAGATAGACCTTGGTCTGAGTCTTGCATAACCAAGGTAGGTCAGATAGACCTAGGTCTGGGTTTTGCATAACCTAGGTAGGTCAGATAGACCTAGGTCAGGGTCTTGCATAACCAAGGTAGGTCAGAAAGTCATTGATTTGAGTCTTGCATAACCTAGGTAGGTCAGATAGAACTGGGTTTGAGTCTTGCATAACCTAGGTAGGTCAGAAAGTCATGGATTTAAGTCTTGCATAACCGAGGTAGGCCAGACAGACCTTGGTCTGAGTTTGGCATAACCTAGGTAGGTCAGATAGACCTTGGTCTGAGTCTTGCATAACCTAGGTAGGTCAGATAAACCTTGGTCTGAGTCTTGCATAACCAAGGTAGGTCAGATAGACCTGGGTCTGGGTCATACATAACCTAGGTCGGTCAGATATACCTAGGTCTGGGTCTTGCATAACCTAGGTAGGTCAGAAAGTCATGGATTTGAGTCTTATATAACCTAGGTAGGTCAGATAGAACTAGGTTTGAGTCTTGCATAACCTAGGTAGGTCAGAAAGTCATGGATTTGAGTCTTGCATTTCCGAGGTAGGCAAGATAGACCTTGGTCTGAGTCTTGCATAACCTAGGTAGGTCAGAAAGTCATAGATATGAGTCTTGCATAACCTAGGTAGGTCAGATAGAACTGGGTTTGAGTCTTGCATAAACTAGGTAGGTCGGAAAGTCATGGATTTGAGTCTTGCATAACCGAGGTAGGTCAGATAGACCTTAGTCTGAGTCTTGCATAACCTAGGTATGTCAGATAGACCTTGGACTGAGTCTTGCAGAACCTACGTAGGTCAGATAGACCTTGGTCTGAGTCTTGCATAACCTAGGTAAGTCAGATAGACCTTGGTCGGAGTCTTGCATAACCTTTGTAGGGCAGATAGCCCTTGGTCTGAGTCTTGCATAACCTAGGTAGGTTTGTTTGTTTGTTTGGGTTTTACGGCGCACCAACACAGAAAGGTCACATCGCGCCGAAAGCTATTAATGATACTAATAATTCAAACTATATTAATGATGTAAAAAACTATATCTTATTATAAACATTTATTTCTTTCAAAAAGTTAAGTATAGCATATGATGGTACAGATTCAAAAAGATCTTTAAGTGAGTTTACTTTAAAATGTTTGTCACGAATGTATTTAAGATCCTGACAGTCAAAGAGAACGTGATTTACATTGAAATGCTCGTCACATGGTATGCATTTAGGTGCTTCTTCTCTTTTGAGAAGGTATGAATGTGTTAATCTAGTATGACCAATTCTACATCGCGAAATTACTATTTGATCTCTGTGATTAGAATATATAATTGACGAAGATAAATTAAGGGTTGGCTTTATGTCATGTAATTTATTAAAAATTGCATTGTTCCACAACGCTTGCCATTTTGATTTAATTAACGTGTTTATTGAACATTTGAAGTCACTACTTGGCAATTTGATATCCACTGGTTGAAGGTTTAAAGATTCTTTGGCCGGAATATCAACTTTTTCATTTCCTTGTATACCAATATGGCTTGGTATCCAGCAGAGGTGTACTGTTTTAGATTTTAAAATTTCATGCAATTTCAATTCGATACTTTTAATAAGAATATTGTCTGAATTACGATTTTTTATGGCCAATAATACAGATAGAGAATCTGAAAAAATGATAAAATTACTATTAATACTATCTGATATGTATGATAAAGCAAGATCTATAGCTTTGACTTCAGCTGTAAATATGGATGCCTGGTCAGGCAATCGCATTCTTGCAACAAAAGAATTTCCATATGCAGCGTAACCAACTTTGTTTCCATCTTTAGAGCCGTCAGTAAATAAATGTGTACAATCTTTGTATGTTTCTAAGATGTTAACGAATTCCGATTTAAAGGCCTCTGGGCTGGTAATAGATTTACGTAAGTTTGACAAATCAATGTTAACGTTTGGTATGTTGTAGGTCCAAGGAGGGACATTTTCATCAAAGTTCTGTAGAACAGTAGAGGTGTTAATAGTAAGCATTTCTAAGTCGTTTTTAACGCGCAGGCCAAATGGTTTAATTTCGTTTGGTTTGTTGTCAAATTTATCAATGTAATTTGGTTGAAAAACAACTTTTCGCGCCGGGTTACTATTGTTAGAAGATATTCGAGTTGCGTATTGTAATGAAATCTTTTGTCGACGTAATTTTAATGGTGGCTCGTTAGCTTCAACATAAAGATTTTCAACAGGTGAAGTTTTAAATGCACCAAGGGCGATACGTAAGCCCTGGTTATGTATTGTATCAAGCATTTGCAAGTACGATTTACGTGCTGATCCATACACAATTGACCCATAATCTAGTTTTGAACGAACAAGACTTCTGTATAATTTAAGTAATGTTTGGGAATCAGATCCCCAATCAGTATGTGAAAGTACTTTAAGTAGATTTAAAGCTTTGATACATTTTGTTTTAGAGACTTTAAGTGTGGTATAAAAGAGAGTTTTTTATCGAATGTAACGCCTAAAAATTTAGCTTCATTTACAACAGGGATTTTTGAGCCAGAAATGTAAAGTTCAGGATCATTATGATGCTTTCTTAATCGACAAAAATGTACACATTGTGTTTTTGACTTGGAAAATTTAAAACCATTTTCTGTTGCCCACTTTTGGATTTTATCCAAGTTTTGTTGTAGTTGGCGTTCGATACTTCGAATATTTTTAGAACGATAACAGATTAAAAAGTCATCTACATATAATGAGCAATCTGTACCAGGATTTATAACCTTAACAATATTATTAATTTTAAGACCAAAAAGGGTAACTGATAATATACTGCCTTGTGGCACGCCTTGTTCTTGTTTGTGGCTATCTGATAATGTTGATCCTAATTTAACTTGAAAACTTCTGTCAGACAGAAAACTAGAAATTAACATTGGTAGTCTACCGTTTAGACCGGCATCTTTTAAATCTTTGAGAATACCATATTTCCAAGTTGTATCGTAAGCTTTCTCAAGATCAAAGAAAATTGAAACTGCATGTTGTTTATTGACAAAAGCCTCTCTTATGAATGTTTCGAGGCGTACTAAATGATCATTTGTACTTCGCTGTTTTCGAAAACCAGATTGGAAATTAGTTATTATACCGTTAGATTCTAAATACCAGATAAGTCTTTTATTAACCATGCGTTCAAAGGTTTTACAAATACAACTAGTTAGAGATATTGGTCGGTAGTTAAGGGGGTCAGTATTGTCTTTACCCGGTTTCGGTATTATTAAAGCTTTTTTCCAGGAATCTGGAATTTTACCAGATATCCATATATCATTAAAAATATCGAGCAATAAATGTTGAGATACCAATGGGAGGTGTTTTAAAAATTGATAATAAATTTCATCAGGGCCAGCAGCTGTATCTTTGGCATGCTTAATAGAATCGGTTAAATCGTCAATTGTAAAGAGGGTGTCATACTCTTCTTCGTTGTTAGAATGAAAATTAATATTTTGTTTTCCCGAGTTAGATTTGACATTTTTAAATTCTTCAGTGTAGTGTGCTGAAGAAGAATTACGTGCAAAAGTTTCTGCCAGCGTGTTGGCTATATCTTTTGTAGTTTTTGCTACGCTCGAATCTTTACGTTTCAGATGAGCAGTAGGAACTCTTTTGTGTTTACCATTAATTTTACGAACTGCTTCCCAAACTTTTTTAATTGGAGTGTTGGCGTTAATTTTAGAAACATATGACTGCCATGATTTACGTTTAGAAAACTTAAATGTTCTACGAGCTTGTGCTCGTAGGATTCTATAATTGTATAGATTTGCAGCTGTTGGGCAAACCTGAAATTTTTTTAAGTGCTGCTTTTCGTTTCCGATAAGATCTTCTGCACTCATCGTTGAACCATGGTTTTTTAATTTTACTTGAGTTTTTCATTGAAGTTTTAGGAATACACTCATCAGCTATCTTTGATAGAGTGGACGCAAAGAGATTAGCTTTATCCGAAGAGTTGGAAAAATTCGGGCTTGTTAAATCATCAGAACACAATTTGTTATATTGTTCCCAGTTCGCTTTTGAGAATTTGTAATAAGAGCGGTTGTTTACTGGAACAGAGTCGTTTAAAGTTAACAACAATGGAAAGTGGTCACTGCCATATTGTTCGTCAAGCACTGACCAAGTAAAATCCAAGTATATTGATGGATGTGATAATGTGAGGTCTATACAAGAAAAACCTCCAGTGGCTGGATGTAAGTAAGTTGGTGACTTGTTATTTAAAAGGCATAGTTGAACATTATCAATGAACTTTTCTGTAATGCTGTCTTTATTATTCGTAGATGTACTTCCCCATATTGGATTATGCGCATTAAAATCGCCGAGTAAAAAGAATGGTTCTGGGAGTTGTTTAGTTAAATTTTCTAAGTCTTCAACAGTTATAGATAAATTGGGAGGGAGATATAATGAGCATATTGTTATAGGTCTGTGCAAAGTTACTTCAACGGCTACGGCTTGCAGATTAGTTCGTATCTGAATTTGTCGTTGAGGGATACAGTTTGCAACCGCGATTGTTGAGCCACCAGAGGCTCTTATTGTGTCTGTGCAAATTTTATTATAAAGCGTATAGTCCTTTATTGATGTTTTATCATTTGTAGATAGGAAAGTTTCTTGAAGACATACAACTTTCGGGGAGTATTTCGATAATAAAAGAAGTAGATCGTTGTAATTTGATTTAAGACCACGACAATTCATTGAAGTATAGCTTGACTCATGGTTCAACGAAAAGTAAAAACTTACTTCGAAAACTTAACAGGACTTCGGGCCGAAGTCCGGGGAGGAGAGCTGTGGACACCCATGTCCTCGTCCTCCATCGACTCGATGTCACTCATAAGAGCATCGAATCGGTTGGAGGACGGGACAGGGTCCCTCTCCGCTTTTCTAACTCGGTCGGTTAGGACGACCTTCTTTTTGGGTGATTGCCTTTGAATCACCCGCTCGGGAGACGGAGAAGCCTGTGCGACCCGCCTCTGAGGTACAGATGAGGTACTTGTAGATGTTGTCTGTGAACTTGTACTTGCTTTGGACGTATTACGTGAAAGAATAGGAGACGGTTTTTGCACTGGAGTGATATCAAGAGGAGAACACTTGCATAAATTGACCTGCACAGCAGAATCAACCATCTTAACTGGTTTTGATACAGCAGCTGAATAAGAATTATTCTTGGAACTTTCTACAAGCTTGCGTGCATCAGGAAAAGACAAACTTTGTGTATATTTAACACGGAGAACTTCTTTTTCTGTCTTCCAGACTAAGCAGGAACGGGAGGTTGCAAAATGATTACCCCCACAGTTTAAACAAACAGTTTTCAAGCGTACCAGCATGAGAAGTACTACATTTACGGCATATATTCTCTCTAGTGCATTTAGTTTCATGATTTCCATATTTAAAGCATTTGTAACACTGCATCGGGTTTGGTATGTACATCTCAACGCGAACGTTGAGATACCCAACTCGAAGAGTGGATGGAAGAATGGGGGTATCAAATGTTAAAATGTATGTGTGAGTGGGAACACGTTTACCGTCTCTGGTGGATAGAATACGTTTGGCATTTGAAACACATTGAGAGCTTAGCTCTTTTACTATGTCTGCCTCTGACATTTCTGCAAGGTCAGGGCAGCGAATGACTACTCCTTTGGATGAATTGAGGGTATTGTGTGCAGTGCAAAAAGATTTAATATTGAAAAAGGATCTTAATTTAAGCAAATTATCAGATTGTTGTTTTCTTTGGACCTCGATCAGGAGTTCTCCACCACGGAGCTTCCTGACCGATTTTGGAGTTCCTATGAGTGCAGAAATTGACTTTTCAATGACAAACGGGTTCAACTGTGCTAATTTTTCATCTCCCAACGCTTCTACTACCAGAAAGCGTGAAAAAGATAATTGTCTTGATTGTTCATTTGAAATGTTGGGTGATTTGTCAGACTTACGTTTTTTAGAAGAGGTTAAAGGATTCATGGTTGAGATAATAATGATTCATCTCTCAGGTTCCCCAGCCACCTCGGACTCCAACAAGGGGAAGCGCAATGGAGGCGGGTATCCAGCATCCGCACCACAAGGATACATGAGAGATATACTTGCATGTAATTGCAAATGATTACAATCAACACAATTGGCCCATGAGCCACCGCCTTCTTGAATAGGTGTTTTGAACATATTAAAAGAAAGTACTGTAAATTCAGTAAGCACACACAGACCGTAATGGAGTACACTTATGTTTTTTCAAATTGTGAGTATGCTAGTGATGTTAATAATTTTGAGATAGTGCACATAAAGGAGTACGTGAACTTACATGAATGAAATGGCTTTTGCAAGTATGCAACTATTCAAGGGCAAGGCATGACCAGCCGATTGACCAAGTCGGGCCCACTTGGACACCCGTCTACCCTGAATCAGAGGCCAAAGTAGTGTGTTGGAAAGACTGGAGATCCCTGGGTCTCCCTCAACTACCAGGATCCTCCTTTCCCGGTTACGGGACGCTGCCCACGGCAAACGGGCAGTTTTGGTGTTGGCCATATGCCCATCATGCAGGCACAAAAAGCACCTACATACTGGGCACATGTTACTCCTCCTCACCACGAAGAGGTCTCAAAAAGAGAGGAGGAACCTAGGTAGGTCAGATAGACCTGGATCTGAGTCTTGCATAACCTAGGTAGGTCAGATAGGCCTCGGTATGAGTCTTGCATTACCTAGGTAGGTCAGATAGACCTTGGTCTGAGTCTTGCATAACCTAGATAGGTCGGATAGACCTTGGTCTGAGTCTGACATAACCTAGGTAGGTCAGATAAACCTTGGTCTGAGTCTGGCATAACCTAGGTAGGTCAGAAAGTCATGGATATGAGTCTTGCATAACCCAGGTAGGTCAGAAAGACCTGGGTTTGAGTCTTGCATAGCCTAAGAAGGTCAGATAGTCCTAGGTAAGAGTTAGGCATAACCTAGGTAGGTTAGATAGACTGGGTACAAGTTGCATAACCTAGGTTGGTCAAATCAAACTGGGTCTGAGTCTAGCATATTACTGGTAGGTCAGATAGTCCTGGATCTGAGTCTTGCATATGCCAGGTTGGTCAGATAGACCTGGGTCTGAGTCAGGCATAACCAATGTAGGTCAGTAATATCTGGGTCAGAGTCTGGCATATCCCAGGTAGGGACCTGGGGCTGAGTCTGGCATATCTCAGGTAGGGACCTCGGACTGGGTCTGAGTCTGGCATATTCCAGATAAGTCAGATGTGACGATTACATAATTTTAATATAAAGTCTTATTTTCACTTGTAAGAACTTATTAAGTTTTGACTAGTTTTGTTTAAAAATAACAGAAATGAATGTTACAGTACCCCAAATAAGTTTTCAATAATATTATAACACATATTTAAACAATGTTGCAAATATGCAACATTTGACAAGGAGCCTAATGTTGCATATATGCAACATGCTGAAAAATCTAGAAAAAATGACATATCACTTTAAGATCACCATTTATTTACATAAACCTTCACATAAAGCTTAAATCCTCTAATAAATAATTTTCAAATGAGTATAAAGGAGTTTGGGCACTAGAGGGTTAAATATAAATGGCTTACTACCCCAAAAGTAACTGGAACTCGCTGGCTTGCTCACATAACACGAGGAATCATTAGTCTTTTACGAACATATTCTGCCTATGAAGCTCACTTATCTACTCTTACTAACTCCAATGCAAAAGCAGCAGGATACCTCAAAATACTCCTTGATAAGAATGTCATGGCTTTCACACTTTTTCTCCAGGTATGTATATAAATAGGCAGTAGTATTTTCATAAGTACCTGATAAGTTGATAACAACACTTATTCACTGTATATGTTATCATCATTTGATTTTTCCAATTGATATGACCTGTGGTTGTTTGTTTACCATCATGCTAATTGGAAGTATATGTTCTAATGCCCAATTTATCTGAATCTTAATTAACAAGTGTATGCAAGTATATCTCTCAGGTATCCTTGTGGTGCGGAGGCTGGATACCCGCCTTCATTGCACTTCCCCTTGTTGGAGTCCGAGGTGGCTGGGGAACCTGAGTGATGAATCATAATAAACTCAACCATGGATACTTTAACCTCTTCTAAAAAACGTAAGTCTGACGAATCACCCAATATTTCAAATAAACAATTGAGTCAATCATCCTTTCCACGCTTTCTAGTAGTAGAAGTAGTGAAAAGTTATCACAATTAAACCCGTTTGTCATTGAAAAGACCATTTCAGCCCTCATAGGAACTCCAAAATCGGTCAGGAAGCTCCGTGGTGGAGAACTCCTGATCGAGGTTCAAAGAAAACAACAATCGGTTAACTTGCTCAAATTAAGATCTTTAACATCAAATCTTTCTGCACTGACCATAATACACTCAATTCATCCAAAGGAGTCATTCGCTGCCCTGACCTTGCGGAAATGTCAGAGGCAGACATTTTTAAAGAGCTAAGCTCTCAATGTGTTTCAAATGCCAAACGCATGTTCTCCTCTTGAAATCACTCCAGTGCAAAAACCGTCTCCTATTTCACGTAATACGTCCAAAGCAAGTACAAGTTCACAGACAACATCTACAAGTACCTCATCTGTACCTCAGAGGCGGGTCTCTCAAGCTTCTCCGTCTCCTGAGCGGGTGAATCAAAGGCAATCACCAAAAAAACACGAACTAATCTGCAAGTCGTAGCCGTTGAAGTAACTTTACACAGACCTATTACAATGTGCTCCTTGAATCTCCCTCCCAATTTATCTATAACTGTTGAAGACTTAGAAAATTTAACTAAACAACTCCCAGAACCATACTTTCTACTCGGCGATTTTAATGCGCATAATCCAATATGGGGAAGTACATCTACGAATAATAAAGGCAGCATTACAGAAAAGTTCATTGATAATTTTCAACTATGCCTTCTTAATAACAAGTCACCAACTTACTTACATCCAGCCACTGGAAGTTTTTCTTGTATAGACCTCACATTATCACATCCATCAATATACTTGAATTTTACTTGGTCAGTTCTAGACGAACAATATGGCAGTGACCACTTTCCATTGTTGTTAACTTTAAACGACTCTGTTCCTGTAAACAACCGCTCTTATTACAAATTCTCAAAAGCGAACTGGGAACAATTTAAACAATTATGTTCTGATGATTTAACAAGTCCGATTTTTTCCAACTCTACGGATAAAGCTAATTTTTTTGCGTCCACTCTATCAAAGATAGCTGATGAGTGTATCCCTAAAACTTCAATTAAAAACTCAAGTAAAATTAAAAAACCATGGTTCAACGATGAGTGCAGAAGATCATATCAGAAACAAAAAGCAGCAAAAAATTTCAGGTTTGCCCTACAGCTGCAAATCTAGACAATTATAGAATCCTACGAGCACTAGCTCGTAGAACATTTAAGTTTTCTAAACGTAAATCATGGCAGTCATATGTTTCTAAAATTAACGCCAACACTCCAATTAAAAAAGTTTGGGAAGCCATTCGTAAAATTAATGGTAAACACAAAAAAGTTCCTACTGCCACTTCTTAAGTTAAGAAAACGTTGATGAAACGGCACCCAGAAACGTAAAGATTCGAGCGTAGCAAAAACGACTAAAGATATAGCCAACACGCTGGCGGAAACTTTTGCACGTAATTCTTCCTCGGCACACTACACTGAAGAATTTAAAAAGGTCAAATCTAACTCGGAAAAACAAAATATTAATTTTCATTCTAACAACGAAGAAGAATATAACACCCTCTTTACAATTGACGATTTAACCGATTCTATTAAGCATGCCAAAGATACAGCTGCTGGCCCTGATGAAATTTATTATCAATTTTTAAAACACCTCCCATTAGTATCTCAACATTTATTGCTCGATATTTTTAATGATATATGGACATCTGGTAAAATTCCAGATTCCTGGAAGCAAGCTTTAATAATACCAATACCGAAACCGGGTAAAGACAATACTGACCCCCTTAACTACCGACCAATATCTCTAACTAGTTGTATTTGTAAAACATTTGAACGCATGGTTAATAAAAGACTCATCTGGTATTTAGAATCAAACGGTATTATTACTAATTTCCAATCTGGTTTTCGAAAACAGCGAAGTACAAATGATCATTTAGTACGCCTCGAAACATTCATAAGAGAGGCTTTTGTCAATAAACAACATGTAGTCTCAATTTTCTTTGATCTTGAGAAAGCTTACGATACAACTTGGAAATATGGTATTCTCAAAGATTTAAAAGATGCCGGTCTAAACGGTAGACTACCCATGTTAATTTCTAGTTTTCTGTCTGACAGAAATTTTCAAGTAAAATTAGGATCAACATTATCAGAGAGCCACAAACAAGAACAAGGCGTGCCACAAGGCAGTATATTATCTGTTACACTCTTTGGTCTTAAAATTAATAATATTGTTAAGGTCATAAATCCTGGTACAGATTGCTCATTGTATGTAGATGACTTTTTAATCTGTTATCGTTCTAAAAATATTCGATGTATCGAACGCCAACTACAACAAAACTTGGATAAAATACAAAAGTGGGCAACAGAAAATGGTTTTAAATTTTCCAAATCAAAACCACAATGTGTACATTTTTGTCGATTAAGAAAGCATCATAATGATCCTGAACTTTACATTTCTGGCTCAAAAATCGCTGTTGTAAATGAAGCTAAATTTTTAGGCGTTACATTTGATAAAAAACTCTCTTTTATACCACACTTAAAGTCTCTAAAAACAAGATGTATCAAAGCTTTAAATATACTTAAAGTACTTTCACATACTGATTGGGGATCTGATTCCCAAACATTACTTAAATTATACAGAAGTCTTGTTCGTTCAAAACTAGATTATGGGTCAATTGTGTATGGATCAGCACGTAAATCGTACTTGCAAATGCTTGATACAATACATAACCAGGGCTTACGTATCGCCCTTGGTGCATTTAAGGAAATTAAACCATTTGGCCTGCGCGTTCAAAACGATTTAGAAATGCTTATTATCAACACTTCTACCGTTTTACAAAACTTTGATGAAAATGTCCCTCCTTGGACCTACAACATACCAGACGTGAATATAGACCTATCAAACGTTCGTAAATCTTTTACCAGCCCAGATATTTTTGTTTGTTTGTTTGGGTTTTACGGCGCACCAACACTAAAAGGTCATATCGCGCCGAAAGCAATCAATGACACTATTAATTCTAACGAAACCAATGATGCAAAGCTCTTTATCCCATTATAAACATTTATTTCTTTCAAAAAGTCAAGTATCGCACATGATGAAACTGATTAAAGAAATCTTTAAGTGAGTTTACTTTAAAATGTTTGTCACGAATGTATTTAAGATCCTGACAGTCAAGTAGAACGTGTTTTACATTGAAATGCTCGTCACATGGTATACATTTAGGTGCTTTCTCTCTTTTGAGTAGGTATGAATGTGTTAATTTGGTATGACCAATTCTACATCGCGTTATCACTATTTGATCTCGGCGATTAGAAAATATTGTTGACGAAGATGAACCAAGGGTTGGCTTGAAATGAAACTAATGATGTTATGCTTTAAATTCATTATATACATTTATCTCCTTCAAAAAGTTAAGTATAGCATATGATGGTACAGACTCAAAAAGTTCTTTGAGTGAGTTAACTTTAAAATGTTTGTCACGGATGTCTTTAAGGTCCTGACAGTCAAGGAGAACGTGTTTGACATTGAAATGTTCGTCACAGGGTATACATTTAGGTGCTTCTTCTCTTTTGAGATGGTATGAATGTGTTAATCTGGTATGACCAATTCTACATCGCGAAATCACTATTTGATCTCTGCGATTAGAAAATATAATTGACGAAGATGAATTAAGGGTGGGCTTTATGTCACGTAATTTATTAAAAATTGCATTGTTCCACAATGTTTGCCATTTTGATTTAATTAACGTGTTTATTGAACATTTGAAGTCGCTGCTTGGTAATTTGATATCTACTGGTTGAAGGTTTAAAGATTCTTTGGCTAAAATATCAACTTTTTCATTTCCTTGTATACCAATATGGCTTGGTATCCAACAGAGATGTACTGTTTTAGATTTTAAAATTTCATGTAATTTTAATTCGATACTTTTAATAAGAATATTGTCTGAACTACGATTTTTTATGGCCAATAAAACAGATAGAGAATCTGAAAAAATGATAAAATTATTATTAATACTATTTGATATGTATGATAAAGCAAGATCTATTGCTTTGACTTCAGCTGTAAATATGGATGCCTGGTCAGGCAATCGCATACTTGCAACAAAAGAATTTCCATATGCAGTGCAACCAACTTTGCTACCATCTTTAGAGCCGTCAGTAAATAAATGTGTACAATCTTTATATTTTTGTAAGATGTTTACGAATTCCGATTTGAAGGCCTCTGGGCTGGTAATAGATTTACGGAAGTTTGACAAGTCAATATTAACGTTTGGTTTGTTGTCAAATTTATCAATGTAATTTGGTTTAAAAACAACTTTTCGCGCCGGGTTATTATTATTAGAAGATATTCGAGTTGCGTATTGTAATGAAAGTTTTTGTCGACGTAATTTTAATGATGGCTCGTTAGCTTCAACATAAAGGCCTTTAACAGGTGAAGTTTTAAAGGCACCAAGGGCAATACGTAAGCCCTGGTTATGAATTGTATCAAGCATTTGTAAGTACGATTTACGTGCTGATCCGTACACAATTGATCCATAATCTAGTTTTGAACGAACAAGAACGTAGAAATTGTTCACAATACATCGTGCTACAGTGCACATAAGATCCACAATGGAAAAATTGTTCACAATACATCGTACTATAGTGCACCTATGATATAACGATGTCATAACTGACGATTACTTGTTTCATTCATGTAATCAATATTACATTCAAAATAAATAACGCTACAGTGTATATTTCATAAATTCTAAAACATAACTGTTACTGTATAGATGTGCTACAGTGCACTGCAAAAAATGAAAATTAATTTGTTAAAATAATTTGTATACTATCAAATTTAAACTAAACAATTTCAGACATTCAACGCATAGTTTTAAGGCCAACATCCTAAATTTCAAATTCTCGTTGCCAAAAATGCCTTTACCATTTTTACAACATGTGTAAAAAGTGCGCTGAACCGGCAAATCAATCCACATCAATCTACATAATACGGTACTTTACCTCTACTAAACAAACGGGGCCAAAACACAGCTGACTCCCTGAACAATCAAGTCAATCATCTTTTCCACGCTTTCTGGTAGTAGAAGCGTTGGGAGATGAAAAATTAGCACAGTTGAACCCATTTGTCATTGAAAAGTCAATTTCTGCACTCATAGGAACTCCAAAATCGGTCAGAAAGCTCCGTGGTGGAGAACTCCTGATCGAAGTCCAAAGAAAACAACAATCAGATAATTTGCTGAAATTAAGATCTTTTTTTAATATTAAATCCTTTTGCACTGCACACAATACCCTCAATTCATCCAAAGGAGTCATTCGCTGCCCTGACCTTGCAGAAATGTCAGAGGCAGACATAGTAAAAGAGCTTAGCTCTCAATGTGTTTCAAATGCCAAACGTATTCTATCCACCAGAGACGGTAAACGTGTTCCCACTCACACATACATTTTAACATTTGATACCCCCATTCTTCCATCCACTCTTCGAGTTGGGTATCTCAACGTTCGCGTTGAGATGTACATACCAAACCCGATGCAGTGTTACAAATGCTTTAAATATGGACATCATGAAACTAAATGCACTAGAGAGAATATATGCCGTAAATGTAGTACTTCTCATGCTGGTCCGCTTGAAAACTGTTCTAATGAAGTCAAATGTTCAAACTGTGGGGGTAATCATTTTGCAACCTCCCGTTCTTGCTTAGTCTGGAAGACAGAAAAAGAAGTTCTCCGTGTTAAATATACACAAAGTTTGTCTTTTCCTGATGCACGCAAGCTTGTAGAAAGTTCCAAAACTAATTCTTATTCAGCTGTTGTATCAAAACCAGTTAAGATGGTTGATTCTGCTGTGCAGGTCAATTTATGTAAATGTTCTCCTCTTGAAATAACTCCAGTGCAAAAACCGTCTCCTATTCTTTCACGTAATACGTCCAAAGCAAGTACAAGTTCACAGACAACATCTACAAGTACCTCATCTGTACCTCAGAGACGGGTCTCACAGGCTTCTCCGTCTCCTGAGCGGGTGATTCAAAGGCAATCACCAAAAAAGAAGGTCGTCCTAACCGACCGAGTTAGAAAAGCGGAGAGGGACCCTGTCCCGTCCTCCAACCGATTCGAGGCTCTTATGAGCGACATCGAGTCGATGGAGGACGAGGACATGGGTGTCCACAGCTCTCCTCTCCGGACTTCGGCGCGAAGTCCTGTTAAGTTTCCGAAGTTTTTATTTCGTTGAACCATGAGTCAAGCTATACTTCAATGGAATTGTCGTGGTCTTAAATCAAATTACAACGATCTACTTCTTTTATTATCGAAATACTCCCCGAAAGTTGTATGTCTTCAAGAAACATTCCTATCTACAAATGATAAAACATCAATAAAGGACTATACGCTTTATAATAAAATTTGCAATGACACAATAAGAGCATCTGGTGGCTCAACAATTGCGGTTGCAAACTGTATCCCTCAACGACAAATTCAGATACAAACTAATCTGCAAGCCGTAGCCGTTGAAATAACTTTACACAGACCTATTACAATATGCTCATTATATCTCCCTCCCAATTTATCTATAACTGTTGAAGACTTAGAAAATTTAACTAAACAACTCCCAGAACCATTCTTTTTACTCGGCGATTTTAATGCGCATAATCCAATATGGGAAGTACATCTACGAATAATAAAGGCAGCATTACAGAAAATTTCATTGATAATGTTCAACTATGCCTTTTAAATAACAAGTCACCAACTTACTTACATCCAGCCACTGGAAGTTTTTCTTGTATAGACCTCACATTATCACATCCATCAATATACTTGGATTTTACCTGGTCAGTGCTTGACGAACAATATGGCAGTGACCATTTTCCATTGTTGTTAGCTTTAAACGACTCTGTTCCAGTAAACAACCGCTCTTATTACAAATTCTCAAAAGCGAACTGGGAACAATTTAACAAATTGTGTTCTGATGATTTAACAATCCCGAATTTTTCCAACTCTTCGGATAAAGCTAATCTCTTTGCGTCCACTCTATCAAAGATAGCTGATGAGTGTATTCCTAAAACTTCAATGAAAAACTCAAGTAAAATTAAAAATCCATGGTTCAACGATGAATGCAGAAGGTCATATCGGAAACGAAAAGCAGCACTAAAGAAATTTCAGGTTTGTCCTACAGCTGCAAATCTAGACAATTATAGAATCCTACGAGCACAAGCTCGTAGAACATTTAAGTTTTCTAAACGTAAATCATGGCAGTCATATGTTTCTAAAATTAACGCCAACACTCCAATTAAAAAAGTTTGGGAAGCAGTTCGTAAAATTAATGGTAAACACAAAAAAGTTCCTACTGCTCATCTCAAACGTAAAGATTCGAGCGTAGCAAAAACTACAAAAGATATAGCCAACACACTGGCAGAAACTTTTGAACATAATTCTTCTTCATCACACTACACTGAAGAATTTAAAAAGGTCAAATCTAACTTGGAAAAACAAAATATTAATTTTCATTCTAACAACGAAGAAGAGTATAACACCCTCTTTACAACTGACGATTTAACCGATTCTATTAAGCATGCCAAAGATACAGCTGCTGGCCCTGATGAAATTTATTATCAATTTTTAAAACACCTTCCATTGGTATCTCAACATTTATTGCTCGATATTTTTAATGATATATGGATATCTGGTAAAATTCCAGATTTCTGGAAAAAAGCTTTGATCGTTCCTATACCGAAACCGGATAAAGACAACACAGATCTTCTTAACTATCGACCAATATCTCTAACAAGTTGTATCTGTAAAACCTTTGAACGTATGGTTAATAAACGACTTATCTGGTATTTAGAATCAAATGGTATTATTACTAATTTTCAGTCTGGTTTTCGAAAACAACGAAGTACAAATGATCATTTAGTACGTCTTGAAACATTTATTAGAGAGGCTTTTGTCAATAAACAACACGTAGTTTCAATTTTCTTCGATCTTGAGAAAGCTTATGATACAACATGGAAATATGGTATTCTCAAGGATTTAAAAGATGCTGGTCTAAATGGTAGATTACCAATGTTCATTTCTAGTTTTTTGTCAGACAGAAATTTTCAAGTTAAAGTAGGATCAACATTATCAAAGAGCCACGAACAAGAACAAGGCGTGCCGCAAGGCAGTATTTTATCAGTTACCCTCTTTGGGCTTAAAATTAATAATATTGTTAAGGCTATAAACCCTGGTACAGATTGCTCATTATATGTTGATGACTTTTTAATCTGTTATCGATCTAAAAATATTCGAAGTATCGAACGTCAATTACAACAGAACTTGGATAAAATTCAAAAATGGGCAACAGAAAATGGTTTTAAATTTTCCAAGTCAAAAACTCAATGTGTACATTTTTGTCGATTAAGAAAACATCATAATGATCCCGAACTTTACATTTCTGGCTCTAAAATCCCAGTAGTAAATGAAGCTAAGTTTTTAGGCGTTACATTCGATAAAAAACTATCTTTTATACCACACTTAAAGTTGCTTAAAACAAAATGTATTAAAGCATTGAATCTACTTAAAGTACTTTCACATACTGATTGGGGATCTGATACCCAAACTTTACTAAAATTATACAGAAGTCTTGTTCGTTCAAAACTCGATTACGGATCAATAGTGTACGGATCAGCTCGCAAATCATACTTACAAATGCTAGATACTATACACAACCAGGGCTTACGTATTGCCCTTGGTGCTTTTAAAACTTCACCTATTGAAAGTCTTTATGTTGAAGCTAACGAACCATCACTAAAATTACGTCGTCAAAAACTTTCATTACAATACGCAACTTGTATATCTTCTAACAAAAGAAACCCGGCACGAAATGTTATTTTTAAACCTGATTACACCAGCAAATTTGACAACAAACCAAACGAAATTAAACCATTTGGCCTGCGCGTTAAAACGACTTAGAAATGCTAAATATAAACACTTCGTCTGTGATACATGTACAAAACGAAAATATCCCCCCTTGGACCTACAACATTCCAGACGTCAATATTGACTTATCAACTTTTCGTAAATCTTTCACCAGTCCTGAAGCTTTCAAATCTGAATTTGTAAACATCTTGGAAAAATACAAAGATTTTACTCATTTATTTACCGACGGTTCCAAAGATGGAAACAAAGTTGGTTGCGCCGCATACGGAAACTCTTTCGTTGCAAGAATGCGACTGCCTGACAAAGCATCTATATTTACTGCCGAAATGAAAGCAATTGATCTGGCTTTAACATACATATCAAATAGTATAAATAACAAGTTTATTATTTTCTCAGATTCTCTATCTGTATTACTAGCGATTAAAAATCGCAGTTCAGACAATAATCTTATTAAAAGTATTGAGTTAAAATTACATGATATTTTAAAATCAAAAATAGTACACCTCTGCTGGATACCAAGCCATATTGGTATACATGGAAATGAAAAAGTTGACATCCTCACTAAAGAATATTTAAACCTTCAACCAGTTGATCTAAAATTACCAAGCAGTGACTTCAAGTGTTCGATCAATTCATTAATTAAGTCGAAATGGCAAACAGTATGGAACAACGCTATTTTTAATAAGTTACATGAAATAAAGCCAACCCTTGATTCATCTCCATCAATCAAATTTTCTAATCGCCGAGATCAAATTGTGATTACGCGATGTAGAATAGGTCATACTAGATTAACACATTCATACCTTCTCAAAAGAGAAGAAGCACCTAAATGCATACCATGTGACGAGCACTTCAATATAAAACACGTTCTCCTTGACTGTCAGGATCTAAAATACATTCGTGACAAACATTTTAAAGTAAACTCACTTAAAGAACTTTTTGAATCTGTACCATCATATGCTATACTTAACTTTTTGAATGAAATAAATGTTTATAATAAGATATAGAGTTGTACATCATTAATATAGTTTGAATTATTAGTATCATTAATAGCTGTCGGCGCGATATGACCTTTTTGTGTTGGTGCGCCGTAAAACCCAAACAAACAAAACAGCTGACTCCCAAAGCAGAATTATCAAAACTTCTTGAGCTTTGTCAACGATCATTTTTCTTATAACTTTGTGAACAATATTTACTGGCGGTACAAATAACCCCAGATGCTTTGACCAATCAAAAGTGAATGTGTCTACACCTGCAGCATTACTATTCCAAAATCTGGAGTAAAAAACACTTAGTTTGGCATTGTGTTCTGATGCGAACCAATCAACCTCTAGAGGACCCCACCTATCGAAAATCATATTCAAAATATCGAAAGATATCCCCAATCATCCCTTTCTACTATTTTAGATAGGTAGTCCGCGACTTCATTTTCTGCTCTTGGGATCCCTTCAACTTGTAAATGAATACAATTTCACATGCAAATACGGAAAATATCTAACGCTATTCTCTGTAGCTCAGACTTTATGGAACCTTTATGGACCACCGAAACTACGGACTGATTATCAGTAAACCATCTAATATTGTTACTGTTACTCAATGAACACATCACTCTGTAAACGGCCATTAACTCTCTCCAAGTCGAGGATTTAGTACTTTCCTCAGGTGACCAAGTACCATGTGAAATATTACTCATAGCGCTTATTTCATACCCGGCATACCCGGTAGCACTAGCGTCACTGTAAACTATTTTAATGTAAACGGGACAATCAAACAACTTTTTATTATTCAAAGCATCTATATTACTTTTCCAAATAATAATTGATCAATACTCTCATCGGACAATTTGATATAATAATCCCATGAAAAAGCCCTCAAGATATCAGAACTTAAGTTTTGTCATAATCAATGCTATATCGCCTATAACTATTCTCATAGAAATCAATTGACCGACTACACTTGCAACGTGCCTAACATGTACCCTCCTATGAACTTTGATACTATTTAACACAGCATCTAAGGATTGATTGACCTTCAAAATCCTTTGATCAGAAATAGAAATTATCCCGTCTAATGAATTCAAATTTGATCCTAAAAAGCTTAAACTTTGCACTGGGACCCAAAGAGACTTGTCAGCCTTGGGAACAAATCCCGAACTGAGCAAATCCTGTTTAACCTCACTCGCTAAAACAGAAGCTGACTCAAAATCCTTATCGCACCCAAACCCGTCATCAAGAAACATGAGAAGCATTTTCCCTTCTGACCGCCATTTTTTAATCAATTGTCTCGTAACTTTAACAAATATATATATGCAGCCGTAGATAATCCAAACGGTAATACAAGAAATTTAAAGAAGGTTATCTCCCCTTCATCATTGACCCAAGAAAACCTAAATAATCCGTATGCGGTTCATAAATGTCAATAAAATGATAAGCACTTGTGATATCAAATTTGATCATGAAATAACCTTTCTTTAAATAAGATAATGCTACGTTTAAATCAGCATACTTGATAGACTGTTTCCATAAATGTTTATTTACTGCACGTAGATCTAAGATCAAACGTTTTTTCCCTGATGAGTGTACTGAAACCGTTAAAGGGTTTACTACACGGGGTGCGTTTTGCATTGAACAATTAAACCCCTATCTAAAAGATCTTGAACCGCTTCTGAAACAAATAAATTTTCCTGCAAAGCTGATTTATTATTTTTTAAAAATACAGAATCTGGTAAAGAAAAAAAACGGTGTTTTATAACCAGAACTTATTACATCTAATACAAAGTCTGAAGCTCCAATAGATTGCCAAACTGTAAATTTTGTTTTAAACGGCCCTTAACAAGAATGTTTTTATTGTTTTGTTCATATTCAAAAAAATTATTTGTCAAACGATCTAAGAAATATTCATCTTCAAAATTCAAAGTCTCTGAATCAGTTCTTCTTGCTAAATTGTTGCTTGGAACCATCTCCTGAACAGGAAACGTAGGGACAGTCCGAATGTGTGACAATTCTCCACATGCGAAACATGATCCTGGACCACTGTATCCTGCTGACTGGAATCGTAGACGAAAGGAACTCTGGAAGCCACGAAAATTAGAGTTCCTGACTTGTGAGCTGCCCGAATACCCAGGGGTTTCTGCAATCCTGCTACCAAATGAAGAATAACAAACAGGTTGGAAGTTAGACCTGGGAACATAAGTGTTGGAGGCATTTTTGCCTCGCTGTTTCGACAGTTTGCTCTTCCTTCGTTTCAAAGCACGTTTTTCTGCTTTGAAAATTTTACTCTCGTCTTCCGAAGCACTAGCCACTGGATTTGATTGGTACTGACGAACTGTATCCCATCCACCCTCAGAAGAATCAGCAATTCGTATCAACTTGTTATGCTTACGAATTTTATCAGAAACGTCACTTACTAGCTCTTTAGTATAGTCCAATTTTCCGTGCTGTAAAGACCAGTTTATCTCATCACACAATTCTTCAACTTCAGAATTAAACTGAGTTTTATCACCAGCGTGGTTTCATTTAATGTCTCTGTCTGTTTTGAGTCGTTTCACTTCGCTGGTAACCTGGAAAGTGTTTCCCTGAACCTCATCACGCAACGAATTTACTTCTTTCCTCTGACTTTTAATTTCTTCACATAAAACTAAAAGCTTCAATTGTTCCTGAACGTTGTTACATTCGCCCTCCGACATATTAGAAATAGAAGAAAATTAATCAAGACGTGTGAACAGTTCGTTGTCTCAACGCTGAATGATTTTACTCTATACCAATACATGTAAAACCCGTGCAACTTTAGGCCATGCCAAATTTAAATTTTGTTAAGCGTCAACCCAAATTTGACAAACCTAGGTATCTATTCACAAAAACACACACACCGAAACGAAAACACAAATATTTTTACAACAAAAAAAACCCCAATGCATTATGTATATTTTTTCAATGGAATAACATCCTCATAATATGAAACAATGCTCTGGATTGAATATAAAATGACTAGCGTTTGGTTTCACGTAAAATATATATTGTATTAATGACGCGGTTACAATTTTACCTGAATTAAATTGTCATATTAAATACCGGAACGTCGGAATTATTTAAGTAAATTTTGTTCTTTATTTTGATTTAGACGCTTAACAAAATTCCGATATGGCATGGCCTAATGGGGCGCGTGCGCGTGAGTGCGTGATGGTGTGTGTATAGGGGGGGGGGGGGGGGTGCGTGGGTTTGTTTGGTATTGCGGTACTGATTATGCATTTTAATTGCTTGTGAAAATAAACTTTCTTATAAGTTTCTTTAATGAAGGAACCATCGAGTTTTTTATATACCTAATTAATGAAGGAATGCCGACCGTACTGTCGAAGTTGCATGGAAGGGTATAACCTAGCGGGGATCGAACCAGCAACCACATCGGAGTACTAGACTCGAAATCATGCGCGTTGCCTACTGTGTCATGGACCCAGATTGCATACCTTTTATGACAGATCTGTTTGTTTGGTATTGCGATACTGATTATGCATTTTATTTGCCTGTGAAAAGAAATTTTCTTATAAGTTTCTTTAATGAAGGAACCATCGAGAGTTTGTTTATGTAATAAATGAGATTATATATTTGGTCGGTTCAATTAAAAACAATATGCAAGGGAAAAACACCCTTATAGTGTTTTTAGTTTAAACATATTTTTGGCATGCATATATTCGTATTTAATTTACAATGCACAAACGCTCTATTCGTGATTAATGCTGAATGTCAATGGGGTAAAGATATTCGTTAAGTGCATAAATAATCATGACCTGCTATAACACCTATAAACTATAAGTACAGTATTTCGGCATGAAATAGTTCTCCCCCCCCCCTCTAAAATCTCTATATAATGTATTTTTTTTTGGGGGGGGGGGCTATTTCATGTCGACTGCCTGCGGCTACTGGGGATACATTGAATATAAATAAGAATATAATTCTTTGTTTTTAATTGGGTTGATGTCGTGTCGACATAAATTATGGCCATTTGCAGTGACTAACTCACCTATCTAAGCTTTCCCTGACCCTTCCACGAGGCCAACGACTTCATCATATACCTAATTAATGAAGGAATGCCGACAGTACTGTCGAAGTTGCATGGAAGGGTATAACCTAGCGGGGATGTAACCAGCAACCCCATCGAAGTACTAGACTCGAAATCATGCGCGTTGCCTACTGCGTCATGGACCCAGACCTATGTTTAGTACCCAGCAGGCCAGCTCAGTCGGTAGCACACTGATCGAGGTGTCGTTTGTTCGATTCTCGGTTGGGGCATACTATCGCGGAGTTAGGTTATGACGTAACTTTTACGGCCATTCTCCCTCTTACCACTAGTTCTAAATTATGTAGGACTGGTGTCTGTCACTGACGGGAGTCTGTGCCTAGTTACTAGTTAACGGCTCAATCCTGAGATTTTGCCTTTCAAGAAACAGTGAGTAGGTTGACTGGCCATCGTGGTATATTTATCCTATGAAACGTGTTACTACGGCGTTTAACCAGATATTGTTAGTAATCTTTTAGCACATGTTTCATGAATTTATAGAATGAAGTTAAACAAATCGGACTATTGAATAAAAATAAAATGGGCAATAACTGATTAATCAAATAGTAATTGTGTATAAAAATACAAATGTTAATGGTCACCAAGGGGAGGTAACCATGACAAGTTTGTTAAGTACGAAAACTTACACGTCTTGAACAGTGTTGGTATAAGACGCTAGATTTTAATTGTTTTTATAATGGTTTAAAAACTTGATTCAATTATAGGGATTATTTTTTTCTGACCACGCCTGTGTTACTGTAACGTGTGTTAAATTCGGTGACGGGGGCATTAGAATATGTTTAATATTCTCCATCGGGATTTCTTTGGTCTTAAATGAGTTAATTATACCATTCCATCCGGAATACGTTGATTAGTGATATGGGACAATGTTATACCAAGACTTTCAATATATATTTGGAATTTAACAATTATTAGTGAGTGTTTTATTGTTGTGAGTTTCTGGATTTACTGGTGTACTAAGGTTTCTGTCTTGTCACTGTTTTACATGTTCACATTATGGGTGCAATACGACCAGGTAGCTCAGTAGGACTGTACTCGCCTTGTTAGCGGGGGTCCTGGGTTCGAGTAGTCCTATATATAAGACCCTACATGATTTATTATTTGGACGTTTTTCTGTAGAAAAATTTTCAAATAAAAAAATATTTACGAGGGGTCTTATTTTTGGGCCTAGTAACTAGGGTTAGAGTACCGATCAGGCTGGATATTTTTTGCATCCTGTGACTGAATACTGAAGTTGAAGTTCGGGAAATTTAAGAATGTAGCCAAGAAATAATACGACTCTTGTATTATTCTGACTTAAATGCTTGTATATATTGTGACGTGCTATAGAGTGTATTCGCTAGATCCACATACTAATTCCGCTTCGGCTCATGAATAGGAAGCTGTAGACTGTAGCCAGTTCCGCGTTGGTTTGAATCCCGTCCAAAACCTATCCCGTTGTTTCCTTGAGCAAGAAACTTTATCCTACTAGCTCAGTACTGGGGGACCAGGAAGCAGACTCGTAAGTGATTAACCAAAGTTGTTATAACTCACAAGCTGTAGACTTCGGAATTCAAATATTTTAGGATTTCCTTGCGGTCCGAACAAACAATGAAAATATGTGTACAAAGAACAATAGGATTTGATTTAAGCTTCGTACTTTTCGGCAATAATGTGTAAAAACCTTTATTTGTACCGCCTGTGCACGGATGGAAAACCCCCATAAATTGTATTTCCATATTAGGTCTATTATAAAAAACATATCGTCTGCTCAGGGTCATAAACTGACGCGTTTACATTTTTCACCTGTGAACTTTAACCCATGGCTATTCTTATTCATATCAACACAAATCTGATATCCAAACAAATAAGACCAAAACATAAATCGCCATTTTGAATTTGAAATGTGTAACAGAAAACTGTTGTTAGCAAGGAATTAGAACTTTAGTAAAATTGGAATATTTCTAATTTGATTAAACAAGTCAAGGTAAATTATAGTTAATTCTGTTCCAAATACCTTACTACACAGTTTTTCTAAGTGTTTAAGTCAATCTTAAAATAATTCAAACCTCTAAAAGGGACATAGATTTTGGCGCTTCAATCAACAAGAAAATTGATAACAGCAGAGACAAATTCTCTTATATAACATTTAATAAAAGTTTATGAACGTGCATGTGTAAGAAGCAAAGTTAAAACCAAATAAGGCGTGTGAAGTTGGCTTGCAGATTGTACATTGTAATTCACTTAATCACTTAATCACTTAATGTCTACCGCCAATTATGGACTATGTCCATACAAACACATGGGTTTTTAGAACGCGGTTTTCTTGTAAATTTTTCATAATATCTGGTATTTTTATCTTCTCTATGTATTATACTACATTTGAATACAGTTTCTTTGATTTGACACTATATTATTACTACATGGTTGGTGCGCAATTAAAACTATATACACTATTTACATAATAATGTCATTCTAATGTCAATTGATAGTGTTTGTTGATATCATGATCTTATAATCACAATACTATTCCTAAACATTTTGCTTCGAACTTGTCATTTCCTGTCCAATGTTTATTTAGTCTATTTTTAAAAGCATTAATTGATGTTGCTTCAGTCACTTTTTTTGGAAGTTGGTTCCAGGTGTCGACCACCCTCTGACTAAATATGGACCGCCTTAATTCATATTTTGACCTTCTTTTATAGATTTTTTCTGTATTTCCTCTTAAATTTAGAGATCTGGTAGGTGGAGAAGGAAAAAGTTTATCTTTGTCAATTTTGTCATAACCCTTTAAGATTTTGAACGTTTGTATCATGTCGGCTCTTTTTCTTCTGTATTCTAATGTTGGTAGACCCAACCTCTTTAATCTTTGTGGATAAGTTAGATGTTTGATTGATTGTACCATTCTAGTCGCTCTTCTTTGTACGCTTTCTATGGCTCTTTCATCATTTAGATATCTAGGATTCCATATTGGGCTGGCATACTCCAGGTGTGGTCTTACTAAAGATTTGTACAGTGTCTTGAACATATTTTCATCTAGATAGTGAAAGTTTTTCATAATGATACCCAGGTTCCTATTTGCAGTTTTTACTTTGTTATTAACATGTTCATTGAATTTTAATTTGGAGTCAAAAATGACACCTAGATCTTTTTCTTTCTCAACTTGCTTGATTTGTGTTGTATTTCCCTCATGATCCTTAATTGTATACATATTTATTTTGTTGTTTAGACCAATGTTCATGCTTTTACATTTGTTTGTATTGAATGGAAGTTGCCACATTTTTGACCATTCACTAGTTTTAAGTATGTCTTTTTGGAGTTCAGTGATGTCGGTTTCTGTTTGGATACTTCTGTATAATTTGGTATCGTCAGCAAATAATTTGATAGTACTGGTATTTATATGATCAGGAATGTCATTAATATAGAGTAAAAACAGAACAGGTCCTAGCACGCTACCTTGTGGAACCCCACTAGTTACATTTTTGAGAGCTGAGCTTTTGCCATTGATTGTGACCTGTTGTTTTCTATCTTGTAAAAAACTAGATATCCATTTGTGTATATTACCCTGTATACCATAGTTCCATATCTTATTAAGAAGACGTTTATGAGGTACCTTATCGAAAGCAGCTTTAAAATCTAAGTATATGACATCAATATTTTCACCATTATCAATAGATTGAGTCCAGTCTTCCAAACATTCTATTAGTTGAGACAAACATGAGTGCCCTTTGCGAAAACCATGTTGACTTTTTGTTATAAGGTTGTTACTTTCAAGATGTTCAACCACAGTGTTTCTAATTATTTTTTCTAGAAGTCGACAACAAATTGATGTGATACTAATAGGTCTGTAGTTCTCAGCTTTTTTTCTGCTGCCTGCTTTAAATATTGGTGTGACGCTTGCTAGTTTCCAACTTGACGGTACAATTCCTTGTTCTATTGATTTTTTGAAAATTTCTTCCAAAGGGTAGAGTAGTGCTTCTTGACATTCAATGAGGATTTTAGGATGTATTTTGTCCGGTCCTTGGGCTTTGGATGGGTTTAATTCTTTGATTAGTTTTCTAATTATATTTTTATTGATACATACATTTTCTATTGTTGAGTCATTGGTATATTTTTTATCAAAGATTGGGGTAGTTTCTAAGTTTTCGACAGTGAAAACATTCACAAAGTGATCATTTAGAATTTCTGCAATCTCTTTGCTATTATTAGTAAGTTCGCCATTCATATTCTCTAAGCTGCCAACAGTTATACTTGTTTTTGTATTCTCTCTAATGAATTTCCAGAACGCCTTATTATTGTTTTTATATTAAGGGCTATTTTCTCTTCATATTGATATCTAGATCTTCTTAATTCATAGTTAACTTTGTTCCTTGCTAGTTTATATTTGTTGTATGTATATTGATTTTTACAGTTTATATATTTTGACCATGCTTTTCTTTTTTCTTTAATTGCTGTTATTGCTTTTTTATCCACATACTGACATCTATGCTTCTTTTTATTTGCATTATACTTTGGAACGTTTTCGTCTTGTATCTGGAGAATTTTTTCTGCAAATGTTGAACAGAAGTTATTAATGTCACCATGTAGATAGTTATCCCAATTGATCTCTTTCAATGTTTCATTCATTGTGGTATAATCTCCCTTTGTGTAATTGTATTTCATCATTTTATCATTTTCTTTTTCTATGGAACAGTAAAATTTGAATCTTAAGACGAGATGATCACTTTTATCAAGACTTGGCATGTACATAATTTCATCAATCATATGTTTTTCGTTTGTGAGTATTAAATCTAGGATAGATGGTGTTTGATTTTGTCTGTATCTAGTTGGTTTATTTACATGTTGTTCTAGGAACAAATCTTGGATTCCTTCAATAAATGAACAACTTATATGGTTGGTATTCCGTGTTGAGACTTCGTTGATCCAGTCTATTTCTGGGAAGTTAAAGTCGCCCATAATTAGTAAATGAGTGTAGTTAAAATTGCTAATTGTTTTCATTGTTTTCAGCAACTCAGATGCATTGTTCATATCGCTATTTGGGCTGCGGTACATGCAACTTATCAATAATTTATCATTATTACTCAAGTGTATTTCACAAAATACTCCTTCTTTGAATTCTGACTTAACTTCTTTTAAGTTGGCTTTAAGTTCAGATTTTATAAATAGTCCTGTCCCCCTTCCATATGAGTTATCAGCTAGAAACATATCATATTTTTCAATGTTATAAGTTTCACATATTATATCCATATTACTGTTTTTAGGAAATATTTCTGTTATACCAATTATGTCTACATCATATTTACAAGCAAGTTCCTTAAGTTCAAGGAGTTTGACCTTGGTGAGTGTATCTGCATTTGTGTAAATGATATTTAGATCACTTACATTAAAATAATTTTCATTAAATTTTTTGGTTGATTTTGTTTTAAAACTATTTACGCAGTTTAAAATCCTTTTAGTACCGTGGTACTTGATTATCTAGTTTCTCCGTCTCTTTCCTAACACATATCGGAGTGCCATATATCAAGGTCCTGTCTGTATCATTCATGATATCCATATTAGGTCCATGCTTAGTTTCTATTACATCCTCCATTTCAGTATTTGTTAAATCCATATTTTCTACATCACTTGCCGTACTTGGGTCTTTTGATTTACCTCCTTGATCTTTGTAATTCCTTCTTTCTGTTGCTTTTACCTGATAATTCATTGATCTGTTAGTTGGATTGTGTGTTATTTTCCTTTCTTTCATTCCTTTGTATTTCAGTAAGATCTTTGACTATTATGATTTTTTTTAGTTTCTCATCATCAATATCTTTTATTTTTGAGGAGTTATCTAGGAGAATTTTGCGTTGATCTTTTTCTATTAAAATTAATTTGAGTGGTCTTGGTTTAAAGTTACTTTCTCTCGGCTTTGGTTTGCCAAGCCTATATGAAGTCTGTATGAGTAGATCTGGTATTCCCAATTTGTTGGCCATTAACTTCATTCTTGTTTCATCTTCTTGTTGATTTTCTTTCCCATTTTTGTGAGTACCTTCTTCAAGATTAAATACTACTATGTTGAGTTTTCTCCTATTTCTATCTTCCATCTCTTTAAATCTATTTTCAACTAGTGTTTCTAAGTCTTTCTTTACATCATCTTTTATATCTGTTTTGACCTTTGATTTCACTTCTTCAATTTTTTCATCAATAATTTTGTGTGTATTTAAATCTAGGTTGTTAAATCTTTCTTCTAGATCAGTAAGCCTTTGATCTTGTTTAGTGCTTAATTCTTTAATATTCTTATTAATTTCCAATAAAGTAGGTATTGTAGTTTTACAGCTTATACAATGTCATTTATAGTCATCTAATTCTTCACTTTTTAAAAGCAGAAATGCTGATCTTGACAGCCCTGTACAGATCCTACAGAAATGGAGGTTACAACCATTGCATTCAGTGCACTCGTCTTCTTTCATAATATTGTTGCATCTGGAACATTTGTTCTGAGGACTTGCTTTCCAAAGTATTTTTCTATCATCCTGACTAAGACTAAAGGTAGTTCTCTTAGGAGTACTAGTTCTATTTGTAAAATTTGACGCCATTGTTTTATATGTATCTAATCTACAGTTTATCAGTTACGGTTGCAACCAATTTTGTTTAGATAAACAATATTTAGAGCTATTATGACAATGCTGTCATTGTACATCTAGCTTAACATAAGTTATACAAGCTTATTTTTACTTATTTTAAGTCGGTTGACAATGCTGTCATTGTACAACTCGCTTGACATTTAATAAGGAGCAATAATATTTTTTAATACTATTATTTTCTTTTTAAGTTATGATGACAATGCTGTCATTGTACATCAAACTTGATATTGCTTATATAGGTATATTTTTCATTTATGATATGAAAAACATTGTATTATACATGTTTTTATTTCTATAATTAGTGGTTAATACTGTCAAAAATTTTCAGCAGCCACTTTTTTGCTATTGTGGGGCCCGGGTGGACACCGTCCAACAGTATTCTAGGGTCTAATGAGTATCTTGTCCCTTGTCTTTTTTTGCCACCTCTCGCTATTAGAAAATCTGTATGTATTTTAGGAGATATGTATTTCAATTTGAAGTTATAAAAACGTATGAGGGCATTCACAGCTTTAACCTGTTCATTTATTGGTTTACCATCAATGTTACTTGGATTTATGTGTCCTCTTGATTTGTTGAATTCTCTGGTGAAAATGGGGGGTAATTCTAGGATTCCAATATCGACTTGTTTATTTTTACTAATTTCCACTAATTCATCGAATTTGTTTTTAAGTAGGTCTGTTAGTTCTTTTGTATCACTGTTGCGTTGGAATATGAATTGGCCTTCCTTTTTTGTTATGTCACAGGTACCAAACCAAAAGAGAATAACTGTTTTACTTGTTGATTTAAGATCCTGTATTATGTTGTTAACCTTATTTACACCGTCAATGACTCTTCTAGATGGATAGTTATAGATCTCTACAGTTCTTCCACTAAGGTCAAAGTTTTTTAATTCATCCTCCAGATATCTGCCTTTACTATCTGATACTATTATCAGTCTCTCGTATCTACACCTTTGTAATACTTTCCTAGAGCCAATCGAATCTAAGTACTTTTCAGCTTTGCTACTTGCAGAGGCCATGTATTGTGATCTTTACAGTTGAATATTATTTATATTTATCAGGCAATACAGTTATTGCACAATATTACATTCAATTTATATAAGATTTGACATTTGAGGCTAGACGGACAGCAACACTGTAGTTGCACGTCCGCCTATAATAATTAGTTACGACGGTAGCCTGGTTACATGTTCAATTCGTCTTGGACTCGACTCTTTACATGATGTTTGGCGGTATGGTAGTCAGAGGGGGCGAAAGGAACAGATTATTTTTTTGCAAATGACAATTTGTTACTCCAATAATGTTAAAACTGCATAAAATATGACTTAAAAACAGTTTTTTAAAAAAAAGAAGGTTAAAAATAGTGGAACGAGCTCACCAAAGTTCTCGAATTTCAAGATGGCTGCCTCCTATAACAAACCATGTAAATTTTGAATCTTGTTCAATCCTCTAATTGGATCTTCATCTACATACAATTGTTCGTATATCTTAAAGACAAACACTTAAATATTAATATTGTCCATTAATTTTTCATTATTTCACTACGAACACTAAATAATACACATTTAATTTAAAAAATTTTCTTCTCCTAGATTTTTCCGTCTTCCATCTTTCGCGCATGCGCACCAACCAATCTTGTAGTTCGCGAATTACTAGCTAGCTAGTAATTGGGTATTCATCTTGTAGTTCGGCCCGGACACACCAGCATAGGTATTTTTAACTACGAGCTAGTAGTTTGGTATTCAATATATAAGATAATTTAATAACGTTATATTGAAAATATTAATTGTATCATCATGACCATTACTTATCATTTGAGCAAATCCAGTCAGACTCAGACATTACCCTGGTCACCGCACTACTTCTCCATCTCCGTACGAATGTTTACTCTATTTAATGTACTTTCAACAAATGTGTCACAATATTTTAAAGTAAACTCACTTAAAGAACTTTTTGAATCCGTACCATCATATGCTATACTTAACTTTTTGAAAGAAATAAATATTTATAATAAGATATAGTTTTACATTATTAATAAAGTTTGAATTATTAGTATCATTAATAGCTTTCGGCGCGATATGACCTTTCTGTGTTGGTGCGCCGTAAAACCCAAACAAACAAACAAACAAACATGTAGAGTGAAATACTGGGAGAAACATTTCATTCTTATTGATATTAGCTCAGTGTCTTTGACCATGTTCGAAGCCCTGGATTTCTTGAATGCTTTAGCTTGCGTTTTACGTTGGAAAACAGCTCAAATAAAGCCTCATTCTTTGGGATTCAAACCATTTATAGGTTCAATCTCAAGGTGCGTTACTTACTTTTGGGTCTACTTTCGACCCCCACAGTGTGTTGGACTGTAAAGTGCGTTGGACCCCAAAGTGCTCCCAAAGGACCCCGAAAAGCGTTGCTATATAGCCATAATGGTCAGACAGCTGTCAATAGAAGATTATTTTTCTTCGTAGCTATTTTTTTTCAAAGAAAAATTTAAGTTTTTACAGGCATTTTTGCGTCGGCGTTGCCGTCTGCCTTGGGGTTGCTAGTTAGGTTAAAGTCTTATATCGTCATCACTATCAGAGTCAGCTATACTTATTTGTTGAGACTTTATCAACCGTTCTGTTAAAGGGGCATTACTTAAGATGAATTGTTCTTTGGAGTTATATCCCTTTTATTCTTGAAAGAGTGCAAAAATGGTATAAGATAGATTCAATACAAATCAAGTTACTTAAATGAAAATTAGTATGAATATTCATCGGTATTACGTCTACACTCGTGACTTTAAAGGGATTGATAGATAGATAGATAGATTTATTTAGGTATTAGCATAATACAACATGACATATGTAATTTAACAATACAATATGATACAATAGTAAAAAATACATAAATATTAAAGTTAGATATACATACATATATACATTGTATAATATTAAACCATGTCATAAAATACCAGCACCAGGGTTATCACAAAAAAGAGTGAACTCTTGTTTCCATTGTGGACCCTCATGTGGTAGTATGACTCGGAGAGGCGAAATTAATGTTAACAATAAAAACATGTTCACAGTAATACTAAGGTATCATATCACAGAAAATTGAAACTATTTAATAGTTGCACATGTTACACAGTAAAGTTTATCACAAATGTACAAAGACAGAGATCTTAAAAATTGATAGACCAATACCTGGCTAGGAAAATAAATAAAAAACACATTACTTATGTAGAAAATAATAAAAAGTTGATGTGAAATTATATAAATATTTTATGAAATTTGCAGTAACACATTATTTAAACTACTTTAGAAAGCAAAAAGTTTTTTACAGAATCTTTAAAAGGTTTATATTTTGTTAAATTAGAAATATTTGCAGGCAAGTTGGATGTATCATTTTTCAGTTTCATGCCTCTTTTGAACTTTTATGGTTGTAAATTCAAGATTTTCAACAGTTATAAGGATGTTTGATTGAAAGTGTGTCGACTTTTTCAGCTGTACTACATCTCTACATCTATGAAAGAACATTATTTTGGGTGTATAACTTTTTTAGATATGCTCCTTTTTATTTTTAATATTAAGGTTATAGGTTTAAAATCTGACTATTTTATATATGTATCCTGATATTATGCTTATTCATTAGTAACATATCAACACTGTCATAAAGGGACACAACTCTTGATTAATTATTTTTGGAGTTATGCTCCTTTTAAACTTAAACATTTAAGTTCAACGTTTTCAAAGTGAGATATTTGCATCCAGATATTAAAATGAAAGTTTGTTTGTATATTCAATATGTTCTTATAATGTTTCTTATATGTTCCTTTTTGGTATTTGCCTGTTATACTCTGATTTTTAAGTATAACGTATTTCAAATTTGAATATCTTCAGTGCTAATCAAGATGTTTGACAGTAGGATGACGTGATAATTAATCAGATCTACTTAATCAATTAATGAGCTCTACTTAATCAATTAATCATTACCATGATTGAGGGGGAGCAAAATCATTTTAGTTATGTCCCTTTATTAACCCAATTGCATGTACAACTGTTTTATAACCGAACTTAGTCTCTGTAGTTTTTCAAGGTATTTAAATGGTAGTTGGCATGCTTAGTCGTGTATTCACAGCTATGAAGGAATGTAACTCCTGATGTATTTTGTTTTTAAAGTTATGAGTCTTTCATTCTTTAAAACGTGACTTATGAAATTATTTTAATTATTGATTACCTGTGGTTATTTCCTTGAAAAACGCCAAGACTTCAAACACTCGTGTTTAAGGATAAACCTTGCTATAAGCAAAACACTCGAAATTCGAACACGCTGTCTTGGGACTGCTCCTGAATAATGAAAGTAACCTATGTAACCATATTAAATTGTTGAAATTGTTTGAAATGATATATTGACGGCCTAATTAAAGTACCCGTTTACTTCTGTGAAGCAACCACAGACAACTTTCTTGGTATAGAAAATAAATAGTGCCCTTGGTATGGGCTCGAACCTGTTACCTCTCGATCAATGTCCTACATTGAACTATTGTCCTTGCTTTCATGTACTTTTTGTATTTATATTTACAATATCTTGTTTTCAGATTGTATGAGTTCATGAAGTGGATCAATGTTGTGGCCGGAATCACTACTGTGATATGATCAACGGTTTGTGTATAGATAGGTTTGAAGACAAAGATTAATGTCCTCACTTAAATGATAAAGGAAGTATATTTTTAGACATTGAAGTTCATTTACACCAAGTTCGGTTATGAAATCTGCTTTCAATTATGCATATTTAGTCTGTTTTATAGTCTTGACTCATGTGGGTCGTATATACCATCATGTAGGTCACAGCTGTTTCCAGACTTAAGATAAACATTTGTGCCCCTTGCGGGATTCGAACCTAAGACTTCTTATCCAAAAAGTGTCCTGATGTTTGACTACTGCTTCTATGTAGTTTGCGTAAGTCTAGCTTGATTTTATAGATTCGGTCCAGAAATCGAGGCTCATAGTGGATAGGACGATTTATCGTCGTTATTCTACTAAAAATGTTGAAATGCAGTAAGAAGCGCCATATATAAATACGTGTAACAATATAATGTCCTCTTTTATCTAACGTTAGGTGGCGCTTTCAAAAGTCAAAAGCAAGAAACTTTAGCGGTCATTTTTGGCCAATCATTTCCATATATATTATTTAATTATGTAGAATATTGTAAAACGTTTAAATATCCTATCATAGTTTTTATTATCCCTCTCACTTTGAACTGAAAAACTATGAAATTGACTTACGATAATTTTTTTCGTAAGAGTTTTTGTGTAAAGGAGCAAGGTTAATCAATTGTTTTCATATTTACTTGTCAGTTAAGGAAGAAGATTAACTTCAGAAGTTCGTCTTTAAATTTTACGAAAAAAACTGTTCCTTCATTTTCAGCTGATGGCTGTTGAGACACTGTTGTATTGAGTTAGGTAACTTTGAAAGAAAACCTGTCATTGAATAATTTCCGCAGTGTTAGAAAGGTAAATATGAAAAACTTGGTTATGACTAGCATGCTAGAAGACATTTTAGCAGTAACAGTGAAGAATCGGTGAGTGTCTATTTATTTATTCATATATTCTTTCTAGATATGTCAATTGTTTATAAACTTCAGTATTTGTTAATTATCCATTAAAGGTAATGTTCAAACTTTCTAGTGCTGAGTTAGCTATCAGGAGACAAGCCATCTTTGGCAACAACGAAAATGGCAAGATTTTTGTAAATAATATGAATTGTATTGGGAATTTTATCAAAATTTGACTCATTTTCGGTTCTAAAATCACTCTTTCAGGGATGAAGAGTCACATTCCGGTGTCTACGCATCATTATCAATTCATCCTTATAGAGCGGACGGACCATAATTAACTTTAAATTCGTTTTTAAAACTGTACATGACACTTCTGTTGGCTATTGAATAAGTCAGTTTCTCTTAGTGTGTGGGGGTGTGGTACGTGTGAGCGTTGTATGTGCGTGCATGGGTGCGTGTGTGAAGGTATGCGGATGTGCGTGAGTTCGTTTGTGTGCAGTAACTGACTTATTCATTATCCAATTGATGAACTTGTGTAGCATTTACTTCGTTTATTAACAAATGACATTTCTAGTTCATTTAACTTTTGTTTACATTTTACTTCATTTACAGTTGTTGTTGCTTAATTTATTGTAATTCATGTTTCGTTTTTTTATGTCCTTAGCTTGTCCGTGTCTGACCTGGGATTTGCACCAATATCTCAGGCCCCGCATGCATATCCCTCCCAACTGCCCCATCCCGCCATGTAGAGGGTTCGGTCCGTTGGGTTTTTTAAGAGTCATTGGCTTCATATCCCCCAGCAACAGAGGTTCGAACATTCGGAACTACCTCGGCGATTTTCCACGCAAATACACCTCGGATATCACGAGGAGCGAAAGTAGTTCCATCATAGAATCTAGCCTCGTTCCCGACGTTCGGAACGCTGACACACACCAAAAAATGACGGGCGATTATAGGAAGTTAAAGCCCTTTAATGCCTGTAACTGTTATTCACTCAAATCAAAGTTGATCCTCAAACATATTTGTGTACTCGATACTTTCTGCAAAATGATCTGCCATGTTGGTTGTTTACATCGGCACTACTTAACCTATGAGGTTAATCGCCTGACCTTATAACTTTGTTGTATTTCTACTACGATTGATATCCGAGGTTTATCTTCGTAGATGACCGCCGAGGTCGTTCCGAATGAGGTTCGAAATGCTTTGGTCACTATTATTTGTATTCTTGCTGGCTTGTGAACTTACAAATTAGTTTATCTAGTTAAGACAAACATGTTTTGGTAAATTTGGGATAGTGGATGGGTTTATTTAGGTGGAGTAAGTTGGGGCTCACTTAAGAACTGTAAGAATTTGCTTTGGGTTCTACATTGGAAAAATAAGGAAAATAGGTTTGGGCTTACTCTGAAAATGGAAAGATTCGCTTGTAGTATTCTGTGGAAATAAGGTGTTTGGGTAAAGTAAAATTGGGCTCAATTGAACAGCGTAAATTTTCTTTGGGTTCTACATTAGAACAACAAGGAAAGTAGGTTGTGGCTTACTCAGAAGGTGCAGAAAATGGAAGAGCTCACTTAGCGTGTTCTATAAAAATGAGGCATGCTGTTTTTGCTAGTTAAGGAAATTGAGCGTTTGATTGTAGTGATTATAGAAAATGGTCCTTTAATTGGGACTTATTGTTGTAATGTTACTGGTTTAATCGTATGCAGGGAATTGAATGGTTACTACTGAAAAACGAGAAGGTTGATATGTTTTGTTTTAGGGCGCTATAAATTTGTAACGGCTGTGGTGTTTTTGTCTATTTGTCTATTTATAAACATTCTAAAACTTTAATCATGTTATCATTACAAAGTAGATAGTATTCTTTACAAACGTCTGATATATTCATTGTAGTAATACATGTCCAAATCAAGCTCTGTAAACAGATACCCTATAGACCGTCGTAATATAAGCGAGTATGCGAGAGGATAAAGTTAGATTTTATTGAAATTAGTTTGGTCTTAAATGTTATTTTATTAAAATAACGAAGTGGTACATTGGTCACTGACACGAAATTGCTTTCATGTTATTATAGTTTTCAATTATATGTTTAAATTAAGAATTCACTAAAATATTATTGACTACGTATTTTTTGCTATTATTATTTATACTAGACTTTCTGGCATACATTACTGTATGACGCTTTTAAGGAGGAAATAACTCACTCTGATTATTTCTGTCAAAGGGAGATAAAACTCACTTAAGGTAGCATGAATTTCGTTAACGAATCAAATGTTTGTAGAAATAAACTTTTCTCAATTAATTAATCCATGCATAATTATAAATAAATAATGGCACTGAAGTGGTATAATATCATAATTCACAAGTGATAAAGTTGCATGCCATTCATTTAGATCCTAAAATATAATCATAATGGCTGCACGTTCCAGAAGGTATCAGCGAAATATCATTATAAGTTTATACTTTTATTAGTTGGCATCGCAGCATGCATCTAAAATATGGGAAAATCAACATCGCCTCTTGTTTACTATATGTCTTATGTGTAAGCTTCATGTATTTAAAGATTAGTTGGATAATTTAAGCAATCAAACATGAACTTACACATTTTTACATGTTTTTTAATTTATTGACTGTGGAAGCATCTCCGGGTATAGACATACAAACATATTTGCTTTGTTGTGAGCATAGTCCTGTCATATAACTGCTTTGTATATGATGTTGAATGCCCCCTGATACTCGTTGGTCTGTCTCATATTACCAGAAAGAATTGTGGATATCAAGCATTTCTGTTTGTCTCTAATACATTACATAATGTCCCTTTACAGTTCTTTGACGAATTAATTTAAAGAAAAAAATATTTTGGATTGACATCTTCGGTCCTTATTCTCATATAGGTTTAAATCTTTGAATAAGGTTACTCTTATACGAGTACACTATGCCATGTCTTTTTGTCCTTATTCTCAGGTTGGTATCCATCTTATAAAAATATGCGTATAAATTAACATCTATGGTCTTTACTTTCTTGTAGGTTCCCATCTTCAATAATGATTCATGGATATCACACAATAGTTCATGTCAATTGACCCTTATTGTCATGTAGATTAATGTCTAAAATTAAGATAACATACACACAATATGACATGTCATTCTATCATTACTCTCATGTAGGTTTCTGTCTTTAATTAATGATAACATACACACAATATGACATGGCATTCAATCATTACTCTCATGTAGGTTTCTGTCTTCAATTAGGATAACATACACACAATAAGGCATGTCATTATATCATAATTCTCGGGTAAGTATATGTCTTCAATTAATATATATATACACACGATATGACACGACACGTCATTCTATCATTACTCTCTTGTAGGTTTCTATCTCCAATTAAGATAACATACATGTACACACAATATGGCATGTCATTCCTTCCCTTATTATCAGGTAAGTATCTGTCTTTAATAAATACATGTATAACATACACACAATAAGGCATGTCATTATATCATTATTCTCGGGTAAGTATATGTCTTCAATTAATATATATATATACACACGATATGACACGACACGTCATTCTATCATTACTCTCTTGTAGGTTTCTATCTCCAGTTAAGATAACATACACACAATATGGCATGTCATTCCTTCCCTTATTATCAGGTAAGTATCTGTCTTTAATTAAGATAACATACACACAATATGACATGCCATTCTATCATTACTCTGATGTAGGTTTCTGTTTTCAATAAAGATGACACACACAGTATAAGACATGTCATTCTATAATTAGTCTCATGTGAGTTTCTGTCTCAAATTAAGATAACATACACACTAAATGACATGTTATTCTATCATGACTCTCATGTTGGTTTCTACCTTCAACTTAGATATGATACTCACAATATAATATGTCATGATTTCCTTTATTTTCAGGTTAGTTTCTGTCTCAAATTAAAATAACATACACACAATATGACATGCCATTCTATTATAACTCTGATGTAGGTTTCTGACTTATTAAGGTACCATACACACTGTAAGACATGTCATTCTATCATTATTCTCATGTAAGTTTCTATCTTCAATTAAGATACCATACACACTGTAAGACATGTCATTCTATCATTACTCTCATGTAGGTTTCTATCTTCAATTAAGATACCATACACACTGTAAGACATGTTATTCTATCATTACTCTCATGTAGGTTTCTGTCTTTAATTAAGGTACCATACACACTGTAAGACATGTCATTCTATCATTACTCTCATGTAGGTTTCTATCTTCAATTAAGATACCATACACACTGTAAGACATGTCATTCTATCATTACTCTCATGTAGGTTTCTGTCTTTAATTAAGGTACCATACACACTGTAAGACATGTCATTCTATCATTACTCTCATGTAGGTTTCTATCTTCAATTAAGATACCATACACACTTTAAGACATGTCATTCTATCATTACTCTCATGTAGGTTTCTATCTTCAATTAAGATACTATACACACTGTTAGACATGTCATTCTATCATTACACTCATGTAGGTTTCTGTCTTTAATTAAGATACCATACACACTATAAGACATGTCATTCTATCATTATTCTCATGTAGGTTTCTATCTTCAATTAAGATAACATACACACTGTAAGACATGTCATTCTATCATTACACTCTTGTAGGTTTCTGTCTTTAATTAAGATAACATACACACTATAAGACATGTCATTCTATCATTACTCTCATGTAGGTTTCTGTCTTTAATTAAGGTACCATACACACTGTAAGACATGTCATTCTATCATTACTCTCATGTAGGTTTCTATCTTCAATTAAGATACCATACACACTTTAAGACATGTCATTCTATCATTACTCTCATGTAGGTTTCTATCTTCAATTAAGATACTATACACACTGTAAGACATGTCATTCTATCATTACTCTCATGTAGGTTTCTATCTTCAATTAAGATAACATACACACTGTAAGACATGTCATTCTATCATTACACTCTTGTAGGTTTCTGTCTTTAATTAAGATAACATACACACTATAAGACATGTCATTCTATCATTATTCTCATGTAGGTTTCTATCTTCAATTAAGATAACATACACACTATAAGACATGTTATTCTATCAATACTCTCTTGTAGCTTTCATACAAAAAATATAGCACGTCAATATTTTCTTATTTTAGGTCAGTATCTATCTTTAATTGAGATAACATACACACAATATGACATGTCATTCTATCAAAACCCTTGTGTAGGTTAGAAAACAAATTAAAAACTACATACATCTTTGGTCCTTATTTTCCTGTGGGTTTCTATTTTTGAACAAAATATCTCTCATTCAATTCAACATGTTGTTCATTCTGTCCTTATTCTCAGGTCAGTATCCGTCTTTAATAAGATAACATACAAACAATATGACATGTCATTAGGTCTTTAATCTCAGATAGGTATCTGTCTTAAACGATCATAGACGGACACTTTAGCACTTCATCCACATTTGCATTTTCATGTAGTTGTCTATCTTTAATATAAATATCTTTATGCAAAGTCTTATTCATTATGGAGTTATATAACTGCATGTGCAACATTTTTAAAATACAAATAGTTATAACAGTTCAAAAATGTTAAATAAAATAATAAAATATGACTACATAATTTTAAGAAACCATGGGAAAATTCACAAACTTTTTTACCTGAAATGAATATACTAGTAGAATGTGTAAATATGCGTCAAATCGGTAGGATTTTTTTGTTTTACTATTTGTTGGGATCTATCGTTTACAATATTTTTATAAATTTGTTATATTTAACGTTAATTAAACATGTTAAAAGAATGGACACATATTTTAGTAGTTTTGTATTTTCATAATATGTAATATGGAATCAATAAATCGTTTTATATACATGTCATCCTTAGGATGATAACTTTTTAGCACAATTAAGTCTAGCTGAAATCATCAGGTCATTTAAGCTGTTGACTCTGTACCAAATTTATCAATTCTCTGTCACAATACAAATTGCATAAACAGTCTGTTACTAATGACTAAATAGTATACTTTTTAACATACATAAATGATCTTTACTCATGCCTACGCGCTCACAGATCTAACAACATTGTCATTATACATAGTATGTTAATAACGTTTTCGATCCTTTAATAAATATAAAAAGCATTTTTAAATACATGTAAGAGTACTAATGATGCTTGATAACGATGTACTTAATAGTAATTGACTTGATAAAGGAGGTAAGTATAAAAATTTATATGTCTTATTTCAAAAATAATGAAACATGTCTATAATTCTGAGTAATCTAGTGAAGGGCCCATTTTATGGGAGGATAGCTAGATCGGAATGATAGAGGCAAAACAGATAATTCTGAGCAATCTAGTGAAGGGCCCATTTATGGGAGGATAGCTAGATCGGACTTATTTGTAAACATGATTCTGACCAATCTAGTGAAGGGCCCATGTATGGGAGGATAGCTAGATCGGAATTATTTATTAAACATAATTCTGAGCAATCTAGTGAAGGGCCCATGTTATGGGAGGATAGCTAGATCGGAGTTATAGAGGCAAAACGGATAATTCTGAGCAATCTAGTGAATGGCCCATTTATGGGAGGATAGCTAGATCGGAATTATTTGTAAACATAATTCTGAGCAATCTAGTGAAGGGCCCATGTATGGGAGGATAGCTAGATCGGAATTATTTGTAAAACATAATTCTGAGCAATCTAGTGAAGGGCCCATGTTATGGGAGGATAGCTAGATCAGAATTATACATATTTATTAAACGCACAATTCTGAGTAATCTACTAACAGTGAAGGGCCCATGTATGGGAGGATAGCTAGATCAGAATTATACATATTTATTAAACGCACAATTCTGAGTAATCTAGTGAAGGGCCCATTTTATGGGAGGATAGCTAGATCAAAATTACTTTTTGAACAAAATAGAAATGATGTACCAATTACATAAGGTACTATTTACTGTATGTGGTTAAATTAAGAAAGTGTTCATAGTACTAAGTCTTGCTAGGGTACTGCTTACATGTATATGCTTAAAACAAATTTCATTGAAAACTTTTGGTTTCTCCGAATTGTAATTTTATGAACAATATGTATAATGAATTATGTTATTGGTAATATGGATGTGGAAAGTACTTTAGTATAGTTCATTTATGTATATGACTCATTCCTGCTTAGAATGTACATTTGATGTCTCCAACGTTTATCATGTTTCCAGGAATTTAACTTACAGAATTTATGTAAATGAAATACATATTTATAAGTAATAGTGCTATAGTAAAAGTATAAACGACATATTTCGTGAAGAAAACTTCGATTTTTTCAAAATATTGTCTCTTAATTAAGCTAGGGTGTAGAAAATCCCTATGTCTCCAATGACAAATTCTTACAGTTAGCTTCAAATTGTTAAAAAATTCAGACAGATTTCCAATTAAATATATCTTCAATATTTCAATTATTACTAAATCCTCAAGAAAAACACATATTATAATGTAAATTCAAAAATAATTTTCCACACTTCATACAACAAACGTTGTCTCCAAACTCCGATAACGTACGGGACATTTATTTAAAGGCTTCATTAATCTCACAGCTTTGCACTCTTTACAAACTATTTTTGTGTAAGTAAAGTCCATAAAGTTATATCCTAATGATAAGATATTCATTTTAGCTGACATTTTATTGGTATCGGTATTTTATGAGATCATTTATTAAAAAATGAATCGTAATTTTCACCACGTAACGAACGGGACAATTAGTAAAATCAAATTATCTAACAAACCTTTTCAAATAGATATATAAATTCTTCATTGAACTGATCTTCAATGATTAAATAAAAAGTTTATAAAGTGTTTTTATAATTCATTTAAAGTGAATATTTGTGACACACAAAAAACCAGTAAAAACAAAATGAAAAATAACGTACGAGTCCGTAACGTACGGGACAAAATGTGATACAATAATTGATAATCGTCTGAATATTTATGATAAATTGCTTTTGTAAGGTTCCTTAACATGCATTAATTCTTCACAGACGAAAATATTATGGGAACGGCAATTATAATTAAATTAATGATGTTCAAAAGTAACTAACAAGAGTGACGGGAAAGTAAGTTATAGTACTTATTATTTGCAATAAATGATGAATAGTTTGCATTGTTCTTAATTGAATATCATCTAGCTTTGAAATGATAAATTAAAACAATGCCTCGTTTGATCAAATTATAACTTTAGAATCATTTTAGCACACACTGCAATAATTTGATCAGGTTCATACATTATCTTACTTATTTGATAACGTACGGGACACTGTAGAATTGTCTAAACATGCATTAGCCGGATGATCTGATGGTTGTAAATCACATTTTATCCCACTGCTTAGTAGCTTTTATTAGTTTATGCGTTAGTTTGCTATGTTTCTTTGTTAAACTTGTCACAAAATTGTTGAATGTTGTTCTCTTGGAAAAATGAAAATGGTTCGCGTAATTATTGTAATCGAGAGATATTATTGTAGTTTTATATGTAAAACACTAGTACATTGAATTGTAAAACAAATTACACAACAATGTAAGTTGTATTCTTGCAGTTTAACTTAGTTATCAATAGCTTAGATGACCAAACTGAAGTATATAACGTACGAGCCAATTTTGCTAACGTACGGGACAACAATTATATTTTTTATTGGTTGCTTTGTGGTGGTTCACATGCACACAACGTTTTGTTATAACACTAAGACAATGGTATCTAACTATTTTAAACAGTTTCATTCTATATTTTACTTGTTTGTATCGTTCTGGAACAGTTGATATGAATGACATTTTTTAAACAAATAAAACTAATGAAAATAGCGTATTCAATATTTATGTTTTTCTGAAAGTATCTGGCTTACTCTTCAGTCTTTTTTATTTATTCCGAAACATAATACCTTATAGAATGCAACCGTATTGAATTTCTCAACAGTTTGACCATTACTACTTTTAAATAAGTGAAATTTAGAGCACATGTTCGATTTTCATAAGCACATTTATTAATGCTAGGTGTGACCTTTCACCAGTCTATAACTAAAAAAGTATACTAGCCAAGCTGAAAAGATTTTTATACTGCGTACAGAACATGTCTACAATGCCTTTAATTGATTTAAAACTCATATTTGATGACATGAAAAAAATGGAAAAAAATATGCCCATATGTCCACCTTAATTGGGATTGAGTCATATACCTTTACTGAATGGTTTTCAGATTATAAATTAATGAATTTGTCAATTTGGATATGTTTATTGATACCAGCATTTTGTTATAGTTTGATATAGTTTGTATTGTACATAGACATTGGTAATTGATATAGAGCTGCATGCTTCATAGCTGCTGATTTATTAGAACATGAATTTATTTACTGGAATGTTATTGTTATAATATAACGCATCCAGGAGTTTTTTTTAAATTTAAATATTGTGTTATTGTCGTTATTTATTTAGTAAATTTTATGTTGCAATATTTTTACATATTACATATTATTTAAACTTGTTCGTATAAATACTAAATTTATAAAGTATACGGTGTAAGATATATTGTACTATTGGTATAAGTTAAAGAAAATCAGGTCCAAGTGTCCCTTTTCTTGTAATACTCTTGAACAGGATATTAAGAACATAATTTATATTAGAACTTAACTTAAACTCTCGTACAATCAACATCCCATTACAACTATGCGCCCTTTATTTGCCAAACTATCGGCGCGATATGACCTTTCTGTGTTGGTGCGCCGTAAAACCAAAACAAAAAATCAACAAAAATTTGCCTAACTTAGCATTTACAGTAAATATAGTTCAATATACATGTATATTATTACAAGCCTATGTACCAGTATGTAAACAAACTTTATACCCTTTGTATTTCCTTAATGTTTCTTTAAGATTTGTTGTCCATTCTTAGCCGGGCTAATTACAAATGACAAGCAATGAATACGTTTAAATCACATCATAAATTATATTTACCCGTTTTATGATCCTTTTGTATTTTCAAACCCAACAGTTTATTAATGAGTTGGGTTCACAGCAATAGTTATTGAAACAGTGTTACAGAATGGATACATTTATCATAAAAACAAAACACATCTATATACAGTAGAAGCATGGTACATGTACATCAAATGATGATACAAACAATCTATTGCAACATACAATAATAACATATAACAAATGACAGCATATCATAATTTATAAATATACAAGAAGTACAAGAACAAAATTATCAAACCATTCACTTTTCATAATATGACTTACTCTTTTCATGTTACAATTTCCTGTATATATGATATCCCTGAAGTTCGCTATTAGCCTTCAGATGACAATTCATAAGTTTATTCTGTGATAAGCAGATATTCATTCAGTGCCGTTTTCCTTCACCCATCTCCATGTCCCGTTCTTTCTATAAATTGCTGTTTAATATTCTGAATCTTGTGTATACGTCAGTGCTGAAACCTGTTATGTTTCCACAGTTCTTGTGCATCTTATCTTGTGTAGTTAGTAATATACTCCATCTATTGTATAAGTTTTGTAACCTGGGTAGATAGCGCAGTTGGTAGTTCGCCGGGATTTGGAATCTCGTGTCCTTAAGGGGGTACGGGTTCGAATCCCACCAGGGGAGGTTTTACCAATGTCAATTTTCCTCCATTGATCAGATTATATGGAGATGTTTCCGGCCTTATGGAAGGGTAGGTGAGTACTGGTTATAGACAAGGGTCAAGGAAAGCTAGATTAGGTGTGCTGGACGCCGTAAAATGACCTAAATTGTGTTGACACGGCGTTTAACCCATTAAAAAAGTAAAAAGTATAAATTTTGTTCGTACCATGCGCGTTGTTAAGTCAAACAAAGGTATATCATACTCATAGGACGCTCGTCTGGGTCGGGAGTTAACAAGGATTGTAAACATGTTCTATATCTGTCAGCGTTCTTCTTCATGAGATTTTTGGTCCTTTGTCAGCTTTCCTCTTCAGGAGATTTTTCGGTAGAAATAAAACTTGAAACTACAATGAAGGTTTCTTTAAACTTTCTTACCAACTCCTGAAGCACTTCAACAAACAAGAATATGGCTTTGCCATGAACTTTTGCATCTTAGAGTATTTACGACAGATGATGTAAAAGATGATTGAATTTGAAAGATTTAATCAATGATTTTTTTTTTATACATACTTGAATTATAATGTCTTTTAAATATTTGATTAATTAATGTAATTTGTAATAATTGAAGTTTTTATCAAGCTTCAATTGGCATCAATTAAATGTCATATCAATGATATTTTGCTGTTACCATGGATACGCTCTATATAACAGATCCATGGAAGTTCAAAAATAGTGATTGAGAATTTTAATGATTTTATTCATTATACTCACTCGTCTCATCAAATTTTTCAATACTATAAATGAATTTGTGAAAAAGAGTGTGCTTAAAATGAAACTGATGTATCTGGCGATTATAGGAATTGTGGATATTAAACATTTTTTCCACCAAGGTGTTGAGTATGAGGATGAAATTCATGAAAACCCGGGTCGATAGCGCAGTTGGTAGCGCGCCGGGATTTGAAATCTCGTTCCTGAGGGGGTGCGGGTTCGAATCCCACCCTGGGGAGGTTATACCCTTCCATGAAAATTTGACAATAATGTCGATTTTCCTCCATTGATTAGATAATATGGAGAAGTTTCCGGCCTTGTGGAAGGGTAGGTGAGTACTGGTTATAGACAATGGTCCAGATAAATTGGTTAGGTGCGCTGGACGCCGTAAAATGACCTAAATTGTGTTGACACGGCGTTAACCCCAATAAATAAATAAGAAATTCATGAAACGCCAAAACGAGTTTACTTTATTTCTCCGAGTTTGGTAGAAATTTAGGAGTTACTTGGTTACTAGGGGCTGCCTACGTTTAGATTAGTTAAAGTTAGAGTTATAATGCTTATCTAGAGGAAATTATTTGTACAGTTTTATGAAGAATTCTCGGTTATAAGAATACTATTGGGTGGGTTCAGGATTGGGGCTGTGCTTTGGGGGATTGTTACATTTGTCTTAACTAGGTAAAACAAAAATTTCTTGCAAGTCAGCAATATTGGAATAATGGTGATCAGAGACTTTCTATAGCCCTGGTGAATAGGCGGGAATGGTAGCGGAAATGACCGCCCTAAACGGACCACAAAACCCCCTTGGTGTAAAAATCCCTGCCCGTGCCCCTCCCTGTCCCTTATGCATGTTTTCCCATACTCCGTGTCCCTTACTAATTTGTTTCTTTTTCAGCATTTATTTCTTAACTTTTTCATATATTTGTTAGGTATAATGTACATGTTATTAACAAAAACATATTTCTTTCGGGTTTCTCTTCTCGTGTTTTGTCTATTTCAGATTCTGACTGATACATGTATCCGTAAGGATCAAGAAATTCATACAAGTCAATTCTATAAGGTAATTCACAGTAAACACTAGTCTCACTTACACGAAAAAACTATATTTTGTACTCAGACTTATTTATTTTGATCATTATTTGTGCTAATTTAATCATTGTTACAATTTTGCAGAATAAAGTTAATAGCAAGTTTTGTTTAAGTTGAATTCAATTGTATTGATTTGAATCTGTTAAGGAACTGTTGAGTTTATAGTCCGAGAGCTCGCAGGGTTTTAGGTGCGGTATCGCGCCCAAAAGGTTTGATGAGTGATTCTAATGTAGTTTTGTCTGAGGAATTTGAAAATGCATTTCTTATAACTGGCGAGGTAGGCGTTTTCCCACAATCTGAGCTCAAAGATGTACGTTACCAAAAACACCAAAATGCACCCTAAAATTCGTGAATACTTTTCCAGCTGTTACTAACATCAAATCACATTTTTGATTTTCGATATTTAATTTCGAATGCATTTACAACATATTTGCACAAATCATATGAAATTTGGTGCTTATACCCATGATATATCAGCTTTCATTTACGTTACAGTGTAAAATGTAATAAATTAGTGTTGATCCTTTTTTATACGTGTGTGGCGAACCCCTCCTGTTCACACCTGTGTGTGTTAGTACTACTGATCTGTGACCAACAAACGGGTAGCGTAGGTCAAGAGGTTCTTTTATACAGGGAGGTTAGCGCCACGTGAGTCCGCCTGGTCTCGGCTTTTGGTATTATCAATAGGAAATACTAATAAACAATGAGTTATGACAAATGCTATAAAAACGTTTTACTATGTTTATTTTTAAAACTCGAAACTCATTAGAACAAAATACAATAATTAATTACAAACAAGTTAAATTTATACAAATTGATTAATAAGTAAATAGCCTAAGTGTCCATAGATCCTAAACTATCAGCACAATCGCACACTATAAACAAAAGTCACAACACTTTGAACACTATAGATACACTGAATAGTCACTACACAAACACAACACTAAACATTGTACACTGAATAATCACTACACAAACACCTCACTAAACACCACACTGATGCGCGCTATTTAATCTATACACAAACACCTCACTAAACACCACACTGATGCGCGCTATTTAATCTATACACAAACACCTCACTAAACACCACACTGGTGCGCGCTATTTAATCTATACACAAACACCTCACTAAACACCACACTGATGCGCGCTATTTAATCTATACACAAACACCTCACTAAACACCACACTGATGCGCGCTATTTAATCTATACACAAACACCTCACTAAACACCACACTGGTGCGCGCTATTTAATCTATACCACAAACACACTGACACAATACAGTTGACGTCATAATATACTGAAAATAAGAATGATTAATTTTAAGCTGGGGACACGGTCGCGATTATAAATCTAATTCAATAAATCTAATAATACTCTAATTACTATATAAAACGGTGCAGTACGAACGCGAGTACCAGCTAAATGAAAATATAATGCACTATACGTAATGCGTACCATCGGGAATTAAAAAATTTACACTTTGTTCAATGCGTACCATCAAAGGTACGTAGGTACCATCGGGATTTAACAGTAATACACTATATTCAACGCGTACCATCGGGACTTAACAGTAATACACTATATTCAATGCGTACGTACGTACCATCGGGACTTAATATTTATACACTATATTCAATGTGTACCATCGCGCAGGTACGTACCATCGGCACTTAACAGTAATACACTATATTCAACGCGTACCATCGGGACTTAACCGTAATACACTATATTCAATGCGTACCAACGGGACTAAATAATACTACACTGTATTCAATGCGTACCAACGGGTCTTAATATTTATACACTATATTCAATGCGTACCATCGGGACTTAACCGTAATATTCAACGCGTACCATCGGCACTTAACAGTAATACACTATATTCAATGCGTACCAACGGGACTTAATATTATTTATACACTATATTTAATGCGTACCATGAAAGGTACGTACCAACGGAACTTAATAATATGTCACAAGATCTTAGCGTACAATCCAAGGTACGTACCATCGACACTTAACACTAATTATTCACTAGAACTACGCGTACCATGAAAGGTACGTACCATCGGGATCTCACTGTTATACACTACACTGGATAGGCGCCCGAATGTCTATCCCGCTGGCGCAATGTTTACCTCAGCTTTTATCATTCTGTACACAAACGGTCTGACTGACCTCTGTACGGAGACGCCGCGCATCACGGGTAAAACTGTTTATTTACCTGAAAACACGTGGCAATGTTTACATTCTATCAATTTCCCCCCTTCAAGTATACTGAACAAAAATAGAATGAATTTTGTGTCTACTCAATAAAATTTGACTATCCAACCAACTAACCTCATTAAATTAAACTTTTATACCGCGGTTGTTAAACTTTCGTCATAACGTGTTTACATCTGTCATTCTTTACACAGTAATTTGAATTCGAAACTAGGTTACACGGTTTAACTATGCACCTATACCTACAGAGGTTTAAAAGTACTTTGTATTGATAGATTTATGATCCTGTAGCTATGAGTGATCATTTATTTTACATTCCAACAACGAGTCTGTCAAAAAACGAAAAAATGCAACGATTTTGTCTTCATCCGCCGCACTTTATTCTGTTGCGTACCAAACGCCGAATTTTGAGCCGGTTGCGCGTCTTAGTATAGAGGTGATATCTTCACCGTCTATTTATAGAATGCAGCTTTTATACGTAAGCGACTGATGACGTCACGTATCGCGTGAATAGAACATCATGGCTGACGCGAACACGGAAGTAAAGAATAATTTCGACGTTTTTAAGTTAAATTTACGGTGAATAAACATCTTACAGCCCTTAACTTCATCAAAATGTAAGAAAAAGGTAAAATTAATCATATTATGTTGATAATCGCGTGTATTACCGTATATTCACTTAGTAAAACCTTGTTGACAAGCTAGTCTGTCAGACTTTTACAAATAAAGTCGCGCTACCAAACTTAAGAAAATCGTGTCCCCGCTTTCGTATACTTGCATTTATACAAATATAAACATCAAATATATAACTTGTCATGCATATCTATGTAAAATAAAACAATATCAATACAATTATTAATGAAATAACTCTTTTAATCAAGACAACACATTGATTAACCCAGTGGGTGGGGTAATGCTTAACATAGAAACCATGTATTTAGACCAGTAGATTTCTCAATCAAAATAATATACCATCAAAACAAGTCAACTAATAAGTAAGACATTCTACTCTTTCCTAAAAAGTAAGTATTCAAAGAGCAAGCTATATGCTAGTTCGTTACACGTGCTTAATCTTATGACAAAGTTAACTAATAACCATGTTTTTGAATACATAATATCTATGTGAACATTTTCCAATGATTTTTGCATCTATTATTCAATTTGTCTTAAAGTTATAGCATGTTAACTACCGTAACCGAATTTTGTCATTTTCATGTTATACCACGTAAGTTTTGCTATGTTGATAAAATTAATCTCAAACGATTATTTTTAATACCAAAGTCAAAAATGCATGTAATAAGTGCAATTTTGTTTCAGTCCATAGAAAATGTACGCCGTAATTTACGTTACAGTATTTTTTGTTATCAAGTTCGTGTAAGAATAATTAAAAAGTGTTTTTAATTATGCAAATCGATAGAAATCATCTGAGAGAATGTATCACACACAAACGATCATTTTGCAATGCTTTCAGACAAAATGTTGGTATGTTTTAGGAGAAAATCAGGTTAAATACCGTAACCAAAGTACAAACAAATTACCATTTTTCTATAAGGCTTTTACAATGATGGCTCGTTCATAAAAACAATTCATATGATATTTGAGATTTATTAATAGAACATACAAGTTCCTCAAGTATAACTCTTACTTGATAGACATCATTTAGTATGTGAAATATATGTTACAGCAACATATTGTATTAATTATAGTACAATTTAAGTATTAATGAGAAATTGTCAAAAAAGTATTGATTGCCAAATCAAATGGCTTATTTTGATGGTCATTGTTTTCAATTGTTGACATACAAGTGTGTATACTACTTATCAAGCACAGGTTATATGAAAATTGTCGCATTTAGGACCGTTCAGGTAAAGGGATGTACAATTAAAATCTAAATGATATACGTATAGTTGTTGCAGTTTGTATTTTCAATCAAATTATATGTATACATGCATTATATTCCTCTAAATATATCATGTTTATCTATAAGACATACTGTGCAGTCACTCCATTTCTGTTTTAGGCCTTAGTAATTGGTCTAGTTGCATTATTAATGTTTTTTCAATATACGTAACAATATAAATGACATAAGAGAGCAAAAAAAATTGAAAGCAAAGGCGGCAACACTTCGAAATCACTCGTTTAGATATTATTTTACCACTTTAATCAAGTTCGTAATGATTATTCATTAGTTTTTTTAAATCTTTTTAAAATATACATTTATAAAAGCCATTTCTAGAACACCAATAGATTAAAATAAAACCATAATATAGATAATGTAATACACAATTAAGAGTTCGTACTAAATAAATAACTGTAATTATCATTTAAACGATTCGATAATACACGAATGACATAAAAAGCTTATGTTAAACTCAGTGGTATGCATTGACGAAACATATAATATTAGACCTATTGTTATGTCATATTTTCGCCTTTGACGCATTTTCCATTTTAATTTATCTTTAAGGTATATTAAGTTATTTATCAGGGTATGAATTGACTTTGTTAAAGTATTCAAACTAAACAAGTTTTGAAAACTGCGTTAAAAGTGACTTATCTTTGTTGATTTTAGTAATCTACCATTTTTTTCAAGTAATATTCACGTGTTTATCATAAAAAGTAAAAACATTGTAGAATGTGGAGTTTACATGTATCTATTGTTTTACATCATATGTATATCATTGATTTTACTGAACATTATAGACTTCGAATGTTTGAAAAATTTACTGAGGTCAATATCCTAAGAAAATCACTACCAAATTATCAATCTTACTCAAAGTCATTTTAGTAATGTGCCATTGGTGAAACTCTTTTATAAGATATTTGCAGTCAGTTGATTGGAACGTGCAAGTGTTTAAGCCCCTTGAATTTATTTTTAACATTAGACATAAGTGTAAACATACCATGTTTATAACATGTACGTTATTGTTAACATATTGTCATCGAAGCAGAATACTACCTTTGAATGTTATTGATAGCGTGGACAAAACTTTCGAATGCTGAATCAAATGTCCATTTCAATGGTCATTCATCTATTAACACTTTCGAATGATTGGTAATTCAGGGTTACTTTTTATAGATATTGTAAACATAACTAGTTTAAGTTTATTTTACTAAAGTATTGCCAAGGAGAATATAAACTATATTTTAAAAAGTAAGAAAAAGTTTTCTTTCTAAAAACCTACTGAAATAAACTCTCATGAATATAATCAGTTTTGATGAGACAGATTGTTCTATACGCATATACTTGTTTGAAGTTTACAATCATGCAGTTTTCATGCACTATGGGTAGTATGTCATACACATACAATATAAGAACATAAAAATAAAGAATTAATTCAGTCTGATGTTTGACTAGGCAAAATAATGTATACATCGTATTTCAAAAATACACTTCACACTTATTCGAAAGTGTGTAATAGAAATAAACATTTCTTGGTTTCATCGAGTGCTAATTTGTAGCCTACGTTACAAAACAGAACAGATTTTAAAACTGGTTAATCGTTTGATATATTTCACCAGTATGCTATAAAATGCGCACACATGGAAATGGTATATAAAAGTAGCTTTATGTTTAATAAAAACTCGTTGATTTGTTATTTGACTTGATAGTGATATTTGATTTTCCCGGGGAGCAAATATTTTAAACATAAGCGATAACGTGCGGTACTCATTAATTTGTCTTATTGGCAATGGAGATTGGAATATTTTCTAATTCATTCGCATGATATCAATGCATTCTCTCTAAGTGCGTAACAACTGCAACAATGAACACTTGCTTCAACAATTGTTATCCGAATATTTAAGTATTAGACAGCTAGAAATTTAATAGCTTTGCATAAACCGATACAATTAACGTGTTTAAATAAAATATAGTGGGGCTTCATTAGTACCTATGAACATAACTATTTTAACAAACTGACAAAGTGTTTAACTGCATTTGAAGCTTTAGAAATACGTCTTTAAACGTCTTTGAAATAATTCGTATGTCTTATTCTTTCCTAAATATTTCCAGGTAAACTTCATATTCAACGTGAAAATGTACGTGAAAAATGAATAAACATATGATGATATTTAATAAGTTTGATTAAAAACAATCAAACTTAAACACGTTCACATGTCACACAAACAATGGTGTATAAATTAAAACCGGAAATACAGCACAACCCATTTACATTCTTGTTTTATTTGAATATTTTACCAATGTCAACTCATACCACCTCAAAGAATATACTTAAATAAATTGAGATGAAAATGAATCATAAGAGATTATATGATGACATATTAAAGCTTCTTAGACTATATATTTCGTTAATGCATATCACTAAGTTTAACGTTAACTCTATTTGTCCTTCGCATATTATGTAATCATTTTAATGATCATTACAGTCATCTATCTAGTTCGAACACTTAAGTGCATATTACAATCTCCAAGTTATGGTTACTGTTTAACCCATTGGTAATCTGGAGAAGGTTTTTATAAATGTATATTTTAAATAGATTTTTTAAATACTAATGAAAAATCATAAACTTGATTAAAGTGGTAAAATAATATCCGACCGAGTGATTTGGGAATGTGGTGGCTTTTGCTTTCAATTTTAAATTTTGCTCTCGAATGTCATTTGTATTGTTACGTATATTGCAAACCAATAATATCGCAACTAGACCAATTACTAAAACAGAAATGGTGTGACTGCACAGTATGTCTAATAGAAAAACATGATATATTTAGAGGAATGTAATGCATGTATACATATAATTTGATTGAAAATACAAACTTAATAGATATACGTATATCATTTAGATTATAATTGTACATCCCTTTACCTGAACGGTCTTAAATGCGACAATTTTCATATAACCTGTGCTTGATAAGTAGTATACACACTTGTATGTCCACAATTGAAAACAATGACCATCAAAATAAGCCATTTGATTTGGCAATCAATACTTTTTTGACAATTTCTCATTAATACTTAAATTGTACTATAATTAATACAATATGTTGTTGTAACGTATATTTCATATTCTAAATGATGTCTAACAAATAAGAGTTATACTTTAGGAACTTGTATGTTCTAAAACTAAATCTCAAATATCAAATGAATAGTTTTTGTGAACGAGCCATCATTGTAAAAGCCTAATAGAAAAATGGTAATTTGTTTGTACTTTGGTTACGGTATTTAACCTGATTTTCTTCTAAAACAAACCTCATTTCGTCTGAAAGCATTGAAATAAAATCGTTTATACATGATACATTCTCTCAGATGATTTCAGTCGGTTTGCATAATTAAAAACACATTTTAATTGTTCTTACACGAACTTGATACCAAAAAAAACCTGTAACGTAAATTACGGCGTACATTTTCTATAGACTGAAACAAAATTGCACTTATTACATGCATTTTTGACTTTGGTATTAAAAATAATTCGTTTGAGATAATTTTATCAACATAGCAAAACTTACGTGGCATAACACGAAAATGACAAAATTCGATTAACGTAGTTAACATGCTATTACTTTAAGACAACTTGAATAATAGATGCAAAAATCATTGGAAAATGTTCACATAGATATTTTGTATTCAAAAACATGGTTATGAGTTAACTTTGTCATAAGAGTAAGCACGTTTAAAAAAGGATCAACACCAATTTAGTTCATTTTACACTGTAACGTAAATGAAAGCTGATATATCATTGATATAAGCACCAAATTTCATATGATTTGTGGAATCATGTTGTAAATGCATTCGAAATAAAATATCGAAAATCAAAAATGTGATTTGATGTTAGTAACAGCTGAAAAAGTATGCACGAAGTTTATGGTGCACTTTGGTGTTTTTGGTAACGTACATCTTTGAGCTCGGATTGTGGGAAAACGCCTACCTCGCCAGTTATAAGAAATGCATTTCAAATTCCTCAGACAAAACTACATAAGAATCACTCATCAAACCTTTTGGGCGCGATACCGCACCTAAAACCCTGCGAGCTCTCGGACTATTAGTATCAAGTGAAATCTGAGTTTTGTGGCTTTGAGTTTATCATAAAACACAATGATGTTTTAATTTGATACATTATATGTATTTTTATAATTATGATCATAAAATAACAGTCATTCCGACTGACTGCATTGACTTGCTATTTAGTGACAAAACACTTGAGTTTGTTATAGAATTTATTCTTAAGTTTATTTATGAAAATGGGTACTCACTGCATCCTTTTATACAAATATTCAGCAACTGCAAGAGTACATGCAGTGAAGAAACATTTCGTATGGTTAGTATTCCTGTATGTGACGGATGTCTACGGATTAAGACTAATAAGAATAGACCAAATTGGTTCCATTTTTAGTTGGATTGAAAAGTGTATGGAAACAGCTCAATTAGATATACATTAAAGTGGTAAGTACATTGAAATTCTCAGAAATTTTGATCAAATATATGTTCACTCAGACTAAGGACTGTCACAGTTTGGTTCGAACTGCGGTCTGGTGCTACGGTTTGATTCGTAATGCTGTTCATAATTTATTATCCTAATGTGTAATATAAAATAATGAAAGTTGGTTAAGTGTACTGGTCGCATGTAATAAGCGACCATTAAGTCCATCGGTTTTCAGTTAACTATTCGGAAGTTCATTCCGGAATTACCAGTTGTTTATTCAGAAATTTATTCAGAAGTCTATCGATCAATTGCCGAATACAAAGTTGCTTATTCAGAAGTTAATGTAAAAGTTTTTTGTGAAATTGAAATGCATTACGAAAACCTTTCAGATTTTTAAAACCAACTATATGCGTTCATGGCTGTTTATAATCAGCAGCTGTTTTCAGCACTTCGCTTAAACCATTCGTAAAGTATATTCAAAGTATATATTGTTTATTTGCGAGAGCACAGCTGTGCATTCATGCATCTATACAGAATTATATTTGTCAAAATATACCTTTCTATGCGTTCAACAAATAATTTAAAATTATATTGGTGCAGTGCGGAATGAGCAGCTGATTATTCAGTAATCTATTCAGATGTCTATTCGCCAAAATATAGCTATGCGTTTTTAACTTAATCTAAAAGTCTATCGATGCAGTGCCTAAAACAGCTGCTTATTCAAACGTCTATTCAGATGCATGTTCACGTGTAAACAGAAACCTTTTTTGCTCGACCTTGTTCATTTCTATTCTGCGTGGAAATTTGACCGGTCTCTAAACGATGAGTCGACTTGTACGTGTTATCGCCCACTAGAGCGGAGTTCTTATTTCTTTAGACACAATTTCAAAAAACAAATCGCAAAAATATTACTATTCGTTCAGATAGCTAAAATCTGTTCTAGTCTATTGGTACCGAGCCGTATAAACCAGGGCCAAAACACTCTTCTATGCAGAAACCGAATACAGGCTGCTTCCCCACACAAAAAAACACTGTTTTTCCCCAGTTTAATCCTCCAAACACCCCATAATAAAGTCCCATGAAAAATTCCCAAGGAATGTTGAACCATAATTTGTGATATAGAAAGGGGAAAATATTCAGATTTCTTCACAACGCAGTCTACATTGTTTCTTTTACCACAAAATTTACATGATTTAATATCTAATTGATTTTGTAACACCTACGATTTATATACATCTATTCCTATTTTACTGGCAATGAATTGGGTTCATTTTCCTCAATGAAGTGAAAACCATGCTATTTTCCTTTAAAAAAGGGCTGAGGCCTCTTCCCCAAAAATGGTGTTTTGGCCCTTTAAAACGGCTGCTCGTTCAGAAGTCTACTCGGAAGTATATTTGCGAAAACATTGTATCTATTCAGAAGTCAACATTTTGTAAGAATTCGGCCGTGCGTTAAATATCTATTCAGAATCTTTAGATTACTATGTATGCATCAATATGTTATTTAAGATATCTGTAAAAACAGTTTTACAAGAATAAATATCGGTATATTAATTATTCATTAATTATTTCCTACCATTTCATCGTATTGACCTTTAAAAAGAGTTTCCAGAAGGCTGAGATTAATTAAGTCTGACAGATTCAATATGTTCTTTGATATCATAACCTTGCGGTTTTATTGTATGAGATATAATTATGATAAAATCACAAAACATAAGGACAAACCTAGGAATCATTGACAATTTTTAGTAATGTCTTCGTACAAACGCCTTTATTCCTTCTGACTTAATCCCATGATTGTTAAGGGCTAAATGAAAAGCTGTTATAAGTGTAGTTCGGAAATGCACTAATTCTCCTCGGAATGCATAGCTACAATTTTGCCAATAGATTTCTAAATAGATTTGACCGCATAGCCAAGTCAAGTTTTGTAAATAGACTTCTTGATAAACAGCTGTTGGTTTGGCGCTGCGACAACTGACTCTTGAACTTGTTTTTGAGTACATGGTTATGTTTTCACGATTATACTTCTCAATAGACATCTGAATTAGGAGCTGTTCATTCCCGAATATATTTTTTATTATCCCACGAATAGACATGTATAGTTAAATGACAATTGATAGGTAACTTCATGTACAAAGTGTATTACAAAAACACCGTATTATTTGAATGTGGAATATATTCATTGTATAATATCTAAATCGCTTTATCGCCATACAATCTCCATTTCCACTTACCAGAATATCGACAGTTCATTCGAATGGGAGTTCTCAGATTTTTATTTTTTCTTTGTTGCCCTTGAACAAAAGTCACGCTCATAGTTCATTACACTTGTTATTAGTCAATAAGGACTATTGTGAAATTAGTTCATGTGCCACCTGAACTTAATTTATGATTGAATTTTGAATCATGTTGTGTAATGTTCTGGCAATTCTGGCAACTGTGACTGAAATACATTTCTTATTTAAAAAAGTGATAAAATGAATGTTCAATATGCAAATCTATGAAAGCAAAATATCTATAATGAGCTATCGATACGCTTTCAGAAATGTCTGACTTACAGCCTTTAGACTTTTTACCAATAACTTGTATAATGATATTGGCATGTGAATATGTTCCATGCGTCAAATGGGCAAATACTTTCAATCTGAACCCTCCCATACACATGAACTGTCGATTTTGTGTCTTCCATTAGAAATAGTATTGTGAATTGCATGTTATGTGATACATTCCGTATTCAAATGATTATAGAGTTTCTAGTTCATAGTTCATACAGATCGTCATTAACAGCAATGTATTTGTCAAAGTGTAGAAGTTTTGTTCATCATGAAAACGGAATTCCTCCTAATACAAAACCACGTCTATGGTCATAGGCAATTGTTCGATTACGAGTCAAACGCACTATACATGTAAATGTTTTGTCGACTAAACAAGTACTGCGTGTGTTGAGGTGTTTGCAATAAGCCTTTAAATTTATTATTCGGTAGGGGTGTAACAATACGGTAGAAACCGTATTGCAATATATTGCAATACACGAAACCCGTATTGCAATATATTGCAATATATTGCGATACATATTGTTCTTTGCACATACACGCATAGCATGAATTAATGCCCGCGCATCGTCTTAATTTGATCAACATTGTATATAGATATTTGTATTTTCAAATGATCTACACATATTATTCAAATGTTTGAATAAGTTTGAAAAAAGGTTTTGAATGGACTTTCAAAGATTATTATTCTCTAATTTTACCAAAAATATTTCAAGTTTCCGAACACATTTAAACATTTATTCAAACACTTAAATTTCACACTCTGATTAAAACAATCAGTATGGAACATAACTAGAAAAACCGGTTCAGAGAAAAACGAACCGGTTAAAAACCGTCAGAAGTCGTATTGCAATATTAACCGGTATATCGGTTAACCGTTACACCCCTATTATTCGGCGTAGGTAATATCGGACTCTCGCTAAGCTTGTCAAAATGTTATTTTAGAAATCTTCTCTAAGCTGTATGACGAGAAATGTGTAATCAACGCGATTTTCATAATCTAATCAACCATGTTTTAAAAATGTGTTTCTAATTGTAATTGATATCAGTGGGATTCTTTACTACATTGTCTTAAAATAGTAATAAACTTTGCTTTTATTATTTTTACAGGTTTATATGAAATTTGAGCATCGTGACCAAGTGTGATGAAAATGTCAGTGTATGAATCCACAAGATGTCAAGAAACAAACCAACATTTATAGACATTATTTATACATAATACTACAAGATCAGTTATTTAATGTATTTTATATCAATTAAACTACAACTGCACGGTCTTTAAGCATACCTGAGCAGAAATTGCTCTACGACATGGTGTGCTTTCTGAGTGTTTGTCTTTCTTTTCTACTTCGGAGATAAATAACTGTTACTTCTTCAAGCGAGAGAATGTGTTCTCGAACTATCCTTACAAGTAATACCAAGCTAGGGTATGCACCCTGAAAATAAATTCCAGAGGTGTATACCATGGTTTGGTGTATGTTGTTCTGATAGGTCAATGAACATAATAATGCATTATACATAATGTGAAAATACTTTAGGGTGTCCCTTACATATTCTTAATTTTACTATTTCATGACAATGTGCTCCATTTACAAGCCATGTTTTTTCTGACGCGTAGTATTAAGCTCTACAGAAATTTTATCTAAAAAAAATATTTGAGAATTGTTGTATGATGTTGAAAGGAAAAAGAAAATTGCCCATACTCTCACTTTGTATACATTTAGTTTTTAGCGGCTTGAAGATGTAACTGTTGGAAACCTCCCTATCGCTGGTAAAATAATGTTGATATTGACCTGGTACAAACGTTCCATTACTACTTCTCATGGTGGCAATCTCCATTCGGAACACCTCGACCTTTCATGAATGAATAATCTCGGAAGGATTCGTGGGGGCCTACCCTGGCGACTTGGGATTTTAATACCTACGCGAGGCGAAGCACGTAACGGTTATGAAAAATAGTTCTTGTAGTGTACACCTAAATCTTTGTCAAAACACATTTCTATGTTATATATTGAACCAAATAGTGTTCAGTGATATAATTGAACTGCGTTATTTCAAATTTATTGACTAAAAACGAAACATCTCTCATCGCCTTAACGATCGTGAATTTGTTTTCTTTAACTCCGATAGTTCTAAAATGGCGTCTAAATATGGCCGAGGTTATTCGTAGCGAATGGCCGAGGAGTTCCGAATGATGTTACAGTGTCAAGAAGTAAACAGCTACATTTCCGCCTTTAGCAAATGTATAAAATTGGCGTTGGAGATATGATGCTCAGCAAATAGAACAGTAGGCCGTACAACCTCATATGAACAACACTCACTGGAAGGAACTAAATTGTGTTGCTGTCCAGAGGTTGTTGCTCAACAGAGATTGAATTCTATTTGAATAACTTGAAATGGAAATAGTTACAGCTGTTGTTGTGAAAAGAATTAGTTCTGTTCAGTGCCGCTTTGCAGAGGGTATACAGTATCGCGTAGGTACCATGTAAAACGTAGGTACCATGATTAAAAGACTTAAGATCTTTAAAACTTTGAGTCGAGGCTGATTTGTCACTGTTTTCTTCTTGAAACCGTAGCGATTTTGATACCATAGTCACGTGGTATTGCCACCGTGGGTTCTTGCACGCTAAAATTCCAAAAGACTGGCCACAGTTTTCCAAAGAGTTTGAAGAGTTGTCTCCCATCGTTCATTTTGGTGAATTACCATTTCGCGAAATGGTTTGTTCGCTTAATATATTCATTATCAAATTGTGAAAATCTTAAGAAAGTTGTCCATCCAATAGTTAAATGCTCGAGCTCTTTGGACTGTAGTATATACGAAGTTAAATGGTCAAATTCTTGGGCTGTTGTTGTAGTCCGTTTTTTCTCAACTGTCAAAGCTTGAATTATTTCACGGTGACTGAATGCATTGTTTTTGTACTGGCGGCCTAATTGATATTAAATATATCTTGACTAAAACATATCGTACGACATAAGCAGCTTTACCTGATCATAGTTCACACTTTCGAAAACTCATGGATGTAAATAATGACAATGATATTAACAAACGCATTCAACGTGAAATTATTCATGTTTTGACAGTTGAGAAAAAACGAACTATAATACAATTTAAATTGTCAAAGTCTTTAGAATGTTGTCTAGACGTCATTAAATGGTCAGGGTTTTACTGTACAGGTCGTATTCTAGGTCATGCGTGTTTTTGTACTTTAAACGATGGACTTACCCACTAAATAGGTGAATAAGATAATGCATGAACAGCATTTCACTGATTTAAACATTACACTTTGATACTTAACATTTATTTTAAATTGTGTATATACACAAACAAATTTTACATATATAGTAGTTATGTTTAAAAAATAAGTGTAAACTTACTAAACTATAAAAAAATGTAAAAATAGTTCACCCCTAAATTTTGGTGCGTAATGGAACTGGCTATGTTTATATACGCAATGTTTACGTGGACGACCTGTAGTATAGTGCGTAAATATTGACCCCGACCTGACCTTTCAATTTTGCATCTAATAATTATCTACAGATATCCTGTCGAAAGTCAGTACCACGCCTATTCTACACGTCGGCAGCGATCGTAAAATTATAGAAGTATGTTTGTGTGTTAAGTTTTAACTCGTAATCCTCACGGCCAGGGTGTAATCGAGCATTAATACTACATTTGTATTCAATGTAATGAATATTCTTGCATAAAGGTCAGGTCGGGGTCAAAATCTATGGGGGTGTAACACTATGATTCAAACTTTTTGGAATTTTAGCTTGACATTCAGTTACAGTACTAAAGTAATGGACAAATTATTGCTAGAAAAGGATTCGAGATATATAAATAACTAATACCATATAATTTCATAATCGAACAACACACCTATAATGTCTAGTTCACACTGTCCCGGTAGAGACGATGGACCAGAAGAAACCAAAAGGATTCTAGATGAAACGAAGTCTCTTCGTCGGTTTATCACAGTTTCACCTAGCAATTTTAAGGTGGTGATACGGATCGTACCGGAAAAGCTACGGTGATGTCATGTGAATAAGCCGGTAATAGTTTCGTTTTTCCGGTGAAAACCGGTTGTATTTAAATTTATAACATTAGCGGAACCAGTCCGCGGTGATAGCCGATTCAATACAATTGATCTCGACTTAAACGGTTCTTCACGTCGACGCTACGGTTGTCCTGGCGTCTTAACCGGAATGTACCTGGACAGTGTGTACTAGACATAAGTTTGTCTGGTTCCCAGCCATACTTTGTCAGGTAAAAGTACGTCAGGCAAAGCATGATAATGGCCGCGCCCGATGTAATGAATTAGGTATTGGATAATTATGTTTTCGAATGAACATTTCTCCCTACACAGGCTTAAATCAAAAGATCATTGTACAAGAATTACATAGGATACGTTTTTTTAGTTGTTTGCTTATATTTATGCTAAATAAAGTATCCGAAATTATAACAAGACTAATCCACGTCCCAATTGAGTTCACTTGAGACACGTTTCTGTTAATCAGTCGCTAAGTATACGTGTAATCAGAAAAATCGAAATCGAATGACCTATTTAGTACCGAACCCCTACTAAAATAACAATCGTCAGCAAGGAACCATTAAAGATTAAGAAAACGTAATACCTGAATAATAACTGAGGAGGCTGCCATGATGGCGGTTTGCCTGACGCAATAACGATAGTGGTACATGTAATCCAGACTAAGCATTAGTGATCGACATTCGATCCTCCGCAGTCATTCACTAGGAATAACTAATGATTGTTATTCAATAAGTGGTCGAGGTGTCCTGAATGAAATGAAAAACGTTATTTTATAACTAGTCTAGTTGACCTGCCCCTTACCACTGTTGGGTCAAGCAAAGCGCAATTATGGCGGCCCCCACAAGGGCATCTTCGGACTACAAAATTTAATTTAATTTTTCTCTTTTTTTGTAATCTGAAGATGGACAATTTGGTAGGAGTTCGGTACTATTTAAGTCATTCGAAGTCAATTTTTCTATGTGCACATTTAGCGAGTAATTATCCAAAAAACCATGTCTGCAAAGTAGACACGATTCGGACGTTGACTATTTTTCGTTAGAATTCCAGATACTTCATTTACCATACATGTTACTGTAACCAAACGACTAAAAATGAGGTATCAATGTATAGTTTGTTTTTTCTCAACTGTCAAAACATGAATAATTTCACGGTGACTTCGTGCTCTTTGTCTAACACTGGTGATAATGAGATAGTGTGTAATCATTCGCCGTGAAATTATTCAAACTTTGACAGATGAGAAAAAATGGATTATAATTCTTGATTAGTTCCTTGATTTAAGCCAAATTTTGAAAACAGAACCATCTGATACCTTGTACAATGCATTAGGACGCCGCTATTATTCTGCTTTGCCTGGCGCACTTTTAACCGTCTAAGTACGACTGGAAACCAGACAACATGATGACATCATGAAACTATGAAGTTCGTAAAACGCGCTCGGTTTACATTGCAATTATTTGTCTATTTCTTCAATACTTGAACAATATGGTAAACCCCTCGCAAATTAAAGGTGCACTCACGGAATTTGCTTAAAATCTATCTGTGGTGCATTTCACAAATATTTTTACGGAAAAAATCTTCGTAAGTTATTTTACATATAATTAGTACTTCAAAGTCAGACGGATAATAAGCATTCAAATGGTATACACAACACTACACAATTAGGATAAGCTAAAAAATAAGCGTATCATTAATGTTTCTTGCTTTTGACTTACGAAGATTTTTTTTCGTAAGAATTTTTGTAAAAAGCCCCACTGGTTACTAAGTTGTTAGCTTAAGATTATCTCACCAATCATCGTCGGTTATCCCATGATACATTACTTGGCTATGCTGTTATGGAGTGTAGCGGAATAAAGTACTGTGGTTGCCGACGATGCAACCCAATATTGTTTTTAATCACTCGACCACGTTGCAGACTTTAACCACTCGACCATAGGACAGTGTTGCCAAAAGAAAAACCTGTATCAAGGTTGTATCAGGTTAATATTAACGATAGATACCAGCAGCGTGTTCAGTAACGTTTGTTTGTTTGGGTTTTACGGCGCACCAACACAGAAAGGTCATATTTTCAGTAACGACTATTAGCGAACGTTACAGGTACGGGACAACTCAACCCGAAGATAACTCAACCCGTGGATAACTCAACTCAAACTTGGGACAACTCAACCCGTTAATAGGAGATTGAGTTGTCTTTGGATTGAGTTGTTTCGACCCTAACGTTACGGAACGCTACGAAACGTTCGGGGTAATTGAACAGGCTACAGAACAATATGACTTTCCCTGTGTTTAAAATCAACTGGATCTGGAACCACAGTTTATAAAACTTGACAATGGTCTCCCGATAAAACTCAGAGAATAAATTTTTAGGTCAGAAATCGATAAACTATTTCACAGTAAGAAGGAAATATTATTGAATGTTTCTCACTAATATAATAAGGAACATTCTACTAATCAGTTATTTCCACTTGCATACTCTTTAAATATGAAGGTCCAATTAGATAGATTACTCGGATTTTACCCTTTTTCTATGCTTTACTTAATTTGAATTGACTAAAAACCAATTAAATTATTGTTTGGTGAAGACTGTCAATATTTCATTACATTTGTTTACATCTAAATTAACAAGAAAGATATTTCATAGTAATCCAGTGATAAAATCCGAGATTCCAACTGATAGGACCTATACCATTCGGAACTACCTCCGCAATCTTCTACACAGATAAACCTCATTCGGAACTCATCGGCCATTTGCTACGAATTATTCATTCATGAAAGGACGAGGTGTTCCGAATGAGATAAACCTCTAGCTTTCTTCCTAGAAGATTTCCGAAGTTGTTTCGAATAAGACCCTACTAGACAATTGCATGTCCTCTGTCTTTATCAAGATGAGATAACTGACAAATATCCCTCATTCGGTTTCCAAAGATGCCTTCTTATTTATGTTTTAAAATCTATAGAAACTTCATTCAGTTTCAAGAATTGTGCTCTTAGTCAAGTTTTATAACCTGTGGTCCTGATTTCATTGTGAAACACATTTTCAACGTTATGAATGTGTTTTGATTGAGTGCTCGTGAACACCATATCGTGACAGTTTTATTGATTTTCAACTTTACACTAAAATATAAAATCCGAGTCGCCCGGCTAGCTCAGTTGGTAGCACGCAAGTCTACTGATCAAGGGGTCGTGTGTTCGATTCCCGGGCGGGGCATACTTTCGTGGAGCTTGGTCATGAAATTATTTCACCGTCATTCTCCCTCCTACCAATGACTTTAATTATGTAGGGCAGTTGTCGGTCACTGACGAAAGTATGCGCTTAAGTCGTTGGTTAACAATTAAATCCAGAGATTTAGCCTTTCTAGGAGGAGTGAGTAGATTGACTGACCGCCGTTATTTGACCTATACAATGTGTTGCTACATGTACAGCGTTTAACCCAACCAACAAACAAAAAACAAACATGGAATGCAATCTTATCACACTCTTTACGTTACGAGTTGCTACTTGACCACCGAACAAATCACGTGATATAAATGGTATTATGTGACTGATGATTATATTAAACATGCAATGATGGTTTGCCTGAAGTATCATTAAACGAGGTTGAACTTGTCCTCGATGCATCTTCGTTTACAAGTGTATGCTACGCAAAGCAAAATTCGTAAACTATGTGTTAATTTTATTATTTTAACCATTTTAAATACATGCTAAGATTTGTTCGTTATGCGAGTTTATCCTATAACCGATACAAAAGTTAATCAAGGGCAAGTTCAATATTGTTTACTAATATCAGGGTCTAGAGTCACGTGATATACAACAACGACTAATAAGGTAAACAAGCACATGTTTTTCACCCAATTCTCTTCCCAAACAAAAGACATCATATAGTACATAACACTACTACTACATTTCTTTCCCCGAAATGTCTTAATTAGCCTCGCGAATACTGATTGAACATAGAAATTGGATCGAATGGTAAACTGTCATTTTTTTCAAAAATAATTCTGCAGAGAATTTCAAGTAAAAACTCAAAGACCAATGAAGGCATTATCGTACATAGAAAGTAGTAGTTATTTTATGCACGATATGAATCTTTTCAAATTTATGACTGCTGCAAGAACTTGAAAAACAATAATATCTTTCTGAAGATCACGTGACAATACTCCGTAAACATAGAGTACGTTAGGCGTAATGTAGCGTAAAATCCCAACCTTGCGCGCTCTATAATATGATTTGTTTATGAAATTAACAAATCAACCATTTAATAAATATTTTAAAGATATATGGTACATTGTATTGAAATGTATCATTAATTTGTAATGCATCCAAATTGTTAAATTCATGAACAAATTTATTAAATAGCAGAGAAAGCGCTAAATAATAGCGATAAGTATGAACTATTTATTATAAAAATAGTATGTCTATATGAAGACTTAAAAATGCAATGCCAATTTATTAATCTTTTTGCGCGACGCTTTTCACACGGTTTTTACACACTTGAGGCAGTCTGTGTAAAAGTCAACACTAAAAATTAATATTATAGCTCGTTTAGGATAACTTTAAGACACACTTTTTAGATAAATTTAAACTATATTTATGTAAAATTAATGTCTCAAGTTGTCCTAAACGAGCTATACATGTACAGTATGACCTCTTCAGAACAAATCCTTTGCACCTTTACGGAACAAATCCTCTGCACAACAACTTTTGATGTTTCTCATAGGTGATATTCTAATTAAATTTAACCTCTGTAGAGCAACCTCTAAATAGCAACATACTTTAGTATCTCCTAGTGGGTGCTGTTCAAGAGAGGTTGAATTGTACTATAAAAGATTTGCCAGTTAATAAAGTCACATAATCCTCAGAATGTATACAAGCTTGTCAAATACAGGAATGATTTAAATGGGATATAAAATAATTATAGCTCGTTTAGGATAGCACAAGACAATGTTCACATTAAGTGTCGTTTAGATTTGTCTCAAGTTATCCTAAGCGACACACCTGTATCTTACATTTCTTCGTCAGAATTTACCCACATTAGTCAGTGACTTATAATTGTTTTTAAGAATCTTTCGCACAAATCATTTTTCGCACAATACATGAACCTAGTTAACCTATCGGTTCAATTTTTGTGCGAAGGATTTTCGGGAGCTAACAATCAAAAATACGCCGTATCAATTTGCATTTATCGGGTAAGGAAACCTAATAGTTATTTCATACGCTAGTTGATATCCTTAAAATATTTTCTTGGATGGAGAAATGGGCAAACAACAAATTTTGGTTTGCGTTGGCTCCATTAAAGTATGAAATTTCATCAGCGGTAGAACACTTTGTACTAACAAAGATGTTCATAACTAACCAGTTCATACGTGTGTGGATAGAAATCGGAGAAAGAAGTCTCCTGGGTCAGATACAAGACCAACGCCGAAGCGTTTCTATCCATACATTAAAAGCCGAAAACAAGAACATATGAGTGTTTATCATTGATAGACAAGGACGGATATATCCAGATTAATACATCGAAAAGGGTGAATATACTAAATGAGGGATCTCCACCTATGTTAAATAAAGAAAATCTGAACAATATGCCCAACAAAGGTCCTAGCCCCTTTCCAACCATGTTCAATGGGCGAAGTTTCCACTCCCTTTCCATCTATTCCAAGATTACCATTTCGATCACCAGGTGTCACCAAATTACTAGATAAACTGAATCCATACAAAGAAGCTGAGACAGACTTAGTTCCCACATTCATCCTTCAGACAGCAGCTCAAGAAATTTCTCGAGAAGGAAATATTCCTGTTTTTAGCTCGACTTTAGGTAGTAATGTAGAGCTCTCCTACTCGCCCATGCGTCGGCGACCGCGTCCGCGTCCACATTTCTGATTAAAGTTTTTGTGCACAGATTAAAAATTTTGTGCAGTAAAATACTTTCTTCTATATCTTTGTTATTTCTTAAGATATTAACTTCAAACTTTAAATATATATGTTCCTTATTATCAACCACATCTCATGTGACAAGAATCATAACTCCAAATACATTTTTTTTTCAAAATTGTCTTCCATGAACTTAAAATTTTCTTTAATTTTTTATTTATTTATTTACTTTAAATTTGTTAAGGTTATATTTTCAAATTTTAAAATATGTATGTTCCTTATCATCAACCACATCTCATGTGACAAATACTTACTTAGTCGAGCATGCTGTCTCTACTGACAGCTCTTGTTATAAGACGACAACACTGTACCAATCAATTGGAAGGATGCAGATATAGCGACAAACAACTAGCCTTAAATTATAGTTTTTTCTTATTTTGATAACCTGTTAGATCATGGAGCACATCATCCATTCTAACATCATGAATTACTTTGATAATAACAAAGTACTTCACGACCAACAACATGGATTCAGGAAGAAGCGGTCAAGTGAGTCACAGCTGGTCACCATCATCCACGGGATATACATATATATATATATATATATATATATATATATGTATATGTAGAGATTCGGGACCGTGTCGGCCGCCTGTGTATACCCCAGTGAAGTAGGCTGGGGACGAAACCAAATAACAATTACTATTACATACATCGTACATGTAAGTAAATTTTAGTACATGTACATTACTTTGCATGCTCATGAAGAAAAAATAAACAAAAACAATGTAATACAATTTCATGATTTCAACAAAGACAAGCAGCGGGCATGGTGGAGTGGTGACGACGTTGGACTGATAATCACCAGACAGTCAGCTCCCGTTGGTTCGAATCATATCGAAAAGCCTACCTCATTGTTTCCTTGTGCAAGAAAATTTATCCTACCAGCTCAGGTAAGACCACGTAGCCGAGTAATTACTTTAAGTTTAAAAATTATTTCACAATAGAGCTCTAATCAAGCGATAATCTATCTGATAATTTATCTACATATCGTATCAACAATGACTGTCCTCATATCTTAAATTTACTATGGTAGCTTAAAATAATGTGTCTAGCACATACAAAATGTTGAAAGAAAAGCGTAGTAGTGATAGCATTATCATAAGTTCCTATGCCATAGATATGTGCATCTAAAGTTTAGATGTACAAATGACCTTGATTTTTTTCACTGAACTTCATGAAACTTAATAACTATGGCAGTGAATGCCAGCTAAACCAATGCAAATTTGACAGTTAATTCTTTACGATTGAAAATTGTACTATCATGTAGCATTTATATTTATATTCAATTTGTTCACATGTCTTTACCATGTAAACTGTGACAAAATAAAAAGCTTTGATCTGTTCTGTTCTATAAGAAGACATATGACGTTAAGTAAACACATTTATTTGATATTGACGTACTAGTACATGAACTGATAATGTATCATAATCATCATCAACATTAAAAGACGAGAACATATCTTATAATGAATATTGGCATCAATTCGTTAAACTTATCTCCAGTAGATGACTTTCTAATGCCATTGTTTAACTGTAGATAACAATATACTGTGGTTTAATTAATGGTCTTTAATTATGTCCTACGTTTGTGAGATATTTAGGCCATGCAAAATGGAATTCTGTTAAGCGTCAACTCAAATTTGACAAACCTAGGTACCTATACACAAAAACACACAAACCAAAAACGAAAACACAAACATTTTTACTACAAAAAACAATGCATTATATTTTTTTTCAATGGAATAATATCCTCATAATATGGAACAATGGTCTGATTTTAATATAAAATGACTAGTGTCTTTTTACGTAAAACATATTAAATTGTATTAATGACGCGGTTATGATAAATTGCTTACGATGAATAACGTCGTTGCCAAACACAAATTTCCTTAAATGAAACTGTCGTATATATTCCCGGAACATCGGAATTATTTATGAAAATTCTACCAACAATTTTGCGGTTTTTCATTTTGATTGAGGACTCTAAAACCTACGCGCACGCGGACGCTTAACAAAATTCCGATATGGCATGGCCTTACCGCTTAAATCCCCCTATCGGAGACTACGTCACTTGGAGGGAAAATAATTTTCTACTAATTCGCTAGCTTAGACGTAGAAAATTATATTTCAATACGATGCCCTTTGACTTGAACCAGGGATCCCAAAACCAAAAGGGAACATCCTTGACATATGGGCTACTCTCACATAAAATTTAGTGAACCTAGGTACATTGGTTGTTCAGTTATTGTCCGGACAAGGTTTTTCCATATGATGCCCCTGTGACCTTGACTTTTGACCATGAGGCCCCAAAAACAATAGGTCACATCCTTGACACATGGGCTACCTTCACATAAAATTTGGCGAACCTAGGTACAGTCGTTGTCGAGTTATCGTCCGGACAAGGTTTTCATATTTTAAGTCCCAGTGACCTTGAACTTTGACCCTGGGGGTTTTAAAATCAATAGGGAACCTCCTCTATCCAAGGGCTATCCACACATAAAATTTGAGGATCCTAGGTACATCTCTTCTTGAGTTATCATCCGGACAAGCAATTGTCCACGGACATACAGACGGACAGACAGACAACATCATAACATAATACGTCCTTTGTTCAAAACGGGCGTAGAAAAATCTTGTCCAACAACCAACTTTATCTAAGATCACCAAATTTTGTGTATCGATACTCTTTGGGCAAGGGTGTGAACTTTTGGTTCTGAGGCCCCAGGGTCAAGGTCACTGGAAGTTCATATGGGAAAAGTTTGTGCCGGTGATAACTCAACCATGGCTGTATCTAGATTCTCAAAATCTTTGCTTTGGATAGCCCTCCAGTTAAGGATGTGACCTATTCTGAGATCCCGGGGTCATTGGTCAAGGTCACAGGGACTTCATATGAGAAAGAACACAGCATGGACTGCACACGGGCGTATAATGCCCCGCCCAGGGGAGCTCTTGTTTCTCCTTCTGGGTTTCTGATTCTGTGATTATTTTCTTTTCAAAAATCGTTACATATTGTTTTGCTGTTGAATAATCATGGCAAATGATTGTCTTATTATCATGTAAAATTTCATATTATTAACATTAAAACCATTGATTATATTTACGTTTTTGTACCTATTGGCGTTACAACTTTTGCTTAGTATATATTTATATGTTTGTTTGGTTTTATGTTTTAAAATATATTCTAACATAGGCACGTGCGTTTTCACTCTTTATTTAATGTGACGTCATCTATGCTTTATTATTCAACAAAATATAGCTCGTGACGGCTGTTGAAATTTTACTCCCCACGTTAAATGCGCAAAGCCGAAAATGGCGCCCGAGTTTATAAGGGTTGACTTTTACAATTTGGTTTCTATTTTATAATTAAGATTTTAATATTTTTTGTTCGGAATAAGAAACATCTATCCGTGAGAATTGTGTAAATCAATGCTATTTTCGGCCTTTGCACAGGGGTGGATTTCAACAGCATGACGTTTCTGACAGTTAAAAATAGTTCTATAAATATATCTTTTCTACGGATGTATTTTACGATGTTAGAATCGAAATAACTTACAGTTGTCTATATTTTGTTGTCTAATAAAATATAGGCACTCGTTTGATGCGCTTATTAAATCACTCGTGCTAAAGCACTCGTGATTTAATCATACGCGCATCACAACTCTTGCCTATATTTTATTAGACAACAAAATATAGACAACTGTAAGTTATTTCTTAAATCAGGTATTATAATCTACACTGAAGTATTGTTTTATAGTTGTGAAATTAAATAAAGATTTTAGGTCACTTTTACGATTTTATGTTCATCCGTTCGTTTTTTTTTTTTAAAAACTATGATCAGGGTTACATTTAATTTACGTGTTCGTTTCTTTCAAAAGCTCAAAAGAACGTTAGAATTGAATACATGAATATAGTTGCGTCTAAACTAATTTAATACATTCATGATTTTATCAGTAAAAGTGTTTTATTATTCATTGCTTATGTAAATAACATATAAATAGCTATTCATGAAACATTGTGTATTCAAATTAATAGAATGTATTGTATGTGATTTCCTTTAGGTATATTTTATACATTAAATTTCAAAGGGTTATAGTTTTGTTTGGGAAATAAGCTATGCATTTGCTTACAAATTGTAAAATTATCGTCATTAAAATTTTTACTCCTTAGTCATAAATCACTAAATCAGTGTGATGATAACTAAGTAAACAGTTAAAGTATGTCTTGCTTTGTTGTGTTCAAATTATACATTGCAAAAAATTGTACGATGATTTTAATATGTTAATTTCCATAGACGTATCTGACGTATTCAGAAATTTTAAGATTCAGTAGATAAACATATTTTTAAAATGTTTATAATGACATCGGTTATAGCATCATTATTCTTTATACATGCTTAATATTTATATAAATTTGAGAAATTCTCAAATTTGGGTGTCTAAATAACATATTTTTATGACGATAGGAAATTTCAAACATGAGGTTCGGGAGTCCATAATCCTAAATATAGTTTTGGCTTCCAAAGAGATTGAGATTGGCATTTATTGCTTAAATCAACAAGCCAGAAAACTAGGACTGCTGGAAATGTTTTAATACATCTAATTGGGCTAGTTAATAACTTTGCTGTTACGTACTAAATTACATAGAAAATTGGAATAGACTTTGAGAACATGTAATGCAATGACTGGATGAGCTGTAATTATCATTACATGTAACAGATGATTTAACACTTAACACTCATAACATATATAGTTTGATGGTACATAATCAAACTTCCATGACACTTCTTTTACAAATACCAGTTCTAACCTTCAGTGGAAACATATAACCGGTCCATGGGTGGATGCTTAAATTGAAACCTAAATATGTGTTGAATACGACGTTAAAAAAAGAAGAAAAAACCTTAAATGCACTATTTTACAAACATGATTAACATTTTGGATAACTACATTTTAAATGTATAATTCTCTAACTTTCATCGCCGTTTTTGTCTTGTACCATATCTGTTACTATTCTCTGTTTATATTTAGAATTTCTATAACATCATTCTGTATGTTGATTTCCCATCTTTTCCAGCTACTTTCATCTTCCAATATGCAACTTGTGTTTTAAACATATTATAATTACTTTCCCGTGTTTTCCTTTCATCACCCTGTATCTAACATCCTACTGACACTTGTGTTTTTTAATCTATTGATTTCACATCTGTCAATCTTCCCATTCTTAAATTGACATCACTTATTTCAAACTGTTCCAGTTCATCGTTTTCCATCTTCTCAATGTCATATCCTGAGTAAAGCACTATATTTTCGTTCTGGTCATAAAGACAACACATGTCTTGTAGACCCGTATGAATGACATGATGTCTTTCTGCCATTTCGTCCTACGGGATTCACTTTCTTTACAACTCTTCTTACGAAACCGCTTTCATTACTAAAATCTGGTTCCCAAATCTACCGTTCTCTTCATCTCCACTGCTATTTCCTGTACATGTATTAGTACTTTTACAACATGATGGTCAGTCCTACTTTTCTATAACACCATGACATAATTATACTATTCCGCCAACTTTATTCATTCAAACATCTGTTTCCACCTCTACCATTGCCATGTTCTACAACCTCTCCGTTTCACGCAACTTCTACCACTACGAGTATATTTTATTTTACCCCACCAGTTTCCCTTCTTCTATCAATGTTATATCTATACTCTCTCCCTACTCTCGAATATTAAGCATCAAATAACGCCTTTTTTCGTGCGCTGCCAGAAAAGTTAGGTTCTAATTTATTATATCAACTATAACTACTCGACATAATGCCATTGTCCTTTCCTTTAAACTTATTCAAAGATTTTTTGGTCTGCTCATACAGAGTGCATGTACCCTTGTTTTCAAAATTTATCCTAGTCATAACCAGCCGTTTTCTTTCTCAAAAATGTTAGCACTTTAGATGCAAAATTTCTGAGGACTATGTTTTTATATAAATTTTTATTTATTTTTCTGCAGTATATTCCATGATTGATTCATAATCAAGTCTTTTTATGTTCAAACTCCTCAGATTTATCAAAAGTATCTGTTGAGTCATTTTTAGCTAAATGACTAATCAAAAACTGACGAAGAAAACTGCTTACCCATTAGCCCTTCATTTCATTCTTTTCCTTCTGGAATTTGCTCAAATTTGATAAACGTCAGCATCTGTGCAGGCAGAATCAAGAGTATTGCTGAGATCGTCAATTTCTTCTGATCCGGGGACAGGTGATGGTTTGAAGTTGTTAGACAGATTAAATACAAGATCTGAGAGCAAAAATGTCAGATTGTGGATGATAAACTTATAATAACAGTTTTGCTCGGAAAGCTTGGTGACAGAAGAATGATATTTCTCAGCGAATTCGTAAGCTGACTCGCTTATAGATGCAGATCAATACCACTAAGAAAGATAAGACAGAACAATTATTCGATTTGATTTCTGGAAATGGATTTGATAGTGTGGTGGAAGAGGTGCGGAACTTATGTATGACATATGAATACGAGGAAAAAGTAGTCAGAATGAAGAAACCTGGACTTGCATCAAGGTTGGGACACAACCCGATTAAAGCCGCTGAAATAAAATATGGCATGTCCTTGAGAATGGAGGATAAAGCTAGCTGCAATCAAACAGAGACGTTTTGCAAGCTTTACAGACGAGAGTGGAATGATAAGATATCAAGTGTTGCCTTAGCTACGCTGAAAACAAACAAGTTTAACAAGGGCCAGGTGATACCGTTGACAGATGACTTAGTGAAATTGAAAGATCATTTGTCATCAGGAATGCCCGCACTTGCAGAAAAGCTACGAAGTTCGCCAGCATATAATGTTTGGCGTGAATTGGCAGAGGTCACTATGGTCAGGATCCTGTTACTGAACAAGCGCCGAGGTGCTGAAGAATCCAAGCTACTGATTAGTGCATATCAGAATCGGCCCAACTGGGAAGAGACTACAAACAAAGAGATACTGGACAGTTTTTCTCTGCTGGAAAAGATGTTCTCCTCTAGGTAAGCAGTTGTTTATCTTCACTGTGTGAATATTTGCTTCTCAGTTTAACACCACTTATAAGTAGGGGTGTAACAATACCATCAAACCTGTACTGCGAAATATTGCAAAACAATCTGTATTACATTATAATTATATTGCAATACAGATGTAATTAAAACACACTAAAACTAAAGCCGCTGCTTACTTTTAATCAAAGTACTGAAAGTACTGTTGGAAGGAATTTTTGAACAATTTTAGGAGTTCAAGTTACTATTTCGATATCCTACATAATTTCTTTTTCATTCATAACCAAATGCGTTTCATATTTCATTTTACATGCACATTATTCTACTGATCGAGAAGTTGTATTTTTTATTCACGGGCAGGACATAATTTCGTGGAGCTATGTCATGGAATAATTTCTATTGTCATTCTCCCTCCTACCACTGATTTTAAATTATTTTAATACGGCAGTGTTCAGTCACTGAATTGCATCTAGTAGTAATCCAGAGATTGAGTCTTTTCAGGAACAGTGATAGGTGGATTGATGGTCACGATGTAACCTAAACAATGTGTTGCCATGGAGTTAAGGTCACAACAAATTGATCACATGTTCTATGTATTTTGTTCCAAAGAATGGAGCTTAAAAGCAAATAATTTTTTTCCATATTTTGAATTTTGAGAAGCGAGCAAAAGCGAAGAATAAATTTGTGCGGTTTCTAAGACATTCATTTACCATAAGTTAAAACGAGCAGAAAAAGTATAGACTTTCTTAAATAACATATAACCATATATCTATAGACTATAGTGTAATCACGTAATAAGAAGTTCTATGCTATATAAAGCAAGTTAACAATTACTCCAGATGAAAATTCAATTGAATTTAAAACTAGTTAGAAGTAGGGTAGAAGAGGTTTACACCTTCATGAGCTCATACGTAAAAGATAACTTCATTTTTCTTTGGTAATACTTTTATTAATACTAGATAACTAGGAAGCACAGATTACCAATTAACAGCGCCACACTAATCTTATAATGGACCAGCCTGGGGTTCACTTTTTTTGTATACAATGTAATTAGATTTTGGTAAATTATGCTAATGTCTAATAATACCACAAGAATTAAATCAAGCCTGATATGTTATTTTGGGACATCAAAATTGTAGGAATGTAAAATTTTCTCCCTGTGACTGTCCTACCTGCTCTCTATGGAACAATCTTCATATTTTACACAACAAAGACACGTATGACGTCACACATCAAGACAAGGTGTGTAGAGAGAGTAAATGTTCAGTTTACGGTCTAAGACAGAGTGCAGTTATCATAATTCTGAACAAAGGAATATGCCATTGTAATTTCTAATGCCGTATGTTAGCAAGAATTCGTTACTGCTTTACCGTAACAGTGAAATTATGCTGATTTACATTGCTATTTAGAACTCAAATTACTAATTTTCAGTTCAATTCTACTTGGCCGAATGTCAAAACTTTTCATTTTGCGATATTTATGACGCGTTCATTTCATTTTTTTTTTCGGATCTTAAGGTGCGAGAAATCAGACGAACATAGCGATTAATTTGTTGTGGTCTAATAAAATAAAAAAATAAAAACATTTACGATATTCGCTTCGCGCTATCATTAAACCTCTACGGACACCCATCCAAAGATTAACCCTACATTACGTTGCTTAACTTCGATAAATACCCAGCGCTTTACGCTCTCAAAGTAAACTCCTGCTGTGAAAACCAGTCGTTAAAATTGTACTTATATACAAGCGTGTGGTAGATACTAATGCGCAATAATACAATAAAACTTCTCTCCGTGCACAGTTAGAATGTTGTTTGATTAATGTGTAAAAAACCATTAAATATCATAATTTTAAGTATTTGTTTACATTTTTTTTTTCAACTTATCTACTTTTGATAGTACACATATTTTTCTGCTGCACTATTTCTTGGTCGCATTGACTCATTGATTTCTATTGAGTTGAGAGTGTTGTTCGTTCTTTTTCAAATCTTGCAGAGCGCTGACATAGAAAGGAATTGTTTGAAAGCAATTCCTTCCAATTTCCTTGTTTAGTGCTTCACAGAAAGAAAAGAACTGAACACAATTCCATAGGCGAAAAAAGTTGTTTATGTGTTGACACCTTTACTAATGTTCTAGATGTTTGCCGTTATTTTTTGAAACTTAAAATTATAACATTAATATCATGCTCCACCCACTTTTAATATTTTTTTGTTTTAATATAGAAAGAGGTGGAAAAGTTTTTCTAAATATAATTATACAGACTGCCCGCAGAGTCATACCATTTTTGCTGATTGTCCACAAGTCAGACAGGAAGTAGTTTGTCAGCCATTTTGCAAACTGCCCAGAAATTGACACTCTTATTTTGCTCACTGCCTACAAGTCAAACAGGAAGTAGTTTGTCAGTCATTTTTGTAGACAGCATGGAGTCTTAACATATTTCGCGTTTATTGCTGCTTGGTATATATTTTTGGCACTTGTTGCCATTGGCATTTTGATGTACACTGTTTATACAAGGTGGAATTATTTATTTTTACGCTGGAACAATGATCTTGAATGAAAATTTTTTAACTTCATAAAGGGACACTATCTTGGACTCCGTAAGTGTTAACATGTTTATGTGTAAAACTGCAAAAATATTTGTTTTAAGAGAAAAACATGCACTCTATTTAGGGAAATCATTGGTGATAGAATTTTTTCATATGACTAGATGTGAAAATGGATATCCCTTTTGTATTGAGGGTCAAGGTTTACGGCTGAACGTACATGTAATATGCGTTTAAAAACGGGCGCGTGATTCTAAAAATAGATCATGTTGAAATAGGGGTGTAACAATACGGTAAAAACCGTATTGCAATATATTGCAATACACGAAACCCGTATTGCAATATATTGCAATACATATTGTTCTTTGCGCATACATGCATAGCATAAATTAATGCACGTGCATCGTTTTAATTTTATTTCAACATTGTACATAGATATTTGTATTTTCAAATGATCTACACGTATTACGCAAATGTTTGAATAAGTTAGAAAAAAAGGTTTTGAATGGACTTTCAAGGATATTTATTTTCTCAGTTTACGAAAAATATTTCAAGTTTCCGAACACATTTTAACATTAATTCAAATATTTAAATTTCAGACTCTGATAAAAAATCAGTATGGAACATAACTAGAAAAAACCGGTTCAGAGAAAAACGAACCGGTTAAAAACCGTCAGAAGTCGTATTGCAATATTAACCGGTATATCGGTTAACCGTTACACCCCTATGTTGAAACGTATTGTGAGATTGTTTGCCTTGAGTTACGGGAAGATTTTTTGAAACAGAAACAGGTTACTATTTTTCGAAATAATTCACATTTTACTGTTATTTTGCTGTCCTAAATTTCATGAGAACCATGCAAACTCGTATAAATATACATTGAATTTTGAATTATTATATAATTTATTTGTGTAGTCGTGAATCCTGTCTTAGTAGTCGTTTGTGACCAAGATCGCGAAAACATATAACTGGAAAGTTGCCGCCTAGTGCTTACTATTGTAATTATTGAATAGAATGATGTTTAAGCTTCGATATAATGCATGTAAGATGATTACATTCAAATGCATGACCTATATGTGTTTGTATATTAGATCTACAATTATGTTTTGACGCTTATTAGTTTCGACGCCGTATTTGTTTTGATCATATACTAGGGCCACACCAAACTGATTACTTGTTCTACGGATTTTTGGGGCGGGCGAGCGAAAAAAAAAATTAAAATATTTTTTTTTAACTTTTGAATAAACCAAAGGCGAGCGAATAAGAAAAATTAAAATTTCTTTTTTTCACCTTTTACATAAAAGCGAGCGAATAAAAAAAAATGAAAATCAATGAGATGCTTAATAAAAGGTGTGTACATATGTGTCTGAATTTAGACAACAGCTTTAACTTTGAACTTAAATTTTCATTTTGAAGCATAAACATGGAAGCTATATATTGTTTTTTGTTTTATTACAAACACTTGCATGATCGTGTGATTTTTTTTCAGTAAAAAAATCCGCTTGAAAAGTATCAGATCCACCAGCTCAATCTGGATTAAATAAATCACCTAGAGTTCCTACAAAAATGCCAAACAGCTTTTTGACATTTCCCCGATATACACATGTAACATATCTATGGTTACACTTTTCAAATTTATCATAACTTTTGGTTCATTTAATCGTTTATGGAATACAGATATTTTTACTAAAGTTCACATTTTTGAAAGAAAATTAAATTATGCATCCAATGGTGTTACTTTTAGTTTTGTATCTTCCTTTACAAAAGAATAGCTAGCAAGGTCATTGCAAATTAGAAATTTAACTATTGCAAAAAAGAATCCGACGTATTTTAGCGATTTTTTTCTGAAAAAAAAATCAGCGGCAACACCAAAATCGGAAACGTACATAATGTGCATGGTTTAATTGATTTTCTTATGTTGAAAACGGAATTAGAATATTCGCATCAGAAAAAAGTTACATGTGTATTTGTAATGCGAGGTAAAAAATCCGATTTTACCTAATGCCTTTCTAAGTTTATCCACACATTTAACACGGACATCATTTCCCATGACAAACTAAACTAATTTTAATAAAATTTCAACTTATTGAAAATACGAGGGGTGATTGGAAAGTTCGAGGAATTTATTTATTAATGGTACACGGGACAACATAGGAAAAACAAAATACATCATTGTGTACGTTTACCAAAGACTGATATAAAGCCCAAATATTTTCTTGATACATTGGATAATAAAGTTTTCACGAAACATTTTACTACACTAGTATTCGGTACTTGAAGCACGCTGACGTCATCATTTGGTTACTTAAACGTCACAGTCAAGTTTCTTATTTACTTTCTAAACATAATCACCACCTATTTCCATACATTTTTTATGGCTTTGTACCCACAGATTAAATGTAACCTTAAAGTATTCCTCATTGAATGAATAAATAATTCTCTTGTGCAATACAGCACACTGTAAGCCATCAATCTTTATCTAGAAGCTTCTCCACGTAGGCTGCCTTTCCAACAGTTACTGCCAGTGTCAGTTGATCTAGTCTGTCTTCATCAAATACCAATGTACTACCTTCCCTGAACCTCTGGCGCCATTTGTAGACAATTGTTTTTTCACATGTTGGTATTTTATCAGCAGTTTTGATTTGTTTAAGCGTTTAAGCGTTGTATCTGCAGGTGACAAATTGAGTCAAACACAACAGTTTTATGACTGCGCCCAACTCAAAGTCATTTGTTGACGTCATTCGTTGTTTTGAAGCCATGACTCTAAAATCTCTGCTATGCAATAACCATTCAAAAGAATTTCATGAAACTTTCAGGAAATAATATCCAGACGCCATGCTAGTGTAATTAATATTGGTCACAAAATACGTAATACGTAATGCGTAATACCATGTTTAATGTTTTAAAAATAGTTGAAAAATAGCGTGCTTCAAGTGACCAAACAGTGGTTGCTATGGATACCATTTATTCTGTCTACATATTGATAATCTGTTCACCAATATGATTTTTAAAACGAAAATGAATTGTTTATACTTATTTGAGTTTAAATGGGATTTGACAAAAGAGTAAATATTTTATAAAGGAATTCCGCGAATTTATCAATCGTCTACTTAACTTTGAAGGGCCGTTACTATGGATTTATGTTATAGCAGTTCTGCCTTTTTATATTTATATGAATTGGCTTATTATTCTTTGACTGATTTATTTGTTTGATGAAGTAAGATAAACCTTGCAATTAGCAAAACACTCGAAAAGTCTAGTGCTGTCCTTGGACTGCTCTTGTTAAATTCAATTAATTGATACTTAATACATTATTTCATAGATAATATTGCTGCACAAGTTTGATATTTTACATAATTATAGTTCAGGACATCGTTTCCCCAGCACTCCAGTGCTTTGATTTACAAACGTAAGAGAGATAACATAAGCTGGCCTTGATATATTACAATGAGGTGTCACGCTTGAACTACGCCTCTTTGTCTTTGTTGAAAATTCGTGAAATGTGCAAAGAGTAATCTTATACTCTTTTGTTACCATTAAAACGAAGTCAAGAGTCGAGACATCATTCTAAAAATGTTGCACCTAAAAGCTTAATTGAAAAGAAAGCGGGGTTTTTTTGGTATGGTGATTGCTCCTTATACAAGTAATCACTTCGCTCAGCTCTTTGATTGTACAGGTGGCTTAAATTCGAGAATTTATAAAGTTTTTGTATAAAACTTTCCTTTTAATGAACGTAAGAGCTCAACCTGTTTCTTTTATTCCAGCTACGTGTTCTTGTTGACTTACTTTCAGGTGTCATGACCTCTGTAAAGTCATCGAGTTTATACGTTTACATTGAATATACTGTTAGCCTTTTATGTGTTTTTGCATATAATATTGAAGTCCATTTGTTTTTGTTTTATTTAATTGTAACATTAACCTGTTGGGAGTACATGTAAGTGTGATGTTAGAAAAAAGAGTGAATCAAATTGTTCTTAACAATGTTTATAAAATGTTTAATAACATACCCCTCTCTTTTTACATGAACAGTTTATTCTAGCCAGTTCAGTTCATAACCATAATACTAGATTTTAACATTTCTTGTTACTTATATGTTTTGCTACAAATAGACATTTACAACCTAATCCGAATCGTAACTAGAAATCTACAATTGTAAAATATCAGGGGTTTTCTCAAACTAGTCAATACTGTGTTTATATACTATTCATGGTCAACAGCACTGTTGTGTAGTTATCACGATCGCCCGTCTGTATGTATGTGTATCGAAATTTACATGAAGCATGGGCGTATATAATGTGATTTGAAGGGGACATTTCCCATTGATGATACCTTTAAATTGATATTATCATTTAACTTTACCATTCATAATTAATCTATCTGTGTTTCACGTCCGTGTCTCATGTAAATGAACATTTGATAACATTTATGCGACATAAAATGATGTCATTTCTGTAAAATCACAGGTAATACACAGGAATCTCTCTTTAATCTACCCAATTACATGAAATTTAAAGAACCAAGACCATGTTATTTAAGCAGAACCGTGTGAATTGCATATTCTTTGGTTGAGGTATTATCCTACGTAGAATCTGTTGTCAGCCATGTTCGTTTTTTATTGTTGTAGCGTAGGAAAACGAAATCAAAACTTTAAGTCTTATATTCACGTCATAGTTTAATAAAATGGCCAACTAATGTGCGAGAAAAATGTTATTATGCCATCCATACACACGTTTTTGTGGAAATACATGGTGTACATGTAATTCTAAATGAGACGGATTGGAACGGATTTGCATTTTCCTGATAACTTTTATCTTTAAGGTGACAAAATGTATCCCAATCGAGGACCGATAATTACACTATACTTCTGCACTGTTCGTCCGGAAACATACAAGTTTGTGCCCGAAGTGTTTAAAATAAAAGTTAAAAGTTAAAGTGCGGTTTAAAGTCTGCTTCCATCTACATGTTCAGCCGACTTTACAATCTTGTATTATAACTCCTGGTCACTGAAATCACCCTCAGGCAGGCAATCCCTCACAGTATCCATTTACACCTGGGTGGAGTGGAACAATTTTAGGTTAATTTCTTGCTCAAGGAAATAAGCAGTGCCCCTAGTGGGGATCAAACCCGGGACCTCTCGATCCTTAAGCGCGCGTCCTACCACTGGACCACTGCTCCTAAAACAAAATTACAGGGTTGACTGTTTCTGAGCACATGTCACTTTCACAGCATATTTCTCAAACTCCTGAGTTTTACCGAGATCTGAAGTAAGTGATCCTAAATCTTTTGACATACAGTACATTCTTATCTGGGACAACCACTTCAAACATTCTTGGTCTGACTTAATCATAAGAGGTTGATCATCATCATCGTCGTCATCATCATCATCCTTAGAATTATCAATGGAGGATTCATCTGGTTTCTTCATAAGTTAACATAATCATGTAAATCTGTAAAATTTTGAAAATATAAACAACTTTAATATTTACCATCCCACAAGAAAATAGACCTTATATTAGCTCAATAATGCTGTCAATGGCAAACTATAGAAAATAAAAAATGCCCTGAACAAATTTCTAGGTACAAAGCTAGTCACCTGAGTTTTCCCAATTCCGTACTTCTCAGCTAACTGTCTCTGACTCTTGCCATGACTCTCATTAATTAAACTAATTTTGTCTTTCAAAGACAGCTCAGACCTTTTTCTACTCATCATAAAGTAAACTTTAATTCATTTAATGTAAGATTGTTGTGTTCAGCTCTAAGTAAAAATATAAATCTGGCCAAATTCACAAACTACAAAAATGCTGTACAGTTTGTTTACATAACAATTAGCGACTTAACAAAGCAATAAAAGGGGTCATTAGCATATCAAATTGGGTGCTTAACACCTACCCTGGTCAGTTTTCACGCCTAGAACAATGGAAGTGTCATCTCTTTACCGATAACGACTCTGCAATTAACAATATCAATGTCCTTGACCGACGTCGTGACTAAAGTTTATACTGTCCGTACCGATCCGGATTGCCCGTACTGCGGTCGTAATTTCAAGTAAAAAAATACGCGTATGAACACAAATCGGGACCTCTTATGGTGGTCGCAATACGCAATTTTGAGTTGCCCGTATTTTTGAGTTTAGCGACCATTGAATTAAAGAAGAGAAAATTCGGGACCGGAAAAATGTGGTCGTTTTATTAAGTTGGTCTGAGAATCAAGTTGGTCGCATATTGAGATTTTACTGTACACGTAAACGTCGTGAATGCGCAGGACATATAATTGCGGTATTGGAATGTTACAAAAGTATCGGATTCCTGAGCTCGATGATTTTTACATGACTGGGAAATTTGGCGATCTAAAAAAACGTACCTCTAGAATTACTCAGTCAGTTGTGAAAACAATTTTTATAAAAATTCATAGCTTTAATACAATTTGTTGCGTATGATTACAAATACAAACGTTCACAACCTTATAAAAACCTCATTTTAATATCGAGTAATCCCGAATTATCTTTGTCTGTAAATAAGTGCAGCACACGAATTTAAACTCATTCATATATACTCCCAAGTCATATGTACACTTGATACGCAGCTGTAAGGCTTAATGTGTAATTACCAAAATTCGTATCAGCAAAACCCCGTATTTATTCAATTTTAGAATTTCATATTCAACTTCGGATTAGGTTGTAAATGTTTTTAATAAGACTTAGATCAATAGAGCAATTATTTAGCTGTTAGAAAATGTATGACGTGCTAATATTTAGTTTGCATATTTGATGGGCGTTCCCCAAGGACGTTCTTGTTCATAGTCTAACGCTACACTTTACACAAGACAAAAGCAACACCAATTTGCAATGAGCAGACGGCGACCATAGACAGGACGACGTGAGTTTATTTTACATACATTTTATGAAACATGCATTACATTTATATCATACAAAGAAGGTTTTGAGTTTGTACATTTAGCACCTTGTTTGATACAATATACAATACAATACAATACAATACAATACAATATAATACAATACACAGGCAACGTTGATGAAATGATGCAGTTGCGATTCGACTCGCCCAGGAAAAACCAGAGATAGAACATATTGCTCGTTGCTCTGGAAACCTGTGTCCATTTGTCAGGTGTCGTATCGCGAAATGTTGGACCTCATTTGCTATGCATTGCCTAAATCAGATGTAAATGCATAGTTATGTACACAATAATCACATCCAATCATCTACTTGTCAAAAAACGACAAATCTATACATATTACATTTCTTATAAACACTACTAGATCTGCCAGCTTCACAATAACATTAAAACTAAACTGTTTGACAATAGTTTTAGTTAACATTACTTTTACAGATCTTAACAAAATTCAAACTAAACGTGGAAACAAAGTATACAAATGAAGTGGATACATTTTCACAGTGCTTATCAGTTATATAATGTGTCCCCATTGACAAAAACTTCCAATATGAAAACGGAACTAAAATTAGACTTGTAGTCCTGTCCAGTGCGTCCGCTAGAATGACCAATTCTTTACACAACACTGTATTCATAACAAAACTCCACGAAAATCTCGTGATCATCAAATATTTACTAAATTCACCCTGTAGAATCCGTTACGCGTAGACAAATATTTCACGCTATTCGTTGAAACGCGTGAAATTAATAGTCTAACGCTACACTTTACACAAGACAAAAGCAACACCAATTTGCAATGAGCAGACGGCGACCATAGACAAACATAATACAAAAGAAAGGGCTGGAAGAGTAATTTGGAAAAGATTATCAAAATAAGGAGACCTTATTACAATTATTACAATAAAAACTATCTATGCGTATGTAGCTACAAAAGACAAACGCTCAAGTATGGACAATGTAATTACTGTTGGCTTAGTTCCGTCTAAATGTGCATAAACCAATAATAAAGAACGCACATTTGCGAAATTATATTAATATATATTATAATGATATCAGTCCTGAAACGTTTAATCTGGTATCTAAGGAATCTGCTATATAATTATCTTTACTAACACCGCTTTTCCAACGACCATGACGCTTAAGACATCTGTCACTGATACCCGAGTTGGCTGCCAATATTGCGCCACCTGAACTAAGAGAATGAATGCCTAAGTTTAGATTTTGTTTACATCTTTTAAAACGACTGATAAGTGTTTCCCTAGCTATTGTGTAACTTAAAGGTTTGTCTTTGTAGATCAAATTATTAATACCCTTAGATCTAAAACAAGGTCTGAAAAGGTACTTTGTATCCATTGTCGACTTACGACTAATAGTTAAAATAACGCTCAATCATGTAAAAAAGGACAACACATATTCTCGCCCTTATAAATAACAATGTCAATTACAATGTCAATAACAAATATGTATTTATCAATTTTAATCTTCCTTGTGCGTATTAAAAATAGCCATCATAGAGAATAACGTCATTACAACGTAATTGTCATAATTCATCATATCTTACAAAAGCAAGAGAACCCTAAGAGTATCATACACAAATATCTTCAAATCAAAACGTCATTACAATGAATGTGCTTAGAACATAAAAATAATCAACATTTCTGGTGTTACTGGATCTGTCTTGTTCACATGCGAATACATAGTTCTTTTGGTAGTTTCAAACCAACTTTTTACAACATGCTGTCAGTAGGATCTATCATGTTGTTCAGCGAATGTGCCCATTGATGGCATAAACAGTTGCTAAGATCACGTGATGAGAATATTTCTCTTCCATCAAGTCAGTGATATATAACGATACACAAATGGGAGTGGCTGGAAGCGCAGAAACACTTTACGATTTATAACACGCTACCCATTTCTTAAAATAATTTAAGTGTTTACGATTTGTAATATCACTTTTAGATTTCGTGAGGTGACTAGCCATTTTCTAGCTAAATCTTTCAAATGTAAATCTTCAATGTCAGCCTTCATCAGCTCTTGCTCTATTGTCTGGTCTATCTTCAAACCTGAATAACAAAGCAACATAGTTAGCCATTGTAAAGTCTCACAGCAATCATACCAAACTTTAATGGTCTACCGTCAAATATTCCGTTTTCCCCTGCATCGCTTTGTTAGCATACCGGTTTTAAAAGAACAACAATCTGACACTATGTCTGTCTTAATCATGCCATTTTGAAATAACACAGGCCAAAATGGGGCAAACAGCCACATTGGTACCGCGATTATGCATGTTCACATTTCTGTTTTAATCTTATTTAAGCATCGTATGTCCAAACGAGGGGGAGATACTAGCCAATTGTTCTAATTTTCCCAGCAATCATGGTTAAATGCATCAATACCTGTCGTCTCTGGACACCGATATCTCGAATTAAATTTGTCACCCCTGGTATTGCAATCATATCGAAACGATCAAAAGTATAAGGACCTCATTTATTTTCTAAATATCTAAACTCCCAGTCTAAAACTGCCAAATCATCGCTGTCCAAACAATGACTATCAATAATAAATTTGAACCCTAACCTTACCCAATTGGGTTTAAGAGCAATATTGCTTTGTTTACAAAATCATATATCCTACAGACTTATCTTGTAATATTGGATTCCTGCTACTATTTGATAGATACTATTGAACAAAAGATTTTATTATCAGTATTCAATACCACTGTTCTGCATTCAAAAATACTTAATGAGGTAAATATAGTTCTACTGGCGCATTCAAGCTCTCGCCAAGTCAAATTTTCGAGGTATCCAACCTCAGAACAACCGCCAACAACTTGGCTGTCTTCAATACCCTCGGTATACCAACCGTATCCAGCTCCACTGGCGTCCACAAAGACGTTTACTACATTATTATCGTCCTCTATGACGCTGGCATGCTCTATGCCTGATATCTGATCAAATCTACAAGATTTCATATCTTTCAAATTTTCTTTCCAGAATATTAACTCACTCAAAGCACGTGCATCTATTTGTACTTAAGCGTACCAACTAGCCCTGCTATATACACAAATATACAATGACCTTGCTCCTAAATCTCGCAATATACCAATATTGCTCTGTATAGATATCAATTGACCTAATAAATTGACAAGCTTTCTCACAAGAATCAAAGTGATACCATCAGTGAAATATTTTACAATATGATTTAACATATTCTGAGATCTCAATAACATTCTATTACTAATTTGCAAAGTACCTTCGAAAAAATTTGTCTAGCAACCGATCTTCAAAACAGCTCTTAAAGTTATAGAGTTCTAATTCAACATGCTTACAGTCTAGCTCTAGCCTTGGCTTCCCTGTTTTACTGACAGCTACAGTCAGAGGTTTGACAATTGTCGGGATATAATCGTTTTCTAACGAAGACCTATTATTATCTAACTCTACCGAACATGGTATTTATAAAATAAATATATAATCTCTATTACGTTTAGCACAACGGCTTCTTTACAGTGACAATAAGCGTAACTCTGTGGCATGACTGGAGTTAATTAAATTGTATATGAGTAGTACTAGTTGTCACTATTCACGTCACATCTTGCTATTGTATCGGTCATTGTCACAATATATGTTCATTCTCATAACTACAACAATATTATTTATCTGAATAAAGAAAAACTGTACTTATCTGATTGTTACTATCTTTCTCATATGTATCTGCTATAGAAACCAAAAGTTCCTTTTTATATGAGCTAATCTCTCTTCAAAGTTCGATAGCTTTGGACCAGTAAGCATCTCTAACTAAAATAATCTTCCATCGCCATATCAAATTGCCACGTATAAGTATCTTAAATTAGACTTGTAGTCCTGTCCAGTGCGTCCGCTAGAATGACCAATTCTTTACACAACACTGTATTCATAACAAAACTCCACGAAAATCTCGTGATCATCAAATATTTACTAAATTCACCCTGTAGAATCCGTTACGCGTAGACAAATATTTCACGCTATTCGTTGAAACGCGTGAAATTAATATTATAAACAGCCAATGTAAAATCATTCATATCTTGACAAATGACAATATGTTTACTGATACATATCATCATACTATGAAAGTAAATGTGATTTTGTTTAAAATTTCCAATTTCATTTGATAGGATCAATTTTGTATTACATGTACCTATCTACGGAGCCCCTAAAGTGACATTTTGAAATACTTTTTTATAATCACAACTATTTCGTTTAAAACGTAATATTATTTCGTTTTTTCGAAATAATTATTTCGTTTTTTTCGAAATATTATTTCGTTTTTTCGAAATATTATTTCGTTTAAACTTAATATTATTTCGTTAAATCGAAATAATTATTTAGTTTTTTTTTAAATAATATTATTACTTTTTTTAGAAATAATTACAGTATTTCGTTTGTTCGAAATAATTATTTCGTTTTTTCGAAATATTATTTCGTTTATACGAAATATTATTTTGTTTAAACGTAATATTATTTCGTTAAATCTAAATAATTATTTTGTTTTTTTAAATATTATTTCATTTTTTCGAAATAATTATTACGTTTTTTTCGAAATAATTATTTCGTTTAAACGTATTAATTATTTCGATAAAACAAAATTATATTATTTCGAAAAAACGAATTAATGATTTCGAAAAAAACGAAATAATTATTTCGATTTAACGAAATAATATTACGTTTAAACGAAATAATATTTCCTATAAACGAAATAATATTTCGTTAAATCCAAATAATTATTTCGATTTTTCTAAATAATAATATTTCGTTTTTTTTAAATAATTATTTCGTTAAATCGAAATAAAATTTTGAATAAACGAAATAATATTTCGAATAAACGAAATAATATTTCGTAAAAACGAAATAATATTACGTTTAAACGAAATAGTTGTGATAATAAAAATAGTATTCCAAAATGTCACTTTAGGGGCTCCGTAGATAGGTAATACAAAATTGATCATTTCATCACTGTTATCTCAGCCAGAAAGACGCGCGCACAAGTTAAATCAACACGATGAAAAAACTAGGAATTTTAAATATTTGTATTTGTAAGTATTTTTGCTTAAGAATGTATACATTTTAATAATTTTATTTTATTTCACAAAATATCGTCGGATTTACTTAAAGTTAGAGTGGAAATGCTATGTATAAGGATGCTTAACGGGAAACTCAACAATCATAGGTGTATAGTGCGAATCCGGAAATCTTGCCAACTTACTTCTTTTTTTTCATCCGATTTATTTCAAACTTTTAATAAATGTAGATCTACATATGGGCATAATACCAGCAAACTTTCATCCAGATATCTTGCCTAGAAATATGTTTAATTTTAAGTAAAATGTCAAAATTCCCATGGGAATTGGCAAATTCCCATGGGAGAATGGCTCTCCAATGGGATTTTTATGGGAGAAAAATGGGAATTTTCTCCCATTTACAAATATGGATGAAAATTCCCACTTTTTTCAAGTTCATCGAAACAAACATTTAGAGATAGTATTGGATAGATTTATTAGTATATAACATTATTCCAAATGGGATTTCTCCCATGGGAGAATTCTCCCATTCTGAAAATGGAATTTCCTAATATATTAGATTTTGCATTTTTTATAAAGAATATCTAAGGGAACTGTTATTTAATGACTAGAAAACAGTTCTACGGCCTTTTTTATAAACTAGAATAATTTTATAAAATTAAATTATAGCAAAAACATTGTTTTAGATACATGTAGTTGAAATACCCTATGTTACTCAAAAGTAGTGTTTGATACATTTAAAAATCAACAAATTGATGCCTTTTGTTTTTCATTTGTAGTTGATGCTTTGTAACAACCCGTTTTGTAATAAAAACCCAAATTGTAATTATTATACAAAACGGGTTATTGCTAAAGGGGTTGAACATACCAACCCGTTTTGTAATAAAAACCGGAAAACGGGTTGTAACAACATTTTCTTAGTAAGAGCATGTTTGTATTGTGTGTTAGATAATTGACTTGAAAAATAGTTAGTTGAATCAGTGACTAAAAATTTGTTCAGAAGTGTTTTAAACATTCCATCTGATTCCCCACTTTCACAGAGTTTGTTCATGAAATGATTTCTACCACTATTCTTCCTCGCTGATTCTTAATCATGTATGGCAGTTTTCAGTCACTGACATGAGTATGTGCCAAGTAACTGGATAACAGTTAAATTCAAACTTTCCAGGAAAGATGAGTATATGGGTTGACTGACCTACAAGTTGCGACTTATACAATGTATTGGTACGGCGCAACCATGCCCCCCAAAAAAACCAACGCTCCACCAAAAAAACTAATATTAATTTTTTCAAAAATAAAAAGCAAAGTTTTCTAAATCCTACTGTCAACTCCGCCCCTCGCACTAAACCTTATAGTAAAATGAAAACATAATCTAACTAATACATATACATGTATATACAGACTGTATAATATAATTGTTAGAGTATAGATCTTATTTAAAGATAAAGCAGTACTAGTCTAAATGTTAGATATACTCTTTATTTCCACCATTAAGGTGATATACATTATTATAAACATACAAAAGAAACAATGTACATGTTTAAACAAATAAACAGATAATGAAATGTATACAGGAAATGAACAAATAAACTACATGTTTGTAAATGAAGTAATGTTTAGACAGTGTCACATTTGTAATTTAATCTGCAAGTAGACCGTTCATAATTTATGATGTTTTAACACTGTGTAAATAAATTTGCACAATTGTCTTATATATAAATATTGTAGATTGTTATCACGTGTAAAATGATTTACAATATTGATGTTAAATAGAGTCTCTATGAAATTTTCACCGGATAAATAACTCAATAGCTGACAAAGATTAATTGAAAAATGTCTATGTACATAACTTAAGAATTGCAGTCTCATAATTTGAACTTGAGAGCACTCTGCGACTAAATGTCTTTGCATATCTGTGATTGGTAAATGACACAGTGTACAATTTTGAATATCTCTACGATTGTAGGCGAATGTCAAGAATTTCACTGTTTTTATGGCATGTATAATGTCTGTCTTACTTATGGCACTTGACCATATAATAGATGGGGTGATATCTAGCTGGATATTTTTTAGACGAGTAAAGTCAGCATCACTAGAGATATTTGTTAACCATGTAGAACTATGATATTGTCTTACAGCTTTATTAATAATACGCTTCCATACATGTTTAGTAGGTAATCCAGCAGTGTCTAAGTAGACGTTCCAGTATGCATTTAGTCCATATTTATCTAAGATAGAGTAGATATCTGGAATAAATCCTGTTTGACCAGTATAACCACGTTCAATAAAAAGATGAAGTCTATAGTCAAATATTTTCCGCGCAATTAGATTTGAAGGCATAATACATAGTTTGTGGAAGAATGATAGCTTGCGTTTGTTAACTTCAGCTATAAGTGGTAGCCAGCCTATAAGAGACAACACAGAATCAGTTCTTGTTCGTGCAGGTAGATGTTGTACATGTTTTGCACAGAGACGATGGAAACGTTCAAGTTGTAAGGTGTCCTGGGCTGTTAAATGATTCCATAGCTCAGATCCATACAGAGCAATTGGTTGCGAAACACTTTTGATAATAGAAGCCAGAGTCAATGGATTTATATCACCATGATGTTGTTCTAATGTCAATATAGAGAACAATGATGATCTAGCTTTATGTAGCCGTTCTTCAATTGAATACTTAGGTTTCAATGTATGATGCAGTTTGATGCCAACATGTGTCGCGCAGTCATTAGCACATAGAGTTGTGTGATTTATATTTATGGCGTAGTTAGGATTTAACTGTTTTTGGAAAACAACCAGTTTACATTTGCTTTCGTTAAGTTCATAGCCCCATTTATGAGCATAATTGGTTACTCTGATGATTTGTGATTGTAATGAGGACAGAGATGGGGAAATCAGGGTAAGATCGTCTGCTAGAGTAGGGTTTCCAGTTTGAATGAATCCTACACAAGTACCATGCGGTGAAATTTCTAAATCGCATAAAAGTTTGTCTATAAATAGGAGGTACATCCACGTAGATAAAACTCCGCCTTGTCGCACACCTTGGGCTATAGGGAAGGCTTTTGACGTTATTCCATTCACTTTTATTGCACTCTTGATATTTGAGTAACAGTTTATAAGGAGGCGTAACATTTTGCCGCTAATGCCAAAATCTTTGAGTTTACTAAACAGGGCATAGTGATTAACATTATCGAATGCACCGGAAGTATCTAGAAAAGCAGCAAATATTGGTGATCCGTACTCTTGGTATGTTTTTATTGTTTCTTGGAGTGTAAAAGAGACAGTCAGCGAGCCAATATGTCTTTGGTATGCATGCTGTTGTCCATTTGGAAAGCATTTGTTGCGAATTAGGCACCACTTGTTAAGTCTGCAATGAATTACAGATTCAAACAGTTTGTAAATGCTTGGCAATAGTGAAATGGGCCGGTAGCTCTTTGTCGAGTCTTTTGGTTTGCCATCTTTACATATAGGGATGATAATTCCAAGTTTACAATCAGCGGGAATATATGAAGTCTCAATCATTAGATTGAACAATTTCTGTAAGTATCTGTGTAAAGTTTCACCACCATATTTGATATGTTCATTTACCACATTGTCGTGACCTGGAGCTTTTTGAGTCTTTAAAGAGTTAATGGCTGTTGTCAATTCGGTAATACCAACATTGTTTGACAGAACATCATCAGTTGAGAAGTCATCAGATCTTAAAAAGTCACAGATATTTTTATGCATAACTTGTTGAAATTCCATGTTATAATTTGCATTGTATTTTGGCATGAAAATGTCTGCAAAATGGGATTTGAATGCATCAGCAATACTGGTCGGACCTCGTAGTTTGATGCCAGATACAGTGATTTCAGATATTGTAGCTTTGGTGTTATGATGTTTGCTATTAACAAGTCTCCAGAATGTTTTGATATCACATGTGGATGTTTTCTGTAGTTCTTCGTAGAAGTTTGAATTACTATTTTTAATAGCCGACCTTTGCTCAGCTCGGAATAATCGTTTTGCTCTTTTATATTGTATAAATTCACTATTGTCTTGTTCATGTGATCTGCCAGAATAGATCCATGTTACACGTGCCTGCCTCTGAGCAGTATGAGCCAATTTAACACTTTGTGTCCAATATGGCTTAGCATGTTTGTTAAACTTACTAATAGGTAGAGTTATACTTGCAGAATGAATACATTTAAGAATGTGTGAATATAACAGTTTAATGTTATCTTCCGTTGGTTGAAAATCTTGTACAGGCAGACATTCCAAGTAGTAAGATAACATATCCTTGTAGTTATTTAATGTCACTTTAGAACATTTGTTCCATGCAATAAATGGATCTTTTACTCGATCGAACCTTGTTAATTTAAGCCTCATAGTAGTCAGTATTGGGTTGTGATCTGATACAGAACATATGTCATCAATTAAAACTGTATTGTTAATCACTTGATGACTTTGCGATGAATGAATAAGTATATAATCCAATGTTTTGTTCGTAGGTCGGTCTAAATGTTGGCTCTTTGTTGTCATACGGTGTAACAATATAATTATTTGTTAGCATAAATTCTCTTAGCACTCGAGCGCGGAATTCAGTTTTAGACCCTTTCAAGACGTCTGTATTAAAATCTCCAAGTAACATCACGTGACCTTCTGAAGAGTAGCGTTCAATCAATCCTTGTAAGGTATCTACACAGATATGATAGTCTTCATCTGAATAGTTAACTGATGGTAAATAAACAGAGAACATAAAGGTTGGAGTACTATTTGGTTCATATATTTTAACACCTATAATTCTAGTAGATACTGTTAATGCTATGGGGGTAACACAGAAGTCTAGATCCTTCTTATACAATATACTCACACCACCTTTACCACAACGAGAGCCTGATGCATTTTCCTCACATACTGTTACAGCTCTGTAATTTTGGTGAATAGTATTTAGAAAATGCTTAAGAATTTTCTGGCAGTTTATGCTCTGATATAAATGCTAGGTCTATATTATATTTGTCGAACATGGCACTAAGGCTTCCAGCAGACGACATTGCTCCGCGTATATTCCAAGTTAATATTTTATTGAATGAATTCATGTTTGTTTAATTATTATACAATTGCTACTCTAATCGATGTTTGAGTTTTCCTTGTCAGCTGTAGTGTAGAATAAGGATTCCCATTCAGCCTCCGAATACCATCTACGACAATATGTTTTACCAGGCCAAAAAGATTTATCTTCAACTGTTGTCCAGTCATTTTCATTGAAAGTTATTTTGGCGGCTAAGGATCCCCGGTGTGTATCAATCAGTTTTACAGTAACTGGTGTTACACCTCTAGCTTTCAAAAATTGTATCATTCCAGCTCTGTTTGAGTAATTTGCGATGCCACCAATATAGTAACGTCGAGTTTTGCGTGAGTTAACACTTTCAAACACAGGTTCATCATTATTGTATTGTTGGTGCTGACTTCCACCGTATGAGGCAGGTTTCACTGTACTCTCAAATGTTGAAGGTTCAGTATTATAGCTATAGTCAATACGCTTATTACGTCCGTTACGCTTACGTTTATTTTGTAGCGTGTTTTGTCTACGTGACGTTACTTGTACAGGTATGTCAATACAGTCTTGTACATTATTACTAGTGTCTATTACAGGTATTCCCGATGTCAAAGCTTCAGCATAACTTTTTTTGTTTGTGTTCGTAACCTGGGTAACAGCGTTAATATTATCACTACGGAGTTCGTTAATTCCATTGCTTTCTACAGATTGGCTAGTATTGTCACATGTTTGGCTGGGATCAGTAGAGCGAGATGCGTCATGCTGTTTATCTATATTTTTGAACAGCGATGGTGAATTATTGGCAATATTTTCTGAACATTTATTGGCTTGATCCCGTATGTCTTGGACAGCACTGTTAGTATTATAATTAGGCTGCGGTGATACATCGGCGTGGATAAGTGGGTCTGGTGTTTTAGAAGTAGTCTCTAATAGCGACACATTCTTTTTCAAAGCAAACACTTCTGTTTTCAAGAAGTTAATAATATGGTTGTGATATGCATATTGTCTGTTAAACACGTCCAATAGATTTGCTGTATAACATTTCATCTCAGTAAGGTCACGTGATAATTTATCAATAGTAACAGAGTCTTTAATTTGTTGTTGCTTGAGCTCGGTCACATCTTGGGTTAATAAGTTTAACCGAGACTTCAACTCCGCTGATTCAATATGTTGAGATTTGGATTCTGGTATTGTAGCAGGTTGCTCTGAATGAACTGACATTTTACGTTTAGTAAACAAGTCTGTGATCATTTTTGGATCATTGTTTGTAATGAATTGTTGGAGCAAATAGCAGTCTTGAGCATAACGTGTATAACTTTCACCTTGACTGGTGGTACGACGTTGTCTTAGGGAGCCACTAGGGCATTGATCTGACAATTTGGCTCGTTTAAGTAAAATAGATCTGAAGACACATATATCATCATCATTTTTCTTAGTTAATTGCAACAGTTTTTCAATATAAAGTTCCTTTGGTAGATTAAATAGTACATCTTCTAACATTTTATAGAATTGCTGATTTGATATAGGTTGACTATCTCCTATATCTTCATCGAATCTACTCTCAACAGTCATATTTAAATCTATATTATTTTCATCATCTTCAAGAATGCTATATTGTGTATTCAGCCATTGTTGTCCACTGGTAGGTGAAAGCCGTGTTGCAGTGAGTTGTGATAAGCAACTCTGATTATTTATTTGCCCTGGGGTAATTTGTTCTTAGCACATAGCATTTTCCCCTCGTCCAATCAGCTGTCGAGGATTGTTGATAGTAGACATGTACTATATTGTATAGTATAGAAGCGTGTTGAACTTGGGGAAAATGCTGTGCTAAGCCAGTTAGATTATGTTTTCATTTTACTATAAAGTTCAGTGCTCGGGGCTCCACCCCTCGCACTAAACCTTATAGTAAAATGAAAACATAATCTAACTAATACATAACTATCCGATACATAGGTAGCTGTAGGTCTAGCAGGTTGTGAAGGACTATAATCCTCTATGTAATGCGCCATTGTTAATATATTACATCAGTGAGATATTTATTGTTTGTATAAGAATTAAGTATGTAAGTATGTATATATACACACACAATGGTGAATAAGAGTTCACAAAATCTATTGTTTGCGCTTATTCTATTATTTACGCTTTAATTAATTAACTTTTTCAATCACAAAGTACTCCATCATATGCAGAATTCATTAATGAAACCACTGATATAAATTCCATCATTATATTCCATATAGAACACTGTATATATCCATATATTTAGGAGCACAAAAAACACGTCTTCACAGTTTGACAAAGTTACTATTGAAACACGATGAAAAAACTAGGAATTTTAAATATTTGTATTTGTAAGTATTTTTGCTTAAGAATGTATACATTTTAATAATTTTATTTTATTTCACAAAATATCGTCGGATTTACTTAAAGTTAGAGTGGAAATGCTATGTATAAGGATGCTTAACGGGAAACTCAACAATCATAGGTGTATAGTGCGAATCCGGAAATCTTGCAAACTTACTTCTTTTGTTTCATCCGATTTATTTCAAACTTTTGATAAATGTAGATCTACATATGGGCATAATACCAGCAAACTTTCATCCAGATATCTTGCCTAGAAATATGTTTAATTTTAAGTAAAATGTCAAAATTCCCATGGGAATTGGCAAATTCCCATGGGAGAATGGCTCTCCAATGGGATTTTTATGGGAGAAAAATGGGAATTTTCTCCCATTTACAAATATGGATGAAAATTCCCACTTTTTTCAAATTCATCGAAACAAACATTTAGAGATAGTATTGGATAGATTTATTAGTATATAACATTATTCCAAATGGGATTTCTCCCATGGGAGAATTCTCCCATTCTGAAAATGGAATTTCCTAATATATTAGATTTTGCATTTTTTATAAAGAATATCTAAGGGAACTGTTATTTAATGACTAGAAAACAGTTCTACGGCCTTTTTTATAAACTAGAATGATTTTAAAAAATTAAATTATAGCAAAAACATTGTTTTAGATACATGTAGTTGAAATACCCTATGTTACACAGAAGTAGTGTTTGATACATTTAGAAATCAACAAATTGATGCCTTTTGTTTTTCATTTGTAGTTGATGCTTTGTAACAACCCGTTTTGTAATAAAAACCCAAATTGTAATTATTATACAAAACGGGTTATTGCTAAAGGGGTTGAACATACCAACCCGTTTTGTAATAAAAACCGGAAAACGGGTTGTAACAACATTTTCTTAGTAAGAGCATGTTTGTATTGTGTGTTAGATAATTGACTTGAAAAATAGTTAGTTGAATCAGTGACTAAAAATTTGTTCAGAAGTGTTTTAAACATTCCAACTGATTCCCCACTTTCACAGAGTTTGTTCATGAAATGATTTCTACCACTATTCTCCCTCGCTGATTCTTAATCATGTATGGCAGTTGTCAGTCACTGACATAAGTATGTGCCAAGTAACTGGATAACAGTTAAATTCAAACTTTCCAGGAAAGATGAGTATATGGGTTGACTGACCTACAAGTTGCGACTTATACAATGTATTGGTACGGCGCAACCATGCCCCCCAAAAAAACCAACGCTCCACCAAAAAAACTAATATTAATTTTTTCAAAAATAAAAAGCAAAGTTTTCTAAATCCTACTGTCAACTCCGCCCCTCGCACTAAACCTTATAGTAAAATGAAAACATAATCTAACTAATACATATACATGTATATACAGACTGTATAATATAATTGTTAGAGTATAGATCTTATTTAAAGATAAAGCAGTACTAGTCTAAATGTTCGATACAATATTTATTTAATGCTAGGTTTACATCTGGCTACGATCTCCCCGATTAGCCAGAGGCAAAAAAAAATCGGGAAGCTCTACGATTAAATGGTATACTCCACGTTCTGTTACGCTTCCTTACGAAATCAGCACGTTTTGTTGCGCTCTACTGCGCTTTGCTACGATCGAGCCCACGATTTGCATTACGTTCTGTTACGCTTTGTTGCGATCAACACGATTGGCTTCCACGCTACAACACGTTCCGTTACGTCCTTTTAAGATCTCCCACGCCAAAGCCGCTTTGTTGCGATCTCCTGCGATTTGACCTACGATTTGAGACAAATGACCACGTTTTACGTCACGATTTGATATTTAAACAATAAATAATTCTTTCCCAGCGACGCGGGATGATGAATGTGTCCACGCTGGTCCCGATCTGTTGCGATTGTACTCCACGTTCTGTTACGTTCTGTTACGTTCTGTTACGCTTCGGTACGTTCCGTTACGTTTTGTTACGAAAGCCACGCTCTGTCATGATTAGAAAATAAATCGGGGCAATCGTGGTGAAATTTAAGTTTGATTTAAAATCTGTCCCGATGCCCACGATGTCCCCGATTTAACCACGTTCCGTTACGCTCCCCCACGATCACCCCGATTCGACTCAACGCTCTGTTACGTTCGCCACGATGCTCTGTAATCGGGGACATCGTGGTAATCGTGGCCACATGTAAACCTAGCATAACATAAAGTTAGATGAACCTTATAATGATAAGTGTTAGTCAAAATGTGATAATGAAAAACTGAACTAGCTTTCACAAACTTAGCAGAATATTATATTATGCTATCATGTTTAATTTTTTTTCTGATGAAACTTTAATTATATTATATATTAAATTAAAATGTATTCTGATATTTATATAGATAAAATTGAATTTGTTCAGTGAACTATAGTTACATGTATAATGTCACCTGAAAAGTGTAAATGTTGATTTATTGGCCTCTCAACAAATTATATACTAAATAGGAAACATTCTTTCTTGTATGAAACAATATAAGCACTTGGTTTTATCATAAAATTATATATTATATGTATTATAATTATTATCATGCAATAGATAAATGTAATTCACCCCATCCCAAGGACTGAGGACAGTAGGGAAAAGATCTGTGACATTGCATTTTAGTTTCCCACACACTGCTTGGCAGGGCATGGTTGACATAAAAATTATAGGCCGGTATAGCAGGGGGTGCAGGGGGTTCTGTATCCCCCTGAAATTTCCAAATATATACCTGTATATTAGTCTTTTTGAACTGTGAACCATTTGAATTTGCACGAAGCATTTTTGTTCTTAAGCTCAATTCGTTCTCCTTTAGTTTTAACATAGATCTAATGGTTGTGTAGTTTTTATTATCAATATGCTGCATTACTCTGCAAACAGTTTATGGACTATAACCAGTCATTTATAATTGACAAGTGGATGGAATTATCGAAAGTCCCATAGAGCAGGGATTTTATGAGAGATTTGCATGATCAAAATTGTAGTTCCTGCTGTTTCCTGGGATTAGGAGAGGTGGGTGTTTAAAGGGACTGGTGCATAAGGGGTGTCTATATTAGGGCTGGTGCGAGTATCAGAATACTGGGATATTTGCGATCTTGGCCAGAAAATCAAGTACAAATATTCATCACGTCTGAAATTGTCGGATCTGGATCTATTTTTGAAAAAAAAACATGAAAGAATATTTTAGCTTAATTAACACTGAAAATGGGTCGCATTACATATGAAATTTTAATTTATGTACGGACTGAATTATCTTGAGTCAAAATTTAGATTGTTGCACTTACAAAAAAAATTTATCACTGAAAATGCTCCAAACACGCCTGGTAATTGAAATGTTTGGAGTACATGGTTTTCCATACAATGAAAGCTTCTGTAATTCTTCACTTGTTTTTTTATAACATGAATTTCTGTATGCTTCTCCATTAACAACTGAATCAAGGTTCGATTTGTTAATTGCTACACATGAATCACAGTTTGGATCCAATCACTACTAGATCAACGATCCACATCCCTAATCTTTTTGATAACATTGTATGATTAAATGATTTGACTATTTTATTACCTCAACTTAAATTCTGTTGAATATATTTGGTTAAAATATCCTAAGATAAAATATGTATTTAGTTTTCAATAATGCCTTAAGTTCTGGGGTCTGAATAGTGGGTAAAGTTGATGACTGCCATCTTAAATTTTCTTAAGCACTAGGTCCATTAATAATGTTATGAAGTTCAAGGCAAACTTATTATAAGTAGCCTGATTGTATGAATCAAGTAGATTTCACAAGCCTGTATAGTGCGTACATATTAACCCCGACCTGACCTTTATGCAAGAATATTCATTACATTGAATACGAATGTAGTATTAATGCTCGATTACACATTTACCGTAAGGATTATGAGTTAAAACTTAACACACAAACATACTACGATAATATTACGATCGCTGTCGAAGTGTAGAATAGGCGTGGTACTGACTTTCGTCGGGATATGTGTAGATAATTATTAGATGCAAATGTGGAAGGTCAGGTCGGGGTCAATATGAACGCACTATATCTATGTATGCTAGTCCTGGGGGTCAGGCTAGTAGGTTAGGTTGATGACTTCCATCTTAAATTTTCTCAAGCACTAGGTCCATTAATAATGTTATAAAATTTAAGGCAAAATTATTAGCTAGCCCGATGTATGAATCAAGTAGATTTCACAAGCCTGTATCTATGTATGCTTGTCCTGAGGTCAGGCTAGTGGGTTAAGTTGGTGACTGTCTTCTTAAATTGTTTTGAGCATTAGGTCCATTAATAATGTTATGAAGTTCAAGGCAATATTATTAGCTAGCCCGATGTATGAATCAAGTAGATTTTACAAGCCTGTATCTATGTATGCTTGTCCTGGGGTCAGGCTAGTAGGTTAAGTAGATGACTTCCATCTTAAATTTTCTTGAGTACTAGGTCCAATAATAATGTTATGAAGTTCAAGGCAAAATTGTTAGCTTAAGTCTGATTGAATGAATCAAGTAGATTTCACAAGCCTGTATCTATATGTATGCTAGTCCTGTGGTCAGGCTAGTGGGTTAAGTTGATGTCTGCTGCCATCTTAAATTTTTTTGAGCACTTGGTCCATTAATAATGTTATAAAGTTCAAGGCAAAATTATTAGCTAGTCCAATGTATGAATCAAGTAGATTTTACAAGCCTGCATCCAAGTATGCTAGTCCTGGGGTCAGGCTAGTGGGTTAAGTTGGTGACTGCCATCTTAAATTTTCTCGAGCTCTAGGTTCATTGTAAATGTTATGAATCTCAGGGCAAAATTATTAGCTAGCCCGATTGTATGAATCAAGTAGATTTTACAAGCCTGTATCTATGTATGCTAATCCTGGAGTCAGGCTAGTGGGTTAAATTGATGACTGCCATCTTAAATTTTCTCGAGCACTTGGTCCATTATTAATGTTATGAAGTTCAAGGCAAAATTATTAGCTAACCCAATGGAATTATCAAGTAGATTTTACAAGCCTGTATCAATGTATTCTAGTCCTGAAGTCAGGCTAGTGGGTTAAGTTGATGACTGGTATAAAGTAAAAGAATAATAGTGTTATCTACTCCTTATTTTTTTATGAAACTTAAAATTTTGGGAAGCCTGTATTCAAGTATTTGCACCATGCTCATCTACAAATGTATTCATGGAAGCAGGTTAACAAATTTACATTTATGTGATATATTTACAACTAAATAATCATAATAAGTGTGGTAATTTTTTAAATGAAAACTTCATTAAAGAAAACCCGGGTCGATAGCGCAGTTGGAAGCGCGCCGGGATTTGGAATCTCTTGCCCGAGGGGGTGCGGGTTCGAATCCCACCTAAGGAGGTTATACCCTTCCATGAAAACTTGACAATGATGTCAATTTTCCTCCATTAATTAGATAATATGGAGAAGTTTCCGGCCTCCGGAAAGGAAGGTGAGTACTGGTTATATATATTCATTAAAGAAATGAAAAAGAATAAACAAAAAACATTTACTATTTTAGACTTAAAAATTCATTCAAAAGATCTACAAGTCGTCCCAAGAAACTTCAGCTCAATATCAAATTTCCCTTATATCTCTTGCAATAGTTATCCATTGTGAATATTCTCCCTTTTAGAAAAAAATTAATGATTTCTCCCACGAGAGAATTCTCCCATTCTGAAATATGGGATTTCTCCCACGGGAGAATTCTCCCATTCTTAAAAATGGGATTTTTTTATTTTTGGACTTTTTAATTATTTTGTTCACATTCTTGTTAAGAACATCAGTATGATGCCAAATATGTATTTTTACCTTGCTGTGACCTTTGTTAATGGAATTAGAAATGGGAGAATTCTCCCATGGGAGAAAATTCCCATTTTCAAATTGGGATTCCCATGGGAGATTGGAATGGAATGAAAATGGAATTTTGACTTTTGACTTGAAATAAAACATATTTCTAGTAAAGATATCTGGATGAAATTTAACTGGTGTTATGCCCATATGTAGATCTACATTTATTGAAAATTTGAAATTAATTGGATGAAAAGAAAAAAAAGTAAGTTTGCAAGATTTCCGGATTTGCAATCTTCATGTTTTAGTTGATTTTAAGCCAAAAACGTAGAAACAATGAAATGGCACATAAAATTACTTTTACATCTCATAAGAATGAATACTTTGAAAATGCAGCACAATATCACGGATTTACGTGCTTTCGCTAAAAAAGGACGAGCCCAAAATTGTGATCATAATAACATGCCTTGTTTACTAAATTTATTTATTTATTATCAATCTGTGCGTGTTTTCTTCCTTACAACCAAGTATCACAAAACAGTCATTTGTATACAAACGTTGTTGAAGCACTGAATCAACTTTAAATTTTCGGACCAAAAATATCAGAACGAAGTATTTTCTGGATATAAAATGTTTTAAGGTAAATTATAGCGAAAAAGTTTATTGAAAGTTTCACCGGATACGTCTCCGGATCTGTCATTGGATCCATCCGCGAAAACCAAGTGTTTTATCGAGAAGTATTTGCCGGAACCAAAATATCAGAAAATATCATTGAAAAGAATATATCACGTGCAAAGAAATTATTGTTAAGTGATATTGACACGAGTAATGCTCGAAGGTTATATTCTGATATCAACAAGAGTTGCCGTAATTAAGAAGTTTATAATGAGAATTAGAAAATCAAAGTGAAAAATTATCTAATAGTTTTAGTGAAACTGGTGATGAGTTTATGAATAAATTGATAGACGAGGATACTGAACAGTGTGCCGAAGTTGTAGAATATATTACACAATTAGAGCTACTAAAGGAGGAAGTCGAACGAGTAAGTGAAAAGTGAAAGTGTTGTCATTACAAAGAGTCATGCAAATGTTAATGGAGATGCAAATATCTCTAAATGAAACAGTTTTGGAATATGCACACTTTAAAGATAAATCATCATCAACGAAGCTCCAAAAGTTAGATCTAATGTCGTTTATTGAAGAAAAACTTTTTTCTTGTAAATGGGAAGAGTTCTAGGATTCTTTCAAGTTTTCTGTACATACAAGTACATCGTTATCCAATTGTGAGAAATTCAACAAATTGAAGGGGAAATTATTTTTGTCCAGTCAAATTAGCCCAAAAAATGACCGAACCTAAAACAAATTGCAACAGAAATAATTTCACCACTATTGTAAAGTACAAGCCTTTCTACACCACAAAAAAGTCCTCAAAGAAATTCGGAGTATAAAGATACTAAATTCTCTCTTACATTGACCACCTGTAATAGCGATTGATAAAACTGTAGTAAGTGACTGAAGTGGGTCTAAAGCCTGTTTACACATTATAATGAACTTTTTAGTTGTTTTTTTTGCACAAATAACTACCATAATTGATAGAAAAGGCTGCTTGAGTATAATTATTTGTAAAATAAAGAATATTCTGTGTAGTTTTCTAAATAAAATCGGAAATATTGGTATCTGTTTACCCCACCCAGTGAGAACCAATAGTTACAACAGAAAATAAAAATATATTTCATATTATCTTGTTTTATTTATATGTACATATGGCAAATATAAAATATAAGATTTGGATTAATGAATATTATATGATAACATTTTCCTTGTTCAAAAATAATTGGAATAAAATAATAAGTAAACATATTGAACACTCTAATTAAAATACCACGCATAATAGTAGAGCAGCAAAGTGTGATATTTTGAATTTCACAGGACCACAAAAAATCACAAAACGAGACATATACCAAACTTTTCGGGACAGTCTGAAGTTTATCAGACTGCCGGCATAAAAAATTTTGGTGCGAGCCCGGAAATTCAAGATGGCGTCCAAAATGGCCGCCATTTCGGCCGGTAGTAGGCTTATAAGAAAAACCTTGTGTAGCATTTTATCATTTTAAAAGAAGCCAAAGGCAAAGTAAAACACGCTCTTATGATTCAGTAGACTAATAAGCATAAAAATATAACAAATAGATAACATTCTCATGACTATCATTATCATTATCATCAACAATCATCATCATCTTACACAGAGCTATATGGTTAGGAAAACATATGTATGTAGATCTAAACTTGATTCTTATCTTGAGTACTTAAATACACACGTATAGAACATTTAGTAATCAATAATAAATTCATATGTTCATTTGTAGCAGAGGTATAATACCCCACTTGTACTTCATTGTCTTCAAGCTAACGTTCAAGGCGACGTGTCCGCTTATGATTCGAGAGGTCGTGGGTTTGAATCTCAGTTCGGACCATAGGTTTTTATCGCGTTATATTTGGTGCCCAATATAAGTACCCACTAAAAAGTGTGTGATTGCACCCTTAGATATTCCCGCAGACAATCAAGCTCGAATAATTTGAGATCAAATTCTGTTCAGGAGAGGGTGAAGGTAGCTGAGATATAGTATTGTAATTTGACTCCCTTGCATTCACGCTAGATTTTATGGCGACGTGGTAGAGTGTTCACTTACGACTCGGGAGATCGTGGGTTTAAATCTCAGTTCAGAATGATTTTTTATCGGGTTACACATGATCTAAACAACGTTGAATGTTTTGCTTTTAACACAAATTTAGATACGGTACAAAGGCGGGTCCAGGATTTTTTTCTAGGGGGGGGGGGGGTCGAACTTTTTCTACGGGGGTCCAACCTTTCAAAACACAACCATATTATTCACATGTTGCAGAATAATGCTACATATTGATAATTAAAACTACATATTTGCACTGGCTTCGTTTCAATGACAGATTACGGGAAAAGTTTCGCGGAGTTTTAGACCAATCAGAACGTATGTTACAAAACTGTTAATCATACCGGAAGTTAGCAGTGTCTCTCAATCGCTGAAAAATGAAATTACTGAAATAACGCTTAATTCTATAATAACTATACAAGATATGAAGCTGATACTTGCTAGTTTTGTAAAAATATGTGTCAGCTTTAAATCAGAAGCGGTTTTTATGTGTAGTAATACTCCGAAATATAAAAAAATCAGTTCGTCCGTGGATCACTCCAAAAACGGTTCAATACCATATAGATATATACATTATAATAAGCTGTGGCATGACTCAAAAGCGATAGTTAAAATGGACCTTTTTCAACAACATTATTTTTTTCTAATTTAAAAGTATGAATATTGTATCGAATGTAGGGACTCCAGTGCCAGTGACTTAAACGGATGAAATGAGAAATTAAGAATACGTAAGTCTGTTTAATACCTCCCCCCTTAGTAAGCATAGTTGGAACAATGGAGTCGTAGGTTCAGGAGGAAGAACGAAATATGTGAACGATGCAAATTTAAGCACTTTTGAACACAATTAAAGGACAAAATTAATAAAATCTAAGCTCGTTTTTGTATGTTCAGGTTTTATTTGTTGGTTTGAAAAAAACAACAACACATTTTTATAAAACTAGTCATGATTTTTTTCATATTAAATGCCGAGAATTTTATTAAAAGATATACACAGTAACTTATATAAAATTGTCAAATGAACAAAAAAGAACCCAAATCACTGTGTAGAATAACAATAATACAATAAGCTAATCCACGACGAGAGGCGCTCAGGGTGACTATAATAAACATGTGATATGTTTAACGATTGTCTTAGTTGTTGGTGTAATGGAAAAGATGTTTACCATTACAAGCATGATTAACCAAGAAATGGTGGTATAGCTCGTTTAGGATAACTTGAGAGAAAATACAACGATACCATTTTTATACACAGGTGGATTTAAGTTAAGTACACGTAATTATCGACTATTATCAGTGTGTTTTAGGTGTATTAAATTTAGTACGAGAACACACGTTCCACGCATTAAGACATGCTTAATACTTTCATTACACAAAATCAGTTGACCTCCCTATTTTATGTAATACCGGAGTCCCAAATATGTAAACAAACTGAGTCGTTTGTCTCAAGTTATCCTAAACGAGCTATATCCATCATGCTAAGTTTGTTAAAATAAATTACACAGTTGTAGGCTAGGTCACTCTTTAAAGGTTATTTGGGATTTTAATACCTATATTACTATAAAAAAACATCGAACAATCGCGTTTTTTCTTCAAAATTGACAACGTTCGAGTGTCACCATAGTAAAGAAAAAATGCTGATGACTCCCATAAGTAAATAAATTGACAGAGTACACAGAAACCAAAGTTAGGCCTCGTATGCTAGTTACCAAGGAAATATAATTGGCTACAGTCTAAAATACACTACTGAGGTATTTGTAACAGAGACCAGATGAATAGATATCCGTAAAGACGGAGCATATACGTGCATTATCATTGATTTTCACGCTTAATAAGTTCACTTGCTTCAATTAACTTTTTACATCCATTTTACTCCTAACTTGGACAGTCCTAATTTGTCATTTTGTGTCTTATTTAACATATAATACACGAAGCACTGTTTGGGTAGAAAAAATAATTCTTAATTAACCAGAATAACAATGTATATGAGACTTTATAACTACAAACAACGATGCATTGCATTTTTTTTGTAAAGCTCAATGACTTCAGAAATTTGTCCCCGATGGCATTCCGTAGATTGTAAAATTGGAAGCGTTTTGGCGGACAAAGACAATTCACGTCAATTTAAACTCTAAATCCTTCACAACATTTGCATTGTAAAGCGTTACTTCGGTTAGCTAAATAAATTATGTGTGTGTGTGTCGTTTTCGTACGTTTTAATAGACACATTTAAATCATCGAATGTAAACAATTTGAAATATAGACAAGTCGCGAAAACCGGTTATAACTAGTTTTTGTTAATATTAAAAAGATTAGAACCCATCAAAGTGACAATTCATCTAATAACATCTATTTTGAAATACCAAATACAGATAAAAAGCTCAACTGTTTGTAGCATTTCTACGTCACGTTGTTTTTATCAATTAAAACAATTTGTATCGACCTCGCGTGCGGATGTTTATGCGTGACGTCATATACTTTCAGCAAAATCTACAGTGTGGTGTAGCGGAAGGGACGTTTTTGTAGGCATAAAAAAACTGAAAATTTTAGACTTGATTTACAAGCTTATTACACGCATTTTTTTGAGGACTTTTTGTATGTGGTTTTGGATAATGTTGTCTGGCAATACATCGCAGAAAAGTTTCTTTTGCAATTTGTTTGACCTAAAACTTTATTTTGACTGGACTATTTGGCGAGGCAAAATTAATGTTTACAATAAAGTCATTATCACAGTAATCCTAAGATATTATATCACAGAAAATTAAAAGTATTTAATAAAACGTTGCATATTACATAGTAAAGTTTATCACAATTATTTACCTGTAAAACACATTGATGTGAAGAACAAAATTATGACATATGGGGCTGGTGTAATTATATCAATTAAAATGTACAATGACAGAGATCTTAAAAATTGATTTACCAATACCTGACTAAAAAATATGTACTTATGTAAGACATGATAAAATTTTTAATGAATTTTACAGGAACATTATTTAGATTACTTTAGAAAGCAAAATGTTTTTAAAAAAGGTTTATTTTTTTATTAAATTAGAAATATATTCCACAGCTTGGAGCCAATGTAACAGAAATATTTAGTTCCTGATTTTTTTCACTCAAGGGATACAATATCCGCCTTTTTTACTTAATCTTGTGCTGTAAGAAGTTTGAGATAAAAATGTTGTTTCAGGTACTCTAGTGCAATGTCATTGTTAATTTTATGGACATGGCACAACATAATCAAAGTGGCATTAAACTAACGCTGACGTTTTTGTTTCAATGATTCGGACAAAACTACCTGGAGATGTATTAGTTCAATTAGAAATGCAGAAAAGTACACGAGAAAAGTGGTCAGTTTCAAAATTACATGAATACTTAAGAAACTATGTTGTTGCAAAGGTACGCAGTGAAAATAAAAGTCAGATTAAATCAAACAATTTTGGTTCAAGTAATTCTATCTCAGATTCTTTTGACGCCATCAGTAATGTAAATGATAATTCCTTTTACAGTGAAATTAATAACTTTAATACCAATATGCTTAACTCAGATACTAATAAAATCTGTGATGAAAATGATGATTTTAATCACAAAATGTCTGTTCAAGAACTTAATAGTCAAGTTAACGAATAACGATAAAATAACAATAATAATTGTAGTAATACAATTAATATACTAATATTATAATAAAACTGTTTTATCTATGAATAAATTAGGGTTTGACAGGTTAGACAAATTTTGGCTTTAAATATTTCGTAGATATTTTGTTATGATTACTTGAGTTTACTTCTTTGTTAATACAAATAGAACTTAAAATAAAGTAGAGTAAATTGTCAACTTGTGTTAGTTTAATATTAATGTGGATGTAGAAAACCCAGCGATAAATATGAGAGGTCTAACCAGTACAGACTTTAAATTCTAATCAGTGACAACCTAGAAGTCTAACCAGTAACAACTCAGAAGTCTAACCAGTAATAACTTAGAAGTCTAACCAGTAACAACTCAGAAGTCTAACCAGTAACAACTCAGAAGTCTAACCAGTAACAACTAAAAAGTCTAACCAGTAACAACTAAAAAGTCTAACCAGTAACAACTTAGAAGTCTAACCAGTAACAACTCAGAAGTCTAACCAGTAGCAACTCAGAAGTCTAACCAGTAACAACTCAGAAGTCTAACCAGTAACAACTTAGAAGTCTAACCAGTAACAACTAAAAAGTCTAACCAGTAACAACTCAGAAGTCTAACCAGTAACAACCTAGAAGTCTAACCAGTAACAACTTAGAAGTCTAACCAGTAACAACTTAGAAGTCTAACCAGTAACAACTCAGAAGTCAAACCAGTAACAACTTAGAAGTCTAACCAGTAACAACTAAGTAGTCTAATCAGTAACAACTTAAAAGTCTAACCAGTAACAACTCAGAAGTCTAACCAGTAACAACTTAAAAGTCTAACCAGTAACAACTTAAAAGTCTAACCAGTAACAACTTAGAAGTCTAACCAGTAACAACTGAGAAGTCTAATCAGTAACAACTCAGAAGTCTAACCAGTAACAACTTAGAAGTCTAACCAGTAACAACTTAAAAGTCTAACCAGTAACAACTCAGAAGTCTAACCAGTGACAACCTAGAAGTCTAACCAGTAACAACTTAGAAGTCTAACCAGTAACAACTTAGAAGTCTAACCAGTAACAACTAAGTAGTCTAATCAGTAACAACTAAGTAGTCTTACCAGTAACAACTTAGAAGTCTAATCAGTAACAACTAAGTAGTCTAACCAGTAACAACTTAGAAGTCTAATCAGTAACAACTAAGTAGTCTTACCAGTAACAACTTAAAGAAACTACCTCACATATATAATTCCGTTTTTGGCAATCAGCATGAGAATCGCTAAATATTGAACACTTTGATACAATAGTGTATTAATTAGAGATATCAACTTGAAAGTATGATTGTGAAATGCATTAAACGGAAAAGTAGCTATGATTCTTAACTTATAAATATATACCCTTAATGTTGTTGTCATTGTACAGTTTTAATATATGTTACTGGACACTGTATTAAATACTGAGATAATGTTCTTTTCATAAGTAAAGATGTAAAATATCATAACTAACCCGTTATTATATACATGTACATACATGTACAGTCAAAATATCAATGAAGTATCAACTAAATAAGACTTAATGTGTGTCACATTACATAGTTATAAACCCAAACGTAAAAAATTCAAATATACCTTACAAAGTTTATACACACATGTATTTATCATGTAAATATATTCAGAAGCAGTCAGGTGGAGCATTGTAATATAATGAACGTTTTTGTTATAGTCCTCAATACGTATTTTAATGAAATTTTGACGCTGTGAATAATTCTATCACAAATCTAACGTTTAATTCACATTGCTGGGTGTATATTCATAAAACCGTATGGGGGTAACTTAAAGGCTACAAACAAACATTTTTTTCATGGGAAGTATTCGTTTAATCTCGTTTGCCATTTTAGTCACTTTTAGTCCGTATAAATATATTATAAACATGACATGATACTGTATTTTTAATTTTGGACTAATCCGTGTATGGTGGAAACACGCGAGTCCGCGATATTGTGTAGCGGTTTCAAAGTATTTATTCTGTAGGAACAAACTTAATTGTTCCGTACGTGTGGCTCAGTAGATAAGAGTAGTTATATTATTCACTTGGTTTTACACAGATAATGAAAGGATATTTCTGAGTACATTAATTTCTCTCTGTTTTTTTTTTTTTGAAAGCTAGACTAGTCGTTTTCTTATATCGACACACCAAGTTAAACAAATAAGCATAAAATCGAAGTCACATGTCAAATTTTCTCAAATATTTCATAAAACAGTTATTCTAGAAAATAACAACAGAAAATATTTTCGGATCGAAAACACAGAGTTATGTTTGTAGAAATACTATCAATAGAATTAAGGCTTCCATTTGCGACATTTATGTTGCGAAAACATGTGAAAAAATAAATCTGTTAATAGTTACTTATAATTTAGGAAATAACTGTGTTCATGGTAAATGTGTTGGTCACGTGCTTTGAATATCTTATCTGGATATTTACAGTTTTCCGGTCTCATTTTTTTTAATTCGGGTTACAATTCCGTCAAAGGTCACATAGAACAAATATTGACCTGATTCCTTTTACTCGTTTCTTTTTTTCTACATTCGACTAATATATTTATTTAAAAGCTATTTAAAATGTATCTATTCTTTTTTCTTAGAAATTTCATAACTGCTTTTCTTTTGTTGCCCAACTCAGTCGCATTTTTGGTCCTGAAACATGTTGAATATACATTTAAACCATAGACTATAATTATACTTCATGATAAAATTATACTTATATGCAATGTAAAAGAAATGCAATGGAGTTGAAGTGATTGTATTTCAAAAAGGACTTAGATTTTTTTTAAATCGTTGGTTTACTCTCTTTAACAGTCAATACCGGAACTGACGAACATTTACATCACCAATATAAACCCAGACCAAAATAGAACATAACCAACCACTGCACCGAAGAAACATTAGCAATCATTGTAAGTCAAAATGAGGATAGATAGTTCATTTATTCTAAAACTTTTGCAATGTATATAGTATTACATAGTAAAATATGCGCACAAAAAAGCAATTTATACATAGAATAATAAGAAATCCAACATGAATTAGTTAAGTAGTGTCTAAAGTAAGGTTTAAACCCTGGACCCCTTGATCACAAAGAGAGCATTTTATCACTGGGCAACTAATTATAATGTAAGATTTATAATAATTTGCAATCTGATCAAATCCCAATATAAACATTTTACAAGTACGTACTCGCTTATTTCACATTTACGAGTCATGTTCAGCTGGCCTTTGCTATCAGAATTTTCATGACGCACTCGCAATGAATGGTCCAACCACAAATAGTGATGAATAACACACTTCGTCAAAGTAGTTCAAAAAATCCGATCTAAAACTAGAAAGTGCGAAAATATGATGCAATCAGTATGTTTCGTCTTATAAAAGCAATGTATTTACTGGTCGGCATAAAGTCAATTAAACGTGCGATGTCGGGATATCCTATTAAAGCGGTCTATGGAAGATTTGTTTTTGAATGTTTTGTTGATATGTTTGTTTGTTTTATTGTAGCATTTATGGCTGCAGGAATTTTGGTTGTAGTCATAGTAGCAAATCACACTACATTGCTTGATATTGGACATTCTATAGTGGCAAAAACAATCGACGAGAATCAGCAAATTGTAGCCACAAATGTTGATGGCAAATTGCTAAAAACTAAAATTCAAAGCAAACCAAACACCAACTCGACTGCTGACAGAAAAAACCCTAAGCCAATGGTCAAGAAAATTGCTGGAAATATACATCTGAAGCCCATTGATTATTCAAACAGTACGGTAAGCTCATTGTTTACAATGTTAATAGTATAGCTGGAATGAAATAAATTGGCTCTCAATTAATGTTTAAAATCGTAATCAGTTTGGTTATACTAATTCATTTTAGCTCGACTGTGAAACAAGTTCTTACAACTAAATCACTTTCGAGTCTGCTTCTTGTTCCCCTAGTGCTGAGCGAGTACAATAAAGTGTTTTGCTTAAAAGAAACCAGGAAGTTGGTTTTGGATGGGTATCTAACCATGCGTTCCTATACTGAAAGTTTACTCAGCACCTATTTCTTCAGGTATTAATTTCATTAAGTGTTGAGTATGAAGAGAACTACCTGTTAGGTGATATTTAACCAACAAATTGTCATTGCTATAAAAATTTCGTGCAGTTGGTTTGCATGGTATCCCACACGGCATGCACGTGCAACAAATGCAATTCTGTTAAAATAGTTCTAAATCCTCGACAAATAGTGAGAAAATGAAGGATGACATTACCTATCTATACCGTTTACAATATCATTTAATTATTATGAACTAGCGACAATACCAGCTCTAAACTATTGCTTTTGGATATCATTCCAATTAGATTTGATTTCTTAATGGTTACTTTCTGAGTCAGGCAACTTGTCACATGACAAGTCAAAATATAATGGTCCATTATTACTCAAAGCACTGAAAGCACAGAATGACTTTTTGGGCGCCTTGGAACTTAACAGATGTATGGTTTATGACTAATGTATACTTAAGCTTGAATAACTGGTCATCATAAATGTGCAGTACCTTGACTTGTGCTAAAGCAAAACCTACATATGTAGTCCCTAGATATGCTGTTTAAAAATTTGACAACCTGTATATGATAGGACCAGTATAAGCGATTTACTAATGATTACCATAAGTGGGGGCCTGAGACAAAAAGTACTGGCGACTTATACAAATGACAATAACCTAAATTATATTAAAGCGCTGATAGCAAGACTGGACTGATTCGTACGCATAACTGCATTTTTGTGTTTTGCTAAATAGTTCTCACTTTTCAACAGACTTTTGTAATTCTGCCATCAAGATGCATTGTACAATGTCATGTATATTATAAAATGACATTGAACTGAATTAACATCAAAAATAGCTATTGTCATTTCACTCAAAATCATAGGTATATACAAATCATTATAACAAAGCTTAAGCCAGGTAACTTTTTAATTAATCTTTGAAAGGTATTAAACAGGAATTTCAGGTAAATGTTTTCTTATTGAAAAATGGTGCAGATATTCTGGATCTACAAACTGAAATGTATTCAAGATAATCATTTATTCAATGAAAATATCTCAAGGCAGAATAAAGATGATTTTTAGTAAATAGAATAATTATGTTATTGATTTTGATTAATTGCTGATGTACTAAAGATCTTTTCTAACTTCACATTTCTGAATACCCACAGACTTAATTTCTTTAAAAAAAGTTATGAACGTGTCATTTGAAGAAAAGCCTGACCATGGAAGTTCGATTTTCTTTCTCAAGCTTTTCACACTGACTATACCTATTTTTATATTTACTATTGCAGAAAATGAAGCTTATGTTGTTGATCAAGTCAATCATGATTATTTTCTATTTTTATACCCGCATTGTTTGTATAAAAAGATACAAATATTTGTATCTCATTTTCAACGGCTGTCAATCGTGCACACCAAAATTCACAAAAGTTTGCATTTTGCATAAAAATTTAACATGAATCCATTATTGAGAGCATACAAACACCACTAGGGCTGCCACAATAAACCAGTATACCGGTATATTGCAATACGCAGTTGCGACGATACGTATCGCGGTACGAATTTAGCGTGCCGGTATTTGGCGATATTTTTTTTTATCTTATATAGAAAATGTAGCTAATCGTCAGTTTTCAATGGTTCATTTGATTGAAAATTAAGTTCAAAGAAGTTAAGCGATCAGAGCGCGTTCGTTTGTACTGGACTTGTGCAGAACTTATTCTTGTTTCTTCACACCTAGGCATTTTTATATGCAAAACATTTCTTTATCTTAGCAATCAGACGCTGACGCTGATGGATGTTCTGGAAGGATCTTTGGATTGGTATCCAACTTTGCACCTTGCAATCATGGATTTTTCAAGGCATCTTGTCTGGTTCCCATTATTCGTAATCTAATCATAACCTTTATCACTTTTACTTTATCTGACCACTATATAATGCATGGTGTTTGGTGGGACGCGCGGGCACTGATAATGATGGATGTTCGGTTGGGAGCCCTGGATTAGAATCCAACTTTTCACCTTGCAATCATGGATTTTCGTGGCATCCGGCCTGATTCCTCATCGACCATTTGGCTGCCGTTCTACCAATAATCCATTATCACTCATTCACTCTATTTTACAGTTAAAATACACTTGTTATGTTGTTGTTTTTTAAACTACTATGAGCACTTTATTGATCACTAATTCTTAGTTTTAAATTAGTCTTCAGTTTATGTTTTTTATATTTTATCATCTCTTAATCTTTTTCATTTTTCAGTTTTATTTAAGCTCTTATTTCTTATTATGCATATGATTGTGAAGCGCCTTTGAACATATATTCAATATGAAAAGAGCGCTATACAAATGCGGTATATAATAAAATCAAAGTACTGAAGGTACTGTTGGAAGGAAATTTTGAAAGATTTTAGAGTTTAAAGTTACTATTTCGATATCCATCATTATCTATCTATCATACATTGTCAACTATGTTTCATTTTCATTTCACATGCACATTATTCTACTGATCGAGGGGTTGTAGGTTCGATTCCCGGGAGGGTCATATTTTCGTGGAGCTTAGATATGAAATAATTTCTAAGATTATTCTCCCTTCCTACCACTGATTCTAAATCATGCAGGGCGGCCGTAGCCAGTCACTAACAGCTTAATCCAGAGATTAAGCCTTTTCAGGAAACAGTATGTGGACTGATCGCCGTGATATAACCTATACAATGTCTATGGGGTTAAGGCCACAACAAATTGATCATAATTATGTTCTATGGATTATGTCTAAAAGAATGGAGCAAGCGAGCGAAAAAAATGTTTTCCCCATTTCTGGCATTTTGAGAAGGGAGCGAAAGGCGGAGAATAAATATGTGATATTTTCATGATCATTTATGAACCAAATGTAAAAAAAACAACATCATAATGTGTAATTCAGAAAAGCATTATAAGTTTCTTTTAGAGTTTAAGTCATACTGGTCATTAATTCATCATATTGAAGTGATACAATTAATCATGCACATTATAATACGTCGAAGTCTTTCTTCCTTGAACTTTATCATTTTGATCTTGATATAGCTTTGGTTATCTTGCAAGTTGTTGTTAAAAAGATTACTTTTTGTTAGCATGCATAAATGCTTTTAATATGGTACATACATCATAAATGACTGTATTTTGTCCCAATTGCATTTACTATCTAATTTCATTATGCTGCATAGCAAATACATTTAGCGAATTCATTCAATATAAACCTACAATCAAATACTTCATATATTTCTGTATAAATCAGATCTGCTTACATCATGACGGAAAATCTACAACGGTCATTCATTCAGCCATTCATTGACACCTGACCATCGCTCTATACTACGTTCCCACAGTGAACTCCAGCAGTGAATATCGTCTGCCAAGTAGTATTTATTATACACGTTAGTGGCAGATAACATTAGGCAATAATACAAAATAACTATTCTCCGTACACAGAACGGATAATGCTTGATTAATGTCAAGAAACATTAAATGTCATATTTTAAAGTATTTCTTTGAATTATTTTTTTCCAATTCGTCTACGTTTGATAGTAATCATAATTATCTTCTGCACTAGTTTCTTGGGCGTATTTACTCATTGTTAGGTGTTGTTCGTTCTTTTTCAAATTCCAGAGAGCGCTGACATAGAAAGGAATTTTTTGAAAAAAATTCCTTCCAAAAATAATAACATTATTGTAGCCCTTATTGACCCAACAGAAAGAGGCTAGACTATATCATGCCAAAATGTTTATCATTAAAGATATATTATTTCTAAATGATATAATATGCTCTCAATAAACGTAAAAGAAACAGTTTCATAATTATGCTCGTGTAAGTTCGCCAAGCTTGTCACGAGAAATGACACTACAATTTGACTCTTAGCATTCACAAAATATGTTTGTCATAGCAATCTCTGAACTGTATGTAATGTACACGTAAAAACATACGTTGATTAAAACTGTATTTACTTTACACGACTTGCAGTGTTTATAATAAATCATAGGCCAAATAATACACAATCCACGTTTTTTTTTTCATGAAGTTAAATCTTAAATTTACTTTTTATGGAATAATCTGTTTCCATAAATATAAAAAAATTGCAGCTTTTTCCAAGTCTGCTACATACACTTTTTAAAAAAAAAATCCATACTAACAAACTGAGCAGTTAAATAAGTTGTTTAAGGCAGTGGTATAATGCCGGCACCTCTCTGGTTTGCAAAGCAATATATCGCGGTACGTATCGCGATACGGAGCTTGCGTATTGCAATATATCGCGGTACGCTTCTGGCGTTTCGCGACAGCCCTAAACGACACTATTTAGTATTTACGTGCGGAGGTTTTTCATAGATCCCCTGTGCGTAAATTTGTGCCATTTCTGTATAAGGAAATAAGTAGTATTGTTATTAATTTATATAAGTTTTATATTCTTTGTCTTTAAAATACAAGTTAATCTATTTACTTGACATAACAATTTAATCGAAAATTGTTTTGAGAAAACCCCTTCGATAAGTACCTATTCAGTTTCCGCTCTCCGTGTGTACATCGCTCACAGACTAGTAATGTTTACATCGATTAAAACAGGTAAAGAATTGTCCTCTGCGTGGATTTCTTTAATGACCAGTCTTCTGGCATACAGAAATATCATGTATACTCATGTGATATGAGATTATTCAATTCCAGTGTATTATGGTTGGTCACGTGACTGCAGATCCTCATGTACACTTATTTTATCCATAATTTTTCATAAATGAATTCTAAATTGTCCCATGGAGCTTGGGGATGTAACTGTACAGTAAGGCGCGCGTAATAGTTAAAATACGATCTTTACCATATACGAAGACAATACGCATGTGATTCGTACGTTATACCATACCCAAAGTGGAATATGTACCATGCGATTTACGATCTTTACGCAGATTATACGATAGGACCATACGTTTTATACGATACGAACGTTTTGTTTACTAAACTGAACAGAACAGAACAGAAGTTCTGTTCTGTTCTGTTTACTAAACTATTATTATGATACGATTGGTGCGATTTACAATATGTTTCTTACGATATGCACATAATTCTTTATTTTTAGACAATTTGACGCAATGAATAAACTAGCAAAAATACAGCCAGCCCTCATTCAGCTCATAAATCATCGATAGTATTTTATAGGCGGGTCTCAAATGATTTAATGTGGTCGGGTCGGTCTCAATGGTTATGATTTTGCCCTTCGGATTAGAACATATTTGTAGAGTCGCCGAAAGTTAAATGTCCGGCAACATGTTTGTTTTGTTTTTGTTGGGTTTAACGCCGTAGCAAAACATTTTATAGGTCATATAACGGCGGTTAGTCAACCTACTCACTCCTCCTGGAAAAGCTAAATCTCTGGATTTAGCTGTTTACCAACTACTGAGCACATACCTTCGTCAGTGACTGACAACTGCCCTACATAATTAAAAATTATTGGTAGGAGGGAGAATGGCCGTAGAAAAAAATTCATGACTAAACTCCACGAAAGTATGCCCCGCCCGGGAAACGAACCCACGTCCGGCAACATAAACACTTCAACTGACAGGTCTGTCAAATTGCACTCTTTCACTGCACAGAAATAATGAGAACTGCTGAATGGTCAGACAATATTGAGAGAGTAATACCTAAACAATAATGTGGTCGCTTGGTGAAGATACTGTCACATCGTAACAATTCTGGTGTAAAAACGAATTGCCAGAGAAAATGGATATCAGCCTCAGGACAGGATTCACTTTTTCATTCGAATAAAGTCAACTAGTCTTACTAGGTAAGCGTACGAATAAGTTTGTTTGTCTGCAATAATCATTGATGACTGTGTTAACAACGTATGTCTAACAGTAAAGTAGTAAGTGCACGAATAGTTAATGAAGCAATGTACATTGTATTTCGTCCCCAGTCATTTCAACCCATGAAGAAGTGATTTTTTACCATACTCAAATATATAACTCACTATTTGTAAAACTTGAGTCTTGGAAAAACTTTAACTCCCGCAAATTATTAAAAAGTACATGAATCTTTTATGAGAAATGATTATAAATTGAATGACGGAGATTCCAGACCTCTCACTTAGCATAGCATATATCTGCTATACTATACTAGCTAATTTCTTTTAGCTTGAAACAAGTTATTACAACTATTTTGATCGTTTTTTTAATCGTTTTGGAGTCCGCTCCCTGGTCCACTGTTTTGTGCTAGTTGGATAAAGTTAATTGCTCAATGAAGAAACCGGGTAGGTTTTGGATGGGTTTCAAACCAATGCAGAGCTAGCTAGCCAATGATACCAGTTCAACATTTAAACTACTTGGCCATGCCTGCTACCTGATAAACAGAGATGCATACAGCTGACGATATGTAATGATACGTTTATTTTTTAGGAAGGTTATTTGTATGATTATGACTTGATTAAATGACATTTAAAAAAATCTAGTTTGAATTATTTCAGATGACAATATACAGATTATAAAGCTGCTGAAGGTTGTACAAGTGTGTTCATCCCAGCAAGATCTCGAAGTCAATAGACTTTTTTCCTGTGTGGCGAACAAAGATGGCAGATTGATCTCCAGTTGTTGTTGTTCCAAAGACTATTTACCTGGGCACTTATAAATGATTGACAATAACTTAATAAGCCTGAAGTTAGATCAAGAGTTTATTCTTTGGATAATCAGAGGACAGTGTTTGTAAAGTACAATGGACTAGAATGCTTATCGTCTATAATATTCAACAATTTTTGGAATTAATAGCAATTTAAGTTTGTGTCCGGAGAACCATGCATGTCAGATATTACCCGGTTCTAATATATTCTCACAAAGTTTTGTGTTATATAAGTGACATGTACAGTACCCACCAAAAGTTTGGAGACATTTTCACTTTGTAGACCTACTGCATAGCTATTGTCAACTATTTTATGTTTGTTTTTAAACATATTTTTTTAGTTTCTCTTAGTTTTTTGTTGAAGTTCTATTTATAGTTTATAGTACTAAAGTAGCTCCAAAAATATGTTTTGAAATATAATTACATTGATTATAACTTTGGAGGCTTTGGAATATCAGATGTTAAACCTATTAATTGTTATGCATTCATGAAATGTGCTTTCATAATGATTTCATGAAAAATATTCAAAACATCAATCACTAGAATTCAACAATTAAATAAATTTCCGTTGTCTCCGAACTTTTGGTCGGCACTGCATAAGGAAGTGTATGGAACAAGAAATCTTAATAATATAAAACAAAAAAGACTAAAGTATTATACTCTACATTTTTATTCTGACATCATGAATCATACCTAACAATAATGATTATGTAGCTGATATAGAAATTAAAAGTATTTCATCTTCACTGTTTTGTTTTAACATTAAAATATAGGATTCTTTAAATGTTTTTTTTCTTCTTTTTGAATCTGCAATTCCCAATAAAATTCATATGAGCTTTTTATAGATATTTCTTATATACTAAGCAACACAAGTACTGATTCAAAATATCATAAAGTATACATGTTTTAACTTTTCCATTGATTACAATTCTCTCTCAAAAAAAATAAAACATGAGTTATTATTCTATTTAAACTATCACAATATACAAGACAATATTAAGTGTAAGGGAAAGTTTTGTTTATTCAACTATCTGTGGTGCTTACATAAATTCCGCTGATTTGAATATTTTTAATGATCAAAACTACAGTGATACTTTTTTTAATTGAATATTTAAATCAACAGAGTTGATAAATTTGCTGCGAATAGTTGAATAAATTTAATTATAATAAAACAAAATTGTTTTATCAATTTTTTTTTCTACAAATAGATTCAAATAGAATCAGTACTTGTTGTTTTAGATCAAATGACTGCAAACATTTATATCCTTTATTTCTATAGCAGGCCACCAGCATATAATTTACAAAATTAATCTATAATGACTCAGTGGATTAAAATATATAACCCATAGCTACTTATGATAATTAAAGATGCCTGGCATTATACATGTACAGACACGTTACTTGATGTGAAGTTTGCAATAATTTTAGCTCAAGATCATAACTGGTCTACTGAAGAGCTCTGTATATATCTAAAAACCTTGAGATACAAATCTGAGAACTTCACTGACAATGGAACATGTTATACTGTTATATAATAAATATTTCCTTATTCGGTCCATAAAAAGTTTTTCATTGAATCTCATTCTTATGGACTGACCACTGCTGTAAGTACTTATCTAGTGCTGATCTATATAATATGTGTACAAATAATATGTTGTGTTCATCCAATGTGTATTTTTTGGGTCTAGCCAATACATTACATGTATGTAACACTACATTAGTCATTCAGGCTCAATTTAAATGCAGTTATTGTTTTGAAATGTGTACTTCATCACTGAGGACTATCTTCAGTTTCTTATAACAGTATTATCAATTCAGTACTTTGTTGGACCCCCATGATTAAGTTCAACTTCCGGTGGCACTTTATGAATATAGTCAGTTTACTTCACACAATGCTGTGGAGTCTGACTGTTCCAAAATGAACAAATTTCTTTACAAGTTTTTCCTTCTTTTTAGTTTTTGTTTCATCTCCCATCGCAGCCTACAAGTTTTCAATCGGGTTAATGGCAGGACTTGAATGTGGCACTTCGGTGATAAAGTCTCTTTCTATAAAGTAGTCTTTGACTTGTGTTTATTGTCATTATCCTGAAATGATTTTAAATATGGGCTAATATTAATTAGATTAATAATATATAATTTATTAAATATTGATCCTGTGTGACTACACAAGTAGACAAATGCCCATTTAGATTAAAATTCCGGTGAGAGCATGACTGCACTGCAAGTAGGTGCAGGGGCGGATCCAGGATTTTTTCTAGGACGGTCCGACCTATTTCTGGGGGGGGTCCAGTCTTTCTAACCACAACCACATACACTTTTTGCAGTATATTATTAATAAAAACTACAAATAACCATTAAATCTATGTTAGGCACCAATAAAATTTGCTTCATGATACTTAAAAAATGACTTACAGTCAAGAAATACACACATGGACATGTACATTTTGGAAATCCCCTGACCCCCGGCTAGATCTGCCTATGAGCCGAATTCATCTTGGTGAACAAATCTGTGTAGCAGTGGTAAAATATTGCATTTGTACTCCCTTGCCATTAGCTAGCTTTATGGCGACGATGTTGAGTGTCCGCTTAGGATTCGAGAGGTTACGGATTCAAATTTCAGTTCGATCCATGGATTTTCATAGGGTTACATTAGGCGCCCAATGTAAATAACTCAAAAGGGATTATGTACTCGCATCCTAAGTTTATCCAACAAACATTCAAGCTCCTAGATTTGTGTTAATGAGAAGTTTATGTAGCTGAGGTAAAATACGGCACACATACTCCAAGTCATCAAGCTAGCTTGCATGTCGACATGGTAGATAGTCGGCTTAAGAGGTTGTATGTGGGTACGAATCTCTGTTAGGACCAAAGACCTTTACAGGGTTACATATAGGACGAGTCCAAAGAGTGGATATTGCATATCAGAAGAAGACGGTGATTTTAGAAAAGCAAATTCTGTCTAATGTTTTTATTTTCATATTTACACAAACAACTCATGAACTAAGCTTACTAATACCAAGGACTCTATATTGTAATATTGTCTACCAGGCACATGACCGCCATTATATTTTTTTTCGCGTGAAGTATATCAAGTACATCGACGGCTGTAGCTAACAAATTTATTAATTGAATAGTATGACCATGTATGATGTAAGACTAAGGACACCACTAGTTTGTTCGTAAAAGTAAATTCCTACCAATTGAAACTGAAAGTAAATAATCTTTACCTTTTTTAAACAGAAGGAACCAGTTTTCTGAATCGTTCCAAAAGATAATTTATTCCTTGGTATGGGCATCTTATATGCTATGAAGTGAATTTTCTTTATCTGAATACCAGAAATTGTCATTCCTTTTCGATGAAAAAGAATAATATTCTGCTTTATTGCTGACGGACAGCAATTTTCATGATGGACAAGTTTTACGGTGCCCGTGTTTTCCATTTAGTTGTGAAAACAATCGCTGACAATTAATAAATATGTAGTGAAAATGACTCGTTAATTTTTAACAATTTAACATTTCGTTTGTCTCACGTGCGATACGACACGAAGAATACGTTTATAACATTCATACGATGCTTACCATACGATTTATACCATTTCTTTCATGCTTTGCGGTGAAACGTCACGTTATTCGATGAAAATAAACGATGAAAATATAAATTTTATATTTTCATTGCAGTGAAAATATAAGCATATATTTTCATCGTTCATGACGTCATATTAGATGATGAATGACGTCATCTTGGAGTAGAAATGGCGTCACGTTATAATTTGTGTAAAATACATCAAATAAAACGCAAAACTAAGCATGAAAGAAACAGAATATTCGTCAACTTTGGTGTAAGATGATTTTTAATTTAACTCGTGAACTCAGAAAGTGACATTATTACTCGTGGCTATGCCACTCGTGAAAATATGTTTTCTGAGCTCACTCGGTGAAATAAAAATCGATCTTACACCTAAGTTGACGAATATCCTCTATATATTGATGATCATACGTTCGATGCGATGCGATATACGAATGATTCGCACATTCGGCTTATACGCTGCGATTCGTACGCACGTTATACTTACCATATACTTACGAAATACTTCCCTTATACTCAAAAAATTCTAGTTATTCGCGCGCATTACTGTACTGAGAAAGTTTTATTTCGTTTAAAGTATGGATGGACAAAAGTTAGATTTATGGAGTAATTTTAATTTGGTCTATAATTTGTAGTAAACGATAAATTTCAGATGATTGACGGAACTACTTTTTATCGCGTAGAAATTGACCAGGTGATAAATAAGTGATAATATGAGGGCTGACCAATGAAATTTTATATTGCTTTAACACAAATGCGGAACTCGATTTATTACTTGAAAACTGTGTATGAAGTTTAACAACTCAATTTATACAATATGTTACTTTCTTTTTAATAATACTCTGCATGGTGCATGCATAATACATAGAATGTATTTTCTTTTAACTTCCGATTTTGATGTATTTTTACAATACTGCATACATAGCTGTATGGTGATTCGACAACGAAAAAGCATTCAATTGATATTTTGACGAATTAAAAATGGCGTACATTTGACGGTTGATACTCGGAGACATAGATATATATGTCAGCTTCAATATCTAATATTCTTATATCTAAGCGTACGCGATGATTAACGAGTTACAAAATAATATGACATGTTTAATGACAGTGTGATAAACAATTTCTGATGAATGAAGTTATGGAGAAATTCTTTACGATTTGATAGTCGACCCTCAAATAGTCGTAGTATCTCTACGCGATTAAACTGGTCAGGCCATGAATCGTCGATAGATTTCGAGCTGTAGTATAACTTAAGCCTATCTGTCGAAAATCGCCAAAAAGTCTAATAAAACAACCAATAGTAAAAATGATATTAGAAAAATGACGTTCATTACAAAGTATATAATCTATGACAGATGTACCATTAGGTGACATAAACGTAAAATTGTGTGTGTTACCATAACGACTGCATGTATTCACTATACGAAGGCAAAACGATTTACACCAATCGAATAATTTAATACCATAACTATTAGAAGTCCGATCTCAGGTGTCTCTAAATAAGATACACTCGAATATTGTCAAATTTTGCTTCAAAGATCAGATTAATTTTCGGTTGGCCAACCATTAACAAGAATATGTTGACCAAATAAAAAAAACACCGATAATTGCTGTAACAATTATGTGTTTCCCTTTATTAATTTGATATGTGTATATTTGTATATATTTCCAGGTTGATGACGAGAAACATATTCATTCCGAGTCCCCTGATGGTGAATCAAAACCATATTTAGTACTTTGGTACAGTTTATTAAGTTTTATACAAAAGAGGAAAAATGCTAAGACTGCAAATTTCACTCCATGTGAGTACAACAATTGCAAACTGACATTTGATAGGAAACTGGCTAAAATGAGTGATGCTGTCATCTTCCAAGGACGTTATATGCCGAATCAAACAGGATTTCAACGACCAAACGGACAGATTTGGATATTTGCTGAACACGAAGCGCCCCCTGTATATAGACAATTGTTAAAGAAGTATAGTTTATATGAGCATAGAGACGCCTTTAATTGGACAATGATGTATGACAAATCGTTAGCTGATATATACCTTCCTTATGGAGAAATCAGAAAACACAAGAAATATGTGTCAAGAGATTACGACAAGATTGCAGCAAACAAAACAAAAGGTGCATTGATAATAACGTCACATTGTAAAACGATTTCTAGGCGGCTACAATTTTTGAAGGAATTACAGAATTATACCGACGTTACAATACTGGGCAGGTGTGGGACGCCATGGGATTGTGGTAGATGGCTTTTTCATGACAATTGTTTCGATATTCTTAACCACACGTACGCATTTTATCTTGCCTTTGAAAATGCCTTGTGCCATCAGTACTTTACAGAGAAATTATATGAAAACTTTATGTATGACACTCTTTTTGTAACAAGAAGTGGTCTAAAGAATGAGGCTGGTGCTTTTTTCCCTAAAGGTTCGGTGATTGACTCGGATCAATTCAAAGGTGCAAGAGAACTTGGAGATTTCCTAAATAAAGTTCGACATGATAAGCGCGACTATGCTAATCGTTTAGCCGCTAAAAGTCAATATTATTCTATCCCTTTTCGTGAATCTTATCAGAATGCACTTTGCGACATTTGTTACCGTCTTAATCACCAAGAAAAGTACTACAAGATAATTCCAGACGTGTTACAAGTGTTTCAACTGTCCCATTCATGCAGATAAACAGTTTTTAAATGTTCCTGTATGATACATGTATTCCTAATAATACTTATAGTCACATCTTTTGTATAAAAACTACACAATTCGTTAAATACTTTAGTACAGTGATCTAACAAGATACAATCGTGAAACATAAAATAACAGAACATGCAGTAGAAATATTTAATATTAACTTTGTTTCATGCTTACAGCAAAAAATGTTGGTTTTATCCGGTGATTCGTGCGTTGAAAATACAAATGTATACAGTAAATTTAACAGGTCATTTTTCATGTAAAAACATGCTCTGAAGCAAAAGAATAAAAAATAATTTTGAAGAGCGCTTTACGCACCAGGAAGAACGTGAAAAAAATCCATTTTCTGATGCGCGTTAGTTTACCAACTTGCCAAAAGATTTTGTTTTTGATGGGTTTAACGTCGCAGCAACACATTGTATAGGTTATATCACGGCGGTATATCCACCTACTCCATGTTTCTAGAAAGGCTTTCTCTGGATTTAAATGTAAAATCAACTACTAAGCGCATACTTTCGTCAGTGACTGACTACTGCCCAACATGATTTAGAATCAGCGATAGGAGGGAGAATAGCCGTAGAAATTACTTTATGACCAAGCTCCACGAATGTATGCCTGCCCGGGAATCGAACCTACGACCCCTCAATCAGTAGATTTGTGCGCTACCGACTAAGCTAGCCGGACGGGCTGTGATGAAAATATACAGTAAATTTTGTAAAACGAGAAACCGTCACGGGATTTCTTTTTGTAGCATGATGTCACCAAATTTGGATACAATATTGCGTGAAATCCATGAGAGAAAACCAAAGCAAAATATATTTCCAAATTTATTTATCAATATTACAAACATCAAAATATCGCCAACCAAGTGCACAAATTCCCGAACCAGAGGTGCGTTCAACAATGCGAGCGCTCGAGCGAGCGCCTGCTTCGCGAATTTTTTAGGCTATTGAACGACTGCCAGCACTCACTGTAAAATCCAAGATGGCATCAAACAGGACATTACTGAAATTAGCGGGTGGAGAAACAATTATTTCTGCTGATACATAAGATCTTTCACATTTTTATCTTATATGAATCATTATGATACAATTTACTGTACCAAATAAAATTACATGCATTGCGTGGATACGTTATGTGGAACAAGTAACACTCAAGTTTGGGTCCCACTTCTCGGGGATAATTCTTTGAGATAAAACTTAATTGTTCCAACCGCTATCTTTGATATGTAGGCTCTTGAGCACTCGCGCGTGCGCCCGCGTTCAAAACGAGAGCGCTTGATGTCGCCTCGAGCACTCGCATTGCTGAACGCACCTCAGACAGAATATAATCAAAGTACTGAAAGTACTGTTGGAAGGATTTTATCATTTTTAGAGTTCAAAGATACTTTTTCGATATCCCTCATTTTCTCTTTAACATTCATAGTCAACTGTGTTTCATATTGTATTTACATGCCCATTATTCTACTGATCGAGGGATCGTAGGTTTGATTCCCGGGCGGGGCATACTTTCGTTGAGCTTAGTTATGAAATAATTTCTATGGTCATTACTTCCTCCTACCACCGATTCTAAATCATGTAGAGCAGTAGTCAGTCACTGATGCGCCTTGTTGTTGTTTAACAGCTAAATCCAGTGATTTTATAGCCTTTCCAGGAACAGCGAGTGGATGGACTGATCTCCGTGTTAAGGCCACAACAAATGGATCATATGTTCTATGAATTTTGTCTTTAAAAATGGAGTAAGCCAGCGAATTTTTTTTTCTCCATTTTGTCATTTTGAAAAGCGAGTGAAAGGCGAGGAATAAATTTGTGATATTTTCATGAACATTTATATACCAAATGTAAAAATACGTTAAGCCTAAATACTATATAGATGTTGACTAAATGTAGTATTGCGGTGTAAGCGTGTAACTTTCCCAACGTGAAAATTGCAATATTTAAAAGCGCTCTGGGTTGTTTAAACCAGTTCGTTAAATGTCACGTTCGCGAAAAAAGGTTTTATAAGCAAAATATCCAAAATAATAAATAATCAACGTTTATATTATGTAGAAAGCATTATTTATAGCATAGGAAACCATACATAGGGGCCTACTGTCACAAAGCATCAACTTATAACCTTCATACATGGAATAATATTGTATCTTATATTGACCTCTGGTCCATTATTGTATGTATATACTGTCCACTGTACTGCGCTGCCATTAACCACTGATTATAACCACCAATGAAGGTCTATCTATGTATTTTATACCATCCGCTGAACTGTTCTGCCATTAGCAACTTAATATAACCACGATAAAAGGTCTTATATCATAGGTTTATACTGACCGCTGTACTGTACTGCCTTTAGCCACTTAATATAACCATCATAGAAGGTCTTATATCATAAGTTTATACTGACAGCTGTACTGTACTGCAATTAGCCACTTAATATAACCACCAAAGGTCTTATATCTTAAGTTTATACTATCCTCTGCACTGTACTGCCTTTAGCTACTTAATGTAACCACCAAACAATGTATTATATGATAAGTTTATACTATCCGCTGTACTGTACTGCAATTAGCCACTTGATATAACCATCATAGAAGGACTATTAATGTATTTCATACTATCCCCTGTATTGTACTGCCATGAGCCACTTAATATAACTTATATCATAAGTTTATACTATCCCCTGTACTGTACTGCCCTTAGCCACTTAATTTAACCATCATAGAAGGTCTAATATTGTAAGTTTATACTATCCGCTGCACTATACTGCCTTTAGCCACTTAATATAACCATCATAGAAGGATTATTAATGTATTTCATACTATCCGCTGTATTGTACTGCTTTAAGCCACTTGATATAACCATCATAGAAGGTCTATTATTGTAAGTTTATACTATCCGCTGCACTGTACTGCCTTTAGCCACTTAATATAACCATCATAGAAGGTCTATTATTGTAAGTTTATACTATCCGCTGCACTGTACTGCCTTTAGCCACTTGATATAATCATCATAGAAGGTCTAATTTTGTAAGTTTATACAATCCGCCATACTGAACTGCCATTAGCCACTTAATATTATCACCAAAGAGGTCTTATATCATTAGTTGATACTATCCCCTGTACTGTACTGCCTTTAGCCACTTAATATAACCACCAAACAATGTCTTATATCATAAGTTTATACTGTCCGCTGTACTGTACTGCAATTAGTAACTCAATATAACCACCATAAAAAGTCTTATTTTTTAAGTTTATACTATACGCTGTACTGTACTGCAATTAGCAACTTAATATAACAACCATAGAAGGTCTTAAATGATAAGTTTATACTATCCGTTGTACTGTACTGCCATAAGCCACTTAATATAACCACTATAGGAGGTCTTATATCTTAAGTTTATACTATACGCTGTACTGTACTGCCATTAGCCACTTAATATAACCAATATAGGAGGTCTTATATCTTAAGTTTATACTATACACTGTACTGTACTGCAATTAGCCACTTAATATAACCACTATAGGAGGTCTTATATCATAAGTTTATACTGACTGCAGTACTGTACTGCAATTAGCAACTTAATATAACCACCATAGAAGGTCTTATATGATAAGTTTATACTATACGCTGTACTGTATGGCAATTAGCAACCTAATATAACCACCATAGAAGGTCTTATATCATAAGTTTATACTATACGCTGTACTGTACTGCAATTAGCAACTTAATATAACCACTTTTGAAGGTCTTACATGATAAGTTCATACTATTCGCTGTAATGTACTGCCTTTAGCCACTTGCTACAACCATCAAATAAGGACTTATATCTTAAGTTTATGCTATCCACTGTACTGTACTGCTTTTAGCCACTTAATATAACCACTATAGGAGGTCTTATATGATAAGTTTATACTGACCACAGTACTGTACTGCTTTTAGCCACTTAATATAACCACAATAGAAGGTCTTATATCATAAGTTTATACTATATGCTGTACTGTACTGCTTTTAGCCTCTTAATATAACCACTATAGAAGGTCTTATATGATAAATGTCAAGCAATTGATTTTTATTTTTTCGGGAGTTCAGTCTCGAACAAATATAATTACTGTATTTCAGACTCTTTCCCACTTTGAAAATTTACCGTATAAGAAGTCCCTCAGTATATATGTATAGAGTTATTCAAAATGATTTTCTGTTATGAAGGGCGCATTAATACTCTGGTTATCCCAACTATATGACAAGTGTAAGAATATTTGCTGCTATGTTGCGCGTCTCAGTAGGGATGATTATGTCATCTTATGAAAAAGAATGGTATCATGACCCGTCTTTGTGCCAGCTGTCAGTAGAGATGTTACATTGTCTTATGTACACTAAGGCGCGCGTAATACTTGAAAAACGATCTTTACGATATACGCAGACAATACGCATGCGATCCGTACGTTATACCATTCTCGAAGTCCAATGCGTACGATACGTTATACCATTGATACGCAAAGCTTACGTACGCACCATGCGTTTTATACCATGCGTACGGTTTGTTTACCATACGATCATTACGATACGATCAATGCGATGAATAATTTTTGCGTAAATTGGAACATGGACTATTTAATGAATTAAGGAAAATCTGGGTCTAATTTCTCACGTTATCAAAAGTTTTGAATGTAGGCGGCCTCAAATGATACAGTGGGCGGTTTACTTTCAAAGGTTAGGACTTCCCCCCAACAGTAACGATTACAATATTGGATGCTAGCCGGAAGTAAAATGTCTGGCATGATTGAAAAAAAATGACATTTTCGTTTCTTATCAAAATTATAAATATTCTCACTCGAATTTATCTACATTTATATGTTAAATGACTCAAGTTTCGTGTTACATAAATGTGCACAAACATGTTTTTGTACATCATTTTGAATTTTATAAGACAGAGATGAATTGGCCATTTTATTTTTATGACGTCTTCTTATTTCAACATGGATGTGTATTTTCTTGAAAAAAGTGTTTTAATTGAAGTTTCTACCTCACTTGTACTGTTCAGATACCCTATATTGGACCCTTCTGTCATTTCCGCTCATGTTTTGAATTTTAAATCAACTCCCTCTGAAACACTCAAACCAAGGTTTCAATTTGAGATGTCCACACAGATTGTTAGCTCGAATTAGATGTATGAATTAGAGTATCTCCAAGCTAATGGCCTGAGAAATGTAATTTGGTTTATTTTTCCACTGGTTGAGTTAGCCTGAACCAGATTGAACTTTAGACAAGATTGGTCCGTGGACAAAGGCTACACTTGATTCATGTTTGTGACTGAAATACATTGACTATTTTGCAAGTACCAAACTGATATTAAATATAGCGGTAGAAAAACACTCGTAGTCAAATATCAGCGACTCATCAAATATTTTGAATATAGAACTATACAATGTTTATGTATGTATCTGCATACAGCCAACTTTATAACAACCTGTTCCACTATCTTGAAATGTAACTTGAAACTTTAGAACAAATTGTTACATTTATTTCCATGCGCCTACAAGCCAGATAGGAAGCCTGATCTAAATAACAAACCCAAGTATAGCTTTCATCTCAATGCAAACTTCAGGTGTATTAATTACATGTATAAGACACACAATGCACCAGATTTCATTTTGTTAAAATGCAATACAGATAATAGTATTGAAATGGATTTATGAGTCAAGCCCTTAAGGCAAAATGTAAAATTTAGTTATCAAAACTAACTGCAGTACTGTAGGTTTTGTTCTGATTTCATGGTGAAAACCTATGAAAAAATAACGTGCAATATTCACAAAAATGAGGGGTTTAGCAAATGTGTACTTTGTCATCGATCATATAAGTTCTGTCCCAACTTTAAGGCCTTTATTCATCACAGGATATACATTCATCTATTTATGAATAATTCTTACAGTATTTCCATGACTCTTACTCAAAATACTTGAAAAGGAATAAGTTGCATTAACAAATTTAAGAATTTTATGATTTACTTATTTTATTATAGCCAGTATCTGTATAAAAGAGAAATGTATATAAACAAAATGAATAAAAATATTAAAATAAATCCACCACCTCAACTTTGTTATGGTGAACTGACAGTATTGCAAATACTATGTACATATTTGAAATAATTACTGTATGTGTTGATAGCTAGTGCTAACTAGGTTTGCATTACCGATGAAGATCCCAATCACGTTACAAAGGGATTATAGTTTGAAGAAAAACAGAAGAAATGCTTATTAATGTTACTTTTGGGTAAGTAAAAACATTTCTTTTTGCTATGCTTGAATATTTTTGTTTGTCGAAGAACTATGAGAAATCGAAATACCTATGAGCTGAATTCAGATATTTGGTTTATTGTTTCCTCTGCTGAAATAAAATGTTACATTAGATAAAAATGTATTTAAACATTGCATTGAAATGAAAATCATACAGTACTAAGCTGGATTCTTTTTAGTTCAGTTTATTATTACATATAATTACAACTTAAAATATTGAAGGAAAAGCAGTCGTGAGACACCACTCCATACTTGGTGACCAAGTATGGGTTGGATTGAGAACAAGATAAATGTACTGAAGAAATTATTGAAGTCACTAAATTATAGGTGATGGTAGCTAGTGGCTAGGACTGACATTTATTGAATATGAGTTTTGAGTTCATAATTCACAGGTTAATATCATGTAGACTTCAAATGATCAAAATATGGTCTAGAAGACATAACTACTCAGTGATATTGAGTAAATAAGATCTTTTTAACAAAATATTGCTGTATGATAATGCGCTTATTTTCATCTGACGACTTTTAAGAATATACAATCAAACAACAATGCCAAAGGCTTGGGACTTAGATAATGAGACAAAAGTCTACATTTTGAAACTAGAAAGATAATAATAATATTACACATTATTTAACTTAATTGCCTTTGGTATGATAACTCTCAAAGAGTTTATAAAATTCCATTAATACTTAAATGTGATAATAACATAATATAACTTTGGAAATATGAGAATTAAAGTAAAATTTCCTGAATTGTTTTTTTTCATGATATAAGTGTTATTCTTGAACGTTTTCTGATCAAAGTGTTGACATTATACAGGCCAATCACATGCATATTGAATGTTTTATATTATGATGTCATGTCAATTGTATATTCTTACTATAGTATTACCTTTTGACATTATATATTACAGGAAAGTAAGGTGTTGACAGTAAACATTTTAGCTCATGGAAACATGTGATATTACATGTGTCAGTATTGTGATACTTGGCAGTTAATTGCTGGCAAAAGTTAGGAGCCTCACTTCAATCCCTATAAAAATTAGTTGGTGTGGAAGTCAAGTTACTGTGTGTCTGAACATTGGTCAGAGAAGATAATTCAACTCAAGATCTGATTGTAACAATTGTTGAGCATACTATTACTAGAAGAATTGTGTTCTACTTATTCAAGCTTAGGTTGTATAATATTTTTTTAAACTATGCTTTCTTTTATCTATTTGAAATTTGATGAGCAAGGGACTAAGGTGTTTTACTAATAAGAGAAATCAATAAATGTCTAATAAGCAAATAGTATATTTCTAAATATTTTCAAACTGAGATTGTGTGAATATTTAAGGCATGTTTTTGGATTTCCTGTTTATTGAACTAGTAGCAAATAACAGTTTTGTATTACTTGTTTTAAGTGTTATTTTAAGTCTGTAGTTAACCTTTAAGAATATGATTTTCAATATCTATCAATCAATATTTAAATCTAAATAATTTTGTCCCTGTTTTTATGCAGCTGCTTTGAGTTATTTTTCATTGAGTCACATATGTTTTCATGTTAAGAAGTGTTGTTAAGTTACAGTTGTTATTTGAATAATGATTATAATTATAGATTATAATTATCTATTGCACCCCTATATAACATTATATTTTCATTTTATATTAATAGTTTTTGTCATGTTGTTTTGCAATGGATAATTATACCTTTTCATAGATATAAAATAAGTGAATGGATTTAGCTCAATATGTTCTCTATTGTGAAGTGTGAATAACATTGTTGTAGTGGATGCTTTGTATACATAATTGAATCTCCATAATACATTGTCTCCCAATTTTATAAAAAGATTAATTTAGCAAGTCAAAAAACAAACATGTTTTTATTAGTTCAATTATTAACTCTATTTAAGCTCATTTTTCCCATTTGGTAATAAATTGTATTGATTTGCTGAACCATATATTAAAGTCCCAATATTAAGAATTACAGTGTCCATGAACTTCGAAAATAAAAACATAAAAAAGATCTCACACAACTCCAATGAACTAACTTTTTCGTGTATTAAAATGTTGCTTAAATATGTATATTCTTTGTAACATTTTAACTGTAAGTAGTTTGAAAAAAAAATTGATTGTCATAACTTAAAATATTAGATACGATAATCATATGTTGAAAAGAAATCGATTGCTGCAAACAACATAAGTCTAAACGTTTGGATAATACATAAATTATATATCATATTTCTTGAACAAATGTCCCTTCTTTACTTGACTTTTACACAATATTGGAAAGCTCTCCTACTCACCCTATTGGTGTTAGCATCCATATTTCTGATTTAAGTTTATTTGCGGTATAATATTTTTTGCTTTAACATATAGTATCAACTTCAAACTTTAAATATATGTTCCTTATATAATATATATATATCATTATATAATCAACCACATCTTATGTGACCAGGTACATAACATTTTTGCAGAACTATCTTTACTTGAACTTAGAAATTTCTTTTATAAAAAATCATTTAACCCAACTGTGTTATTACTTTATATATTGACATCAAAATAATTGTTCCTTATCATCAACCACATCTTAGGTGCCAAACTTAAAGTTTTTCTTAAAAAAAACAGTGTTTTTTTAGCAACTGTTTATTTCATAAAGTACAATGTATTGGCTTATATAATTGTTCCTTATTATCAACCACATCTCATGTGACCAGGTTTAAAACTCCTAATACATTTATTCAGAATTATCTCTGCTTTAGTGTAGAGTTTTCTTTTAACAATTGTTTGTTTTTACTGCAACTGTTAGATTTCTTTATGTATTGACTTCAAACTTTAAAGATAAAATTTTGTTCCTTTTTATTGACCACTTCTCATGTAACAAGGATCATAACTTTAGATAATGTTTTTCAAAATTGTACCCTGTGAACTTAAAATTTTCTTGATTGTTTTACTTGAAATTTGTTACGGTATCACTATAAAATTTTAAAATATGTAGGTTCCTTATCGTTGCCCACATCTCATGTGACGAACACTTACTTAGTAGAGCATCTTGTAAGATATAATGTTTTGTTGATTATGTAATTCATTATTTTTCATATGACTTCTTAAGCATAAACCGCCAGGCTAGCACTGTTTGTAACATGCCAGTCTACTGATAGATGAGTCATGGGTTCGATTCCCGGGCAAGGAATACTTTTGTGGATCTAGGTCATGACATTATTTCTACAGCTATTCTTCCTCCTACCAATGATTGTTGATTATGTAGGGCATTTGTCAGTCACTGAGGAAAGTAAGTGCTTAGAAGTTGTTAAAAGCTAAATACAGAGATCTAGCCTTTCCTGTAGGAGTGAGTAGGTTGACTGACCGCTGGTATATGACCTGTTATGTGTTTCTATGGCGTTAAACCCAGCAAAAAACTTCTTAAGCGTATATTGAAACACTAGTTATCAAATTTTTATATGAAAAGTCCATTGATAGTGTTCATTATATATACTACCGTAATTAACTCAGTTTGTACATGTGAAAATCTATGTAATACATGTAGTGACAAAAATAACTTAGATTCCAAAAAAAAGTTGCATAAGTCATGCATTGACATCATAATTCAAGTAATTAATGGATGATTTTTTATCTTTACTTCAGAAACAAGAAAATGCCGCGTGGTCAACGTTATGCTCTTATTCTTTTTGATGAAGATGGGTACACTAGCATAGTTCCAACATCTGAGTTAAATGATTTTAATGGTGATTTGAAACCATCCACTGTCTGCAAATATCTACAATATACTGTTGAAATTCTTAAACTGAGTGGTAAGTATTTTATCATATTTTAAGATTTTATGTGCATTAAATATAAATGTGATGACAACATTATCAGTACTATATATTAGCAGCTTATCCTGACTATTTCTTATACTAAGTTCTTTGGAATTAATATGCAGAGGGTTGCAAAGAAAATTTGCTATGCAAGTCTTAGGTCAGGAGTTGTTAAGTGTATAACATTAAGTATCTCACCTCAAATGTTTACAAAAAACAATTAAACTTCAGTAAGAAATGTCTCTCTGTTTCAAAATGTTGTACTACAAAATAAACACCGTCTTAGCCTCTATTCTTAAAGATCTCCATTGAAAAGGCCAGTTCAAGCTCTATTAGGAAAATGTGAAAACATAGCTGTGTTAGTAGTGATCAAATTTGTGCATTTATTTGAACTTACAAATGATAGTTTTAATATTCTGTGATAAGTTATTTTAATGATGAAATTTAACTCATAAGTTCTTGTTATTACAGTTTAACATCAAAGACTGGTCATTATTTCTTTTTCACTGATTCTCCAGTTTTTTTAGATGTATAATCACTTTTAAATATTTGTATATTAGCATATCTCTTCTCTTGTTGACAAGTGTATTCCAATAACTAAAGTATTGTTTGTACCAGTAGCCAATTCATATCACCATGTATAGCAAGAGGTGGCGCAAATCTCTCTACTCAAAAAAAATAACCAATGTTAGTATTTTGTATATTGACGGTTGACTGATATAATTATACCCAATTATTCAATCGCAAGTATCACGTAAGGACCATAAAGTTTCCATATCTTTATATTTACAGATACAAAAAGGGTTCTTAACCACTATGAAAGCATTTGGTGTACATCACCTAGAGCAACAGCAATTTCAAAAACTATACTTCAACATGGTGACAAAAAAGATGGTTATTTGGTTATTTTGCCAGATACAGACAATGATGTAAGTATTATTAGAGTATGGCAAACCTAGGTTATGTATTAAATGATTAAGTAAGACTGAGCATAAGTGGTTTGCTCCCCTGACCAGTCTCTGAGCAGTATGTGTTAATGTTAAAATATTTTTAACAGGTTACTATAGTATACATGAATACTTCCATTTCGACTTTTCGTTCTTTGTCTTACACTCATAATATTGTGATGGTGTGTATTCAGTCATCGTGAAATTATTCTAACTTTACTGTTGCTTATTATTTCTATTGTCTTAAAACTTCAAATTATTCTCTATTCTTGTTGTGTTAGAAGACTTACAAATCAAACATTCACATGCTACATAATGTATCTTTAAAATGTTTCTTGCAATAAATGGCATTTCTAATGGTAACTGATTACTTACTTATCCGTTGAACTTAAAGTTTTTAGAAAAAAAGAGCTTAATTTTTTTATAAGAAAAAATTGTCTTAAGTTCTTTTTTCAAATTTGTTTACTGCAAACATGTAATAATGGTTCAATTTCTTCTCTTATACAAACTAATGATATATCATAAGTTTTGCGATTAGTTTGCTTTCCCATTATTGCCTTTGTTTATTGTTTTAGCAACAATTTAGGGCAGAATACTTAAGTTGTTACACAATATTGTCTATATTTTTAGGTGAATGCTGAAACCACAGATATCAATGGTGAATCAACCACTCTTATTGAAACAGCATCTGATGATAATAGAACTATAAGTCCTTCGAATGATGAAGAGCTCCCACAACCACTGGTAAGAACATATTACAAATGTATTTGAATAAAGTTGATGACTTGTGATTATTTGAAAGTAATTCTTTCAATTAATTACCTTGTGTTGCAAACTGATTCTTAGTTGTACTGGAGTGTTTAACTTAGGGATGAACTAACACTATTTATATTTTTTCACAATTAAGCAGAAATCAAGATGAATAAAGCTAACAAGAGCAAAGCATTCAAGCTCTTAAGATATAAAAGGAACATGTTACATTAATGTTTAATTCTGTTTTATTACAAGAAAATATGCCTTTTCACCAAATTTAAATTTGAGACAGAAAGAATGATGTATGGAAATGTCATTAATGTGCATTTTTTAAGAGGACTTAGCACACCATGTATACATGCAAATTTACAAAAATCTACAGTCTATTTCTTTAGATAATTGCTATTAACTACGATGTCTTCGAATAAAAAGTATAGTTTGATGCAAATTCAACAAGAAACAACCTTCCATAAGTAAAGAACATGTCAACCTTAATACTTGAATAACTTATAAATCAAGTATGAAATAATGAAATATTTGTTTGATTGGGAGAGTTTTTTTTTCATATGAAATAATAAAATAAATGACAAAATACATTTGCCTTAGAATCATTACTGCCATGAAATATGCTACCAAAATGCCTAAATACCAATCGATTTATCCCTTGAAGTAAAAATATAAATTATAATGCCTATGGAATCGCTACATATTTTTTTTATTTTTACAGTTACAGATGACCAATGGTAAAAGAAAACAAAATAATGACAACACAGAAACTATAAATGTAAGTTGATAATTATTATTTCCTTATCATATTGTTTTTTCAAAGTTAAAAGTCTTCACACGTTTATACAAATTACTTTTTAAAGAAATAACTTAAAGAAGAGAGACCCCATATTGTTGATAATCCTTTCAAATTGAAATATACTATTTAGATTAAAGGTTCATTATTTAATTATGTTATGCTCATTACAGGTTTGGCACACTGTAAGAATAAAACATAAGTAAAGTTAGCTACAAAATTTTTAACACATATCCATGGCATGTATTCCTGGCCCAAAATTGACTACAAAAATTTCCTCGACATTTTATACAAACTTATTTATTTCATTTAAAAAAATAATTTTGCTAATTCAATCAGTTTTATTGAGTGTCATTAGAAACTGAAATGATTTTTTAATATTTACAAAATAAAACTGACTAAATTGTACCTATTTGAGTTAATGAACTGATGAATTTAGTCTCAAGAGATAAGAGAAAATATGAGTTAGTGGCTTTAAGATTTATACAACCCATTGTATGACAATCTAAAACAGTCATTCCTGTTGCACTGAAATGCTATTAAAAGACAAAAAACCCTGTTTATTGATGTTTTTAAATTCAAGATGGTTTGTGAATCATGGGTAACTTACAGCTGACCAAAGATTTATTTTAAAGTAATAACAGATAAATTCTTGAAAAATATGCTCAAAAAAGATGTTGAATTTCTAATTTATTTAGTAAATACTTATGATGTTAAATGTTGGCCGGCTAGCTCTGCATATAATGCGCAAGTCTACTGATCCAGGGGTCAATTCTCAAGCAGGTCATACTTTCGCAGGACTTGGTCATGAAATTATTTCTCCCTACTACAAATGATTTTTAGCTCGACTTTACTTCTATATCTTTGTTATTTCTTAAGATATTAACTTCAAACTTTAAATACATGTTCCTTACTATCAACCACATCTCATGTGACAAGGTGTATAACTCCAAATATATTTTTTCAGAATTATCTCCCCTTGAACTTAGAGTTTTCTTTAAAAAGTGTTTGTTTTTACTGCAACTGTTTTATTTCTTAAGGTATTGACTTCAAACTTCAAATATATGTTTCTTATTATCAACCACATCTCATGTGACTAGGTTAATAACTCCTTATCCATATTTTTTACTGTGACAAACACTAAGTCGAGCATGCTGTCTTCTCTGACAGCTCTTGTTAATTATGTAGGACAGTTGTCAGTCACTGATATATATCATATATATTATTATACATATATAGATTGCCACTATTTAGAGATGAAACCAGACAAAGAACTCTTTTAACAAAATAATAAAAATATGTTTTACTGTTTAAGGGAAAAAACAATCGTAAAGTTATTGTACTGTTTGAAGGTGGTGGAGAGTACAGTGGTCAACATATGGAACCAAATAGACATCCACTGTTCTTAGAAAATCTAACCAAAGACCAATCTGATATATTAATGTTGCAGGTTGAAGAACATAAACTAAAGAAAACTAGAAGTATCATGACCCAGACATCTGAAGTGGTTGTGGTTGAGGATGAGAATCAGTTGAGGGGTTTGATGAAGACTTGCATTTGTAAAGAAGTGAAAGAGACTTTAAAAACACAAGGTCATTTGCTAGAAAACATTATCAAATCAGTTAATGAATTGAAAGAACAAATGACAGACAAATTGAATGGCAGTTTTATGTCGGTTGATATTTTAGAGCAGTTGACTGGAAATGCTAGTAGTGTGAAAAATTTAGAAGGTTGTAATGTAACTAGTGATGAAATTTGTTTTACAGCAAATCCAGTTAATCAGGTTGTTAATCAACCTATTCTTGATAATAATAGCATTAATGATCAAAATGAAATTGTACAAGAAGATAAAGAGAATCATGTTATTTTTAATGACTTAAGTACCAAATCAACTGTAACAAATATGCCCATAAGTTCACCAAGAATTGTTTCAAATATCTTAATTAATACACACCAGTTATTTACAAATCAATGTTCTCAAGGTCAATTGTTAGAAATCAGCTCTGCAATTGATATCATTCCAGGAGATTTTGAGTTCAGGGTGAATCCCATATTAATGAAACAAGTTAAGGGTTATTCTATTTCCTTGGGGAACTTTGGTTGGAATTTAGTACAACAATTGTTTACTCAAGATGAGTTGATTGGAAGAAATTATAGAGGGGGGAAAGGCAAACTGAACTTGTCTCCACGACGTAAACATGCTATTGAGCATGCAGTCAATGATATGTATGGAAACAGTGGGAACAACATAACATTGATTGCTAATGCTGTAAATGGTGCCCTTAGAAATAAATACAAAAAGCCATTACAATCCATATTTGAAATGTGTAATTGATAATTATGTTTGTGATAATGATATTTTCATTTTTTGAAAATCATGCATGTATGCACATGTTCCTATTCTCTCTTGTGAGAGTCTTGTTTGTGGCTAATGCATGTCTTGTAGCTGATTGCCAGTGTTGTCTGGGAGTGCAAGACTTGTTCGTGACTGCGAGTGTGAGTCTTGTTGGTGACTAGTCTTTTTATGAGTGAGTTTTTTTAAGAATGACAGTCATTTTGGTGAGTGTGCTTTGTTTTCAAGAGTGAGTCTTGTTGATGAGTGTCCATGTTGGGGAGTGTGCCATGTTGTTGAAAATGAGCTGCTCAAGTATTTATTGTTTTTTATAAATTCATTCTATAAATTTAGCTATGTATGTTACTTTGTTACTTTTGAATAATGATTCAATAAAAAGTTTAAACATTGTATAATTTTATGTTGTATAAATTTATATTCTAGACCACTGTACAATAATTTACAAAATTAATGTTTCCTGATTCAGAGGATTCTGTATAACTTATGACAAGGCCGACAATCATGGTTTTTATTGATGTAAAATCGGAGTAATATACAAGATAAAAACTTGTGTCCTGACCCTCTGTATATATTTCTAAAGCCCACTTTCACCTTCAATCTTTAAGTATTGCAAACTATGGCGGCATTAAACGAAGAGAACTAAGACTGTTGAAATATCACATCGTAAATCTTATTTAGTTGATGAACATGGCATACTGCTACATAGTAAATAAATGATTTTGATTGAATCTCAAACTGATTGACTGACAACTGCTATCAGTATAATGAATCGTATTTAATATGCAGCCAGATCTCGATACGACATCTCTTACAGTGACATTCTTATTATACCGACAAATTTTATGGGAACTGATACCAACACATACCTTGTCGAAAGTATTCATTACTCTGACATATACCTTAAAACAACACTGTTGCTTGAAACAAACGATGTCGTTATATCAAGGTTTGACTGTATATGTAATTTAAAACAGATATAGGGCAGTTTAAACTTGAGGATGAATCTTTACATCGAAACGATCTAGGACAATATTTGTTGAAATTCGTACCAAAGATTATCAGTTATCTTGTTTTGGCATGGATTTACAGTCATAAGGACTCAGATTGACTCACAATGTAAAATAACTTGTTGTTGGTCAAATCCTTGCATAATAGCATGTGAATTGGTTTTGACTCTGAACGCTTTGCAAAAATAATTTTCACATGTTCTAGTAAGCCATTTCATTCAAATTGGTGCATGCAACTTTTAGCAATCTGCAAAAACTCACTGGATCAATAGCCATTTAAGAGAAATAATGTGCATAAATTTAATTTGCAATTTGATATATTCTTAAGATTTTCCTCCATATAAATTTGGTTTACTTTAGCTGTAGATCCAACATATGATAAACAGATCTAGCATTCTCAATATTGAGCATTGATCAAAATGAGAAGAATTATTAAAAATAATTAAAAAGTCATAAGTAACAACAATCAAATAACAAAGTAAATATAAAATTGTATTTATTAGCCAATATATACACAAGACACAGAGAACATTAATAGCATAAAAAGGAAATACAACTTAAGAAATATTATCATGAACATTTAATATACACTTGCATGTACAATTAAAGTCTCTCAAGTATGATAAACAAGGCAGTTCAAGTATCTTAGCTTCTATTAGTTTTTATAACTAAGTATTTTTGAAGGCTTAATTCAAAAGCTCAAGCTATTTTATCTAAAAAACTATAAGATGTCACACCAAAAAGTCAGAGCAAAGAGATCATATTCATTATTCAAAAAGTGAGTTTTTCCACTGTGGTACATAAAATATCCTTATCACAATGAAGACAATGGTACAAGAACCAAGTAATTTAACTCTGTATTTTGTGCTTTTCAGCAATAATATGTAGTAAACTATTTTTGTACTGCTTGCACATAAACGGTAAAAACCCCACACATTTGAACTCTGAATTAGATCTATTCTTGGTCAAGCCTACTATATACATGTATCACTCATAATAACATATAAACTTTCCGGAATCAATCAATATTCTGTTGTAAAATTTAATCATTGTGGATAAGTCTCTCATAACGTTTACCATTTAGTACTTGGTTGGACCCCCACGATTCAGTACAACTTCAGGTAACACTTTGTGAATATGGTCAATATACTTAGCACAATGCTGTGGTGTTAGTCTATTCCAAAAGGAACAAATTCCTGTGACAAGTTCATCCTTCTTTTTTGGTTTTACAACTTTGGATAAATAGTCTTTCATTGCACCCCACAAGTTTTCTATAGGATTTATGTCAGGACTTGAGGCAGGCACTTCCATGATGCTGTGTAAGATACCTTTCCTTTGAAACCAATCCATAGTAGACTTTGATTTATGTTTACTGTCATTATCCTGAAATAATTTTAAATAGGGGCTTAAATTAAGCATAAAGTAAAGATTGATCTTGTAAGAATGAGCAGGTATGGTCTGATTGTCATGAGAAAGCCAGCTCGATGTAAATGACTTTACAATTATTCAAAAACATATCAATGATTATAAACACGCTATAAGTTGTACTTCCTTGTCAACTTGCATTTAAAACAAAACTTTACAAAGTATTTCCAAGGGATCTGTTTGGAAATGGCATATAATGGAGCTACAGTTCTGTTGCTAAGTTCATTGATCTTTCTTCATGAATTTGAAGCATAGTGACAAGTTATATTAACTGTATGAAGTGAAACAAGTCAAATTATATTGCTAAATCAAGAAACAACCTAAATAACTAATTCAAACAAGGACAAAATATGATACATTGTCAATACATGTAGTTTATTATAGTCAGCTTGTTAAGCAGCATGTAGGCATGATAAAACTATTGCATTAGCCAAATATTCAGGTTTAAATCATTCCGATCAACTCATTTTATAACAAGGCCACTGAGAAACAGCAGGTTTTATTAAGAATATATACCATATTATATTAAACCATGTTTAAATGGGTGTGACAAAATATCATGAATAAACATCATAATACAACCAACAAATAGAGAGTTAATTCATTGTATTATATCTCAATGCTTTGACATTAAGACAAAGCTAATTCTCTGAGTCTGAGATATACAAGATATAGAGACCATAAAACTTATCTATAAAATAAACTGAACTTTCTATGCTGTAGAAGTTTAATCCACAAATTATTTAAAATATTTAATGTATTACCTGATACAATTGAAATCCATCAGGAAAGTTTTTGTCTACAAAGTTGAGAAGATTATTTTCCAATATTTCCTGATAGATCACTGAGTCCATAATTCCTGTGAATATACAACAGTCTGTCCTTCCTCTGTATGAAATACCACCCCACATATGTACCTAAAATGAAAAAATGAAATATGGAGATACATTATTAGTTCAGTAGTTGTATAAAGATAAGGGATAGATGTAGCTATGTGAAACAATTGATTATTCTCATTAGCCAAACATATAATTATCATGTTTTCTGCTTTTAACATTTTATAATGTCACTACTGGCCCTCTGCAGTGTTCTTAGCTTGTTTTCCAAAACAGGTCATGAATATACGCCCAAATGCCTGACGATACACTGATAGTTTTTGACTGGAATGGCAAGTTATTACAATGAATTATACTTGCATTTGTGGAATTCCAAGACCTGCACTAGTATAATAACCATTTATGTGATAATTATATTTAAACATAGAAAATAATAAAAGACAGATGGTATTGAAAATCAAGGTTAGTATAGTTCTATTACATTAACCTGTCACAACTTAAATAATTACACGGTCACTGAATCTATTTTAAACCACTTTCGAACTTGTTATTTCCCCGATATTCAAAATCATCGGATATATAGTTAGATTATCAATAATTAATATTGATTGGTGGCTCAATGGTAAAAAAAGAGGTTAAATAATAACACATTCAGTGACTGTGTAATTATTCAAGTTGTGACAGGTTAATGTAATAGAACTATACACATGTAAAATAGCATTTGTATACTTTTTTGTGAAATGTTTGATCGATTTTAGAAAGAGCAAAGCTTATACACTGTCACATATAAATAGAAAAACATAATACACCTCGCACAGCGCACCTCTTACAACTGACTTTTTCTTTGAAGACCAACTTGCTAAATAAGAGAGATATGGGGGGAGCAACACAATCTTCATTGTTAATTTTTTCAATATTTCCTTTTGAGTACACATACAGTGTACTAATCCAGATAATAGAAATGAAAATACCTTGTAAGCATGTTTAGGCTTAGGTGCCTTATTGGGCAAGCTGTCGAGAGCCAATTCTGATTTGTAAAAAGATAATCTCCCACTTGAACTCAACTCTATGCTGGTCTCATCCACAAATATCACATTCTTGAAGGTCTTCCTTTCACATAACGCATCGAGTGCCCATCTATGTCTTTTTTCCTTATTAATGTCTGAAATCAATTGACAGTATCCAGTTTTCTTTGCTGTCCATCCAATCTGTTTTCTCACTTTGTTGATTTGAGATTTACTGATGTTTATATTAAATACGTCTTTAAATTTCAAACTTATCTCATTTCCAGTCAATTCAGGATTTTTCTTCATCCATAAGTCAATAAATTGTTTATGTCCTTCTTTTATCTTAACTGCTTCCTTTTTCCTATAATATGGAAAAACACAATTTTATAAGAATAGACGAAAAAGCTTTTATTTCTCTTTTATGACCTTTAGGCAAGAATAAGCATAACATGTACCTCTGTACCTGTTAGGATAATGTTATGAAGTTTAACACATTATCATACTTCTATAGATTGACAATTTCTGCCCAAGTGAAGATTGGGGATAATACCGATTTTCGTCAGGATATGTGTTGATGATTATTAGATGGAAATTGAAAGGTCACTTTGAGTCGAACTTTTCGCGCTCTACAAATATCATCTCAAAGGCAGACTACTGCACAATTCTATCACTTGAATGCACTGCAAGTGTGTAAGTATTTGTTACAGATGTATATGAATGATCCTTTTATATTATTTCATGTGCAGGTTATGTAACTCAACAGTTGTTGCTTTATGTAATTAACCCGGGTCGATAGCGCAGTTGGTAGCGCGTCGGGATTTGGATACTCGTGCCCGAGGGGGTGCGGGTTCGAATCCCGCCCGGGGAGGTTATACCCTTCCATGAAAATTTGACAATAATGTCGATTTTCCTCCATTAGTTAGATATTATGGAGAAGTTTCCGGCCTAATGGAAGGGTACGTGAGTACAGGTTATAGACAATGGTCCAGGAAAGCTAGGTTAGGTGCGCTGGACGCCGTGAAATGACCTAAATTGTGTTGATACGGCGTTAAATCCAATAAATAAATGAATAAATACTTTATGTAATTAATTAATCCAATAAATACAAAGACAATTAAAGAGCAAAGCTTTCTTTTATCAAGATTCGAGGAAGGACTAATGCCTAAAAGCTTCAGGAAAACCCTATCTTGCCCTTATGATATCAAAGCTAAGTTAGGGTAGTTACATATTCATGTAGGATCCCTTCTTTCAGACCAACAATGACAGCCTGAAAAGGTTATAACGACAGGCTGCTAGATTGATCATGCACGATTACCGATCCAGTGTTGATAGATGCATCTCTGAGATTCTAATTCAACTGGAACTTATATAACTAAGTAAGAGATTTTCAATGACAACATAGGTTTACACTCCTCCACAATGACACTTGGTACATGCCCTTCCATTAGTCAAGTCTCAAGAACATTATCAAATTTATAAGTTGTTGAAATTTAATTGAAAATTCTGCATACAACAACAGACCAGTCAGAATAAACCCAAAACACATTATTTAAAAGAACACGCCAGTTGATTAATGAAATGAAACTTGAACGTTAATTATACGAACCTTTTTAGAGGGTCTGTAATGGAACCAGTTCTTCTGTAGCGTTCCAAGAAATTCTTTATACCTTGATATGAGCATCTTATGTTGTGTTGTTCAATTATTTTTCTCTGAATTCCAGAAATGGCTAATCCTTCTCGATTAAAAAGAATGATATCCTGCTTTATGGAAGGCGAAAAGCGATTTACACGATTTACAAGTTTAACGGTGTCCATAATTTCCTTTCGGTCGTGAAAAAAACTCGTTGTCAATTAATAAAATTTATATTAAAGAGTGCAAATCACAATTCAATTTTGATAGTCCTTTTATTTCATATACGTGTATGTATCACGTACGATACGAAGAATACGTTAAATACGTTCGTACGATGCTTACCATACGATTTATACCATAAAAATTGACCATACGATTGATGCGATGCGATACGATACGATATACGAAGCATACGCACATACGCATTATACGCTGCGATACGCACGTACGTTATACTTACCATATACTTACCATTTACTTACGTTATACTCAAAAATATTCAAGTATTACGCGCGCCTTAGTGTACAGTAGAGACAAAATGCTTTAGTTGTTTCGTTTCTAGAGTGGGTAATAGCAACTGAATAATTAGTTTAAAGTTTCAATATTACATTAGATGTAATATTACATTAAAAAATCACAAAACACCAGACTTGAAATATAAACAGTTTCAAAAATGTAGAGATGCATGTTATCTATAGCAGTCTCTCCAGACTTAATAACCAATCCTCATAAATTTACAGATAATGTCCATTTTTTGCACTCAATTATTTACCTCCTGGATTGACATGCTAAGGAGCCTTTCAAGCAATAAATGAACTTATGATAGACATATATTTCATGGATATACATACAACATAAGTACCTTTTTGAATTTGAATTTGTGTTAAAATAACACATCAACTTTATCACATAATCTCCATCAGTACAAGCAGCAGTAGCAGCCTGCTTAATTCCACCCATCTGTACAGTCCTGTATAGCTGCTTGGTTTTATGACATCAACTACTCATAATTAACTATTTCGCCATATGGTGTTATTCTAGATGTTGAAGCCATCTTAAAAGATAAAAATACAATACAAATAGTTAATTGAACCTAGTATAAATTTAGTTATCTTGGTGTGAATATTCATTATGAGAATATCTCAAATCCAAGAGTTCAATATCTCAAATCCAAGAGTTCAACATATCATTTCTAAGTGTTCTAAATATAATTTCCTAGTATTTAATTATGAGTATATAATTTCCAAAAGTTCAAAATATATTTTTTTTCATAAACGATTTTTCAATATCTAAATTCATTTATGTTTACTATCTGTTTATTTACAAGAATGAGAGGTAAGTACTGGTTTCGGATAAAGGTCTAGGAAAGATTGGTTAGGTGAGTTGGGCCCGATAAAATTAAAATTACCTAATTTGTGTTGACACTATGTAAATCTGAGTAAAAATTAAAAAAAATACATGAATAAATGTCAAACTAAGACACAAAAATAAACCAATCAAAGAGCCTCTTCATACTATGTAAGATTATATTATGTCAATTTCACTGGGAACTTATTAAAATTTAGCTCAGGACTGTACTTAAGTTTAATGAAATATAAAAATATTGTAAATAACAACTCCTGAGAACGCAAACTAGGTTCAGGCTGGGTATGAATAAAAGCGGGTTGACATATGAATATTATAAAGACAATGAACAAGTACATTTAAATAATCATCATCTTTTAACAATTCGGTTCACAGAAGATCGAGTCAATTATGCCTTTATAGTGCACTCAGAAGCAGAACGTAGAGAGTTACTTCCCTTGTCTTACTGTAAACACGAACATATGATAATGTAAACAAACGTTAAAACTTTAATCACATCCAATGTAAGAAGTCTAAAACTAAAGAACTTCGCGATACACCAACTTATAGCAAATTTATAAATAAAACAAAAAAGACAAGCCAATAGCTTGCTGCTAGAACCCTCTAATAAAGCTCTGTACACACAAAATGTCGCCCACGCCCTAACGAACACGACTAAGCATCGGAATCTGTGTATGACCTTATTTTCAGTTTGATTACTTCAGTTCGGGAACACAGACTAGGCGAGACAGCTTAGATGAATACGTAAAGCATAACAAATGTAAAATACAATGCAAATCAAGATAGGCAATAATACTTACAGTTTAATTCAAAAACAACAAGTTGTGACAGCAAAAAAATGGCTATGTACAGCCTGCAGCGTGAGTTGAATGACGTCATTGAAAAAAAAGTTCGATATCGTTGTGCGTATACATATGGGCACTTTCCACAAGGCTAATCGCTAGCTAGCGCTTACTTGTAAGCGATTTTTGTAACAAATAAGCGCTAGCTACGTGAAACGTGCCCAATATAAAACAATCACTTTGGGACAGCATATTGTTAATGATTTTATGTTCTATATGATGTATTTTGGACTATTATTTCGTAAAAGAGAGACCATTCGTACATACTATAAAGGAAAACTTAGTGGTTGTGGTAAAATAGAGATCAATAGAACTACTTTTTATTTGACTTATAGTGGCGAAACTTGGCAACGGCTGTCGAATGCTGGTAATAAGTTTAGCGCTTTGGAGCGCTAAACTTAAAAATCGATAACTTGATTTTCAACTTTAAATTTCGACAATTTGTTCACGATCGACCCCCTGATTTTTTACATATAAAGATTGGTACATACAAAATATATCTTTCAAATAAAAAAAATGTCACCGGCTTAATTTCACGTTATGCTCAAAAACATGACGGCGTGTAGACAAAAAACGACGTTGAGTTTTACGACGATTTTTTATTGTTTTCTAAACGTTACGTCGTCGTTAAGTAACTCTCTAGCAAACCTGAATAGGTCTTGACTTTTAGGGTTTAACTCGGATTCTTTGTACATAATCAGCACCACTACAATAACAATTTATTGTAAAATTATATTAATGACTAAGCAAAGACCCTATAATTTATAACATAGAGTCCTTGTACTTAGTCTTAGAGATGCCAAGATCACAACTTCTAGAAAATGACCATGACACTTTTTTCAAATTCATTCAGGAAGCTGTGTACTCCCAATACGTGGTGTACAAATGCATCTATCTGGTCAGTTTTATAAAGGCCCACTACAGCCTTTAATTCAAAACACTCGATTGGTCAATCATTTTTGTCTGCTCGTTCGGACTATTATCATCACAACTGACTGAATCATATTCATTTAAAATGTAATGAGTTAGTTTAATGTGAGGAAGATAGAAAAAAAACCACAATAAACCACGCCATACCTTACAATGTTCAAGTTTTCCAATGACAGTAATTAAAACTATGAAAATTGCGAGAGAGAATAATTATTTCGTACGATAGTGTCGCTATTTCGGATAAACCGGACGTGCGATCAAATTTCCTCCCCTGACGACCTAAAGAGTGCGTTAAGGCTTTCGAAGGGGTAATTTTAACTAGTAATCGACAGCTTGCTGCAATACAGGGGGGATAAGGTGATTATTTATTCTTATAGAATAAAGTTTAATTATTAGTTGTGTACTATGCCATGTCATGCCGAACGAGCCGATTTACAGATAATTATTACATTCTGAAAATTTGCTATATTTTCAACGGAGCTTTTTTCCAAACCTTTAATTAGGAAATTTTCCGCTTGGGGCCTCTTTTATCTTTGGAAACACCATACGTCATTAAAATGTATGCCCAAATAGAGTCTATTTCTTTTATTTCGGTCATGTGATCTTGTAATTTTGTCAAAATGGCGGCCATCAAACCGTCTGAGATTTGAGCGACAGCATTTATAAACGTTCGGATTCGCTTTATACATTTATTACATAATTTTATTAATAGAACATGCTATTGGTACCCCGGCGAAATGGAATTCATGAAATCATGAATTTTTCATCAACATTATGAATTATTCATGAACAGCTCTTCATGACTTCTTAATCTGACTTCATGAAGTTTTATGCATGAAGTGTCATTTGGTCCACTTCATGAAGATATCAAGCATTATTGACAATTTTAGAAAATTCTTGAAATATTCATGAAGCAGTTCAAGAATTAATCAAGATTGTTTCATGAATAGAAATATACCTATAGAACTCAAGAAAATTCTTGAAAGAAAATGATGAACATTCTCTGAGTATTGTTTTATAATATTTATTCCTGAAAACATTCATAACTGTTCCTGACAAAAAGTCATGAATATTTTATACTTCTATGACTACAATTTTTGAAATCTTCTTGAGAAATAATTGAAAATACATGCATAATCTTGTTGTACAGGTATTTGAACTTTATTTGAATTGGTCATGAAATGAAGATACATGAGGACAGACAAGGTCAAATATTGCAAATATTCTAAGTAATGGGCACATGACTCATTCAGTACAAGTTCAATTTTATACCAGAATTATAGGTTACAAACATTCAATTTTGATCATACATGCTTTAAGTAGTCAATGTGTATTTACAATTATAATGTACAACAAACATTCACTGATCCTAATAGTTCACCATGAGCTTTTAGCTGAGGTGAGCTTAAAAAGGGATAACTTGTTTATCTTTAAAGAGTAGCCAAGAATGTACAAGTCAGCTGTATTTTTGTTATTGTCATTTAAACATAAATTATTTGAAAATTGCATGACCTCCACCATTTGGCATCTTCACTACTACTCCTTCAATATTATTACCAGCAGGTGATGTCATATAATGTAATGTTGCGTTTAATTGATCTACAGGTACAGTCCTATAATGATGATCAGTCCTCACTACAGACTGTAAATGCTTGACTGCCAGAAAATGTCTAAGCCAAGTATGAACACATTCATTCATTTCATTTATAACTGCATAAGCTAAATTGGATTGAGGGTTCAATACAAAATACTGAATCTGACCAATTTTATTTATGGAGTACAACACTGTGTGGCTATTCCTCTTTTTCATTCTCGAATATTCATAACTATAGAATCTTTCACCATTTACACAAATTCTTAAAACTTTTCGAAGATGGCCACAGTTTTTAACACCAAGTGCTTCTATAACATCAACAGGTAAGGTATTAGGTACTAGCTTCAAAGAACTCAGGACATCACAATTTTGTGCATGATGGGACACTTTCAAATATTTTGATGAATACAACTGAATCTTGTCTGATGAGCGGATAAACATTGCTTTTCTTGTTTACGAAGAGCTTGTTTAACCACATCGCCTGTACCATGAACAGATTGCATAATCATCGCATTGGCGTCTTCAAATGCGAAACAACTCCAACACCAAATAGGCCCTAATTTTCTGACATACATTGGCAAGTGTACACATGCATTGTGGACATTTAGTCTGCAAGATCCACTTCCATATAAGTCACTGAACTGAGAATAGAAATTGTTCAGCAAAAATTCACTTCTCTCTAGACAATTTGTAGTTATCTTGTCACCAAGCAATAAATAAATAGCTTCAGACAGAAGTGTATAATGCTGCAAAAATCTGTCTTCCTGAATACCATGAAGACAAATTAATCCATAAAAAAGTAAGAATGCTTGTAGTTCTGTGGCTTTGAGATTCGCGTAATGTTTTTCAATGTCCCGAGGAAGACGTTCTATATAGTGAGGTGGCTGTATCTTAAGAAGTCTTTCATTTATCTGCTTTAGGTGTTTGCCCACAAAGTAGTCATGTCCAGATTCAGTTGGGGAGAACCACTTACTCAGAATTGTTTTAACAATACCTAGCAAGACACAATGCATGTAGTCCGGCACAGTGCCATACACTAAATCAAACTTTGACAAGTAAGCAACTCCAGATAAACCTTTGAATCCTTTTTGCCTGTTACGGATTGTTGCTCTATTCGTCAATGCCAATACATTTTCAGCTGTACGTTCAGGAAAGCGAGATACTGGTTGCCTATAAGGATAGCTCCTACAGTGTCCTCGGCCCTGGGAAACAACAAGGCCTGGTTCCTCACATGTTATGCAAGCTTCTAAGCCATTATACTGTGTCATATTCAATACACCAGCCTTTGCTGGCAAATCTAAAGTTAAGCCAATTACAGATAAGTACACTCTTAAAACTTCACCGTCTGTATCCAGCTGAAAACCTTCCTCTGTTAACATATTAATTTCTTGACTAATGTTTTCAAAGTAAATCCTGAATGGGGGTTTCCCTCTTCCTTGCCATAATGCTACAAGAAGAATATTTTCCCTTGAAAATCTGGGGGCTTAACTCATTAATTGCTAAATAAACAGGCCAAAGTTCAACTTTTGAAGATTTATACAAGTTTATCCCATCAGTATTAAGAATGCCAGTAAGCCTGATTTCATGTTCACTTGTATTAGCAAATTGCTTTTTGTATATATCACCATGATGTATGTCACTAAGAGTATCAGAGTTCATAATTTGTTCAATATCTGTCAAGGTCTTTTTGATATCTTCAATAATACCTGAAACATAAAAACAATACTGGTTACATGGCATATAGTGAAATATTTACAGAGTCAAACAGTAAAGCAGCTCATTACCTGACATCATTGTTATCCACAACCATGTAAATAGAGGGTAATAATTTGTACCAACTAGCTCAATATTTTTGAAATACACTCATAAGACTTCTTTTTAAAGTGTGCTTTAAGATATACATGTTATGTCGTGAAAACAAGTCATACAATATTTTAATAATACAAATGAAATGAGCAATTATTCTTTTAGCTGTTATTTTTTTAATGAGAAATTATTCTTTTAGCTGGTTTTTTTCACTTAGTTTTAATTAATTGTTAATGCATTACATTAGACACTTTGGGGTAAAAACATTGCATCTTGCAGTTATTAATTGTGATCAAGTTTTATGACAATGCTAACACAAATGTCACCTCAATCACATGGTCATGGGTTTTTAATAAATTTACCCCTAGTGTTTTAACCCAGATGCGCTGTTAATCATGACATTGCCCAAGAACTCATTCAAACATGCTGATGCAGTTAATTTAAGATCAGACAAGGTTAAGCATAGACAGACAAAAACTCCGATGATCACATTACCTGAACTTAGCATCAATCAGGTAGGCAAATTAAGAAAGTTGGTCTTGGAAGTACTGGTGGACATACCTGGTGCATTCAATACTTTTCTTAATAATTCTTTTATATCTGCTACCATGAAACTTTTCACTGAACTTGCCTGATTCCATTGTAGAGTCTAAGCTAGAAGAATCTGTACTTGATGTATCAATTGCTGAAATATCACTTTCAGACAAGGTATCTGTGTTACTCAAATCGCTATCACTGACGTTACTTTGTGTTAGGTCACAGACTCCAGATGTACTATTTAAAGTCTCAGCATTGTCCATATCTGCACTTTGTACAACATTTTCATTTGTACGAGGGGCTGAACATCAATTTCACAGTCTGAAATATATAACAGTCATAGAAATATTAGAACTCTCATGTTTGCATCATAGAGAAATTCATCTTGATTTTTTCAAAATTTTTTTTTACCACAATTATGAATATGAATATCATGAATTATTTTTGAAGTAGATGAACAAGAGCTGTCTGATGACAATGTCCGTGACTATTCCTTGAATTGATTGCGAATGCATCCCCACCCCTGTCAAAAAGTTTTTCTAAATGTAGGCCTCTGAAACTCGATTTCCAGCTATTATAGTACACCCTGTTTTATCTTTGTATTATAACGAGACCTGAAGCTGTTTGATATGGGTCATGTAAAATTCTTGACCCTATTGCCACTGCTTGCCAGAATATTGGGGCGGTGGCTCCTGCTCCTACGCGCCTGCAAATATTACCATGGAATTTTTGACAAAAAAGTTAAACAGTTAGGTAATTTCATGTAGTTGTGCTCTTAGGTGCTGTGCAGCTATTATTTTAAATAATCAAATTAAATTGCTTTCTCTCATTTATAAATAATTTCACTACAGAGAAAGAATGGACTAGATAAATAATTATATTTTTTTACTGGTTATAAAACAAACATATAATATTATTATAGTTGTCATTCATAATTTAGATAGCATTATTACCTTGATCATTTTCCAATGAATTCTCACAAAATGACGAAGGTTTTTTGAGTGAATCTGTCACCTGTACAAGGAACTTCGGGGAACTGACTTGTTTTCACCATTCTCGTATGATTTGTAACATTTCTTTACAGGAGCTTAAAAAAGAAAATACATACCATGGTAAGCAAAGATAAGTAAACTTAATGTCAGTATAAGTATTGTTACGTTCCAGCTAGTGATCAGCTCCTCGACATTGTACTGTAGGTATATCAGAGTAGTAAATTCAATGGAGTCTATACAGACTATGGTGATCCCAAATAGGAAATATGAAGCACTTTGTGCTTATATCTCCAGCCTTTAGCTTGATAAGGCTTCTGTAAAAATTTGTAAGAAAACTTAAGAAAAACAAAACTGTGAAGTACGATTTCTAAAATCAATTAAAATAACTTTTCTCAACAATAAATATATACACTAAGATGATAATAAGGATAAATTCCAGCGAGTTTAACAAATGTATAGACCTAAATAATTTAAAGTCCAAAAATATAGGGGTTCTACTACTTAAAATACAATATGCGAGTCCGTACTAATGTGACGATTATTGGTACGGAGATACGGGTTTTAACATTGTCCAATGTGAGGTCAGTTCATCTGGGTCAAAAGATGCATTAGTACGTCTTTGTTTTAAGACGCTCATTGAATAAAGTTGTTACGAAGAGTATAAAAGGAGAAAATTAGTCAATTTTAATCAGTCTGCAATTGGCAGCAGACTCGCACGTCCGACACTCTGAGCCCCAGAATTAATTAATAAATATTTATCTACTTCCGGTTAAATATTTTACTGAAATTGTTAGTTGTTATAGTGGGTATGCGTATGTAATGGTTGGTGAGACAACACTAAAAGAATAACCTGGGAAACCCGAAGTCAATTGTCCTCCATGTTGTTTACCGCAACTCTGCCGAAGCCTCGCTTCCCCAGAGTGGTATACAGCTGGAGAAACGCTCGGATCGCAGTAGTGTTCTATAGATGTTGTTGGTGAATATTGTTAATGCTGAGAGCCGAAACAGAGTTGCTGGCTTTGGTCTCTGTGTTAGATATGTGTCTTTGAATGAAACTATTGTAGAGTTTCTGTGGTTGCCAGCTTAATGTTATACTAGTTGAATAATATGATTGTTGGTGAAACAACACTATAGGAAATACCTGCGAAACCCGAAGTCAATTGTCCTCCTTGTTGTTTACCGCAACTCTGCCGAAGCCTCGCTTCCCCAGAGTGGTATACAGCTGGAGAAACGCCCGGATCGCAGTATTGTTCTATAGTTGTTTGTGAATATTGATGAGGCTGAGAGCCGAAACGGAGTTGCTGGCTAGGGCCTGGAGCCGTGTTAGATATATACCTAAAACTATTGTAGAGTTTTAGTGGTTGCCAGCTTAGTTTCATACTAGTTGAATAATGTATTATGTTGAAAGGCTGGAGACACTGAGGATTTAAGTTTGTGCTTTAGTGATTATGTGTCGAAGAGCCAGTAATAGAGATTAGCTATTGGATATAGCATTGATTATTTGGTGAGAAGCTTATGGTAGCCCGGCGATACAGTAAAACCCCGTTATTTAGTGTCCATTGATGTATTTTATTGATCTAAAAGTAGTTTCATGCGATTTTAATGTGATTTTATCGTTGTTACCAAATCTGGGTCACTGTTACCAATTTTTGGTCACATGTTACCAATTCTGGGTAACTGTTACCATTTTTCGAACACAATTGCGTGCAATGTGACCAGATTTGGATTATATCTCATAGAGTACGGACGTATTTTGGTTTTCTTTAATATTTTTCTTCCAAGTTAGAATTTTATTACACCATTAAAGCAAATAAGTATTTTATTAGATTTAAGTAAACTTAAAGATTTTTAAGAGATTTAATAAATTATTGTTGATATCTCAACTTAGATCTAGATGAATTTGAATAAGTTTAAATTTTTCATACAAGTAAACTTTGTACACACATACGTTGCTTATAGTATTTCATGTTAACATATTACTGTTATTTTGTCGGCCGCGTAATCAGAAAGCTTATTTTTCTAGGTTAATAAAACCATAGTACTTTATTATTTTTAGTGTAACGTGTGTCCGAGCGGTCAACTGTATATAAATGTATTTTCCTCGAGCTACTTAGCTTAATGATTGGTAAAATAAAACAAACAAGAAATGTCTTTAAAAAAGACAAACGGCGTCGATTTAAAAACAAGAGGGCCCAAAGGGCCCTGGGTGCTCACCTGAGGAAAAGGTCAAAGGTCACAGAAGAGCCATTTACATAGGACCACTAATGTTAAAACCTATTTTTTGACGTGGTGATGGATTGCCAGATTCCTTTAGTATTTGCTCATACAAGTTGTGACCACGCATCATCACTTCATCAACAACATTTGCAGACCAGTTTCGCAGACTTGGCACATGATTGCCTACCGTAAACAATATGACAGCCAATGCAATTGCCGTACACTGATAACCACAGGGAATTGTCAAGTTACCTCCCTTTGATTTTTCCAACATACCTTTAATATACTTATATACAAAGGGTACAACTGCGTTTACTAGACCGATTCATCTAAATTTCTTATTTTGTGGCTCACGAAAAATACTGATACCCTAGTAGCACTTTAACCGCACGATTAAATTGATTAAACATAACTCTTCGAGCTATGAATATTAAATGTTTCATAGGGCAGATCATTAAAACACTCGCCAACAAAAAACAATTCTTTTTGACAAATAATTTTTAGATATTCAAAATATGAATTTCAAGACCTTTCTAGTGATATAAAATGCAAAATTGTTTGATGAAAAATGACTTAGTAATTGCAATTTTAAAATTACTGTGTTTTCATTGTATTTACTCGCTATCATTTCTTGCCAACCAGCGAACGGTTACCTGTAGTCTTTATCAGCTCCTTGTTACTATTTATAGACATCATAACAATAACAATGAACTGGTCTATATGTGGAGCTGTGACTCTCAAAGTGTAAACCCCGGAAACTGGACGTAGTGAGGCTAATTTAATAATTATTGGGTAATATGTCAGACTTTTTACTAGAAACCGGTTCACATGATCACATCTGGATACGTAATTCATTTTACCCATAAAATATTGTGTTTGACACGTAACTTTTTATTGTTACAAAATAAAAAAACACTTTGGAAAGCAATAGAAGTCTACCCAAAAAAATAATCTACGAACGAAGCAAAATTTCGTAAAACACTGCATTACAATAGTGTGGCCTTTATTTTTTGCGCGTGTCAGGGCCATCCAATCGAAGAGGGGATTTTCTCTGTTTCCCCCGTACGTCATTTTCAGTGCTTATAAAATCATCCAATAGAACGGCGGATTTCCGAAATTCCCAAACATACGTCATTATACAGAAATGTAGGTCAAAATCCAGCTTAGACAGCTACGCCGAAAAAAATATATGTACAAGTCATGAAATATAAGATACATTTAACAACAGCAACTATACAATATATCTATAAATACAATGATAAACATGATTACGAAGAGCATCACAAAGCATGATATTAATAAAAAGGCCAAAAGTAATACACATTAACAACATCACCAAATACATACATTAGACAGTTAAGGCAAGAGTGATGCTACGATACACAAAATGATCAACTACTGTTGACAAACTAGCATGGACAATTATATACATTGCAAAATGACATAGATAACTATGATAGACGAGAGCTCCTCCGAAGTTCGACCTTGTTATCAAATGAACTGGCGATCAGAGTTACCTGTCTCCGTCGCCGAACTATATAAGACAAAACATGATGGCGAGCAATCTGCGTAAACACATATCCAGTAGACCACGGTACATTAGACTCAATCCCAATTAAGGTGGACATATGGGCATATTTTTTTCCATTTTTTTCATGTCATCAAATATGAGTTTTAAATCAATTAAAGGCATTGTAGACATGTTCTGTACGCAGTATAAAAATCTTTTCAGCTGGGCTAGTATACTTTTTTAGTTATAGACTGGTGAAAGGTCACACCTAGCATTAATAAATGTGCTTATGAAAATCGAACATGTGCTCTAAATTTCACTTATTTAAAAGTAGTAATGGTCAAACTGTTGAGAAATTCAATACGGTTGCATTCTATAAGGTATTATGTTTCGGAATAAATAAAAAAGACTGAAGAGTAAGCCAGATACTTTCAGAAAAACATAAATATTGAATACGCTATTTTCATTAGTTTTATTTGTTTAAAAAATGTCATTCATATCAACTGTTCCAGAACGATACAAACAAGTAAAATATAGAATGAAACTGTTTAAAATAGTTAGATACCATTGTCTTAGTGTTATAACAAAACGTTGTGTGCATGTGAACCACCACAAAGCAACCAATAAAAAATATAATTGTTGTCCCGTACGTTAGCAAAATTGGCTCGTACGTTATATACTTCAGTTTGGTCATCTAAGCTATTGATAACTAAGTTAAACTGCAAGAATACAACTTACATTGTTGTGTAATTTGTTTTACAATTCAATGTACTAGTGTTTTACATATAAAACTACAATAATATCTCTCGATTACAATAATTACGCGAACCATTTTCATTTTTCCAAGAGAACAACATTCAACAATTTTGTGACAAGTTTAACAAAGAAACATAGCAAACTAACGCATAAACTAATAAAAGCTACTAAGCAGTGGGATAAAATGTGATTTACAACCATCAGATCATCCGGCTAATGCATGTTTAGACAATTCTACAGTGTCCCGTACGTTATCAAATAAGTAAGATAATGTATGAACCTGATCAAATTATTGCAGTGTGTGCTAAAATGATTCTAAAGTTATAATTTGATCAAACGAGGCATTGTTTTAATTTATCATTTCAAAGCTAGATGATATTCAATTAAGAACAATGCAAACTATTCATCATTTATTGCAAATAATAAGTACTATAACTTACTTTCCCGTCACTCTTGTTAGTTACTTTTGAACATCATTAATTTAATTATAATTGCCGTTCCCATAATATTTTCGTCTGTGAAGAATTAATGCATGTTAAGGAACCTTACAAAAGCAATTTATCATAAATATTCAGACGATTATCAATTATTGTATCACATTTTGTCCCGTACGTTACGGACTCGTACGTTATTTTTCATTTTGTTTTTACTGGTTTTTTGTGTGTCACAAATATTCACTTTAAATGAATTATAAAAACACTTTATAAACTTTTTATTTAATCATTGAAGATCAGTTCAATGAAGAATTTATATATCTATTTGAAAAGGTTTGTTAGATAATTTGATTTTACTAATTGTCCCGTTCGTTACGTGGTGAAAATTACGATTCATTTTTTAATAAATGATCTCATAAAATACCGATACCAATAAAATGTCAGCTAAAATGAATATCTTATCATTAGGATATAACTTTATGGACTTTACTTACACAAAAATAGTTTGTAAAGAGTGCAAAGCTGTGAGATTAATGAAGCCTTTAAATAAATGTCCCGTACGTTATCGGAGTTTGGAGACAACGTTTGTTGTATGAAGTGTGGAAAATTATTTTTGAATTTACATTATAATATGTGTTTTTCTTGAGGATTTAGTAATAATTGAAATATTGAAGATATATTTAATTGGAAATCTGTCTGAATTTTTTAACAATTTGAAGCTAACTGTAAGAATTTGTCATTGGAGACATAGGGATTTTCTACACCCTAGCTTAATTAAGAGACAATATTTTGAAAAAATCGAAGTTTTCTTCACGAAATATGTCGTTTATACTTTTACTATAGCACTATTACTTATAAATATGTATTTCATTTACATAAATTCTGTAAGTTAAATTCCTGGAAACATGATAAACGTTGGAGACATCAAATGTACATTCTAAGCAGGAATGAGTCATTAGCGAGTATGCGAGCGGTAAAATTGTAGATCGGGTTTTAATCAGATTGTTCCAAATTCGTATGCCAGTTGCCGAGTGAGTTGGAAAGAAAGAAGCTCGGTAGGCATTGGTCTCCCCTAGTTGATACAAACACTCTGACACATCTTAAGTTAAACGGGAAGTAATTGTTTTTCAAAACGTTTAAAATTCATATTCCAAATAGAAATTAACCAACCTAAAATGGCGATTTTTTCCAGAAAAACACATTTGGAGCAAAATGCCTTCATTTTCAGCACTGGCTCTAAATGTCTTTTCAAGGTTATTCACTTATAATTGACAAAATCGAAAACATTGCTAACAATTTGAAACTCATTTGCTGTCTGGCTTTTGTTGTGAAGCATTCTATTAATTTTGTCTTACTATTAGCAGATTTTGTGAGTGTCCCACAACAGTCTGAAACATCTACTAGAGAAAAAATCAGTAAAGTCATCAGCAGCACTGATCAAGTGGAAAAGCCAGGTATATTTTCTTCTAAAATCAACATTAATTTGACAACCCAAGGCATCCCCTGTGTGTTGAATATTAAGGCACTTATATTGCATATAAAATTATATTGCACTTTATTGCAAATATTCAAAACTCGGGCCACTTAATAATAGCCGTACTTTAATATTCGTTTCTACTTTCACATTGTTTACTAGAATCTAGCAGAAGTGCATGTTGACAATCTTACTCGCCAAATCCAGAGTTAGTTCTCTTTTTCCATGTTAGCACTACCACTTTCAATCATTCATGTCTTAATATAGGATCTGTCAGACATGCACTCTTCAACTTTGACACGCTTCCTGTTATATTAAAATATGAAAATTATGGACAATACACATGTAGTTTCTAAAGTGTGTTTTAAAGTTAAATTGAAACTGAAAAATGTCAGATATTCCCTCTATCTATTTTTATCGTTGCAACGATATTAACAATTATCAAGATTTGAGCATTTTTGTGTCGACACCGGTTGTTGTAAGCCAATAAGAACAATGCATTTGAGGTCACATGATGAAAAAATTGACGTCATACAGTCAAAATAGGGGTGTGGGTATGGAATCGTCCACGGCGTGTATTATACGGTTACCTGTTTGTAACACAAGAAAATATCATTATTAATGTATGAACTATTACCAGTTTCAAAAAAGTTGCAAAATAATACCAGAAAATATGCACAGCTAATTATAAAATGTGTTATTCTTTAAAAAAAACTCCCATTGTTGCAAACCTATCTTCCCTTCTAACGGGCGAATCTATTTATACGGGAGAAGATTATCTGTATCCAATCAGCCGAGAGGCGTAACCGGTATCCACTGAGACAGGTTTAAGTCACGCCCCTCATAAACATCGCTGTTAGCTTAACGTCCAATATTGGGAACGCCCTACTGATTCATAGTCCCTATTTGTTTTACATATCGTTACCAGAGCGCGCTTATTCCTGGAATTCTAAAAATAGACTCAATGGTTTTACATATTACCAGGGTACGCTTATACTTGTCTTCTATTAATATACTTGGAACGGTTTGGGACTTTGGATACGCTGTGAATACACGGCTAAACAACGATTTCAAGCATTTTTGGAAATGCTAATACTTGTTAAGTACTATGATAACATTTGAGCGATATATCTTAGCCCTGTTGTTCATTGTGATCTTTTATCAGCAGGTTTGCTGAGCACCCCAGAATTGTATGAAACAGAAACAGCTGATGAAGATAAAGAAAATGTGAAACAGTCAGGTTTGTTGTTATTATAATAGATACAGTTTCAAATAGATTCAGCAACTTCAGATTAGATCGGTTCAATTAATATATGCTACTTGCACACAAAGGCATGGCTTTATTGACATTTTGAAAAATATAGTTACTCTATCTAAGAAGCATACTTGTTCACCTTCATGATCCTAACCTATATAGAGGAGGAGGTAACTTCTTCAAACATTTTCCCAGAATTATGTCCCTTTTGCTACTTAGAATTTACATACAAATATACTCAAATATTTGCTTACTAGCAGTAATATTTCCCTTGTATTTTGTAAAAATACAAAGGCATATATTGACTCTTTGACATGAATTTGTTATTTGCAAGTTTGATGGCTGAGGCAGCCTGATATAAAACAAAACTTTATATTTAACCAGTAAGGGAAAAAAGTAGGTTTGTTTCCTGACCGACCCTATGATTTACATGCAGACTCAATATTTTTTCACCAAAAAATCAGTACTTATTACCTGATTTTGGTCCAAATTAGTGCTAATTTGTGATATTAATAACACAGAAATATTTTGTGTTCACTTGTCTATTTGCAAATTTTACACAAACAAAAAATTCTTGTTAATAATACATGCAAAAAAAACATACAATCTGAGGTGTGCACTAAAACCCTAATGAAAAAAAATGCCGGCCAACTGACCCAATTAATGTACATGTAACCAGAAACAAACCCTTAATTTTTAGGCCTTATTCAAACTTACATCATTACAATATAATTACTTTGGATGTGTTTAAAGCTACCAAATGGTAAAATGGTAAATGTGACTTTAATCAGAATTGTTTGTGGGTACATGTATATATTGAGGCCAAGGTCACGGCAGCTTGTAAATGAAAAAGCTAATTCTGCTTAACTACTTTCATATTTTTTCCATTTCTACTAATTTGTTCTTTTCCCCACAGATTTCAACAAGTCCTCATTTGTGACTAAGTCCCCATCGGTGACCAAGTCCACATCTATGACTACCAGTATGTGCTCGGCTACTACAATGTGTGGGTCAGATGAGTAAGTAGTCTTTTATTAGAGTTGAGCTAAATAATCTCAGAATAAGTTTACTCGTCAGTGATCAATCTGTCATATCTGTTTACTTGTTGATAAGTAGACCGAATATAATTTCAATGAGTCTAGTTGTTCTCTCCGTTCCTTTCCATTTTTTAAACATAGCATTCAACACATATATAGGTCATATACACGATAGTCAGCTCTTCCTACTATATGTTTCCTGGACACTTTTTCTATCATCAGTACTAACTTGCCCTACCATAAGGCCGACAACTCATGCATAGGGTATGACCTGCCGCGACCGGGATTCGAACCCGCGATCTCTAGATTCGAAGTCAGACATGCTAACCACTACGCCACGGCCGTGGCTTCCGTTCATGTCAGATCACTTATTGATATTTACTTAAAAGTCTAAATCAGGTGAAAACGTGTCACATAACTCAGATTTGATTTTAAAGGGGTAATTTCTTTTTAACTTTGATTATTCTCAAGTTTATTTAAAGTCTAATATTTGGTGTATAGCATCATCTAAGAGACCTCTACCATATTCATTGAAAATACGGCCGAGGGTGAAAACTGACTTCACCCCTGGAGGTCCTTACCTCACACATAGTGCAATCTGCGTAAACACATATCCAGTAGACCACGGTCGCACTGGATCTGTACTTTTTCCCTTTGAGGTCACGTCGAGATGAACTTTGGGTCGACCAATCAATGCGTAGCTTTCATCTAGACGAAAACACTATTAATCACATTTTGATTTCGTAATTTCTATTTTTAGACCAAGTTTTGCTTGCTAATTTAACCGCGGTAATAACTAATATTCACAGGCTGCGATTGGGCGGCTCATTTCAAATTTCGTGACGTAGACGATGTAAACAAGTTACGTATCACAACAATTTCGTCATGAATATTATGATGAGAAAAGGTCACCTGAACGTGACCTTCGTTTGGAAAAGGCCAGATCTACATTAGCGAGTATGCGAGCGGTAAAATTGTAGATCGGGTTTTAATCAGATTGTATTTCATGATTACCTCATGAATAATGAGAATCCATTTCGCCGGGGTAGTATTCAAGAAATAAAACCATTTTTAGTATATTCAGTTAATTTATCCCAGAAAACCATGAACGACGATTGAATGCAGTTCTGTTCCAATTCTACTTAAAAGCCCTGATTATACAGTTCAATCCCCCCAAAAAAACAGAACTGCATACAATCGTCGCATAGTTCAACTCTAACAAACAACAATACACAATTCACATTATATCTTTGATTTTATTTTTACTTAAACATGACGATGTGGCATATATGGGCGTGATCGATGGTTATTAAAACATTTCAAAAATAGCATTTTCTATAACTAACTGAAAGGCGGCTTACAAGCCCCAAATGTTAATCAATATTTATCACACTGTATTTGATAGGCAGCTTATGTTAAGATACCGTGCCAACTCGGCATTCAAAGGGCATCTTCATTATCATAAGCCCCAATAATCACTATTCATTGCTTTCCATTTAGACATAAATCATTAAAATAAATCCTTTATAACAATTATGAATACAAAATAATTCCTTTTTACAAGAACTGTGGCTTCTTTTCACCAATTTAACAGCCTTGACAGTCATCTGAAATGCCATCTTGGCAGCCTGCAACCTCTTGCAGGGACTGCCAACCGCCAAACACAGCAAGCGGATGTTTGAAGGCAGATGACTTCAACATTACATATAACCATTTCTTTCAATTGCAATGTTTATGCCATTGCTCATAATAAACTTGTATTTTTGTATTTGCACTTTATACAATTGTTAGTAATGATGTGCCATTTCTCCGAACCAAACATAAATATTTCCATTTTTTTTTTAAATCAATTCCAATCCATACACATTCCACATTCATTTCAACTCAATTATTATATAATAATTTCAATAACGTTTTTTATTTATATTTACTGCCACAATATTCATTATACTATCAACCATCCACCACGCCCATTTTTCTGTAGACCTTTATTACCAATACTATAATAATCTACATTTTTGATTATTAAATTTCTTAAGTAATCCAATGCAAAAATTAAATCTGTCTAAATTCTCATTTTTATGCCATATAACAAATCGTCTAGTTCTTTTAATTTACATATTTCTCACTAAAGCACTACTTAAACAACTTTTAAAATTCTCAATTAGAACTTCACATCCCATTTTATTTAAATGTACCCCATCATCAGCCAAAAACTTCAAATCTCTGCATAATTTTTGATGCCTTAAATAGATCCCCCCATTAATTATTGATACTTTTCCAGCATAACTATTTATTCTTTTACGACATCGCTCCATTGCTTCCTCATTTTTACTATACCTCCAGTTCTTTCTGGGTAAAATTTCAGACCATATTATTATTACATTTGGACATTTTTTCTTAATCATTTCAAATATTGAATTGATATAGTTTCTTAATAAATGTATGGGATACTTTCCCAAATCATTCCCCCCACAATGCATCAAAATACAACATGGCGTATCACCTATCTTAAATAATAATTCTAGCTTCTTTTTTAGAGCCCTCATACATAGCCCTCCATAACCTTGCCACCATATTCTTTTTCTAAGTCCTAAATTTAAGTCACATTTTTCTGTCTTTAAATGAAGAAACGCCTTCTTAACTATTGACGACCCAACACACCATATTACTTGACCTGCTTAACATATAATTAATTACAACTGATATTTAACCAAATGAACAATTTCAACATTCTCTATATAACTTCATTTAAACTTATTGAACATTGATTGTTTTATAATATTGACAGAATCTTAAATCTTCATACTCTTTGCATGCTGTTAAACCTACAATAAGTACAATTAATAATATTTTGCTGACTAGTTCACTAAAATAAAAACCCACTGAATATATGAATTTATAACTCTCGCTAGAATGCCGTATGTATTCACTATGTTTAATATGTGAACGACCCTGGGTTTCAGTGATCATTTCACATTACTACTAATTTAAATTTATTTATTTTTTTGCATATTCAGTAACTGGTTTGAATTTTCATCTGATCTAATATAGAATTTGTAACTATCAGAGCTCCAACGACCGGCTTGTTTAATTTTCTCTACTGATAAACCCATATTCGCTGCTGAAGTTGCAGCCCCAATTCTAAAAGAGTGTGATTTGTATTGAAAGTATTTTTCATCCACCAATCGCATAGTTTTTCTTATAACTGCGGTAAATTGGTATCTTGTCAAGGGGGTTTTATCCAAATGGCAGAGTAGTGGACCGTCTATTTTCGGTCTAATTTTTAAGAAATCCATCAAATTATTTACTGGGCAAATTTCAGTATGAGACTTAGCTAATTTTATGTTTACACCCTTCCCTAATTGGTCAGTTTTTGAAAATCTTAGTAAAACTATTAAGTGAATGTTGTCTGGGTCAAACGAAATATCTTTTATAGAAACTACTTTATGCATATACGTTGATTTTGTTACAGCTATCTCCCCTACTCCGAAAAACCCAAAAAAGGCTAAAGTATACGCGGCACTAAATAATTGCTTCTCATACGAATTTTTACAAATGAATTGTTATTTTCCATACAAAGTTCTTAAGATATTTATCGTTATGGGCAATCTAGGCGTTATTTGTTTTGATCTTTTCATTCCCTCTAATAACTTATTGATTATGTAATTCTTTGTATTGTCTTTTACTGACATAATTTTGCATTTGAAACCAATTGATGCTAAATAAGAATTTGCTGTATTATAGGCTAACCCTTGTATCGACAAATAGGCTATGAATAACGTCAATTGTTCTATTAATGGTGGCCAACATTGGTCCATGTCATATTCTTCTCTAAACCCAATAAATCTCCTAATGCCTACATTGTATGCATCTTTCGTGTTACTAGCCAATGACATACTAATTAATCTTTCAGCTTCTTGTTTGAGATGACCAACAGGAACGAGCTTGGTATTGCGTCTGGCTGTTCGTTTGCTTCCGGTGCCAATTGCCTTAGTCTGTGCCACTGCATTCGAGAGATAGAATCTGCTATACTGTTACATTTAGAACTAATGTGAATAGCTTTGAAATTGATCTCAAACTTCATGCATGATATAACATAATTTCTTACTAAAATCATTAATCTTTTAGATTTTGATGGCTGTTTGTTAAGTACATTAACCAAGGCTTCATTATCTATGTATAGAATAATTTGTTTACCCCTCAATAAAGCCCCCCATAAATGCGTGGCTAAAACTACTGGTATCATTTCTAGGAAAGTCATGTCTTTAAATATATCACTATTACTCCATGAATCTGGCCAAGGAAAATACGCCCATTTGCCATTTAAATAACATCCACATCCTAACTGAGCGGCCCCTGCACTATCAGTGTAAAGCCTAAGCATCTCGTTATCAGTCCATACCGAATCAGGTATATGCACAATGCCATTAAAATCCTCAAGGAATGTTTGCCACATGCTAAAATCCTCTCTTAAAGCATTTGTTATTATAAGTCTATGATAAGGTTTCTTAAGCCCTGTCATCGCATCATAAAAACGCCTTATAAATGCTCTACTATACCTAATTGCTTTACAAAAGAAATTTAATTTTCCTACTATACTCTGTAATTTTTGTAATGTAATTTTATTCTGTTGTAAGATTTCAACTATTAACTTTTTTAGTTCCTTAATTTTGCTTTCAGGTATTCTTATGACCATAGCTACTGAATCAATTTCGAAACCTAAAAAAATTAAACAATTCGTAGGACCTAATGATTTTTCGTGAGCTATTGGGATACCTAGCTCGTCACATACATGCTCGAAAGTTGATACTAAACTTTCACAATTAAACGAATATTTACCACCTGCAAAAATAAAGTCATCTAAGTAATGATCAAGCGTGTTTAATTGACACTTGTAATTAACTAACCAATGAATAAATGTAGCAAACTTTTCAAATATAGCACAGCTTAATCTAAGACCCATTGGTAGCATTTTATCTATATAGTATTTGCCATCCACTTGCATTCCTAATAAATGAAAATCTTGTGGGTGAATTGGTATTAACCTAAAAGCCGATTTTATGTCTCTTTTGGCCATTAATGCTTCTTTACCCAACTCAAAAATCATTTTAACTACATTGTCAAAAGAAGTGTATGAAACTGAACAAAATTTTGGATCTATTCCGTCATTTACACTGTTTCCCGGTGGATATGATAAATGCGTTATAAGTCTCCAACTACCATCCGATTTTGGGATCAAACCAAGGGGAGACAAATTTAAATCTTTCATCGGTGGTTGTTTATAAGGCCCGCATATTCTTCCTAAACTAACTTCCTTGGCAATTTTTTCACATAGTATTTCTGTTCGTGCCTCAGCCGACTTAAGATTTTTAACTGTAGTATTTGATATTTCCCCGCTAAACTTCATTTTGAATCCTTCTGAGAAACCTTGCTTTAGGTAATTAGAATCTTCGCGATTTATATATAAATCTAAATATTTACAAATTACATCGATTTTTATCGGCGTAAACCCTAAATCTTTTAAACTTCTTTTAGACTTTAGGGCCTGATAATCTTGGTCTAAAGTTTGGTCTAATAAATCTATGTTGGCCCTGGGATTCAGTGGCCCTCCTAATGTTACTATTCGGTCCTTTGTTCCTATAGCAATATCTGAAAGGATGATTCATTCCACAAATAAAACATGCATGAAAAAATAAGCAATTCTGCCTAGTGCAAATCTTATAGTTAAAATCATAACATTTCTTGTTATACAATCTTCGAGGATTCATATAGCTTTGATTTGTTTGAGACATATACATTTACCATAATTCGTTGTCAATTTTACCGAAATTATAGTTTATTGGATCTGCAGCCATTCTCAGTCTAAACTGTTCATCATAATGCTTCCATCCCTGACCACCGTGACGTTTTGCTGCCGTTCTCACATTCTGCATGTATTCTAATAATTCTAAGCTCTTTTCTTTATGCGCTTCTAAATAAATGCTTGTAAAAATCAGAAAAGCATCTGTCCATGCCTCAATACTATTAATACTAATTTTGGATTTTTGCGGCGTAATCACTAATTCTCCTCTATGATTGATAGATATTTTATTATTACTTAACTCAGTATTACTTGGCAAAATACTTTCTAGCTCAACATATTGATTACTAATAATCTTAGCTTTAGTGTTAATATTCACATGCATTCCAACAAATGTGTTGATGCTATGTATTATGTTAGTCGGCCTACTTGCCCCGTCTAGGCCAAAACCTAAGTCTAAGGTATTACCTTCTCCATTCTCATTCCCAAGACTCTTCCCTTCCATGTTTTCCTCCACTGTGTTTTCTTCAAAATGACCTCTTTTCACATTAGATTTATCTTCCAAACCAATCTCCGTTTCTGTTTCTAACATTCTTTTTGCCATTCTTCCTGCAAACGAAATGGGAAAACAACAACAACAAAACAAAATCTATCATTACATGTAACTTTACGCTATTTATTTTACATAGTTTGTAACTCTCTTATTTGCTTATGTTCAACGAAATAATATAATATTAGCAACTCCTTCCCTTGAACATTACGAATCTCTAAAATGATAATAATACTGATAATTATTGAAAGTAGTGTAAACACTTGATGCTCCACGGCTACCATAAATATTTTTAGCCCTACTATATTCGCTATAAATACTACTTATACCGTCCCTGATTATTATGCCATGTATATTGTACTAGTTATCACTCATGCATCTAGCCGCACACTCTCGATCATTAATTGGCCCTAAAGCCTAACTGTTGCCTAAACCCGTCTGTGACAAATTCTTCTTTTGCTTTACAAAATCAAAAACCAGCTCTTTGACAAACTCCTCAGCAAGCAACAGTAATATTAAATAAATGCTAACAATTTCAAAACAATATTTTAGTCTACACTAGATAAATACATTATTACTCTACCCCTATTAAAAATTATTCTATGCAACATGTGGCACTTACGCTATACTTTTGAATACAATGTCATAAATAACTCAATAAATTCACCACCTAACATTTCTAAACCTGAAGGAGCAATATTTCAGTATTATAAACCATGCTGTTGAAAACCCGCCTGCACAAAGAAGTCAGAAGTCCCCAAATACCTATGCACAAGGCCACAGACTCCCGTGTTCCTTGGCAGACACCTCGGCCCAGCCCAGCATGATTTAAATAAGAGCATGCGGAAATTAACTTCATATTACACTTCACGGATTAGACTTACTCTTCGTAACCCGTGGTAATAATTCACCAAATAAATTGTATAAACCTACAGTGTAAATGAAATACTATCGTACCATCTCATAAACTTGACTACAAACAATGAAGTCAAAATTCACAACACAGTATTTATCATTTAGAATTTTTAATCAAACTTTACAAACCTCACACGTGCCCTTCTGTATCTATTCAATACCTACATATGCTTGATATAATTATCTAAATTATAAACTCAAATGAAACTCCTTCTAACATAAAATTTCATAAATCTATTAACGCACGTGGCACCTCGTGGCTTACAATGAATTCCGTGTGTAAAAATTATATTTATCACTTACTCTTAGCTACAAATTCAGTATTATTAAATATTCAATTCTCTATTAGAAAAGAAACATACCGACAATTTAAAATGTATTCTAAAAATCTAACACAATTTTTAAAAAAATTCATTATTCTTAAAACCTTATGAAAACAAGGTCCTACCTTCTCGAGTAGCCGGTCAGAAATGAAATAGTTGGTCAACGATATCAGCCAAGAGTGCCGAAATCGGTCAAGCTTAGCATGACATAAGCAAAAACGTGAAAATCTTATGTCAGCGAAAACAAAAGTAAAGTAAAGTACAGGAGAAATCATGCTCTCTGTGATAAACCGCAAATATGTCTTATTACATATTTGCCATTGTTTGTTTGGGTTTTACGGCGCACCAACACAAAAAGGTCATATCGCGCCGAAAGCAATCAATGATACTATTAATTCAAACGATATTAATGACGTGAAGCTCTATATCTTATTATATACATTTATTTCCTTCAAAAAGTTAAGTATCGTATCGCATATGATGATACAGATTCAAAAAGTTCTTTAAGTGAGTTAACTTTGAAATGTTTGTCACGGGTGTCTTTAAGATCCTGACAGTCAAGGAGAATGTGTTTGACATTGAAATGCTCGTCACAGGGTATACATTTAGGTGCTTCCTCTCTTTTGAGAAGGTATGAATGTGTTAATCTGGTATGACCAATTCTACATCGCGAAATCACTATTTGATCTCGGCGATTAGAAAATGTAATAGACGAAGATGAATTAAGGGTTGGCTTTATGTCACGTAACTTATTAAAAATTGCATTGTTCCACATTGTTTGCAATTTCGACTTAATTAACGTGTTTATAGAACATCTGAAGTCACTGCTTGGTAATTTGATATCTACTGGTTGAAGGTGTAAATATTCTTTAGCTAAAATATCGACTTTTTCATTTCCTTGTATACCAATATGGCTTGGTATCCAGCAGAGGTGTACTATTTTAGATTTTAAAATTTCATGTAATTTTAATTCGATACTTTTAATAAGAATATTTTCTGAACTACGATTTTTATGGCCAATAATACAGATAGAGAATCTGAAAAAATGATAAAATTGTTATTAATACTATTTGATATGTTTGATAAAGCAAGATCTATTGCTTTGACTTCGGCTGTAAATATGGATGCCTGGTCAGGCAGTCGCATTCTTGCAACAAAAGAATTTCCATATGCAGCGCAACCAACTTTGTTACCATCTTTTGAGCCGTCAGTAAATAAATGTGTACATTCTTTATATTTGTCTAAGATGTTTACAAATACGGATTTGAAGGCTTCTGTGCTGGTAAAAGATTTACGAAATTTTGGTAAGTCAATATTTACGTTTGGTATGTTGTAGGTCCAAGGAGGAACATTTTCATCTAAGTTCTGTAAAACGGTAGAAGTGATAATATTAAGCATTTCCAAATCATTTTTAACGCGCAGGCTAAATGGTTTAATTTCGTTTGGTTTGTTGTCAAATTTATCAATGTAATTTTGTTTAAAAACAACTTTTCGCGCCGGGTTACTATTGTTAGAAGATATTCGAGTTGCGTATTGTAATGAAAGCTTTTGTCGACGTAATTTTAATGATGGCTCGTTAGCTTCAACATAAAGACTTTCAACAGGTGAAGTTTTAAAGGCGCCAAGGGCAATACGTAAACCCTGGTTATGTATTTATCAAGCATTTGTATTAAGAACGATTTACGTGCTGATCCGTATACAATTGACCCATAATCTAGTTTTGAACGAACAAGACTTCTGTATAATTTAAGTAATGTTTGGGAATCAGATCCCCAATCAGAATGTGAAAGTACTTTAAGTAGATTCAAAGCTTTAATACATTTTGTTTTTAGAGACTTTAAGTGTGATATAAAAGAGAGTTTTTTATCAAATGTAACGCCTAAAAATTTAGCTTCATTTACAACAGGTATTTTTGAGCCAGAAATGTAAAGTTCAGGATCATTATGATGCTTCTTAATCGACAAAAATGTACACATTGTGTTTTTGACTTGAAAAATTAAAAACCATTTTCTGTTGCCCACTTTTGAATTTTATCCAATTTTTGTTGTAGTTGGCGTTCGATACTTCGGATATTTTTAGATCGATAACAGATTAAAAAGTCATCTACATATAATGAGCAATCTGTACCAGGATTTATGATCTTAACAATATTATTAATTTTAAGAGCAAAGAGTGTAACAGATAATATACTGCCTTGTGGCGCGTCTTGGTCTTGTTTGTGGCTCTCTGATAATGTTGATCCTACTTTAACTTGAAAATTTCTGTCAGACAGAAAACTAGAAATTAACATAGGTAGTCTACCGTTTAGACCGGCATCTTTGGGAATACCACATTCCCAAGTTGTATCGAGGTACATTGGTTGTTGAGTTATCGTCCAGACAAGGTTTTTCCATATGATGCCCCTGTGACCTTGACCTTTGACCCTGGGGCCCAAAAACCGATAGGGCACTTTCTTGACACATGGACTACCTACACATAAAATTTGGTGAACCTACGTACAGTAATTCTTGAGTTATCGTCCGGACAAGGTTTTATATTTTAAGTCCAAGTAACCTTGACCTTGACCCTAGGGTCTCTAAATCAATAGGGAAGCTCCTCTACCCAAGGGCTATCCACACATAAAATTTGAGGAACCTTGTTTTGTTTGTTTGGGTTTTACGGCGCACCAACACAAAAAGGTCATATCGCGCCGAAAGCAATCAATGATACTATTGATTCAAACGAAATTAAAGATGTAAAGCTCTATATCTTATCATAAACATTTATTTCTTTCAAAAAGTTAAGTATCGCATATGATGATACAGATTCAACAAGAAATGTCTTTAAAAAAGACAAACGGCGTCGATTTAAAACAAGAGAACCAAAAGAGCCTTGGGTGCTCACCTGAGGAAAAGGTCAAAGGTCACAGAAGAGCCATTTACAGAGGACCACTAATGTTGAAACCTATTTTTCGACCCAGTGACCTACTTATCCAACCAATCAGACCTATTTGAACAATGTTGGTAAGGAACCACCCACGAACCATTCCTGTTGAGTTGGGGAAATTATCATAAGCAGTTCAAGAGAAGATGTTGTTTGAACTTTTCCTTATATAATTCAATGTAATATTGTGATTCATGGGATGAGGTCACTTTTGACCGAGGGGCATAATTTGAACAACTGTGATGGAGGACCTCTAGATGATGTTATATATAGTCCAACAGAATTAACCTGAGTTTGACCTTTATGCAAGAATATATTAAACTCAATATTTACAGTCTATTTTTATCTTCGTTTGTAAATCAAGCTTTATCGGAAGCTTTCGGCAAAATACACGCACTAAACAATTAATGTTGTTTTCATAATAATAAATACTTTGAAACTGTGCCATAATGTTGCGGACTTACTTGTTTCCCCAAAATCTAAAGCGTCAAAAATTAAAAATACAATAACACGCCACTTTTATTGAATTGATTTATAGTCACATCGGTTGTTAAAACACGTATATAACCGTATACACTCATACGGAAACTCACAATTTAATGTACGTGAAGTGTGTAATTATTATAATTAGGTAGTTCAAGCTCAGGTTGATTCTGTTGGACTATACCAAATATGAAAGCTCTAGGCCTTGTAGTTTCAGACAAGAAGATTTTTGAAAATTGCATTGTGAAAACTTATTATTTGATTCCGTGACCTACTCTTCCAACCAATCAGAACTATTTGAACAATTTTGTTAGGGGAAACTCAAGGACATTCCTGTTCAGTTTGGTCAAATTACCATAAGTGGTTGAAAAGAAGATGTTGTTTGAAATTTTCTTTATATATTTCAATGTAAAAATGTGACCCCCGGGGCAGGGTCAATTTTGACCCCAGGGGCATAATTTGAACAAATTTGGTAGAGGACCTCTAGATGATGAGAATACCAAATATGAAAGCTCTAAGCCTTGTAGTTTCACACCAGAAGATTTTTAAAAATTGCATTTTGAAAACCTATTTTTTGACCTCGTGACCTACTTATGCAACCAATCAGAACCATTTGAACAACTTTGGTAGGGGATTACCCAGGGATCATTCCTTTGAAGTTTGGTCAAAATCCAATGAGTCATTTCAGAAGAGAATATGTGTAAGTAAAAAAGTTTATGGACGTGCATGACGACAGACAAAAGCCGGCCACAATAGCTCACCCTGAGCACTTTGTGCGCAGGCAAGCTAAAATGTTTACGCATGACGGACGGACAAAGATTGATCACAAAAAGGAAAAACAAATATAACATAAGGCTAAGTACTTGTACATAAATCTTACACAGATGACAAAAATACTTAAAATGATTATTGTCAAAGATTAGTGGACAGCTATTTTGGCTAATTTGTTAGAAAGTGATGACTTCAAATCTCATGAAGGAGATTTATTGCTTGTGTAATGACAGACAATGGGTGGGAAGACTTGCAAGTCTTATCTTGTACATAAAGCCCATGGTTAAGTCAACTTACAAAATACCAACACAACGAAAATTTGTTTTTTTAAGATTTAATCAGATTGAAACATGGAAAACTAAACACAAACTGACTATTTATTTTCTTCCCCCACAACTCAGGTGTGTAAAGTGTGGGCAGGTTAGCAACTATTTCTTTTACTATTCTTACTGAATTAAACAAGTACCTTTTTTACCATGGAAATTCAGTTTAGAATGAATAAAAATTAAATGAATATACATCAATGCAAAATGACCTTTCTGACTAGAAAAATATAATAAGTTACAAAAATGTGTTATATATGAAAACTATTGGAAGTAATATGAACAGAAAAGTCCTAAAAATTGAAAAGCAAAACAAAATCAGTTAATAAACAAGTAATAATATGAACAAAGTTTAAACAGTTTGAACATGAAAAATATGAAAAGATGTACCAATATAACTTTTCTTAGACAATATAAAATGTAATACTTATATTCATGAGGACAAATTTAAGGAATGTGAATATCTGCCTTGTGACAGATTTACATAATAATAATAATTATTATTCATGTAAACTGTTAAATATGAAAAATAAACAGATTTGCTATTTTTTATTTTTAAATGTGCATATAACTTTCTGGATGTCTGATAGTTAATGGTCATTGGAATTTTTTTAAAGCTAATTGTAAGTAAACTCCAACTGTTTAATTTTGTGATGTTTTTTAAGATATCACTTTTCTATACCAAGATGTTATACCATGTTTATAATAATATACTTGGTGGTGACTGACTAATGAAAACATGAAATGGTTTGATATGAAACTTAAAACGAGATCACAAATAGATGAGATCATATATGATTAATTTGTCCATGATGACTTATATTTTATGCTATGTTGACATTTTGACTTTTGTAATTTTTGAAAAATTGAACAGCTGCAAAAAATAAAATCCAATTGAGGTGTTTTTTCAGGTACAGCAAATTAGAGTGCCATGAAGGCCCTGTATTGTTCACCTAAGTGTTGACTGCAATTCAGAAATATTTAATATATATCAAATACCTGAAATGTCTGTGGAATGTTTAATAAAAAATCATCATGCACTTTCGCAGGCAGTGTTGTTTGAAGAATTTCTTTATGATCATTGAAATAACAAAGTAATTATTATTAGCTCCTGTGACCTACTTAGACAGTTGACCGAAACCATTTATATAACTTTTGTAAATATGTAAATATCAATTGGGTAAAGTTTGATCAAAATTGGCTTAGCAGCATGAAAGATGTTGTTGAAAGATTGCAATGTAAAGATATATTTTTAGCTCTTGTGACCCAAATATGCAGCAGCTCTTGTGGTCCAATCATCCGGGCTAGATAAAACTCAATTTATTTATCTAAGAACTTCAGAAATTACTGTTTATACACTATTTTTAAAATATTACATCACATTACCTCAAAAACTACTAATCAATGATATTGGAACCTGATAAATGATAAAAAAATTTGACAAAATGACATTTTATATCAAATTTTACCATTAAAAACATAAAAAACTTGAGTAATTTCCCTTAACTCATGATTAAATACCACCTTTCATGGACTGGAGACAACTGTTCATGTTAGAATGTATAATTATAATGACATAACTAAAGATTTATATACTAAATATGACTTATCATAATAAATAACACAGAAATTACATATTCTGAACAAAAAATACATGTAATTTAGACTTTTAACATCTTAAATTAATAAAAAAAAGTCTATCCTAAACCATACGGGTTTTCATAGAATATTTATGTAACTTTAGTTTCACCCTATTTTTACCTTATTTTGATAAAGTTTAGTAGAAATTCATCCAGCAGATTTGGAGATGATGTCGTTTAAAATCTTAGACAGACGACAGACAAAGCAGTTATAAAAGGTCACCATGAACACTTCGAGCTCAGGAGAGGTAAAAATGCAATGAACTGTTTTCCTTTATACATGCCTTTTAAAAACAGTTGAGAGTAGTTCAAAAATAAGTGAAATAAAAATTTTTAAATGTGACTTTATGTTGAGGTAGTAAAAACAAGTTGTACAAGGAATAGCTGTTGAAATGAAGAAATGTAAATATTGCTGTTACGAGACATTTCTTCGCATGCAACAAGAAAATGTTAAACAAAAAGATGAAGCAAAAATCTCTTTTAGAAAAACAAATACACAATCATGGTTGCAATGGAAGGTATGCTTCTTGTAATGGATGAAAAAAATAAAACATGAGCAAAAACGGTAGAAAAAAAGATAACAACATACTATGTACAAAGGTGAAACAAAGATATAAAGGAAAAAAATCTTACAAGAAAATGTTAAACAAAAATATGAAGCAACAAATCTCTTTAACAAAAACAAATACACAATCATGGTTGAAATGAAAGGTATGCTTCTTGTAATGAATGAAAACATGAGCAAAGACGGTAGAAAAAAAAATAACAACATACTATGTACAAAGGTGAAACAAAAATATAAAGGAAAAAAATGTTTTGGCAAAACAAAAAACACATGGTTAAAATGAAAGGTATGCATGTTGTTACTGAGAGAAAAAAAGTAAGCTTAAAAGGTTGAAAAAAAGACAATTCACATTGTACAAAGGTGAAAAAAATGACTGAAGAAAATATTTACAAGAAATAAAACCATAAAACCTTAAAACCAACACTGCTAAAACATTAAATCAAGGAAACTTTTTATCAAATAATGTAAGTTTTATTGGAACAAAATGTTTGCTACTAGAAAAGACTGATAAAGTGAAAATGTTTAGGTTTCTATATGTACAACAATACACAACTATGAGAATGATTAATAAATATTTTCTTCAACACTTTTTTAGTGTTTGAATATCAAAAATGTAAAGTTAAAATAGAAAAAGAGAATAACAAATCCTTAACAAAATTTAAACATGAGTATAATGAACCTTTAGAATGTCTTAAAATAGGAAGCATTGATTAGTTTGTATTAAAGTATTCAAAAGTAGAAAAATATGCTCAAAAACATTATAATATAAAAATGGCTTTCTGTTCCAGACTTTCTAGCGCCATTAAAATGTATCCAACATCAAAAATATACACATTTTGAAGAACATTACTGTAAGAAATAAAGTGTATTTTATCAAAAAGTACTTTGGTATTTTAGTGTTAACAAATTATTGTAATCAGTTGAAAATAAAAGTGGAAAAATATTTTCAGTACATGTCAGAATTCTTTAAAATTATATAGCCATAACACAGTTACAAAGTAGAGAAGATGTTTATCTTGATGAATTTTTTATTTACTTTCAACAATAAAGTTTACAGAATTGTCTTCCAAACATATACATTCATGATATTTAACCAGTTTGTATTGGAAACCTAGATTTGTTTAATAACTGTAACAGTATTTGAGTTTTTTTGGGGGCTTTTGGTAAAGCCAACTTTTGCCGGTACAATGTTCAGAATGGCTTCCTCAACTTGTTCTTTGGAAGTGAATTTTTCTTCAGTGTGAAGGATTTGTTGGAGTTGTGTGGGGAACAATGTGAAGTTGTTTATTTCACTTTGTTGTTGAATTGCCACAGTGCAGATTACACTCTTGTTGTTGTTGTTGTCTGTGTAATCTGTATTGCATTTTGGACATTTGTAATTGTCTAGTTTTTTGTTGAAACACTGTTGTCTTGAACATGAATGATATTCATGGACAGAGCTCAATCCAATTAATTCTCCTGTTTGATCATATGTTGATGAACCCTTCGTATGTTCAATTGTATCAGCAGGTAGGAACTGAAATGAAAACAAGATTTGGACAAGTTATAAGAATTAGTTTTTGATAAAAACATTAAATAGACAGAAAATTCACTACATGATTTCAAACTTATAAGTTAAACATTGACCTCTGCATCTGTTGTTTGCTTACAACCTATCATATAATGCTGGTTAAATATGATTGGTGTACTTAGGTGTATTTGATTTTCTTAGAAATTATGATTTAGAAAGCTGTGTTTTAAATGTTTTATAATGTTCAGTAAGTACCAAGTTTATTAAGACATCAACATAAACAATTTTAAAACAAGTAAATCTGTGAGCTAATGCTCACTAGTGATACCCCCGCCAAAATCTAAAAATATGCGACAAACAGGAAGTAGATGAGCAAGGAGCATGAAATCGCTTTACACCACATGTGACTATGGGATGAAGCAATATGCAAAGTATTAGGCTGCTGCATGTTATAGTTGCTGAGAAAACTGCGACGGAAATTTTGTAACGGACGGACGGATGGACGGACGCACGGACAAGGGTAAAACAGTATACCCCCCTCTTCTTCGAAGCGGGGGTATAATAAGTAGATTCAACTTGATGACAGCATCTTTGGTGAAGATAAATTTATGGCTGCAAATCAATAATCATTGAAAGAATATACAAGAGGCCTGGGTTGCTCACCTGAGGGAAAGGTCACAGTGGAGCCATTTGCTAAGGACCACTAATGTTGTACACCAAATATCAAGGCGTTAGTAAATTTTTGCAATAACATTTTCTAGAATTTGTTATATTACTGTATGTAAATTAGATAAGCCCCGCCCTCAGGTTGGGTCTCAATTTATATTAGGGCCATAATTTGAACATTCTTTCTAGAAACCAAACAGAACCATTTCAACAATTTTGGTAGGGGACCAGGGATCATTCCTGTTGAGTTAGGTCTAATTTTCATAAGTGGTTCAAGAAAGGAAATAGTTTGATGAAGTAGTTTTCGTTATATAATTCAATATAAAATTATGACCCCAGAAGCATAATTTAAACAAGTTTGGTATAGGACTGCTAAATGATGCTATATACCAAATATGAAAGCTTCCACTCTTTTACTTTCAGACAAGAGGATTTTTGAAGAATGCATTTTGAAAACCCATTTTTTGACCCCTTGAGCCATTTATGCAACCAATCAAAAAAAATTGAATAATTTTAGTAGGAGACTGACTACCCAGGGATCATTTCTGTTGAGTTTGGTTAAATTCCCATTAACGGTTCAAGAGAAGAAGTAATTTGAAGTTTTCGCTATATAATTCAATGTAAAATTGTGTCCCCCAGGGCAAAGTCAATTTTGACTCCAAGGGCATTATTTTAACCACTTAGGTAAATGGCTTCTAGATGATGTTATATACCAAATATGAAAGCTGTGGGTTTTGTAGTTTCAGACAATAAGATTTTTACTACTACTACTTTTTTACCCTGTAACCTACTTATGCAACGAACTGGAACAGTTTGAACAACTTTGGGAGGGGAACACCTAGGGATCATTGCTGTGAAGTTTGGTCAAAATCAAATGAGTGGTTTCAGAGGAGATGTCGTTTGAATGAGGAAATTGACGCATGCACGCACACACTGACAAACAAAGCACTGACAAATGACAAACAAAGGACTGTCACAAAAGCTCACTCTGAGCACTTTGTGCACAGGTGAGATAATAAAATAGTTAAAAAGCTCACTCTGAGCACTTTGTGCACAGGTGAGATAATAAAATAGTTACACAAGGGTTCAAATTTAAAGCAGTTTTCTGATGGTGTTTTATTGGAGATAACTAAGCAAGTGCACAGGAAACAATACACTGTAATATTATTACTTTGAGAAGGCAAAAGAAGCTTTATTTGTTTTGAATCCTTAAGATATGTAGCTTTTAAAGAGACCAAATACAAAACAAACCTCAACAGTGGTTGTCTGGTTTCCCGAAAGCTTTGGCTGTCCATCAGTGGTCTTTGAGACGATGGCATTGTTGAAGTGTATGCAGTCACCAGAAGACAGCGGTGTTGTGGCAAGATTTCGCCATAAGGCAAATGGCATGCATCCAGTTACGTCACCACACACTCCGTTTCTTACGTTTGTTTCTCCACCATATGATGTTGCGACTGTTTGAACAGGTTCAACCTGCAACATTCATTTTATTTTATATCAATTAATAAACATATTTTACATTTTATACAATTTTTGTTGCTAGATGAAATGTATTGAAATATCATTATTCAGTGCATAATTGCATACAAAACACACATATATATCAGAATACAAAATTATAAAGGAAAAAAATATAGCTAAATAAACTATGACGATTATACCAAAACAAAATTTTTGAAAATTTTCAAAATTATAAATGAAAATAACAATAGCTTAATAAACTATGGCGATTATACCTAAACAAATCAGATGTTTGAGAATTTTCAAAATTATAAATGAAAATAACAATAGCCTAATAAACTATGGCGATTATACCAAAACAAATGAGATTTTAGAAACTGCCTTTTGGCCAAGGCTACAAGAAATCTGCATGAAATTTTATTCTTTGAACAGTGCTATCATTTTTTTTTAAATCTGACTTAGTGATGAAGGAGATGTTTATAGGAAATGAAGACTACACATGCACAAATGCACGCCAGACAAAGGATAATCACAAAGTGCTCACGCAAAAAAAAAATCAAAGTAATACAAACCTCTACAACCTTTACATCCACAGTAACAGAGGTTCCAGGTGGAAGTTCCATTGCCTCCAATATTGTGCAGTGATGTGGCCCAGGTGGATTCTTCATTTGCTTGAAAAGAGAGGCCGCTTCTACTTTTACGTCATCTCCTATCTCAACATTTGGGATGAGTAGTAACTTGGATGAACTTGTGGCTACTATTTCACTTGTTTTGCATATAACATTTAACATCATTAAGGATTTTTCTTCCTTAATCATGGGGAATGCCGTCCTATTATACACCATGAGCCTCTTATATCCTGTTGAGTCAGCAACAACTGCTTCAATAACTGCCATCTTTCTTTTTTGAGCATTCTCATACTCCCTCACAGGAAGAACATGAAGAACTTTCACCCTCAGTGGTGAAGTTGACTGCCCTGTCCTTTGCAAATCACTTAATGACTGAAGTAAGAAATGGAAAGAAATCATAGATATGCATATATAAAGTGTACAGCGTAAAATATAATATATGTTATGTTCGAAGTTGCAGGTTCAAAGTATTATTTCTGAAAGTATTTTCGAAAAATTATGCAATAAAATCAGCCATTATTTACAGAAGCATTACTAATTACTGATTTGAAATTGAAAAGTCAACATTTGCTAAAGTTATTTACATGTAAAAGTAAGAAAACTTCAAGAGCTTTTGCAAGTATAAAGCACTTTTACAATAGGTAGCCACAGTTTATGGCTGTAGCAATAACAAGAGCTGTCAGAGGAGACAGCATGCTCGACTTAATAAGTGATTGTCACAGGAGATGTGGTTGATGGTAAGGAACATACATATTTTATAATTTCAAGATATAACCTTAACATATTCAAAAAAAAAATACAAAAATAGATAACTATAAGTTCAACGGGGATAACTCAGAAAAAATGTATAAGGAGTTATGAATCTTGTCGCATGAGATGTAGTTGATAATAAGGAACATATATCTTAAGTTTGAAGTCAATACCTGAAGAAATAAAACAGTTGCAGTAAAAACAAACTTTTTAAAGAAAACTCTAATTTCAAGGGGAGGTAATTCTGAGAAAATATATATGGAGTTATGAACCTTGTTACATGAGATGTGGTTGATAATAAGGAACATATATTTTAAGTCAATACCTAAGAAATAAAACAGTTGCAGTAAAAACAAATATTCATTAAAGAATCTTATATGTTCAAGGAGGATGACTTTAAAAAATGTAAACAGAGTTATGAACCTTATCACATGAGATGTGGTTGATAATAAGGGACATATATTTAAAGTTTGAAATCAATACCTAAAGAAATAAAATGATTGCAGTGAAATCAATTTTTTTTTAAACAAAGCTCTAAGTTCAAGGGGAGATAATTCTGAAAAAATGCATTCTGAGTTATGGAGCATGTTACGTGAGATGTGGTTGATAGTAAGGAACATATATTTAAAGTTTGAAGTTAATATCTTAAGAAATAACAAAGATATAGAAGAAAATATTTTACTGCACAAAAACTTTAATCTGTGCACAAAAACTTCAATTAGTTCAAGGGGAGATAATTCATAAAAAATGTGTTTGGAGTTATGGGCCTTGTCACATGAGATGTGTTTAATAGTAAGGAACATATATTTAAAGTTTGAAGTTAATATGTTAAGAAATAACAAAGATATAGAAGAAAATATTTCACTGCACAAAAACTTTAATCTGTGCACAAAAACTTCAATCACTTCAAGGGGACATAATTTTAAAAAGAATATGTTTGAAGTTATGAGCCTTGTCACATGAGATGTGGTTAATAGTAAGGAACATATATTTAAAGTTTGAAGTTAATATCTTAAGAAATAACAAAGATAATGGAGAAAATATTTTACTGCACAAATACTTTAATCAGAAATGTGGACGCAAACGTCGGGGCGAGTAGAAGAGCTCTACATTACTTCGTAAAGTCGAGCTAAAATTGTGATCATCGGGGTGTAGTGCACAAACTGCGTTTTACTGATTTAAAGTTGAAAAGTCTACATTTGCTATGGTTAAATATCTCAATTACATAATTATGATCATTGGTCAATATGATATTGTTGAATAAAATGTTCACATGTTCAAGAAGGAAATGGTATCGGATGAATAAATACATCTACATATAAGCAAGTCTTTAAAAGAATGTTCCAGCCATTATTAATTTTAATTGACATAGAGCCACAATGCATCAATGTAAATGCTTATGTTCATGCGTTTCTTGCCATAGCAATAATTGTATGATAAGAATGTTAGGAGTCTTTAATTATGTATGTGCTTACAGTCCAAGGACAAGTTTTCATAGAATGTAATAACTTTTTTATCAGCTTTTACTCTTGAAGGGTCTAGAGATAATATGCCAAGTCCGTTTAATGTTCGAACACGAGATAAAGCAACATAAAATTGTCCCTCTGCAAAAACAGTTTTCCCTAACAAAACTACAATTTTATCAGTAGATATTCCTTGAACTTTATGAATGGTACAGGCCCAGGCTGGAAGGAGTGGAAACTGTGTTCTGGATATTGATCTTCCTTCAAAATAAAATTCTTGACTTATCTGCTCTATACCAATAGCATTGTGCTCACTGTTGTAAAAAGCAGAACCAATTGTTTCATCATCAAATTGTACATAAATGCTTAAAAGCTGTCCATTTTCAAAATAACATGTTTTCACAAATCCTAATGCTCCATTAACAAGTCCTTGGTCAGTTGCTATATTTCTTATCAACATAACACGTGTGCCTGGAGACAGTGATAACACCCTTGGTAGACCACCAGCATCTCTGTCATCATTAGGGATAAAATTATCGATACAATCATTGACTCCTGTGTCTGTAGAATGAAATTCATGAATGGCAACATGCTGAATGCAATGTTTATTCAGATGTTCTTGTTTCATTTTATTGTATTCTGTAACTTCTCTCACAGTTGGGAAAACTCTCAGGGCTCCTATAAATCGTTCATCATCATCAGCTATCATTCTTGTCAATAAAACATCTATGTCACTTCTTAAAATTCTACCTTGTCTAATCCTACTTAGCAGAAGACTGTAACTAACATCAGTGGCTTGGCGCACATTAGTATTTAGAATGAAATTGTCAAATAAACTCCACAGCAAAGTATTTGTAAATGCAAACTGGCCACGTATCGGTTTTAACTGGAAGAAATCTCCTATCAATATAATGTTCATACCACCAAAATATTCATTATTTTGCTTTATTGCACAAAGACGTCTATGAATATAAATCAACATTGAATTCGAAACCATTGATATCTCATCAATTACAAGAGTATGAACATTTCTAACTTGACATCGTAACTGCTGCAATACTCGATTAGACAATTCTTTGTACTCTGGCTCCTTACCATGTTGAATTGGTAATTTAAGCACTGAATGAATAGTTTTTCCTTGTGTATTTTTTGCACTCATTCCTGTAGGCCCACAAACTAGTACTGGATTTCCCCCAGGAAAAGAAGCTGTATAGCACCTTATCCATTCTACTAACGTTTTGATAAAAAAAGATTTACCAGTTCCCCCTTCTCCACTGATAAACATATGTAAATGATGACGGCAATGACTGTTAAAGTGTCCTTGGATGATATTAAAAACCTTTTGTTGATCAGTATTTAATCTTTCAATCTGATCACTGATTTCATCTTCAGAAAGAAGATTAACTTGAAGGTTATGCACATTAATGTCACTAGTGAAATTGTTCGAAAACTCTGTAGAATTGTCACAGTTTTGAGGCAATACATTACAACTCATCAATGTAAATTCCTCCGCAACATTTTCTTCACTCATTTCAAAACCTTCATCTGTATTCGGAGCAATCAAAGCTCCCAAGTCTTCATTTGTTGCCCTAATTAGACGCACAACTCGTTCAATATCATGTAAATATGAGCTGTATTGCACATTATCAATATCAAATAAATGATTCTTATTAATAAATGCTGCTTTAGCTGTAGAATGAGAACCAATTATTTCAGTTTCCTTTCTATATGGTAAATGAAGCATCAGAAGAGAAAAGAAATATTCGTCACTGTTGGCTCGAAATCCTGGTGTCCTAATAACAGCAGTGTGCCTTCTCTGTTGCATAATTTTCCCAAGTGTTTGTAACTTGAATCTTGGCAGACTTCTCATTGTCACATCAACATTCTGGGATTGTGAAATTTTATAATTTGAAGCAAACTTGAACAGTGATATTTTTTCCATTTCTATTGGTCTGTCAGCATAATAATCCAAAATATTAGTACAAAAAATTTCAGTACTATTATTAGGCAGCTTGTCTCTTATATTCTTTGGTTTCAATAATCTAAAGCGTTGATCAATGGGTCTGGTATTCAAAAATACAACTTCTCTTGACTTCCAAATGAACTGCAGATGTCCAATTCTGGCAGCTGCTTCTTGTGCACTCAAGCGTCTAGACTTTAAAACAGTATTTCCAATTGTATAGAGCTTCCTTTTTAAAGAATATGCCTGAGGTTGTGAAGAAACATCCTGAATAACTTTTCCCAGCGCTTGTTTCAGATCATCTGGCTCAGCTTTGGCAATGTAACTGCAGACATAGTATGCTAATCCATGACTACCACTTACCATCTGAATATCCATATTTGCTCTCCATCTTCTTAAAATTACATCGTTGTAAGCATTAACATATTGATCATCTATAGTGCGAGCTGTTTCATAAAATCTCCCCCTGTTCCGTGGGTTTGTCACATCAACATTTTGCAGTAAATGAGTCCTTTCAGCTGCTGGTCTTGGGAATCCAAAGCGACATAAATTTCTTCTTTGGCATGAAGATGTATGATGATGAACTTGTAACCGACATACTAAATTATGTAATTCTTCGTCATCTTCCTTTGTAGGTTTGGTAGATCTCATAATGGAATCTATAAAAGAAATTATTTCATTGGAAGAAGAAGTATGTAAATTGGGTGCATTGTAAACCCAAAAAAATATATGCAGGTGAGGACTTCCACGATTCTGGTATTCAATACGGGCAAAATGATCAACATTTTTTTCAAATGGCTGCAGTTTCCCTTTAACTATATCACGCAGCAAATATCTCCACCTCCTTTCAAAGTGTACTGAAGTCAACAGAGGATCCTTCAACATGTTTGAACTTGAGGAAGGACATGAGAGGCATTCTTCATATGTTCGCCCAGTCAAAAGCATATCAAGTTCAGTCCAATGACAATCATCAGCTGATAATGTCATAAAATAGTTGGAGGGCCTAAGCATTTTACCATTGCAAGTAAATCATACAGCACATTAGTCCAGTATGCAACAGTGCCCCGTATGTTTTTCATAAACATGTATGAGTTTTCAAATATCTCTGGATTATTATTAAGACTGCCAGCAGTAACTGAATGTACTTTGTTGACCCTCATTTGTATATCAATTTCATTTCCCAACTTCTGCTGTTCCATGTGATTAACTGAAAACATCAGGTAGGGAATGTCCTGACGCCATCGATTATCATTATTATACAACCGCATTTGAAAATACTTCATTAGTGTCAATGGAATGATGCGCCTTTCATTTAAACCACCCACTCCTAAGGGAAATAATGAAGGATATGCCAATTCCTCACCATGTGGAATGTCAGAAAGCCATACAGGCTGTTGAAATTGGGTCGGTAGTGATATTTTCTTACCGCTGCGTATTAGTGTTTCAATATCATATTCTTGCTGAACAAAATCATTTGGTATAACTGTACATTGAGGGACATTATTTAATTGTTTTCTAATATATTCATTTCTGCAAGAAGTAACATTGCGGTTTATCAATTGTGGCTCCAAAGGAAATTCAATATTACAAGACACTAAATTAGGTACTTTATCATATAAATGATTATGAATTTTTAGCCACTGCAAAGCATCTTTTACATGTTGAAAATTAGCCACTTTTCTAAAAGATAACATTTGAGTCTGTGGTTTTTCATTGCCACTATCTAAGATTATAAAGTGTTCTTCTACCATGTTCTTCAGTTGGTCACAGTATTCATTCATATCCATTGGAAAATGAATCGCCAAGCCTTTCTCAGCAAATTGACCCCCTGGGAGCATTAGAATAGTCATATAACTTTGTAACTGAGCGATCATTCTCTTCTCTGCAATACCAAGCTTTTTTATACATGGCGGAATATTTCCTGAGAAAACATTATTGTATTTGCATGTTGATGGTATTTTGTTCTTATTTAAAGATGAAGCACACAAACTACAAAATATACTATTTGGTTCAAAACGCAAGGGAATGTTTTCATCAAATGGATTACTGAAGTTACAAAAATTACATCTTCTTATTTGTTCTGGAAATAGAATTTTTTCACAACACATGCAGTATGCTTCAATTTTCTGTTGTATGTGTTCTTCATATCTTTTAATTTGTAACAAGTCATCTTTTTTACCACAACACCTCGAACTTTTACCATCTTTACACTTTGAATTTTCCGAGCACGTCCCTTTTGCTAAATGATTTCCATTCAAACTAACTGATGGTTTGCTTTCTTGTTGTGTTTCCATTTCAACTATATTTAAGTCATCTTGTTGTTCATTCATGACATATGTACTATCATTCTCTTGCTCTTCACAAATTGGCCTCTCAATGAAAACAAGAGTTAAATTGTATGTACCCGAACAGTAGTTAGTATTTATAAATGCAGTTAATTCTTGTAAATTCTCAAAAGATAAAAGTGATGCAAATCCTGTATTTGAACTTATACCATTTTCATTGCGGCCATGAGAATCAAACAAATACCATTCACCATCACACCTTAAGATAGAAAAGGAACTTGATTCAACTGTTACCAACATGAAGTCTGATATTCTCCCACCTGCTTCAATTCCATCATACAAAGACATACTACCATCTTCTCTATAGCCATGCCCATGGTGCTCTGCATCCAGGTTCTGATTAGTATAAGGCAAATTTAATCCATAAAAAATGTCATTGTAATAAGTTAAATGAACAAGTTCGGAATCAATTTCAAGAGCTGAAGGAAGTTCCCAGTGACCTAAATAACGTGGTGATGGATTGCCAGATTCCGTAAGTATTTGCTCATACAAGTTGTGACCACGCATCATCACTTCATCAACAACATTTGTAGACCAGTTTCGCAGACTTGGCACATGATTGCCTACCGTAAACAATATGACAGCCAATGCAATTGCCGTACACTGATAACCTGCAGCTTGTGAGCATATCTGACCTTGGTGAAATCGACCGTTAATAATTCTTACCATTGTTTTGATCTCTGTTGTCCATTCAAATTCAATGTTGTTTACCTCTGACCGCCTTCTAACCGCATTCTTTCCCAGTTTACACTATTACTCTAAAAGTAGTTCTGGAATTAATTGCAATATATCTTTCTCTTGAAACCAGATTGCGTGCTGTATTCGTTTTTCATAAACAATACATGAAATTATACATCATTAATGCTACAAAACAAAAATTATGAATTTATTCTTCAAAGTTACGTACCAATAACTCTGCGGATTAATAAATCTAATTATGTGGAGCATTCACTCTCTAAGTGTAAACCCCGGAAACTGGACGTAGTGAGGCTAACTTAATAATTATTGGGTAATATGTCAGACTTTTTACTAGAAACCGGTTCACATCTGGAGACGTAATTCATTTTACCCATAAAATATTGTGTTTGACACGTAACTTTTTATTGTTACAATATAATAAAACACTTTGGAAAGCAATAGAAGTCTACCCCCAAAAAAATAATCTACGAACGAAGCAAAATTTCGTAAAACACTGCATTACAATAGTGTGGCCTTTATTTTTTCGCGTGACTCAGGGCCATCCAATCGAAGAGGGGATTTTCTCTGTTTCCCCCGTACGTCATTTTCAGTGCTTATAAAATCATCCAATAGAACGGCGGATTTCCGAAATTCCCAGACATACGTCATTATACACAAATGTAGGTCAAAATCCAGCTTAGACAGCTACGCCGAAAAAGTTCTTACTTAAAGAGTTTACTTTAAAATGTTTGTCACGAATGTATTTAAGATCCTGACAGTCAAGTAGAACGTGTTTTACATTGAGATGCTCGTCACATGGTATACATTTAGGTGCTTCCTCTCTTTTGAGAAGGTATGAATGTGTTAATCTGGTATGACCAATTCTACATCGCGTAATCACTATTTGATCTCGGCGATTAGAAAATATAATTGACGAAGATAAAATAAGGGTTGGCTGAACATATTTCTTCCTCAGCACACTACACTGAAGAATTTAAAAAGGTCAAATCTAACTCGGAAAAACAAAATATTAATTTTCATTCCAACAACGAAGAAGAGTATAACACCCTCTTTACAATTGACGATTTAACCGATTCTATTAAGCATGCCAAAGATACAGCTGCTGGCCCTGATGAAATTTATTATCAATTTTTAAAACACCTCATATTGGTATCTCAACATTTATTGCTCGATATTTTAATGATATATGGATATCTGGTAAAATTCCAGATTCCTGGAAGCAAGCTTTAATATTACCAATACCGAAACCGGGTAAAGACAATACTGACCCCCTTAACTACCGACCAATATCTCTAACTAGTTGTATTTGTAAAAGCATTTCAATGTAAAACACGTTCTCCTTGACTGTCAGGATCTTAAATACATTCGTGAAAAACATTTTAAAGTAAACTCACTTAAAAAACTATTTGAATCTGTACCATCATATGCTATACTTAACTTTTTGAAAGAAATAAATGTTTATAATAAGATATAGAGTTTTACATCATTGATATAGTTTTAATTATTAGTATCAGTAATAGCTTTCGGCGCGATATGACCTTTTTGTGTTGGTGCGCCGTAAAACCCAAACAAACAAACAAAACCTTTGAAGGCATGGTTAATAAAAGACTCATCTGGTATTTAGAATCAAACGGTATTATAACTAATTTCCAATCTGGTTTTCGAAAACAGCGAAGTACAAATGATCATTTAGTACGCCTCGAAACATTCATAAGAGAGGCTTTTGTCAACTTGGAAATATGGTATTCTCAAAGATTTAAAAGATGCCGGTCTAAACGGTAGACTACCTATGTTAATTTCTAGTTTTCTGTCTGACAGAAATTTTCAAGTTAAATAAGGATCAACATTATCAGAGAGCCACAAACAAGAACAAGGCGTGCAACAAGGCAGTATATTATCTGTTACACTCTTTGGTCTTAAAATTAATAATATTGTTAAGGTCATAAATCCTGGTACAGATTGCTCTTTGTATGTAGATGACTTTTTAATCTGTTATCGATCTAAAAATATTCGAAGTATCGAACGCCAACTACAACAAAACTTGGATAAAATCCAAAAGTGGGCAACAGAAAATGGTTTTAAATTTTCCAAGTCAAAAACACAATGTGTACATTTTTGTCGATTAAGAAAGCATCATAATGATCCTAAACTTTACATTTCAGGCTCAAAAATCCCTGTTGTAAATGAAGCTAAATTTTTAGGCGTTACATTTGATAAAAAACTCTCTTTTATACCTCAATACCACACTTAAAGTCTCTAAAAAACAAAATATATTAAAGCTTTAAATCTACTTAAAGTACTTTCACATACTGATTGGGGATCTGATTCCCAAACATTACTTAAATTATACAGAAGTCTTGTTCGTTCAAAACTAGATTATGGGTCAATTGTGTATGGATCATCACGTAAATCTTACTTGCAAATGCTTGATACAATACATAACTAGGGCTTACGTATCGCCCTTGGTGCATTTAAAACTTCACCTGTTGAAAGTCTTTATGTTGAAACTAACGAGCCATCATTAAAATTACGTCGACAAAAGCTTTCATTACAATACGCAACTCGAATATCTTCTAACAATAGTAACCCGGCGTGAAAAGTTGTTTTTAAACCAAATTACATCGATAAATTTGACAACAAACCAAACGAAATTAAACCATTTGGTCTGCGCGTTAAAAACGACCTAGAAATGCTTAATATCAACACTTCTACCGTTTTACAGAACTTAGATGAAAATGTCCCTCCTTGGACCTACAACATACCAAACGTTAATATTGACTTGTCAAACTTTCGTAAATCTATTACCAGCCCAGATGCCTTCAAGTCGGATTTCGTAAACATCTTTAGAAAAATATAAAGATTGTTCACATTTATTTACTGACGGCTCAAAAGATGGTAACAAAGTTGGTTGCGCTGCATATGGAAGTTCTTTTGTTGCAAGAATGCGACTGCCTGACCAGGCATCCATATTTACAGCTGAAGTCAAAGCAATAGATCTTGCTTTAACATACATATCAAATAGTATTAATAACAATTTTATATTTTTTCAGATTCTCTATTTGTACTATTGGCCATAAAAAATCGTAGTTCAGACAATATTCTTATTAAAAGTATCGAATTAAAATTACATGAAATTTTAAAATCTAAAACAGTACACCTCTGCTGGATACCAAGCCATATTGGTATACAAGGAAATGAAAAAGTTGATATTTTGGCTAAAGAATCTTTAAACCTTCAACCAGTAGATATCAAATTACCAAGCAGTGACTTTAATTAAGGAATGAATGCATAGAAACTGACTTTCATCGAAAAATAAACGTCACTTTTGGTGATAGCTAATTTGCATAAAGGCCGAAGGCCTTTATGCTGAAATTAGCTATCACCAAAATGACGTTTATTTTTCGATGAAAGTCAGTTTCTATACATTCATTCCTTATAATTACAACCATTTTTTGCGAAATTTGCGTTAGAATAAAGACCTATTTTCTAATGCGTAGAGCCAAATCACGCAATAATGCGTAATAGTGCGCATTGATTTCATTCGGTTAACAGTTTTTTAATGCCAACCGTCGGCCATTTTTTTCTTCGAGTCGATACAGTTTTTCAGTGTTTTAGGACATAACGGAATTAATAATACATAGATGTTAACGTTCATGGATTTTATTTTAAATCAAAGAACACAACAGAGGCTGTACGCTATTGCGAAACTCTTAAAAACAATTGAACAAGTTTAAAGTTTTTACGTTGAACACGTGTGTTGAATGTCATCATGACATAAAACAAGTTGAAACCTGGATTAAATGTAGGTCATTTCTGTAAACCCAGTGTAAATGAGCAGTTGTTAAATGTACATTTCTCTGGATTGAAGAGCTTTTGAGGCTGAATTATTTCATCAGATTTTGGTGCTTCGTCATGATCTTGAAAAGTGCTGGTACTGGTAGGCCTACTGCCGTGAGTACTTGTAGACGACTTGTGTGCAACTCCCACAGATAATTCTGTTAGAACATTGGACAGCTTTTTCTTCTGGTCTTCCGTTGTTTGTCGTGAATATGACCGTACAGAGGCTTCATTTCTATGCCCTGTCATAAACATGATGTGTCTCAACTCACAACCGGCATCATTCAGGGCCTGTGTAGCTGTTGCCCTTAGGGAGTGTGCTGTGTACCTGGAAGAAGAAAAATGAGAATGTTTACATTTACTGGAAAAATTGAAGATAATTGAAGGTGATCAGTATAGCTACATGTCATGGAATAGATTGGACAATTATCATAACAGAGTTGATGTAAGTTGATATTATTATTTACTGAGATTTGATGCTATCATTGTGATGTGTTTTAAGGTTCCTGTGAAATATGGGTTGGCAGAATTTTATTAAAAAGAAAAATGCTCTACAGTACTCCAGTCAAACATAGAACTTTGCCGGACGGTTCAATAATCTGGTCAAAACAAAACAATGGTATATGAGGAACTAAAGTGAAAGTAGAAAAGGGTCGCGAAAACCCATTACTCTTACAAAAAATCATTGTCTTAAAAAGAACACAACATTAGACCAGCTTGTGCGATATATTAAGTTTGACGAGTTGGTCATCTTACAAGTTGACAGTTAACCAGGCCAATGCACAATGTTTATGTATCAACTGCAGAGAATAGAGTATAGAAATCAATTGCATGTCTTTACTGAATGCAAAACTATGATATCTAAATACTATTATTATCCAATATATTACATCTCATTTTATTATTATTCCTTTCCTAGCTATTTATCTACATTGACCAGCAAAAATACTTATTAAATACATTATAGTTTAACTAGACTAGAGATGTGCCTTTGTTAATGTATTCTCTTTTATTTATGTATTTCCAGGCAAGGAAGTGAAACCAGTCTAAGCCATTGGAACCAAAGGATTTATTTGAATGGATAACAGCCCATGATTGTTTGAACTTCATATGGAATATGATACGAAAACCATTTGAAACTAGGGACTTATTAGCTGTGAATAAAATTAGCTGTGAATAAAATTAGACGATAAATTAAAGGATGAAATAAGTGATATTACCTAACGTCTAATCCACTATTACGACAAATGTCTCCCATAAAACTTGTGAACTGTCTTGGTGAAACAGCCTTCTTGGTATACCATGTGTCTACACTTTCAGGAGTAGTGTATCAGCGACGTGTAGAATTGGGAAAATGATCACTTTTTTAGTTTCAAACTAAAATAGTTTTATTGGTATATTTGTTGTTATCAACAATTTTCATCACTAAATTTCAAACATTATATTGCTCTAGGTATATCTCATTAGCATATTCTCTCTTATCATCACTTTTGATCACTTTTTGTTTCATAAAATTTAAAGCATTATATTATTTTAGGTATATTGTTTCATAAGTTTCAAACGAAATATTGCTTTAGGTATCTGTATTGGGTAAATATCACATGTATATGATACAATGATAACATGATGGAACGTTTAAAAGATAACTATCAAACACCTGAATGAAACTTAAGTTATACGTGGACAGAAACTTGCTTAAGGGTGAATGTATAAACTGAATCTATATAAATGAAATTTACGAAATAGATCGATGTATTAAAATTGACAAATAGTCAGTCGAAGTTAACAAGAATACATATAACCAAATTGTTTTGGAATTTAATGAACTGAAAGCTTTATAATGGTTTTGTTTTGTTTGAACTGTGCCAAGAAATTTCACTGTCAAGAGGAATATGATGGACATGAGTGCATAGATGATACAGACATTAAAACGTGAGTTTGATGAAATCTTATTTTTCTAGAAGAGATATTTAATCTATAATTAGATGATTGATTATGTAATGACTTTATTATTGTTTAATTAATTGAATATTAATTCACTACTATAATAATTGTAATTGAGTTTATACATAAAAATTAAAAATATTTGATATCTAATAAGATTTTTAAAAAACAAAACAAACAAAAAAACATATTAAGAGTAAATAATTTATAATTTGTTTTCAGAAATGTTCCGGTTCAAGAACACAAAAGGGTAAAATATGATGAAGTAAAAAAAGAAAAGTATTGTGTACAGGAGAAAGTTTCTAAGAAAGACATCACCAGTTGTAAGAAGTGTGGTAAAAAGTTCACGTTGTATACAAATCGGAAACGTCATGAAAAAAAGTGCGAGAAATTCCGTGGAAGAGAGGATAGAACTACTCCTAATTTACTTCAGTCTGTATTTACATGTACAGAATGTAAAAATGAGTTTCCTAATGCAACACAATTGATAGAACATCAGAATAAAACAAGACACGTACGCCCGGGGGGAAGTCGTGATTTTCAAGTTGAGGAGGAGTCGTGTAAATTACACTGTCGAACATGTAACAAACCCTTCGACTCGCATTATGAGTTGTATAATCATAGAGTGTTTGTACATCATCAATCCGACGTGAATTCTCAAAATTTTCAGAATATTCCATGGAATAGTTCGGAAATACCACCACCATGGGAAAAAGAAGACGGAAGTGTCAATAACGAATTAAAATTGACTTATGAACAACATAGACATTTAATTCTCAAACAAAAACAGACTGAATTAACAAACGAAATTAGATTCAATTTTCCTACATCTAACAACATAACACTTCAAGATCTAATTCAACAGTTGGAGGAAATTTATTCAAAACTTGATTTTACATTTAAAGTTAATATTTCTTTTGGAATAATTCTTGTAAATGTCGATACAAACAGATATCGTTATTTTGCACCTTATTACAATGAAACAGTGTTTGACCTTCCAATCGTTATAAGTAACCGAGAAGGGATTGACAATTTCGCAAATCAGTTAAATCAATTAGATATTTTAAGTCATGTTATGCGTCAAAGACCAGACACGAAATTCAAACCCGTAATGATTACAAATGTGTTGTATACAGTCTATCGTACTTCTTTCCCTTTAGGATGTGGTAAAAAATTACCCAGGTTTATTCATAGAAATAAATATATTATCCCATTCGATAGAAATCCAAACAATAAAAAGTTATATGATGATGACTTATGTATGTTTAGATGCATAGCATATCATCAATCTCGAAATATTTTCATTGAAAAATTAGCAAAACAATTACATTCTCGCTGGCTGTTGTATTGTAAAACTGAAAAACTACGTTCTACCAATATTTCTATCAATAATATGAGTCATGTTGAAGTTTGCTTTGATCTAAATATAAATATTTTTTTCTCTAAATATTGACGAGAGTATTACTTCATTTTATAAATCAAGACAAAAACAAAATAACGGTAAAAATACAATGTATTTAAATGTTTATGAAAATCATTTAAGTTACATTACAAAATTAAAATCCTATATTCATAAATTCAAGTGTGATGATTGTCAAAAACTATTTCCTTTATCATGTAGATTAAATCAACACAAAAAGTCATGCAACAAGAAAAAGCAAAACTTAAACTTTCAAGGCGGGTATTTTAGACAACAAAAAACTATTTTTAAGAAATTGGAGGAATTAAATATTTCAGTTCCTGAAGAATTAAGAGTATTCCCATGGTTTTCTGTTTTTGATTTAGAGTCTATCTTGGTCCCAATCTCCACTTATTCGCACGAAAATATAAATCAAAGTAATTTAAAAAAGATAAGTTCACATGTTCCAATTTGTGTTTGTTTGTGTAGTAACGTTCCAGGATATAATAAAGAAAAATTTATTTTTAATGAAAATTTAGACGAGTTGATGAATGAAATGATTAAATATTTGTATGATATCTCTAACTGTATTGAAAAACTTGCACATGAACGCTGGCGATTTGTATTTGATGGTTTGACTCAATTAGAAGAAAAATGGGGTTTAAATGATATAAATGATTTAGCGAGGGGTGAAACAAATTACGTAACTGAAAATGAGATGGCTAATGATAATGATGATGATCATGATGATGATGATGAGGATTTTAGCTCTACGTCTCACGAAGCAATGGAAACTGAAGAATATGATCCACCATCTTCTGAGTTTTTGCATGCAATATCAAAAGAAAATGTTTATGTTAAATTTTTAAAAAACGTTAGTGAGACAAGTAAGATTAACTCAGTAGAATATAATAATTGGAATAATCATACGTGTGATGATGATGATGATGATGATGATGATAATAATAATGATGATTATGATGATGATAATGATGATAATAATCAATCATCTCACCAATTGAATACACAAATAAATGATGGTGATGATGATGATGATGATGATGATGATGATGATGATGATGATGAGTGCGGGGGTAAGGGTGTAGATAAATCTTTTCTTGAAGACAAATATTTAAAAATGAAACAACAAATGAGGAAAAATATCAAATATGTGCGAAACGAATTTGAAAAATACTGTACACAACTTCCGGTAATAGGTTTCAATTCCGGTAAATATGATTTAAATCTAATTAAATCAAAATTAGCTACTCATCTAAAATTACATTTGACTAAAGTCAATAAATTTATAGTGAAGAAAAATAATAATTATATTTGTATTAGTAATGACAAACTTAGATTTTTGGATTTGATGAATTATTTACCTCCTGGTACTTCATATGATTCATTTTTGGTAACGTTTAATGTATCTAATAGGAAGTTTTTTTTCCCGTATGAATACATAACCAATGCATCAAAACTTGATGAAACATCCCTTCCGTCAATTGAATGTTTTTATTCGAGCTTGAAAAGATGTAATGTTTTAGAAAACGAAATTCGAGTAAAGTACGAAAGACTTATACAACAAGAGCATAAAACTGATGAAGAAGCTCTTCAAATGCTTCAAATCGATACAATCCCTTTATCTAGTATTCAACAAAACTATGAATATTTAAAACAAGTTTGGGAAAAAAAGAAAATGAAAAATTTGCGAGACTTTCTCCAGTACTATGCCGAGTTAGACGTCGGCCCTATGGTTGAAGGTATTGAAACCTTTCAAAAATTCTTTTTTGACAAAAGTCTAGATGTATTTAAAGATTTTATATCTATCCCAGGGATTGCAAGAAAAATGCTTTATGATTGCGGTTTGAAATCCGGAGCCTCGTTTTCGTTACTTGACAAATATGATGAAGATTTATATCATACTTTCATGAATAATTTAACAGGGGGAGCTAGCATTATTTTCACCAGAAAGCATGTCGTTGGTGAGACGTTTATTCGTCAAGATTCGAGTCAAGTTTGTCGTTCAATTTACGGGTATGATGCTAACAGTTTGTATCTTTGGGCTCTCTGTCAAGATATGCCAGTAGGACGGTATGTTAGAAGAAAATCTGAGAACGGGTTTATGCCTATTACGAACAAACATATTGTTTTTTCAATGTATGATTGGATGGACTGGCTAATTTACTCCGAAAATAAAACAATACAACATAAAATGAATACTGGTAGGGAATTTAGAATAGGTCCGTTTTTGGTAGATGGAATTGATATTGAGAAAAAAGAGGTGTTTGAATTTTTAGGAGACTATTGGCATGGTCACCCTAATTTAAAATGTAAGAACGAGGAGCAACAGAAAGAAAGATATAATAAAACTATGGATAGAATATGTTTCATTGAATCTCAGGGTTACAAAGTCAATTTTATTTGGGAATGTGAATACAGAGAACGTTTAAAATCAAACTTAGAAATGAGAAATTTTGTTAATAAAAGAATGCCGGCTTTTTACAAAAACAACCCAAAAGATGTTACTAAAGAGGAAATAATCAAGGCTATAATAAATGACGAGTTATTCGGGTTTGTTGAATGTGATATAAAAGTCCCCGAGTCTTGGGATGAAAGCTTAATTAAACCAAACACCAATCTCAACCCTTACGAATATTTCAAAGAAATGAGTCCGATATTTTGCACTTCAGAAATTCCTTTCGAAAAAATAGGTAAACATATGCAAGATCACGCTGAAAACATGAAATTACCAAAAACCTCAAAACGACTTTTAGTCGGCGGAATGTCGGCGGAAAAATTTTTATTATTCACACCATTGTTAAAATGGTATATTCAACACGGGTTAATCATTTCTAATGTTTATCAGGTAATAGAATATAGCAGAATGAATTGCTTCAAACAATTTGGTCAACAAGTAACAACTAGCCGGCGGGAAGGCGATAAACAGTCTAAGTTGAATATAATGGCTTTGTTAATGAAATTAATTGGAAATGCGGCTTTCGGTGGAACAATAATGAATAAAGAAAGACATCGAAATGTTAAATATCTTAAAGGTTTTCAACAATCTTGCATGGCAGTAAACAATCCTAGATTTATAAACTTAAATGAGATAGATAAAAATTATTTTGAGACGGAATTTTTAAAATCAAAGATCAAAATTAATCATCCAATTCAATTAGGTATTGCCATTTTAAATTATGCCAAAATCCATATGTTAGGTTTTTACTACGATTTTATGGATAAGTTTATAGAACGGAGAGACTTCGAATACATAGAAGTTGATACAGATTCTGCATATTTTGCGTTGTCTGGTGACAGTATTAAAGAGGTAATAAAACATAACATGAGATCAATATTTGAACGAAATTTGTATGAAAATTGTAATGATGATTTTCACCCTAATGTTGGAGAAGATGATGTATGGCTCACCCGAGAGTGTTGCTCTAACCATAAGAAATACGATAGTAGAGAAATGGGGATCATGAAAATTGAAATGGAAGCTAGACAAGACAAATCATTCATGATCGGTTTATGCTCCAAATCTTACGTGATTAAATCTTTCGAAAATTCCCAAATTAAATACAGTTTAAAAGGAATTAATAAATATTTTATAGACCCATCTAAAGAATTCCACGATGTTTTAACAAACAAAGCTCCTGTGCTTGCAAAAAACTCTGGTATCTCGGTTTTTGACAACTTACTTTATTCATATCAGCAAGATAAACGGGCATTTGTTTATTTTTATATAAAAAGAATGGTATGTGATGACGGAATACACACACTCCCGCTTGATATGGTTTTAAAACCTGTTAATAAAAAACTATTTGATTATTTATCTCTGTGTATACAGAATAAGGTGCTACTATCCTCTCTATTTATCAATTTTTGTGCTTAAAACGAGAGAATGTATATTTGCGATAGCTCTAAACGCGTTTGCTAAAAAATCATGAGATCAAATAGATCACAAAATTGAATGATTTTGTATTAACCAATGTGGTCTTAATAGCGATACTTTACTGTATTTCCGATTCAACACAATCAAGTTTTATTTGTATATCTTTCCTTAATGAAATGAAAACAACGATAATCAACACTGAGAATAATCTTGTTATTTATTCAATAAAATTTAGCTTTGAGTTACATACAAATATTATTTCACATAAATCATATAAATATTTGAAAAACAAAATAAATGTTCACATTGTTGTTTTTCTTTGTATTGAAAATATATATACATAATCAATGATAAAACTGTTCACAGGTTTTATTGAAAAATGTATGTAGATATTAAATGATAATAAACATTTATTAATATGGTAACCATTTTATTTTGTTTTTTCTTTTCTTCCTGATAAAATCCGGTGGAGATCGTACGACTTGCAATGTTTCATCGTTTTTAATGTCTGGAAATGTTTCCACTGAATCACCTTCCTGTCGTAAAGATTCAATTTGTGTAAAATTTCTATCCACTGTTTCTGTTTGTGAAGATTTAGTCAACATTTCAGGGTTACGTCTGTCCATTACCGAGGCGAATTTATCTTTTGATACTAAAATCAATTCTTTCATTATTGATTTTACTTAGTCTGCACTGGTATCCACTGAAGCGAATTTTTGATAATATGAATAACCTCTTTACTCCTTTTACATAATAGCTTTCGTTTTGATGACAAAGGTGTTGTTTTTTTTTACAATTTGTTTCCAGTTTGAATTGTATTTCTTCAAAGAATCTATTTCCTTCCGTGTGAGCTCGATTCTACCTCGCAATGTATTAAATATAACCCCCGAAATAGCTTTCGCTTGGGAGTGTGTAAGATTTCTTAAAACAGATTTGACTCTCTTGTGATCCAACTTACATAAATAATGAAGAAAAAGTGATTCTACTTTTAAAATATCCTTCATATTAAATATCCAAACTCGACGGAAGAAAGATTACACTTTCCTCGTTAGGAAATATTTTTGTTCGTAAACGGTACTCTTGATGAGACAAATTGTGAAGATCAACAACAAGATACCCCCAACGTTTACTAGTTGCAGAATGAAAAGCTTCTAAAAAGAATTTACTTTTATTCGGATAGATTTGTCTCGCAAAGAATTGATATTGTTGCAAATCTCTATGATTTCTTAACAGAATATAGTATTTTGTGTTTAAACTTATAGTTCTTGCTGATGGAAATTTAGGAAACAGATTATGAATTAGTAATATTACAGTAATTTTAGAATGGTGTGAATGAATTGTCCACAACTCTTCCATCTTTGGATTTGAATATATTTGACTCGCTAAATCATCTAAAACAATACATGTTTGTTTTTCACTGGCGTGACTTTTAATCTCATCTAATGAAGGAATGCCTTCAGTAAAACTTATATTTGGAATGGATTTCATCATTTCATCGTACACATGTTGCCAAGCAGAATAGTGATAATGTATTTTGACAAATTTGTTGGTAAACATTCCATCAGCTTGTTCTAATAGTCTTTTCACGAAAAGTGTTTTACCACTGCCTGAAGGTCCAACAATAGATATGGTACATGGGTTTTCGAATTTTATCAACGATTCTCTTTCATACCATGCCATTGTTTTTAATTCTAAAAAGGTATTAACTAGAAAAAGGTAATACTTTGATAACATTTATTATGTAAGATATTGATATATAATAATGATTAAAAATACAAATTATTCTAATTTACATTCAACAATCACATATATGCATTATTTAATAATATACACAATTGAAAGGAAATACATAAAGCTATTTGAATACGTTAAACTTCATCGTCACTTGAAATAATATATACACACAAGTAAAAAAAAACAAAAATGGTTAAACTTTACAATCTCCAATCTGTAAAGTATTATAGTGTTTACTAATATTCATTTTAATTTTACTGATACACAATAATATCTCTTGAACTATTAATCTCGAATAATCCAAAACTGTCGGAATAAATTACACAGGTAACCGGAACAGGTAACGGTTTTGAGAAATTAGCAGTTATTCTCACAATTCCTTGCTTCACAAGAGAAAGAAATCCTCTTTCCTTAAATGTAGGTTCTAAATCAAAAGTGTATAACGCAAAGCCGTTTGCGAAGTCTTCCCAGTCCAACAAGTTCTCCTTGTCTGATAACCATTTACCAGTAGACTTACTCAACCAATGATAAGCTTCTGTACAGTCATTTCCTCTAGTTTGATCAAATTTCACTCTGATTGGATTTCCTAAAGCTGGAATATTATCTACTGTTACATTTATATCAGATAAATCAAATGTCTGAAAATTCCAAGGAGATTTATTAAAGCTGCCTGCCACAGACTGACCTTCAACAAAACCAATAACTAATCTGTTTGGTTTTGTTCCCATCCCAATAGCATCGATATTAAAACTAACCTGCCCTTGTGATATTGCTATCATTCGAATTTCAGATTTTGTGAACGGGTATTTTGCATTTGATTTCTCCAGAGCTAAACTTTGCGCGTAAATAACTGCCGGATTGATCTGAACCTTACATATATGCAACACCATTTCTTCAATTTTTATCTTGTAATTCGGAGTTAATGAATCTGACATAAGATAAAATTCTGGTTTTGAACGATAGAATTTTACATCCAGTGTTACATTATTTATAATGTATCTACTTAAATCAAATAAATCATGATTAATAGGTGCAATCATATGTACAGTTTTACTTTCACTGAAAAATTTAGAACGTGTTTTCAATCCTTCGTTGTGTCCAGTTTTTATGTCGTCATCATCTACAAAACGTGCAGTATCTTTATAAAACATCTGAGGAGCAAGCTTTGAACTAGAGCAATTACCATAATTAAGTAAAGTGTGAATCATCGATTTGTATGGATAATGCCCGGTAGATGAAGTCACGAATTTTCCTTGAATGGTAACATCCACTTGTTCAAATAGAGAGTGAGCCAGTAGATTAATAGGTCCACATAGTTCTGTATTTGTAAGTTTTGTATCATCAGAATGTATAATTTTTGCCTTGACACTCATAAAACTATTTCGAGTATCAATATATTCCAATCCATTTTGTCCTTTCACTGAGAATTGAATCGGTGAAGAATCCGTTATCTGACTGATGGGTTGAATTTGGTGATAATAAATTTTTTCTACGGCAGTCTGTGTGGGTTTTAAATCAAATAAAGATAATTCGCTTGGTAAAGCTTCGATGAAAAACTCGGGATTTAACGCAGCCATTTAAACAAAAATATTCTTCTCCTTGCTAGATCTAATTTTCTGCTTCTTCTTTTTTTCACCCCTTCTTTCTATCTTATGTCTGTTTTGTCCGTGTTGCTTCTTAGATTTCTCTTTAGTCTTTGATTTTCCCAACGTTTTCCTATTTCTTTTTAAAGCTTTCATTTTTGTTCTATTTATCTCGCTTTTTACCTGTTCTAGGGTTTGTTGACTTGGAGAAACTAATTCAATTTTACTGTCTTTTCTTGAACGTTCGATTTGCTTTACCTCTTCTTTTCTTTTTTCAATAGGAATAATGTATAAGTTACTAGTTTCACCATCAGAGAATAAGTTTGATTTCATTTCATTATCACTTGAAATAATCTTATCCGATTTCTTTTCGTTTCTTTGAAAAAACTCTATCCATTTTTCTGTATTAGGAATGTATAATTTTTTACTATCCATAATAACTCAGTGTTTCTATTTTAACTTTTGAAATGAAGCACTAACGTTATTGGGTATGATAAAAATTTTGCTAACGTTTTTTGTTCAGTTCTGATTTCAAAATCAATTTCACTAATGTCTGACCTAACAACTGGAATATAATAAAATGGAAAAAATGTGGTGTTTTCGTTTTTATGTACAACAACTCTCCTAAGTAAAGCAGATTTCTCTCCATCAACAATGGTTTCATCACATAGATTTGAGTAAATGAATAAACATACTTTTTCATTACTGGTTTGCTCATTTAATGTTATTTCTGCCAATGCAACTTGACAAGTTTTATCAAAATATAAACGTTGACCAAGTTTGCATTTGAATCTGTACGAAGTGTTATTCGGGTAATAATGACTATTCTGATCACTATTCACTATTATGTAAAACTTCATTTTCTTGTTTGAACAGTTTCAACATCAGACTGATTGATCCAAGTATTAAATTTTTCACCATACCCCTCGAATTTTACTAAATATTGAACGCTTCCAGCTCTTTTACGTCGACGTAATATTTTTTCTATAATATATAAGTCATTCGATTTTTTATCTATTTTCTGTAATTCTTGTTCATAAAAACTTGATAGCACACGCTCATTCATCAAATCTTCCACTTCATAAATTTTTATGTTGTCTTCAATTGTTCTCTTTGATATTTTGAACAACTCGGTAGTCCATTTCTGCAAATAGCCTCGTTGGAATGTTCGAGCTTTGTAAGATAATCTTACAAGATCTCCAAGTTTAAACGTAAATTTTGTATCGAGCTTATGGTTTATTTTGTTTTTATTTGTTTCTTTGTAATACATTTCGTTCCAAATAAAAGCTTCATTCGTTTTATTCACATCTTTGGGTGAAAATTTACCATTAACTAAAGACGAATGAGGAGTAGAATTATAGCTCATAACAATATCTTGTAATTTATCAATGAACTTGTATGATCTTTGTTTTTGAAACATACGAAATAATTTTGATTTAATTGTTTGAATAACGCGTTCGCAGACTGACACTTTGATATCTTCATTTTGAGTTGAAAAGTATCGAATGTGATTATTTCGTAAATATGAGAGAAAACTTCTATTTTGAAATTCAGTTCCTTTATCGAAATAAATTGTTTCTGGAGTCCTTCCTTGTTTCAAAATTTTTTTAAATCCTTGCAATACTTCATTCGCTGATTTTTATTTTAAGGGTTGTATGAAAAGAAACTTAGAAAACACATCAATAACGAAAAGAAGATATTTAACATTTTTATTAAATTTTGCAATATTAGAAGTTGTTGCTAGATCGAGTCCCCACTGACTATCAATACCGGATACAATCGTTCTCCTTCTTTTAAATTTTCTTTTGACTTGTTTATTAAGAGTATATTCATCTCTTGATGCTAGCCATTGTCTTATTCTGTTTAATCCTATTTGGAATTTTCCTTCTTTTTTCACAACTTGATATAGCTTTTTTGCACTCGTATAAGATCCTCCACGTGCTGGGGTGTTATATATTTCTTGTAAGTAAGAACTAATAGTCTCCGGAACTACCCCCATTTACAAAAGAAGTACAGAGCAAAACAGTTTCTTTCAAGTTACACAGTGTAATAAAAACTTGCTCTGAGATTGTTATTGATCTAGTACCAGATCTTATATTTACAACGGTTTTTCCGATTTTATTCCGAAAAACAGAAATTCGGTGATCATTTTCTAGTTGTAAATTAACTTTCCGATTTTCGTTTTGTTTTTGAGTAGAAATGAAAGTTATTTCCTCGTCCGCATTAAACATTTCTAAATGAGCTTGCGTCATTATTCTCGTTCTTGTATAAGTCTTTCAAAAATACCTTATGCCCATCAAAAATTATGTAGTCTTTGTTACAGTTTCTCCTCAAGAGATAAATCAATACTGCACATAAACAGACAATCCCTATACTTACTATCACTAATATGGAAACAATGACAAAATTTGAGCTTAAGTTCATCATCGACATTCTCATTGGGTAGAAGTTAATTTCGATCTATTATCTTCAAACCGTAAAATACAAATGAAATTTGATAAGTGAGCTAATGCATGCAAAAGGAATACAACAAACAAATGTTAAACTTTAATTTCATTCTCTTTTTGTCATAGAAAATGCAGTAAACAAGTTATACAGGCGTTACGCTCTATGTAAACTGATTCTGCACAACTAACACTCAGAACTTAAGAAAAATATCGGAAAACGGGTTCAAACACTCGTCCAATGTTATGGATTGAATAAAAGGAAATAAGCGGTGCATGGAATTTGATAGTCTGGATTACCCGCTCTTACTGTACTTACTCTTTTGTAATCATCGAGAACCAGACTAGGAGTATGAGTGCGCATGCTCATTCATTCAAGTAATTCTGGGGAGTTTATAACTCTGTTTTAACGAAAATGTTATTACTATACTTCTATCAATTTAATGAATTTTTTCCTTTAATTCGTATTGCATCAATATTTTTTCGCTTTTAATAAAGTTCAAATAGATCTAGAATGTCTATAAATTCTCGGTGACTTAAAATTAAGTATTCGATATTTTAATTTTTCGTTTAAGTAAATTGTTTAATCACTCTATACGAACTGTGTAATAGCTGTAATGAGTCGAACGAAGATGATTGAATTTGTATTACAAGTATTAGCATTTCCAAAAATGCTTGAAATCGCCGTTTAGCCGTGTATTACATCTTCTCACGCAAACTCATCACAACGGTTACGTCACGCGTTGCTACTTAACCACTGCCTTCACATGAATCACGTGACGTTACTAGTACCATGTGACGAATGTTTAAATTCAAACGGGCAATAACGGTATGCCTAAAATACGTTAGGCGTAATGTAGCAAAATATAATATTGAATTAACTGAAATATGGTTAATTTACAAGTATTGTGTAAGAAAAAAGATATCTTAAATAGAACTATATCATCATGAATCAGAATTGTTTAATTCATAAACAAATTATACCGGAAAGTGCACACGGTCGGGAATGAGCTGCTGTTCATGAGCTGGTCACCTTACCCTTCTTAATATGATGATATTTGCGTCAAATCTTCGGTGTTTATAATAAAAATATGGTATATGATACTTATTTATATAATATTTATTATATTAAATTACTAAAATAAGTATAATAATCCATTTTAAAACATTTACTTTGCGTAAAATTACGCTGTTCACTTCATTTTACACACTTATTGATTTAATAAAGGGAAATAACTGCTGCGGGGAGTTTGCTTCTCACACAGTATGCGCCAGTGTCTTAGGTCGTTTCACGTGAAGGTTATTTATAGAATTCCTGGAATATAGTGCGTTTGATTCATTGTGCAGAACTTGATACTGAATTTATAGACTCGTCCGAAAGTAGGGAAGTTAAGTTTACATTTTTTCTAACAAACACAAGTTTTAACAAGAAAAACGTAAAAAAATTAGTTCTGCTTTTTTCTGGTCTTATATTGCAACTTTCGTGTAATTGGTACGTGTTCACATATATTGATAGTATCATTTTCTGAAAGTACAAACAGGTAACCCGACAAAAAAAATGGCGGACGACGAGTCCATTCACGCACCCCTAATTTGACATGTCGACGGCCATTTAATCGTCATGTGACCTTAAATGCATCGTTTTGATTGGCTTAGGGCAACCGGTGTCGCCTACAAAATACTCAAATCTTGATGATTGTCTATATCGCCGGTCAGGACGGGCGATAATAACTATTCGTTGTCATAGGATCTGTGGGTTCTATAGAAATAAACCAACACCAATGCGTGTTAACTGGCAGTAGGGCATTAACTTGTCGATATATGCGGGAAGATAGTTATGAGACCGATCGGTTGATGGATACATTACATATCATTGTGTTCAATGAGTTTGACCATGGAAGTATTGTAATTTCTACTGAACATATCCCGAGTTTGGAAACATTACAGATACTCTAGTTGTTCTTTCTCCTAAATCCTACATTAATGTCAAAAACCCACTTGGTTCGTTATGATTTTATTACTATAATTATCCATGTATAATACAGTGTACTACTTCACAAGATCTATTCATTGTTGAAAATGAACGACTGACTTACGAATTATGACAGAAACAATAAAAAGAAAGACATAACAGTAAAGAATGTCTCAGTGAGCCTTTGTTGCAACGCTCTGTGTTGAGCAATGCTATTTCATTCCTCCTATCACATTAAGCGAATCTGATATTTGCAACTGAAATGAAAATTTTATTCACCATGAGTATTCTCCCTTTCATAGTTACGTATGTATAGTAACGATAGTTACTGTTTAACAAATGTTAATTTTGAATGATCCTGGCAAATTTTATTGACCATGAGTAGTCTACCTTCAGCAGTTAATGTGTGTATAGATTCTGTTTACCACAATAAACTTCGTGGGTAAAACAAAATGACTATGAGATATAATATATTTATTGCTAGAAGAAAAGAGTAAGACTTTCTCTCTCTCTCTCTCTCTCTGTGAATAACTGACTCTTGTTAAGAAGAATAATCTCTCTCTCCCTCCCTCAGATATTGAATTTTCTTAACTTAAATACTTATAGTATTTCAAAAAGAGAGGAAAAAATCAACATTGTTATTCTTCAACTTCAGATGAAAATGCAAACTCAGTTAATCAATGATATTCTCTGAATATTGATATAAATTCTTAACAGTGAACAAAATTCATATCATTATTCAGAGTTCATCAATGAATATCAGACTTTGCATTTTCCTCTGATGTTATCATAGAAAACAAAAAGATGAAAATATTTTCATGATTTCTTATCTTTATTATTATGATTAAAGTACAATAAAAATTCATTCATTTTATTTTTGCATTCTGATTCTTCATAAGCTTCTTCTTCATGTGTCTATATTGTTTGAGCTTCCTACAATCACAAAAGAATAATAATATTTAATTAGCATAAAAACAATTTTCAATAAAAAAAAAAAAACATTCTACAAAAAGAATTATTTTTGTTTTAATATTATTTTTATTAATAATTTCATTATCTTGAATAACATCATCATATTCAACAATGTCTTGATAATTATTTTTAATGTTATTAGAAGAATTAAATTACCTCCAACATGTCAATCAAGCCATTCATAAGTAGAGTGAAATGATTTGCATCAACATTAACTCCAACTCTCATTGGAGTCAGGTTCCCATTTATTCGACAGTACCTCCTTACATCAATCCTCATACCATTCCCACAAGTGTTAATGTTAAGATAGATCTGATCAGAAAGCTTGTAGCTCTTATTAATAGCTAGTGATCCATCACCAAATCTGAAAGACAAATCAAAATTGATTTTAATGAGAGAAGATGATTGTAATTGTTTCATCTTTTATTTTTCTACCCAAAATCTTATTTCAAACTAAATGTGAAATATTTAAGAACTGTTTCAATATTTTCTTTTTTCAATTTAATGATATTAAAAAAAAAACAAGTGTTAATTTAGTAATTATTTTACTCATATTTCTTTTAAATAACAAGCTTAAATTCATTCATCAAGTAAACTAAACTGAGAAAAAACAATTCCACCTTGCATTGCAAGTTTTATGTAGAATCTGGATTTATATTCAAATAAATATTTGAAGAAAATTATTTACCTTTCAATGATTTGACTAATTTCTCCCATTAGATCCACTATGTTTTGTATTATGTTAGAAGTTAAGCCTATTTTCTGCTGTCTCACTGATTTTTTTATGATGTATATGATCTTGTCTTCTAACAGAGCTTCATTCTCCAATATTAATGTTATGTTGTCGTTTATTGACAGTGTGTAAGACATTCTTAAAATATTAAAGAAGAAAATTTGGGTTATTTGCTTGGATAATTTGCTTTTAAATTTTTAACCAACTTGAGCTATTAAATGAAGATCTTAACAATAGAATAATTAATACAGGAGTTTTTTTCTAATAAAATTTCCAATTGATGTGAATTTAAATAACTACACCTTTGAATCAAAGTGTCTATACATAATGATTCAAGGTTATTAAAATTAAATGAGTGGGATTCTTTAAAGTTTCTTTGTAAAATTAATTCTTTCAAATATTCTTCCACATCAAATTGGTCTCATATTTGATCAATATTTTCAAATTCTGACTGCTGATTAATCAATTTTAAAATATTGGTAGAATAAACACATAAAAAGTTATGAACTTCTACTACAGATTTTCTCTTTAATGTTTTATAGATTTGTCTACAACAAAGATTAGACAGACTTTTGACTTGACACATTATATTTTCTAAAAAGATAAACAATACTAACAAGTCAATTGATATTAAATTTCTGTTCGAATTTTCAAAATTAATACTTATCTTCATTTTTGATACAAAAATATTATGAAAAAGTCAAATAAAACAAGACTTATAATAAAGCATAGATTAATTTTTAAACAAATAAATATATAATAATATATATATATAAAGAAAGTTGTACTTACATTTTCCAGATTTAGCCTAATATGATTAGTATTGATGAATACTGGATTCTGCTGAGCTTTTATAGTGATAATGATTGGGGTGATATAAAACCAGATTTATTTATCTATATTTCAATCATGAAAATTGTCTTTGTTTTTGCTGGAAGGTATTTGGTTTTTTTTTGTAACTTGTTTGCATGAATACATTCTGTTTAAAACTTCACACACAACTGCCTTATTTTCATATCATTTTCTAATTATAAATTAAGTAATAGATGAAATCATAGTGTATTAACATTCATACAAATAATAATAAAGAACACAACTATTTTGGTATCAGTAGACCAATCTTGTTTTCTTTTTTTTGAAAGATAACAAGCAAACAAAAAGACAGAATAGTGTATTGACTAGTTTTTTATCACATAACTGCATCATTTTAGTTTTGTTTCATTACCTTAAGCATTTTTAAAATAAACTTTCACTCCATCGAGGTGACCAGATTTTTAATTTATATAAAATGTGTTTGTGATATTTATCAATATAATCATTTTCCCTGAAGCAAAAGGTAATGAGCTAACATAAAAGACAGAATAGTGTATTGACTAGTTTTTATCAAACCACTGCATCAGTTTAACTTTGTTTCATTACCTTAAGCATTTTCAAAATAAAACTGTTAAATTTTGACTTGTATCAGTTAATCATCTTTTTACCAATCCTTACATACACTTTTCAAAATTTTTATTTTCTGTAAGGTTTGAAAAACTTATGTAACAATATACCTAGAGTAATATAATTCTTTAAACTTTATGAAACAAAAAGTGATCAAAAGTGATGATAACAGAGAATATGCTAATGAGATATACCTAGAGCAATATAATGTTTGAAATTTAGTGATGAAAATTGTTGATAACAACAAATATACCAATAAAACTATTTTAGTTTGAAACTAAAAAAAGTGATCATTTTCCCAATTGTACACGTCGCTGATACACTACTTTCAGGATTTTCCATCGCCTTTTTATCAATATGGCTGAACAGCTTTTCAGCTTCAGGATTACATTTGGATATGTAGTACTTCAGTACATTAACAGGACAATCATCACCCCCGGTAGCATACATTCTTTTTTCATTGTTTACACCTTGTTGTTGTTGTTTTTCTTTTATTTCATGTGTTAGTTCAAAGAACTCTATTCCGTTATCATCTTTCTTTAACAGCAGACTCTTCAAATTTAATTGGGGATGGAATTCCAACCCTCTAGACACATATTGTATGCTAAGAATATACCATACTCTATAACGCAGAATGACAGGGTTAACATTGCTTTTTAAGTATGTTATAATGGATTGTAGGTTTGTTGGTGAAATAATTGGCTTGTGCTGCGTTGGAAGGTTTAGTCCTAGTTTAAGATTAGTTTTTAATTTAGCATCTAACATATCGTTTGCCTCTTGAAATCTTATATCTTTCACTATATCAATCTTTCTCTGTATCTCTCTAAAGTATCTGTTAATACCAGCCCTTACATTTTTCATAGTATTCCTGTGATATTCTTTTGATATGGTTTCACTGTCAAATTTTCTCTTTCTTATTTCAGTTAATTTTGGTTGTGCCTCTGCATAAAATTTCATCAGCCTTCTATTCAAATCATCAGGTTGTATAGTTTCAAGATCAACTTTACCACTTAATTTCTCTTCACACCATTCTACAAATATACAATTTTTTTTGATAAATATGGTTTAATGTATTACATTGATTCTGTACAGTACTACTCTGCAACAATAGTGTGCCTAGGGCTCATGAAAAAATAAGGTAGATTCCCCTAATGTAAATTCTCTGTCATGAAAATATTTCAAAATTATGATAAACAAATAATTAAATCATTTTCCCTATTAAATATCACTTTTTGTATATACTCTGTTGTCATAAACACTCATTTGTAATTTGTATTTGGGGAATTCTTCCTTACAAATTTAGTATAATTTGTTAAGGCCACTACAAGTTGATCATATGTTCTACGGATTTTTCTGGGGGAAAAAATGGGGCGAGCAAAGAAAAAAATAAGTAAAATTTTAATTCAGTTGCTTTATATAGCAGTTAGACCAAATTTTTATGAGCAAGCGAGGAAATAAAATTATTTTTTGTAAAAACCTTCAAACTAAAGGTGCGAATGAATCCATAGAACATATGATCTACTTGTTGAGGCCTAAGGACTGAATTCATTTTTGCTATCATGGAAGAATCTATCCTCGGTAACAGGATATTAAGGCCATGATATATTCATAACTTATACCCTGGTTACCATGGGTTTCCGACGATGGGAAGGATCAATTGAATGTAAATTTCTATCCTTGCATGAATGCCTAATATTTGTGGGCCAGTAGAAACACTGAAACAGGGAGGGTGTCTTAAATAGGTTTCATTAAAGGAATCAAGATATGATGTATAATTAAAGTGGCTGCATTTATGTGAGGCTAAGATACTGCATTTAAATATACAATCAAAGTACAATGCCATCCAAACTTACATCAATAATATGGTAATAACTTTATGGGGTTATACTGAACAATGAAATTAAAACTTATGTTGCATAAATTTCATTACTCATTTTTATTGTTAAAATCTATTATATCTTTTGTTATATGGAATAACTTTTAGTTGTATGAATGAAAAACATGCTTTTGACAAGTTTAAAGGTATAATTTTGGATGGCACTGTATACTGTTATAATAATTTTACCTTGAAACATGTTAATAGCCCACTTAGTGTTGGATTTTGTAGCTTTTGAGTATCTATTCTCTTTTAACTCCATCAGATCATTGTGTGACAGGTTCTTGAATCTTGCTGGTTGGTTTGAATCAGAAATTTGATCACATAAAGTTGAACTGCTTGCAGTTTCAAAAGCAGTGGTAGTTTTAGATCCTTGATTTTCAAGATTAGATTGAACTTGTGAGCATTTAATGAGCTCTTCATCAGTCATTGCTGATAAAACTTGAATATCTGGGTTAGGAGATAACCTACCATCATCAGAATTCTCTAGATCAGACATTGTCAATTCAAAATCTCCAAAAATGGAGTTAGCCAAGTCAGAATCAAGATTGCTTTCCTCCATATTGTGACTGAACTGTATAGCAGACGAAAATTCACGAATGCAGTTAATATTTATAAAATGTTGATATAGAAAGAAAATTAAACATAATATGTATTGTAAATATCATTTATTTCTATTTCTATACAATATAATATTTATAAAACCATTTCGTGTTTTTTTTTGTGATATTTACTTCCCTTTATTGACATGTACAATCGTTATCGTACCGAAATTCTTTCGGGCATATAATAATACAATAAAATTCAGGGAAAGGGAGTTAAAATTTTGCCTTTATCTCCTAATATTTTCCTTCGCTAGTTAATACATAATTATACCGTCTGTGTAAGAAATCCAATTAGTGTAATGATCATGAAACCAAAACAAGAGGTCTTCTGAAACAAATTGTTTGCGTAGGCCTTGAAAAGAACTTGAATTTGATGCATGCCCTAGGCTACGTGTATTTTTGCAATAGTAATGTGACAAAGTGATTTGTATAGTACTTGAAAATGGTGAAAAAGAACTTAGAAAGTACTGAAATTTTGTGTCAAATTTTTGAAAGTTCTGTATGAACCATGGTCACCATGTCATTCATAATGTTGCTAAAAGTAACTAGACATAATGATACAGGATATTCTTGTTTTACCAACTTATCTTTTTACAGATTGATTGTGATGCCATACTTGGTATGACTGACCAGAAACTGAAGAATTACATTCCAGCATATGGAGACAGGGTGGCAACAATGGCTATTTGTCGGCGTGAGAAAAGTCCAAATACCTCAGTAGACTTTCACAACACAGTGCAAAAAATTAGATTCAAAAGCAGTTTAAAACCAAGCATGACAAGAGCTCCGCTGGGCGGGGCATTATACGCCCGTGTGCAGTCCATGCTGTGTTCTATCTCATATGAAGTCCCTGTGACCTTTACCAATGACCCCGGGATCTGAGAATAGATCCCACCCTTAACTGGAGGGCTATCCAAAGCAAAGATTTTGAGAACCTAGGTACAGCCATGGTTGAGTTATCACCGGCACAATGTTTTTCAATATGATGCCCCTGTGACCTTGACCTTTGACCCTGGGCCCCAAAACCAATAGGGCATATCCTTAATACATGGGCTACTCTCACATAAAATTTGGTGAACCTAGGTACAATCGTTGTTGAGTTATTGTCCAGACAAGGTTTTTCCTTATGATGCCTCTATGACCTTGACCTTTGACCCAGGGGCCCCAGAACCAGAAGGGCATATTCTTGACACATGGGCTACTTTCACATAAACTTTCATCAACCTAGGTACATTGGTGGTTCCGTTATTGTCTAGACAAGTTTTTCATTGTTTGCCATTTTGACTTTATTAACATATTGAATAAACATTTGAAGTCACAGGTTGGTAATTTGATATCTTCTGGTTGAAGGTTTAAACTAGACCAAGTAGCCCCAAAAACAATAGAGAACATCCTTGACACATGGGCTACTCTCACATAAAATTTGGTGAACCTAGGTACAGTCATTGTTGAGTTATTACCTGGACAAGGTTTTTCAATATGATGCCACTGAGACCTTGACCTTTGACCCAGGGGCCCCAAAACCAATAGGGCATAACCTTGACACATGGACTACTCTCACATAAATTTTGGTGAACCTAGGTACATTGGTGGTACAGTTATTGTCCGGACAAAGTTTTTCAAAAGGATGCCACTGTGACCTTGACCTTTAGGCCTGGGGCCCAAAAACCTGTAGGGCACATCCTTGATGCATTGGCTACCTTCACATAAAATTTGGTGAACCTGGGTACAGTTGTTGTTGAGTTATCGTCCGGACAAGGTTTTTCAATATGATGCCCCAGTGACCTTGACCTTTGACCCAGGGGCCCCAAAACCAATATGTCATATCCTTGACACAAGGGCTACCCTCACATAAAATTTGGTGAACCTAGGTTCATTGGTGGTTCAGTTATTGTCCGGCCAATTTTTTTATTGCTTGCCATTTTGACTTTATTATCATATTGATTGAACATTTGAAGTCACTGCTAGGTAATATGATATCTTCTGGTTGAAGGTTTCAACTTGACCCTGTTTTTTCCCAAAACTGATAAGGCACATCCTTGACATATGGGCTACTCTCACATGAAATTTGGTGAACCTAGGTACAGTCATTGTTGAGTTATTACCCGGACAATGTTTTTGAATAAGATGCCCCTGTGACCTTGACCTTTGACCCAGGGGTCCCAAAATCAATAGGGCATATCCTTGACACATGGGCTACTCTCATATAAAATTTGGTGAACTTAGGTACATTTGTGGTTCAGTTATTGTCCGGACAAAGTTTTTCAAAAGGATGCCACTGTGACCTTGACCTTTGAACCTGGGGCCCAAAAACATTTAGGGCACATCCTTGATGCATGGGCTACCTTCACATAAAATTTGGTGAACCTGGGTACAGTTGTTGTTGAGTTATCGTCCGGACAAGGTTTTTCAATATGATGCCCCTGTGACCTTGACCTTTGACCAAGGGGCCCCAAAACCAATAGGGAACATCCTTGACACAAGGGCTACCCTCACATAAAATTTGGTGAACCTAGGTACATTGGTGGTTCAGTTATTGTCCGGACAAGTTTTTTTCCCATATGATGCCACTGTGACCTTGACCTTTGACCCAGGGGCCCCAAAACCAAGAGGGAACATCTTTGACACATGGGCTACTTTTACATAAAATTTGGTGAACCTAGGTACATTGGTGGTTCAGTTATTGTCCGGACAAGTTTTACCTATTTTAAGTCCCAGTGACCTTGACCTTTGACCCTGGGGTCTCAAAATCAATAGGGAACCTCCTCCACCCAAGAGCTATCCACACATAAAATTTGAGGAACCTAGGTGCATCCTTTCTTGAGTTATCATCCGGACAAGCAATTGTCCACGGACAGACGGACAACAGCATAACATAATACGACCGTTTTTTCAAAACGGGCGTATAAAAATGAATGGTAATCGGAATGCTAAGAAGTTTCAAAGACGAGTAGAGCTTGGATGGAAACAGTATGATTTCATCTCCAAAGATTTTAAACAAGTAAGAACTTCCAGAGGTGCAGGAATTAGGTCTACATTTACTCATCTATGACAGATACAGATACAAAGTTGTCTGAACTTTTGACATCCGGATCTGATCTTTTTTTGCTGATTGACAGAGTTTCTATGGAAGTGTCTTTGAATTTGACATATCATTACATGACTGCCAAGGAAATGCTGCTAAACTTGATAAAACAGTTGCAGAAGGTTACGAAGAATCCAAATTGAAACTTCTTTGGCTATATTTGTATACCACGGAGGTAGGTATCTTAGATAGTAAAATTTTATTTCAAGGACATGGACTTTATCTCAGTAACCCAAACATGAAGGGATGCACTGTAGTAGCTCTCAGAAAATGTTTAATTAACCAGTTCATTGAGGAATTCCATGGTTTGATCGTTTTAAGTAGATGGATTAGACAACACGTAAGTGAATGTGTATCGGAAGAAATCTTCTCAGTTATTATTAAATAAATATTTTTATCAGACTGTCAACTGATGCTTATAAAGATTTCTGTATTTTCCTAAACCTTTGAGTCCTGTTCCTATATTTTCTATATCAATACTTTATTTTCAAGACAACAAAATGTTGAGTTTGCGATGACTTAATATGAATCGCAGAAAACTTATTTATACTGGCTAAAGACACATTTAAAATAATACATTTTACAAGGTGAGACGAACGACAGATGTGTCATGTATACATATCGAACACAGAACAAAAAGGAAGTCTGGTCTGGATCATAGTAGAAATCCAACACATGCATCTGTTTTGTCATGTATTCACTCTCTCTCTCTCTCTCTCTCTCTCTCTCAGGCTCTGGGTCAAACTTTTGTGAGAATGTGCCTTCACTTTCTCTCTTATTTCTTCATTCACTTAGTTAATTATTCTAAAATAGGAAGTTCAAGGTATTTGAATTGTTTGAATGTTTCGTTTAAGAAATGTCCTGCCACTGATGAAGTTGAGATTGAAAATATACCTCAGGAACAAATATCACAAGAAGTCATATTTCAGTAAAAACTATCTGGAGAGGAAGTAGTTATGGAAGAAAGATCTCTTTCATTTAGTTGCATGTATGTAGAAGCTGGTACACCAACATTCTTGAGGAAAAAGTCACTTTCTCAGGTAGAACTCTAAGTTATATTTATTTCAACCACTTATGACAACTTCTTTCTGATTTCTGGTGGGATGAATATGATAGTGCTTGGGCAATATTCTCAATGCATCATGATATTAACAAGACAATAGTGTATCGTGATAGTACCTCAAACCATCGAAACATGACTATATTAACTTGTTATCATGTTCGAATGAAGATTAAAATGAAATTCTTATTAATTTACTCTCATTTGAAAGGTGTTTTAATTGAGGGGACATCATTTACATTCTTTCCTTTTTTACATAATTTTTTCAATTTTGCAGTTAATACTAGTTCAATAATCATTTTGTATAGTTGCTTGCTTTTGTTGCTTTGCTTTTTTGTTTTAAAAGTACTACGGAAACATCAAGAGGATGTGAATAAATTAATGGCTTTTAATATGGTCACCTTTAGTACAAGCTCTTATGTGAATGATTAGTGTAGATCTAACCATATAACTTTTTATATAAGTTTTGAAACATCTTGTCTGCTGCTGAAATTCTGCTGCTATATCTAAGAGAAGTGCTTTCTTGAAATTATGTTAGGGAAACTACCCATTTGAATAGGACTAAAAGTTGTATATAAAAACACCTTTTAATTGGCACTGCAGAAGATACTTGTCTGTATTAATAGGCATTAACAATTTTCATTCTATTGCCTGCAGATTTCTGATTCTGCATACTACTGGAAACGGGTTTGTTCTCTGTATTCCTCTCGTATCAGAGGATTATCTGTATCTGAAGTCAGTCACATTCATGTATGTCAAGTTGGAGGAAATATGGACAATAATGCTTGTATAAAAATACTTTGGTAATAATGTAATCTGTTGAAAGCATAAAGAAAGCCCAACTTTATTTTAATATGCTTACAGGAGCCAAGCACTTCATCTAAAGAATGTGATAAGCGTAATGATGACGCTGATGTAGAGATTGTAGATCCCAAGTTGCCAAATGTACCATTTAAGAAGAGAATATGTTTAAACATAAACGTAAATTCAGCATCTATAATGCTTGCTTGAAATCAGTAAAAAGTCAGGTTCTATGTTTTAGTAACATTTTTTACCTAAGACTTACAAATTATAATTATCTATAAATTGTGCCCTCTGTTGTATGCATTTTTAGCTCGACTTTTCGAAGAAAATGAGAGCTTTAACTGTCACCTGAGCGTCGGCGTTGGCGTTGCAAATCAAGGTTAAAGTTTTTACAAATTTTAATTACTTCAATACTGTCAAAGATAATCAACTCAAACTTGGAATACTTATTCATCATCACTACCTCCACCTTACTATCAAGGCCCATAGCCCTGGCTCCACTGTTTTAGGAGTTATGTCCTTTTTTCTTAGAAAACATCCAAAATCAAAAGTAGAACTCAACAAGCTGTCAAATATACTAGGTTTTTGGCTGATTCAATAAAAATGACAATTCTAAGATATATGACGCATGCATTTTGGTCAGAAAATGTTTAGAAACGACACAAGGGGCCGTTAAAAATCGTTCTTTTAGCGTTGCTAAGTGTGTTACATGCCCTTGATTTGGAGTTACCTCCCTTTGCACGTACAACCGTGCCAATCTGATTAAAACCCGATCTACAATTTTACCGCTCGCATAATCGCTAATGTAGATCTGGCCTTTTCCAAACGAAGGTCACGTTCAAGTGACCTTTTCTCATCATAATATTCATGACGAAATTGTTATGATACGTAACTTGTTTACATCGTCTACGTCACGAAATTTGAAATGAGCCGCCCAATCGCAGCCTGTGAATATTACCGCGGTTAAATTAGCAAGCAAAATTTGGTCTAAAAATAGAAATTACGAAATCAAAATGTGATTAATAGTGTTTTCGTCTAGATGAAAGCTACGCATTGATTGGTCGACACAAAGTTCATCTCGACGTGACCTCAAAGGGAAAAAGTACAGATCCAGTGGTCTACTGGATATGTGTTTACGCAGATTGAGACAGCTGTGCCGAAAAATGAATCAAACTTTTAGAGGCCATTAGACCATTAAATGACAAGTCATTTTCAATCCATGTTTTTCAGTGGGAGTTCTTTGTCGGACATACTTTCAAACCTTGCATCTCAAATTGACATTGCTGGAGTATCAAATTTAATCAATATGGACAGAAGTGATATATTAGATGGAGCAAGAAGAGGATTTAGCCGAAAAAAGTTTTTTTAAAAAGTAAAGTAAATGTAAAATTTCCATGCGAATTTGGGATAGATGAAGGCGGCCCAAGCAGAGAGTTCATGCGTCTAACTTTAAGGACAATCAGAGATTCGCCAATATTTGAGGGAGACGACAACGCTAAAACGCTAAGCCCAGATATGCATATTAAGTTCTTATGATTTCAAATTTTCCATTATGCTTTATATGTAAAGAGATGTGCCTATATTGTTAAAATAAACATAGCTCAACAGGTTCTGGAAAACTTATACTGCTTAGCACTTATTAAAGTAATTAGGTCTGGGCCCGGTTTCACGAACGCATTCCTATCTTAAATATCTAGATTAACCTTAAATTTGCTATTTTTAGCATTTTTAAGTTTAAGTGCGTTTCACAAACATTTTACAATTTAATCTGTTTTTAAATAGTCTAAGTTATGAGTGAAAATTTAATCGAGTGAATGGATAGATTAAACCGAATGTAAACATTACTTAAATATAAACAAATGGTTAACGTGCTTTTAGATGTATGTTTGACTGGTTCTAGAGACCCTAAACGACCCGAATTCCGACGAAGGGACACTTAGTGTGATTTAGAAATATGTCGGAAGATAGAATATATCAGAGTTACTGATTTTCATCTGCTACAATTTATTTCATCGTTGAACTTATTCGTCCCCTCACGTATAAGACGGAGTATGTCAGTTTCTGCACTACTTCAAGACTCAAGTGTTGGCGGAGATGACTTTCTGTAGTATTACTAGCAGATTAAAACGAATAAATTCTTTAATATCTAGATCGATCGTCATTCTGCTAAGATTTTAGAGATGACAATAATTCCAACAGAAAATTGATTAATTAGTTTGATCAATTTCATTAATTCTAATTTTGATACACATTCGTCACCAAATCGCATCGTATTTTTTTGTTTTCGAGGCATGACTTATTAAGTATGCTAAATTCATTCGTTGTGTCTTTATTTAAGAATCATAGCTTGTAGATTTTAACAAAAATTGTATTACTAACAGTTCAATATTTTCAAATGCAAGTAATGAAAGTCGAACCATTTTAAACATAGATAATGCAAACGTTTCTAACTTCCATATTCGTCAGTGCAAGACATGCAATACATTTTAAACACACTGTCCGGGCAAGCATTGAATGCAAAACCTATTGTAAGACAGTAATACCATGTTAAGCATATAGTAAGTTTGTTTGTTTGTTTGTTTGGATTTTACTGCGCACCAACACAAAAAGGTCATATCGCGCCGACAGCTATTAATGATACTAATAATTCAAACTATATTAATGATGTAAAACTCTATATCTCATTATAAACATTTATTTCTTTCAAAAAGTTAAGTATGGCATATGATGGTACAGACTCAAAAAGTTCTTTAAGTGAGTTCACTTTAAAATGTTTGTCACGAATGTATTTAAGATCCTGACAGTCAAGGAGAACGTGTTTTACAATGAAATGTTCGTCACATGGTATGCGTTTAGGTGCTTCTTCTCTTTTGAGAAGGTATGAATGTGTTAATCTAGTATGACCAATTCAACATCGCGAAATTACTATTTGATCTCTGCGATTAGAATATATAATTGACGAAGATGAATTAAGGGTTGGCTTTATGTCACGTAATTTATTAAAAATTGCATTGTTCCACAACGTTTGCCATTTTGATTTAATTAACGTGTTTATTGAACATTTGAAGTCGCTGCTTGGTAATTTGATATCTACTGGTTGAAGGTTTAAAGATTCTTTGGCTAAAATATCAACTTTTTCATTTCCTTCTATACCAATATGGCTTGGTATCCAGCAGAGGTGAACTGTTTTAGATTTTTTTAAAATTTCATGCAATTTTAATTCGATACTTTTAATAAGAATATTGTCTGAATTACGATTTTTTATGGCCAATAATACAGAGAGAGAATCTGAAAAAATGATAAAATTACTATTAATACTATTTGATATGTATGATAAAGCAAGATCTATTGCTTTGACTTCAGCTGTAAATATGGATGCCTGGTCAGGCAATCGCATTCTTGCAACAAAAGAATTTCCATATGCAGCGCAACCAACTTTGTTACCATCTTTAGAGCCGTCAGTAAATAAATGTGTACAATCTTTATATTTTTCTAAGATGTTAACGAATTCCGATTTATAGGCCTCTGGGCTGGTAATAGATTTACGTAAGTTAGACAAATCAATGTTAACGTTTGGTATGTTGTAGGTCCAAGGAGGGACATTTTCATCAAAGTTCTGTAGAACGGTGGAGGTGTTAATATTAAGCATTTCTAAGTCGTTTTTAACGCGCAGGCCAAATGGTTTAATTTCGTTTGGTTTGTTGTCAAATTTATTAATGTAATTTGGTTGAAAAACAACTTTTCGCGCCGGGTTACTATTGTTAGAAGATATTCGAGTTGCGTATTGTAATGAAAGCTTTTGTCGACGTAATTTTAATGATGGCTCGTTAGCTTCAACATAAAGACTTTCAACAGGTGAAGTTTTAAATGCACCAAGGGCGATACGTAAGCCCTGGTTATGTATTGTATCAAGCATTTGCAAGTACGATTTACGTGCTGCTCCATACACAATTGACCCATAATCTAGTTTTGAACGAACAAGACTTCTGTATAATTTAAGTAATGTTTGGGAATCAGATCCCCAATCAGTATGTGAAAGTACTTTAAGTAGATTTAAAGCTTTGATACATTTTGTTTTTAGAGACTTTAAGTGTGGTATAAAAGAGTTTTTTATCGAATGTAACGCCTAAAAATTTAGCTTCATTTACAACAGGGATTTTTGAGCCAGAAATGTAAAGTTCAGGATCATTATGATGCTTTCTTAATCGACAAAAATGTACACATTGTATTTTTGACTTGGAAAATTTAAAACCATTTTCTGTTGCCCACTTTTGGATTTTATCCAAGTTTTGTTGTAGTTGGCGTTCGATATTTCGAATATTTTTAGAACGATAACAGATTAAAAAGTCATCTACATATAATGAGCAATCTGTACCAGGATTTATAACCTTTGCAATATTATTTATTTTAAGGCCAAAGAGGGTAACTGATAATATACTGCCTTGTGGCACGCCTTGTTCTTGTTTGTGGCTATCTGATAATGTCGATCCTAATTTAACTTGAAAACTTCTGTCGGACAGAAAACTAGAAATTAACATTGGTAGTCTACCGTTTAGTCCGGCGTCTTTTAAATCTTTTAGAATACCATATTTCCAAGTTGTATCGTAAGCTTTCTCAAGATCAAAGAAAATTGAAACTACATGTTGTTTATTGACAAAAGCCTCTCTTATGAATGTTTCAAGGCGTACTAAATGATCATTTGTACTTCGCTGTTTTCGAAAACCAGATTGGAAATTAGTTATTATACCGTTAGATTCTAAATACCAGATGAGTCTTTTATTAACCATGCGTTCAAAGGTTTTACAAATACAACTAGTTAGAGATATTGGTCGGTAGTTAAGGGGGTCAGTATTGTCTTTTCCCGGTTTCGGTATTGGTATTATTAAAGCTTCCTTCTAGGAATCTGGAATTTTACCAGATATCCATATATCATTAAAAATATCGAGCAATAAATGTTGAGATACCAATGGGAGGTGTTTTAAAAATTGATAATAAATTTCATCAGGGCCAGCAGCTGTATCTTTGGCATGCTTAATAGAATCGGTTAAATCGTCAATTGTAAAGAGGGTGTTATACTCTTCTTCGTTGTTAGAATGAAAATTAATATTTTGTTTTTCCGAGTTAGATTTGACCTTTTTAAATTCTTCAGTATAGTGTGCTGAAGAGTCAGGATCTAAAATACATTCGTGACAAACATTTTAAAGTAAACTCACTTAAAGAACTTTTTGAGTCTGTACCATCATATGCTATACTTAACTTTTTTAAAGAAATAAATGTTTATAATAATATAGATTTATAATAATATAGATTTTTACATCATAAATATAGTTTGAATTATTGGTATCATTGATAGCTGTCGGCGCGATATGACCTTTTTGTGTTGGTGCGCCGTAAAACCCAAACAAACTAACAGAAAGGTTCGTGAAATCCACTTATAATATTTTATAAGATACTCATAGTTACGGCCAAAATATTTAATACAATCTTAAATTTATTTAAGCTATGAGAGCTTTCGTGAAACCGGGCCCTGGTGTTCTCACTTAACAATATAGATATTACAAACAGTATATGCAAGAAAACATGATGACTTCATAATGCTCAATTTATTCTTTTGTTACCCAGCTGCATGCATACCAAGCACTAGTGTTCTCTAAAAAATCAGTAGTGCTACATATATGACGTCTCGATAAAATTGATTACGTAATCAAACGGTTGCAAACTTTGGTGAACATTGATTGAGGTAGATAAAACTTTCTTTTATGTTTGCCGATAAGTTGATAATTGTTATTAATTATTAGCGTGTTGTGTGGCAGTTTAAATAGACATAATTAGTTGATTTTTTAAGAAAATAAAGATGAGAATAACAGTAATCTCCGATTAGATAATTAACTAATTCGTTAATTTCCACTAGAAACATTAAACAACTTTGTCATTATTTTACAACAAATAAAGTTATTTGTATTTAATTATTCATAATGTGGTATTCCATTTCGTAAAAATAAAATTCCTTCAATCATTATTTCGTTATGTCATACATTTTCGCGACCCACGCCATTCTTAAATATACGTTAGTTATTTGATAACAATTTTAATTTGCTAATTAGTTCTTCTTAATTTAAAAAAGTAAGTAAATTCCTCTATCTTTTCCGAATTCCAGAATAACTACTGGTTTGTTCAACCAAATTGAAATTGTGAAAAATGGAAGAGTAGTCGAGTTGTTCAGACTAAAACTCAATAATAAGCATGCACTGCCAAATGTCAATTAATATTTACGAAAAAGTACGATAAAAGAACCAATTTAATGAAAAAATATTTAAACAAAGAATTAATTATAAGCGTTGTGCTTACAGTTTATTGGTGATGCATGGAAAACATAGCAACATTTAAATATGGCGTGCCTTGCTCAATTTGTCAAATGACACACTTAATAACATAAATAAACAAGTAAAAGGGTAATACTTCGATATTTTATTAATGGCCCTCGTTTTTCATCTTGCCCCCCCCCATTTTGAAGTCCATGGGCCAAACGGGCCCCCTCTCGGACCATTCTAGATTGAACACTGTTTTACTTCTTATTCTCAATAGTCATTAAACTAAGATAACATTTGTTTTGTTGATTTTACTTTGTGCCAAATAAAGGTAATTAACAACTTTTTTAATTTTATGATTGTTTGATAAACATATAATAATTTGTCAATGTTTTCATACCAAATTTTCAATTTATATCGTATCGCGATTAATATCGTAATCGCGAGGCATATATCGCGATACGTATCATATCGCGACCTTGGCCAAGATACACAGCCCTACTAATCAATGATAAAAATATGACATGTTTCAACTCATTAACATAAGAATAAATAAAGTTTAATTCGAGCTCATGACCCATGTATCAAAATATGCCTTTTCAAATCCTAAAACGAGTGTCCTAACAGCACAGACATTCTTTTAGTTGCAAAACTTAGGCATTCACTGGGCTATTTACATGTCTACATGGCATTTCAATTATACAAATATAATGTGATATCTTGATTTTTCACTTCAGCAGAAAATATCTTTTTAAATCATTTAGAAATATATCTGAAAGTTTGAACGAGCAATTAATACTTTTAAATGTACATGTATTAAGGACGTTAAGCAGAACCGAAGAATGTTTTTGTCCTAAAAAATCACCTGAAAAATCCCCTAAGTCTTGAAGATGACTGAACGAATCGATCCTGTAGTACATATGTTCTCGTCGCAGATATCCCCACCAACATTCTATCCGTTGGCTCGCTGTACTTGCTCCTTCGTGTAAGATGTCTGGTGACTTTGATCGTCTCTTCTAAAATATCGTTGAAAATCACGAACACTTACATTTTCTGTGCCATAATCTGCCCTTAGTAATACAGGATAACCACCTTGTTCTTCCACAGTTTCCAAGTAATGTCCACCAATTACTTTCGGGTCATTGTTGGTGTGAAAAACATTAAGCCAAATATTACGTCTTGAGAAACCACAGATACATCCACTTATACATAAGCCAAATGGTTTTAATTTGTCCTAGCCGTCCAAGTGCCAAATAAAATTTGGACCTGGTGCATAATATTGCCTTCTTCAAAGTCGACGCTCTGATCTTAGGGATGAACCGACAGGGTCCAAATACTTAAAAGTTAAACGTTCATTCTGGCATCATATCCATGGGCCTGGCAGCATTCAAACATAATACGATAACCATGCTGTTGCCCAGATTCCTGAATCTGATTATGAAAAAAGTCAATAACTTGCCTCAAATTACTGTATTGTCTTCGACCTAGTCCTTGCGCTTGCAACAGTCGCTTTTATTGCCTTAGTTCAATACAAATATCTCGATCTTCCAAAATATTCCTGATATTCTTATATTTCAATCCGATTTCATAGTATTGCTTTATTAAAAATTCACGATCCATATTCCAGCATGGATGACTGCATAGCAGCGATTGATTAATATATCTTGAGGGAACAACTTGACTTACAAAGTTGTGGGAACGAGTTAGAAAAAAATACCTACTCTCCTTAGTTGTGGGAACGAGTTAGAAAAAAAATTACCTACTCTCCTAACTTGTGGGAACGAGTTAGAAAAAAATTATCACCTCTCTTAACTTGTGGGAACGAGTTAGAAAAATATCATTACCCCTCCTAAGTTGTGGGAACGAGTTAGAAAAAATACATACTCTCAAAAGTTGTGGGAACGTGTGAAAACAATTTTACCTTCTTGTGGGAACGAGGTCAAAAAATATCGACCATGTCACCTCTATGCTTCCGTATATTATACAATGATAACAATAAACTAAATTAACATTTATAACAGTATATATGATTGTGCTGCTTGAAATCGGAGATGCATTTTTTTCTAGTATTCAGAAGATGTTGTAGTCATTTGAAAGAGCACATATTTAGCTATGCATACATACATGTCAAATCTGTGAAATAATATCAGTGTAAATGGATAGACTGTCCATTGATTGAACTTGGATAAAAAATCTATCATTTTATCGTAATATGTATATATACATTATATGAGTTCTTACTCGTAACCATGCCAGTCGTATCATTTAATCAAACAAATGAAATTTTCGTCGTTTGAAATGTTGAATTAGACGAAAATTACTTTTCCTTGGTTGAAAGCTCCGATATGTGGTGTAAGTGTAGCACGAGTTTCGGGCTAAACCTATGAAGTGGTTTGGTCATTCAGCCTTAAGACATAGAACGTTAAACATCTGTAAGTAGAGGTTACAGGACAAGTGTGCCTTAAGGAAGATATCGGCACACTTGCTTAGGTATTGGCCCGAGGGCTAATGCCGGGGAAAGTGTGCCGATATATAAGAACTAACTTAATTTGAATATTTACGAGCAATGATTGTATAACAGAAATGTCAATTAATCTTTCATTATTTGCTTTCATCTCTAGAGTTCACAGTACGCTGTAGTCTTGACTACATGCCCCTTAACACTATCGTTTATAGGTCTGGAAAAGTGCAATAATGACGGCGCCTTCACTTGGCATCTTCAGGTTACAATTTTTTTTATTTTGCAAGATTTTTTTTTCTGACGATAGCCAATTTGGTAGAGGTTTGGTAATATATAGGTCTTTCGAAGTGGACATGATTCGGACGTTGACTTTTTTCTCGTTAGAATTTCAGATACTTAATTTAGCATAAATTCGACCGAACGCCTGAATATAAGGTAACCATTGTAATTCTTGTACAAAAGTCCTTTAATTTAAGTAAATATAGTTACATATGTTCATTTGAAGACAGAAGTATCCGATATATTGTACATCAAATCCGGTGTCGCCATTTTCTGCTTTTGCTTGAAGTAATTTTACCCATTAAAGTACCACTGGGAATCAGACAAAGTGTGCTAACCAAATCAATAGTCATAATCACTGCTGTTTCGTATATCAGTAAAATTAATTAAAGGCGGCATACTTTGAAATATAGGTGTCTCACTGATGACGCCACGCCCTTTTGCTTTATATGTCCAACCATCGACAGAAACAATTATGAAAACACCAATTATAAAGAAGACCACAACGAAACAAACTACAAAGCATCTTCTTTTGTATTTTACTTCAATTGGACACTGAAATAAACAATACAAATTTAAGGTTTATCTCATAAATGATAGAACTTTGCGTAATGAAGTCATGCTTGAACTAATTGGTATTTAATTATTGTAGTCACAGTAAGATAGTTATTGGAAAATTTTACACAACTGGCTCTGGTGCATATATTTACATCGCTGATTTAAATACTCGATTATGGATAGTGAGTACAGAATTCTATAGTGAATATTTAAATCAATGGGGTAAATGTATGCGTCACTAATAGTTGTGTAAAATTTAAATTAATCAATAGCTACATTCACTAGTAATATATAGAATCTTATATATATCTTCTCTATATATGCTATAATAGAGAGACTTGGTATCTTTCACCTGTGTTTCTAATAGCCGCTATCAGAGGTAGGACTACGATGACGTCATACCGATTCCGGTCACGAACGATAACTCATGCATATCTTTATGCAGATGTGTTACGCCCAAGAGTTAAAATTCGTATTGCGCCGTTATTTGATGACCAAATTTCGCGAAAGTTGGGATAATATTTTATTATTATCTATATTTTTTGAATATTGAAGAATTACAACCGAAAAATTTGAACTTTAACAGTAAAAATGTGTAAGCAAACATACATGTATCTGGAACAATAACATTTGATTCGATAGTATAAGAAATGTATTACGCATGGACCCTATATAGCGTTGTTGGTTTAAGACAAGAACTATTTTGCATAACCGTTACGCTTTGCCTTGTGTATTAAGTAAAAACCCAGTATCATAGGTAGACCCCCACGAATCCTTCGAGATTATTCATTAATAAATGACCAGGGTGGTCCGAATGGGATACACTCTCTTCATAAAGATACATCGTAAAATATGTCACATAGCTGAACTGTTGTATTAAAACGTCATAGATTACTTTGTTTATTTAATTGGATTATGTTGGTTTCGGATTTCTCTGGGGCGAGTTTCCTAAGCATTTCTCTAGCAAGCGCATTGTGTCATGGTACCCTTTTCACAGCAAAATGAATGACTATGTGATATGAAATTAATGGTACCCGGAGTCAAAGCACTTGCTAGCGATATGCTTGGGAAACCGTTCCTAGTAATCAAGGTAAACCCAATATAAAATATTGAGATATAAGAGTTATTGTATTTACCATAAAACGTTTCTGTATAGATGTTGCTGGTTTTAGTTTACATGATCTAGTATCAGTTTTAACTGTCTCCACTGTTTCTTGTTGGGATTGATATATTCTATTGTCTCTTCCAGTCACAGTATCACATACCTGTTAGAATATAAAATAGTTATAAATCAGTAATAACATGAGATTTTAATTAAAATAATTAGACAGTAATAAATTAATGAATGCGTTCAGAAGAACTGTGAGTAGAATATTAATGCGCAACTTCCTGCACATAGTTTACCACTTTCGGAACTACCTCGGCGACCTTCTACGCATATAAATCTCGTACAATTATAATCTCGAATTCGAAAAATGAGTCAGTGGTTACAAGCGAATTAATACTCCAGCTTCCCGCTGGTGTAAATGAGTATTTGCTAAGGTTGAATAATTTCTTTCGGCTGCACATAAATGCAGTAAAAGCATGCTCGGGGAGATTTATAGAAAGAAACCAGTTGTCTGATGGCCAAAGTAAATCGCTAACTAGTTGGTGAACCTACTTCAGGGTGAAACTTAGACTATAAATTTCAATTACATGTACATTGTACCATACTTTTGATGGTTGTTGTAAATTCTATAGTCCGATAAAAATAACCTGAGTTTGACCTTTATGCACGAATATATTATACACTGAATTCACAGTCTATATTTGGCTTCGTCGATAAATTGCGAATGATGATAACTTTGCGTTGAATCACGATGACACTTTTGTGTTTACAAAATTGTTTATGTACGTTGAATTTGTGAACTTATTTGTTTCATTCACGAGATAATTAATGAAATGAAACATTAAAATACACAATCGATTTTAACTCACACAATTACAAAATGTAAACAGAATTTCTTCAACGCAAAAAAACAACTATCAATCTGGATTCGAACTTACGACTAAAATGTACACCATAAGGAAACAACGGTCTATCTTACTGAGCTATCGACACATTTGATAAATGATACTTCTTATTAAAATATTTATTTTTTCTTAACTGTCCAAACAAGAATAATTTCACGGTGAGTTGTATGTTAAAATTATCGTCTTCTTACATTCAAGATTTTCCGAAAGTGTGTCTTATGATCGAGTAGAGCTGCTTATGTCGTATGATAGGTTTTTAGTCAAGATATTTCAGTAACAATGAGGCCACTAGTATAATTACAATACCTGATATAAACTTGTTTTTCTTGTTATTTCTACTCCATGCTGACAATCAGAATGTTTATTACTGTCAAGTGATGGTGGTTTAGTCGTAGAGTTTGGATTGTTATAATAAAATGACACATGGTGCTGATGCCTTGATGACGGTGGTTTTCTGTTAGTCATGATTTGATGAATCATAGACCTACATGATGACGTAGGACGTGACGTCATTGGTGATGTGGTTTCTCTTTGGATTCTCTCTGGTTTCACCTGATAAGATTCATAGTTTTCACTCTTATACACTTCATCATTGTCTGCTATATTAGTCCTTTCATATTGATTTTCACCATTGAAATATGTTTGTAATACGGTTGATACATGATCACATGATCTATTGTTGTTTGTTGTATGTATCTTATCTTCGTATATAGGATCTAAGTCATTGGTGTAAGATGGACGGTAACATTTACTCAATCTTTTATTTACACCGGTCACTACAAACGTCGACATTTCTTTTATCTGAACAAAGAAAGGAAAATATACATGGAAAATAGTCCGATTTTATTCGGTGAGCCGTGACAGTTTGGAAGAGTCCAATCATAACTTTGACTAGGTACAACCGGGAAATAAGTTACATTGAAAATAACTAAAAACTCCTCTTTTGTATCTCATCGTACACCAATAAACATCTGTCGAAATAACACAGTCCTAAAACTACGGTCACATATGTCCTGTGCAATAATGGCTGGTTAAACAAGTTGTGTGACCTTTTTATCTATCTATCTATCTATAGATACTGCATCACACTCTATGAGCATTATGTGCAGGTGCGCGTCTGTGCAAGAAAAATAAAAGAAGAAATGTACAGGAGATAAAAAGTAATACTATACAAGTATCTGTAAGAATTGAAGTAAAAGCTGATAGTGTTAATAAAAAGAAGAAAATGTACAGATAAAAACAGTTAAAAACAATAGTTTCAAATTAAACGCGGTATGAAAGTGTGGTCACCCCCTGCATAAATTGGTCCAGGGTAGGAACCTGCCCAAGTTCAGTTGGAAGTGAGTTCCATAGGACTATAGTTGCTGGAAAAAAGGAATATTTATAGTAATTACATGGAGTGAGGATCTGTCTATAGGAAAGGGGATGTGAATGTCGGGTGTTGCGGACGGACGGCTGAACATATAAGGGTAGTGGCACTGCAACCAGTCCATGAACGATCTTGTAGAACATTAAGAGTCTGGCATCAGATCTCCTATTTTCCAGAGAGCGCCAACCTAATGTACATAACATATGTGAGACACTGCTGTAGGAAGAAAAGTCATTTGTAACCCATCGCGCAGCTCTGCGTTGAACCATTTCAACTTTGCTGATGTTCTGCTGGGTGTGTGGGCACCAGACAGAACTAGCATATTCAAGCTGGGGTCTTACCAGGGTTTTATATGCAAATTCCCTTACGCTTGAATTTTTTGACGGGATGTTTCTTTTCAGGAAATTAAGGGTCTTTGTGGCTTTAGAGGTGACCTGGTCTATGTGTTTATTCCAGTTAAGGTCAGATGAGAAAGTGATGCCTAGATATTTGGCATCACTGACATTTTCTAGGATTTGGCCATGGAGTGAGTATTTAGACTTAAAAGGACGTTTTGATTTTGTAATGTTAAGTACTGTACACTTAGAGGGATTAAACTCCATGTCCCATTTGCTTTCCCAGAGTTGTAACCTGTCAAGGTCTTGCTGTAAGATCCTTTCTTGAGATTTATTATTGACGGCTAGGTAGACAGCAGTGTCGTGTGCAAATAAACGGACTTGTGATACAATATTTTCAGGGAGGTCATTTATATATAATAGAAACAGAAGGGGGCCTAGGACTGAGCCTTGGGGGACACCTGATGTTACAGGGACTTCGTCTGATGATTCCCCATCGACTACTACAGACTGATGGCGACCTATCAGGAATGACTTGACCCATTGTAAGATGTTTCCTTGGATGCCATGTTGATGAAGTTTATATAAGAGTTTGAGATGGTTAACCTTGTCAAATGCTTTGGAAAAATCCAAAAGAACTAGATCGATTTGGTGACCTTGAATAAGCTTTCTTGATATTTCTTCTACAAGTTCAAGTAGCTGTGTTTCGCATGACCTTTTTTCTCTAAACCCATGTTGTAGGTTATAGAGAATATTATTGACCTGAAAGTGTTTTGTTATGTTTGATGCGATGATATGTTCAAGGAGTTTGCAAAGGACACAAGTGAGGGATATTGGTCTATAATTGGCAGGATTACCCTTATCCCCCTTCTTGTAAAGTGGAGTGACGTTGGCTTTTGACCAGTCTGATGGAATTGTTCCTGTGTCAAGGGATTTTTGAAAAAGTTTGGTAACCAGAGGGGCAATTTGGACTCTGAGATTTTTTAGGATTATTGGTTTTAAATTGTAAGGGTCCACAGGCTTTCTCAGTTTTTAAGGATGACAGTAATTTTTGAACACCTTGGACAGATATGGTGACATTGGGCATTGTAGGATATCTACATGAAAGGTGTTGTGGAAGGCTTAATAGTGACTGGATTTTCATTTTACAAAGTTGACCTAGTTTAATTGGGGACATAGGGGTGAAGACTGATTGGAACTGGCGGTTCAATATGTTTGCTTTATCCTTGCTATTGGTGTGGAGTTTATTATTTTCTAATGGGAAATGCCCTGAGAATCCTGTTTAGCATTTTTTGTAAGGGAGAATAGTTTCTTACGAGCAAATTTTTGACTGTCATGATGGTTCTTAGAATTTGTTTGACCTGTTTCGGATTCTAGGACATATTCAATGTAACTATTATATGCTCGTTTTATATTATTTTTAACCTTGTTTCTAAAATTTTTAAATTGCTGTTTTAACTTTGGACTGGTCTTCTTTTTAAGTTTCTGATATAAGCTGTCTCTTTTTCTAATTTGACGCTTAATATTTTGAGTGATCCAGGGAAGAGAAGGTTTTGAACCAAATCTCTTGGTTGGGATAAATTGTTTAGTTCCTTCATGAAGGAGTTCTTTCAATTCTGACCATAAGTCCTCCACTGACTTAGTGTCATAACCAATAAGGAGGGAAGGAGACCTGGAGTCAATAAAATGTTGAAAATTGATCCAGTCAGCTTTAGTAAAAAGGTTGACTAAACGAGGTTTTTGTCTGTTTAGACAGGGTTTGACACGTGATTTGAAGGTAATAATGTCATGATCTGATATACCAGCCATTGTACCTATGCTATTGACCAAAGTGGGGTTGGATGTAAGAAAAAGATCTAGGGTATTGTTTAACCTTGTTGGCAGACTTACAAGCTGCTGTAGGGAGAAGTCATTTATAATGGATAGAAATTCATCATAAATTTTTGGCTGGGAGCAACCAGATTTAAGGGAAGGGGTACCCTCTGTGTCCCAAGATAATTTCGGGAAGTTAAAATCACCTGTAAGCCAAATTTTACCTTTTAGCTTGTTAACTTTTTCCAGGGATTTTCTTAGTTCAAATAAACTGTCTTCATCATGTTCATGGGGTCTGTAGTAGGAGGATATATAGAGAGGCTGGGTGCCAATTATTTCAATTTTTAACCATAAGATTTCACAGTTAGTGTTCAGATTTTTCATTTCTGAGACAGCAATAGAGTTTTTAACTAGGATGAAGATACCCCCACCTGATTTACCTGTGCTCCTGTCTCGCCTAAAAGGTGTGTATCCTAAGGTAGGAGGAAATATTTCATTGTCAGTGTGATTTGGTGTTAACCATGACTCTGTGCCAAAGACTATGTCTGGGTTTTCTGCGTGGATAAGGGTTTGAAAGTCAAGTTTCTTGTTTACAATTGATTGACAGTTAATAGTTAATGTTTTCAAACCTGAGATAGTGTTTTTGTTATTGTTTTTCCCAGTATGATGGATAGTGGGAGGGGTAATTGTTTCATTCTCAGATTCAGACAGGAGAGAAAAACTGTTGTCTGATGAATATGAGGACAGTGTAGAATGGGATGTCAATGAAAAATTAGTGGAATTACAGTTCGTACAACACCATGCAAAGGACTGGTTGCAGTTAACAATTTCTGTGTACTGGTCCTGGCTCATTGATTCACAATGGATATGAAACCAGAGGTCACATGAATCACATAATTCAGCGGGGTCATCATCAAGGACATTTGAGCCACAGGTACCGCATGGATAATCTGGGCCTGGGTTAGATTCAATGTCAGCCGACAGTGTTAAGATCAACAGAAAAAGATACCTGTTTGTCAATGACGTACTTGGAGTAGTATTTCTCAATCTGCAGTATAGCGAGCCAACCTGTAAATTCACTGCAAGGAGATTGTTTGGCTGGTTACATGGCCTTGGAATTACGCTGTGGGGTTCATAATTGCTTTTGTTTTGGCCAAATAATGCGCTAGAAAGCGTGAATAATACGACAGGAAGTAGAAAACCTGTAAACATTGTTACTTCCGGTGTCACGGACAAAAATATCTAAGGTCAAGGACAAGTTTACGGGAACTGAAAAAAATGGAAAACTCACCAAAAACCAAACCTGCGAGAGATCCCTACCTTTTTATGAATTAAAATACTTATAAAAATATTTAATATAGAATAATTTGAGATAATTTGACGTTTTAAACCACGTTTAAAGATGAAAACTCTGTTTTTTCGGAAAATTTTCACGAGAGAAGAAAACAGCTGTTAGTTGCACGACGCATGCGCACTTACTTTTGAATACGATTGTTCCGAAATTTTATGAATACGAAAGTGCAGTCACGGCTCACTGATAAAATCGGACTATAGATCTACATGTACTTACAATTGTAACTGCAAAATGTATACATGTTCTTCTAAGTATTAAAAATTGACTTCGGTATTCTCAACAAACACAAACTACTTAAACAGTGAAGCTCCGCTTTAAAGACGTCTTGATTTATTTTAAATCCCAAATGTTTAATTTAATAAGAAAAATGTCCCTATATATTAAGACCATTCCGCTCTTAAGACCATCAATTTTACTAAGAATTTAAACAATAGTTTAAAAACAAATCTTGACAAAAATGCACTGCAATGCAGTAGCAACGTAATTTATCATGGTCGACAAACAACTTTTTAAAGAAATGTAAAAGTTGCGGTAACTTGAGTACTTTGATTAGTGTTGTTTTGTACTTAAGATTTATCTCCCATTAACCATTCTGCGTCTGCATTCTAGAATTGAAGCGAAAATGGTTTGCTTGATGCGATCTTTGCGTTGTGTAATTGTCTTGCAGTACTTGGCAATGGCATTAACGGTAACCAATATATTAATAAATAAACGATAAAAACTTATTTTTGTCAAGTTGTAGTCTTGTTCATGTACCGCCACAACCATTAAATTCAGTAATGACAACCACGTGAGTTTAACCAAATTGTACAAGCCACGCTGACAGTGGTTATTAGGAGTGTATATCATACAATGCAGTATTGGTTTTTGCATAGACATACGAGGCATGTATAAATGCATGGGCATCATTTTAATTGTAACAACATTACACACATTTTCAAATAATCTCTTACCCAAATGTTTGAATGACTTGTGTAAAATATGTCACAAAAATGCATATTTTGACGAAATGTAAATAAATTAAAACTCAACAAGATTGTTACACATTTTAACATTTATTCAAACATTTAAATTTTAGAATCAGATAAATACAACCAGAACGACCTTTAACCACAATAACCGATTTCGGGGAAAAAGAACTGGTTAAAAAACGTCAGATTTTGTATTGCAATATTAACCGGAACATCGGTTAACCGCTAGAGTCCTAGTGGTCAGTAAACTACAAACAGCATGTATTTGATAAGAGATGAGTGATCTTTCAACCTGTATCAGTCATTAACTAATGAAAAAGTTGACACAATTGATAGATTGATACTAATTACGGTACCAATAGGTAAACTAATGATGAGGCCACGTCTTGTGACCTTGCCTGTGTAATTCCATCACGTAAATAATTTTGTCAAAATATTTTGAAATATTTTCAATGCAAATTTATGATATTCATGACCACAAAAGCACAACATATAGGTCTAAACTCGCTGAATTTAATACTCAGTCGCTCGCTCGCTCGCTCGCTCGCTCGCTCACTCACTCACTCACTCATTCCCTCACTCACTCACTTATAGTTCATGCCGATAAATATACTCAGTAATGCTAATAATACACATAATGTACACTTAATCGTTGGCTAATGGGTTGACCGAATTTTACCCGAACTCAACCATGCGTTTGCGTGAAAAAGTCATTTAGGTCTTTTTGCACATGGGCTTCTTGTGGCACATATCTATATCCGGTGTCAGTATCGGACTTCATGAACTTTTCACAATCCTTCTCAATTAAATAAAATTGTGTTGTCAAAAGTGGAAGAAAATGGCAAGGCGAAATAATAAGGAAGGAAACCATGCTATATGGGTACTAAATGCAGGCATGTCATCAACCGCTGTCTCCCGGCACTTGGTACTCGAGAGACTATCGAGCAATTACGCAGACGAAACCGTGTCGTAAGAAACGTTGCCGACCGTCCTTGAAGTGATTAGTCAACGTTTGAAACCAGGCAGTTTTTTGGCTAAAATGTCAATGTCTTGGAATGGCCTGCAAAAAGTCTTGTCTTTAATCTCACTGAACACATTTGGTACGAGCTAGGCCGCTGTGTTCAAAGAATTCACGCAATACACACTTTAAATGACATTGCAACGGTCTTACAAGCAGAGTCAGTCAATTTACTGGCGCCATTCATAAAGCGTTACTTCCATAGTATGCGCCGCCGTATCACAACGTACAATGCTCGAAATGGTGGACACATGCTTTACTGACACATTTCAATGAATGTTTAAATGTATTGTGGGTTGATACCTCTCAAACCAATTTAAACCAGTCATGTTATGCAGTTGTGTCTTACAAAATTGTGGTTTTGGAAATTGTCCCCTATGTGATATCTCTCTATATTTGTCAATGAAAGAATTATCGAAGCAGATTCAAATTTTCAAAGCACGCCAGCAAAGAATGATTCATTTTCATTGATTTTACTCTAATTCAATGAACCTAAATAGAAATGTACGATGTGTACTAGTGATTTTGACTGAGTATATTATTAACGCCGTCTATAATTTTATACATGTATTTATACTACTATTTATATGTTCAAACAGTGTATAAAATGATTCGCTTGTTATTTAACTTTTATTAAACATGTGTGTATGAACATAAAGAGGAAAAGCTATATAATTTTGCCGCCAGCAACAGTTAATATGTACAACTCGAATAAATGTGCATCTTTTAAATCAACCTCACAGCTATTTTAATTTATGACACAGTTTTAGTGTTGATTTTAGATACAATACATGAATTTTATTGTGGATTGGAATAATATAAATGATAATAATTAACTATAATCAGCCTTTGTCCAACAATGTTATATAGTACACGTAAACAGTTTAGTTAAGTCTCGCTATAAATACCAGCTCGGGGCTATTGAAACAATATTATTATTGACGATTTTGCAAGTTGCAAATTATTAGAATATGGCCAAAATATTTAGACCGTTCAGTTATCAGTGTTGGGAATCACGTGACCAATATGGTTCCTAACACGACAAAAATGACGACCAGAACAAATTTAGATGAAAAAGTTAATGACATTTGTACGTAAACGCTTTTTATTAGACCTAGTGCAGTCTAAGCAGCACAAAATTCTCTTTTTAGCGGTAGTTCTGCCAACCCAACAACGGTTCTAGATTTCGAGATTACCTCGAAGTTCTTCCAAAAATCTCACAACTCGTTCAAAACCTCGAGGTATATATTCTAGAAAACTAGAACCGTTGTGGGGTTGGGAGTCAATTAGTAAAATGTAATAAGTAAGTCATGGTGTTGCTAATATGTTAATGGTGTTTGCGAAATTAAGAAAAAAAACTTAGAACCTTTGCAGGAATGGAACCCGTGGTATTTCGATTGACCAGTCAGTATACTTTACATCTGCGCTACAAACCGTTTGATATAATACAATCGTTACTTTTCCAGTATCACTCATTTTAGCGACGAAACTTGACGAATGTATACGAACTAAGCCGTAAATCGATACGGATACTTATGAAGTGCATGTTTAATGTTGCTAAATAATACGTAGCAATAAAAACAAATAATAAGTAAATAACAAACACATAACACATAAACATAAACACATAATTAATTACATGTATGTTGTTTGTTGTTTTTACAACAACGTTAGAATACATGTAGTAAATTATAAACAATTAATGTTTGGTTGAAGATACTGAAAGAATACATAACAACATTGATCGTTCTGAAAGGCTGAACACCCAAGTGACCATCCATACAAACAAACATATCTGCTTAGAAGATCTCCGAGATGTTCCAAATGACTTAGCTTAGATCAGAGCAAGCTTCATTGTGTTTCAGACTGTGAAATTTGTTTACTATTTGATATCAACGCCTAAGGCTAAATATTTTACGTAACGTCAGGTACATCATTGGATCTATATGTTTATAGTACAGTAGATTTAAGTTTTGATAGGGACAGTCTACTTTTGTGAAGATAATCTGAAAACGAGCTTACAATTAAAGTCCCATTTTCAAAAGTAACTGTGGTTTTTGACTGCAAAGACAATATACATTTATCTATTTCAAACATCTCTTACGAACAAGATGTTTTATCAAATTCATTTATTGCTAAAATATGTATACATGTATCTTATTTATTCATCTCACATTGAAAATAGATTGAAGCCGAAAGTAGAATTTGGTTATCAAAACTTGAAACAATAGCTTTGATCATAGTATGTTTATGATGAAAGCTTGTTATAGAAAATTATAGTGGCATCTTTCTGCCATCAGATAACCACATAACTAACAAGTTAATTAAGAGGTTAACTAGTTAAGGTAACTAGTTAACCTCTAAAGTTAAATAAGTTAAGTGGTTAACTAGTTACCTTAACCATAGGTGGCATATTTCTGCCATCAGATAACCGCATAACTAACTAGTTAATTACGAGGTTAACTAATTACAGTAACTAGTTAACCTCTTAATTAACTAGTTAGTTATTTGGTTATCTGATGACAGAGATATGCCACCATAGCCACCATAGAAAACGGCTCCAAATTACATAATTAAGCTCTAAATCTATTTAGGATCAGGTATATTGAACCTTCGCATACAAATTTATAAGCGTGTCATTATAAACGTACCCCATTTTTTAAGAAGACACTAAGTCAAATTAAATTTAGGAAGCAGAGTGGTTTGAAAAGTTTATTGTGTCTCTAATGTATGTTATATTCTGATAGCTTCATGTTTGTATAACAGTTTTCAAGTCTACTTTTGATGTAATATCTTACTGGTAGGTGTTATACAGGGTTTATTGTTTATTTTCGAAAGAAGCCGATAGAGCTGTCACGATACGCCTTAAGCGTATCGCGATATATACTGCAATACGCAGGCACTGTATCGCGATACGTACCACGGTATATTGAGGGCTTTTTCGATCCGTTGTGCATCCGCTGTATTTAACAGAAACAATGCAAATTTTACATGCAGCTACTGATAGAATCTAGCCTCTTTTCAGAATTTACGGTCATTTCGGACTGTGAAGCGCCCAAATCGGTTAAATTTTTTAAGGGTAAATTGAATAAACAATGGAAAAACTGGCGTTTCGCTACTTTTATTTCGCGAAGGGAAGAATTTTTAATGAAATAAACAATATCTCCAAACACCGGTACGTTAAAATCGTATTGTATTGCCGTAGCTGCGTATTGCAATATACCGGTATATCTGTTTTTTTATTTGTGTTAATTATCCATTAATCAATACGATTTGTTTTACATCGAGCTATTTATCTTAGCAAGGACGTTTAGGCAGGTACACCATAGAGCCAGTTGTGTACGGATATCGCTACCAAGCTCTCTTAAGAATCGTCATTTTGTATAAGCCAAGCTCTATGCAACAGTTTTGCTTCACGAAAGCAAAACCAAGACTGTGGCTCCCTTACGTGTTCCGAATGTATATGATATCTAGATACTAGCGAAACGTTGTATGGGAAATCGTTATGTAATTGACGATACGAATCAAACAATCTTTCACTATACATATAAAACACAATATTTACGAAAATCGACGATGATAATTATTATAAATGCTATACAACAACGCAAGTGAGTTAATATTAAAGTGCAGTTTAAAGTCTACTTTCTCACAGACATGTTCAACCGACTTTATAGTTTTGTTCTATAACCCCCTATCATTGAAATCACCTTCAGGCAGGTGATACCTCCCTATGCAACGGAAAAATAAAAAAAATCTTACAAGAACGAGAAAATTTTTTTAATAAGATGAAGTTACCTGGTAACAGATTTTACATTATTCTTGTAAGCATACAAATTTTCCTTCTTGCATGAAACACAGTTCCAAGTTATGTAAACTTTGAAATACAAAAAGCGACAGAACAGTTGATAACAAGTTGCTCCTAGTTTTCAATTGTCATAAATCTACAGTTTTCACATTTCATCAAACATGGTTTGTTCAGGAAATAAACAAGAAAACTTAAATAAAGTTTATGTACATGTGTACAAATACATCCGTGGCCTAGTAAGCCATACACTGATCTATCATTCGTTGTCCTAGTAAATTGATCCCAAATTTTGCCATATTCAACTTAATACATACATACATACATACATACATACATACTTATAAAATGAAGTACATGTATAAACCTTAGATTTATAACATTTAATTGATGACATTAAGTTGCACATTTTGTTAGTAAATAAATCACCTTCACGGTTTCATATTCACCAGAGGCAAACCTTATATAAAATGATTGATTGTAATTAACGTTAGAATCTGTGTATATCGTCTTCGTATACGAGAATTAACAGTTATTTTTATCAATGTTATTGAACAGAATAGAACTGGAACGAACCCCGGTCGGCAATCGGCACGGTTTTTTAGTTGTTCGACGAAGTCGGTTAACTATATAATTCACATTCGCAGGCTTACTACAATCAAAGCACTGAAAGTACTGGGGTATTCATTGTGTTTAGATTTATTGCATTTTGTTGGGTTTAACGCAGTAGCAACACCTTGTATAGTTTATATCACAGCGGTCAGTCCACCTACATGTACTCACTGTTCCTGGAGACGCTTAATCTCTGGATTTAGCTGTTAACAAACTACTAGGTGCATACTTCGTCAATGACTGACTACGGCCCTACACGATTTAGAATCAGTGGCAGGAGGCAGAATGGCCGTAGAAATTATCAATGGTGTTGATTACATGTTTCATACTCTCTTCATAATAAAAAATGATTGGGTCATTTAACAATAATGAGCGAGTGAATTTACTTATTACTATGATTACTGTTGTAATTAGTCTGCGTGTCAAAAAAACTCCAATATACTACTTGCATTTTACATTTCTACTTAATAATATTATATAATAGTTTTGTACAACCATATTATCTGAAAAATTCAGGTTTAACTGCAAACGACCCGAAAAGTTACAGTCCGGAAATACTTTAAAACAAACCCAATACGCGGGAATCAGCACTTTTAATTATGTAGACAATGTTTCTTATGTGTACTATGACTGCATTAAAAAACCAATAAATGTCGGCAGTAAAAATCGAAAGGATTTATGTCATTTGACTTTTGCCCATTTCTATCAAAACCTACCCATCACAATAACACGGCGTCTCAGCGCCGTGAAATAATATTTATATTGAAATAATGAATTATTTACAAAACTCATGTATTTCTTTCATGCTTTACGATGAAATGCTGTGTTATACGATGAAAATAAACGATGAAAATATCGGTTTATATTTTCACTACGGTGAAAATATAAAAAATGACGGACTACTTTTTTCAAGGGAGACAGACAAGCTAGAGCTTTTTCAAACATCATATAAGCGAGTTCAATGGTGACAAATGCATTAGTTGATGCTAAAGCAGGAGATGATATAAACAAATCCAACATATCCTGTTGCTAACTAATTTTTAAAACGAAAGTCTACAAATTTAGTCGAAACAGCTCACTCCAGATTACACGGCAATCACGCGACTGCATAATGGAGATTTTTTGTACATAATTGGGGTCAAATGCCAGAGTTTCGCGCTTTTAATGAATAGTCTGATACAGGTTTTCATGAGAAAATTAATTACAAATCTTAGAATAACTTACGTCACCATTCAAATCCAGCGAGGAAAAACTCAAACATGTCTGAACGTTGACTGTATCAAAGCTGCATCGTGTGCATTGCCATTGGATTCCATTCGTTGATTCATTTGACGAATATCCAGTCATTATACGGTAAATACAAAGGTTGGCTAGTATAAATCCAAGCCAATCTGTGCATAAATTAGATAAAATGAACTGGCTAAAAATCATCGGCTTTCTTGAGTCTTCGCCATTTTGACAAATCAATGAAACATCCCTTCAGCGCGTAGATCTAGATTCTATGTGTTTCCTTACATTATCCTAATATCCATATCATAATTGTGAAACATGTACTTTCCAGTCGCTTGATAATATCGTTTAAATCCTTCCGTTTAACCGCGTAATATGACATCACAATAAAAACTGTATTGATTTAAAATTCGCGTAGACCAACTCAGACGTAAACACATTTACCTTGACATTGACTGTTCATGCAGTACACATTTGTCTCCTTCCGCGTGAGGAAACTGTTACACGATTTTCGAGTTTAAAATTGTTTTCCCTCATACTTCTTTAATGTAACAAACATGGATTAATTAAATTTGGATGGGTAGTGTCTTAAGAAATGAACGATTATATTACAATAAATTATGCACACTGGAACTACTTATTTTCGCTCTATCACATTAATAATGAGTCATACGGTCTGTCCATGAACTGGCACAGGTAGATCTAGATAGTCTTGCATCATTTTTCAGGTGAACAGCATGAAAGAAACAGAAAATTCGCCGATTTCGGTGTAAGATCGATTTATATTTCACCTTGTGAGCTCAGAAAATGACATTTTCACTCGTGGCTACGCCACTCGTGAAAATATGTTTTCTAAGCTCACTCGGTGAAATTTAAATCGATCTTACACCAAAATTGGCGAATATCCTCTATATCTTTTCAAACCTACTTATCATGCTTGTGTCATTTAAGTGAGAAAAAAATGCTTATGAATTGAATACTTGGAATTTCTGTTTAAACATGAAAGATATAATTAAAAGCTGAGAGGTCTAAGAAAAGTCCAAGATATCTTACACGAGGGACAGATTCAAGATCTTGGCCATGAAGATAGTGTTTATTTTAAATTACATTTACGCAATAACAGCCAATATTCCATGTGGTTTGTATTCTACGTTCTTTTTGGGCGGAACAAAAAATAATCACTCGGCTAATTTTCCTTCTTATTGCGTACAGTCAGTATAAGTCGATAATCCTACATAGTTTGTACCGTCAGTTACCCAGTCCGTGTATTAGTATTACAAGCCGGTGTATTAGTCTGTACCGTAAATAATAAAGAAACAAAAAGTGGATAATTGAGTAAAATGGGTGGCGTAGTTCTGGAAACTTTGTGTTGGAAGAAGCTGATAATTCTCGGCTTATTTCTGCTGTTTTTACTGATAACATTTTTCTTAATTGGTGGACTTATAGGTGAGTGTCGTCTTTTTGTTTTGTTTCTGTACTCGGTAACCCAATGTGGGTGGGGTAATTTATGACAATTTTATTGCTTTGAAGTTTGAGTCAGACGTCATAAACAATGTAGATGTCTGCAAATTTCTATGAGAAAATACTAGAATGTTAAGATAATCAATAATGGTGAAGTTTCTTGTAGAAATTTTGTCATCAAGCCAATTCTTCAATACATCGATTTTTATGCATGTGAGTGTGGGATTATGGAGACTTCGGTAAATGACTATATCGGTAAATTGATTTTATATAGTAAATCGTTTGGAGAGATCGGTAAATTGATATTGTATAGTGTAATTATTCTGAATGTGTGATAATCAATGTTCATTATGATTTGTTTGAACATTATTGTAAAATAGTGTGCATTTATATGTACTAATGGTAACGTAATTCACAGAAATTTTATGTTACATGAGGTGACTCTTTAAAAGAAAATATTGTTATCTATAGACATAAAATGGAAAAATCACTTTAGTATATAGTTCATTTATGATAATGTTAAGATATTAAGCAAAAGATTGGATGACTTCGGACCTTTATATAATTGAAACCTTTGTACGACATAAACAGCTTAATAAAATTTCATTATGCCTTTTAAAGTACCTTGCAAAATGATTATTTTTGCAAGCTGTGTTTATAAATAAACGTCTACAACACTGAATAGTTAGTAAATACCTGATAAAACTTTTTAAGGACATGCCATGGAGAGTCATGATGTCCCTGCTTAAAGAAAAGAACGGTAAAGTAATTCACAACATATTTGTACAAAACTTTTTTCATGTTTAAAAATGTTCTAAATCGCTGACACTCTTACTTACTTTAACAATAGAGAAATCCCTGTTACTGCAAATTATAAAAACTAACTTAATTGTCATTATGTATGATTTATTTTTAGTCAACGAGTTTGCAATCACAATTTTTCCAAAATGTTTACAATGACAAAGGAGGAGCCTATTTTCTGTAAATATATGAAATAATATCATATTTTATATACGAGGGGTAATTGGAAGCCCACGTATTTTATTTATAAATGTTACATGGGACAACATACCCCAAAAATCACTCGATACGTTTAGTCAAGATTGATTTTTAAAAAAGCTGGAATATTTTTTATGCATGAAAAAATAACCTTTACATGAAACATGTAACGACACTTCTAGTATATTGTACTCAAAGCATACCGACGTCAGCATTGAGTTAAGTTGATGTAACTTTTTTTATGTAAAAGATAAGTGCCCGATTTTCTCTCTCAATATAATCATCAGTTTAGATTGAATATATTTTATTAAATACATGTAATTATGATTATAACTACAGTCAACGGTCATATACATAGAATATACATTACAGTATCTAACAGTCTACCCACAAGGTCGCACCCTTGGCTGTCTCTTGTGTCATGTGTTTTTAAGCTTCTGTTTAACCTCTAGATTCTCTATCTTCTTGTCTGCCTTCTTCACAGAATTTTTAGTTTTCCAGCTACCCCTTCTTTCTGTGAACTTCATGTTTACTACCATGTTAGGATATCCTTCTCTACACAAAAGGAACTTGGTAATGCAACCACTTTTATTCAATCGCATAATCTATCTGTCTGGTGATCAAGTATCGCTACCTTATTTAAATTAGTGTTACAACGTTTAGCAGTTTGACTTTTTTGATCATCATGCGCCTCCTTTTGTTTTTGCCTCTATATATATGGATCCATATCCGTATACATTTTTGTCTGATTCTAAATATATTTAGACCTGTATTGGTTGTTAGTTTGTAAAAGGTTTTAAAGCTTTAACTTAATTCATTTTCCCTTTTCAAGTAGCTTTAGCCATATCTTGGCTTTTTTTATTCTCTTTAAGCCCTTTGCATCCCAACCTTGCTTTTACCCACTGACCAAATACGAATTATAGGGATTGTGAATTACGTTACCACTTGGTGAATTACGTTACCATTTTATAATGCGTGTTTAGCATGGATATGTGAACAATACAAAACAATTGTTACTGTTTAATTATAAAAATGCATCAGAAAAAACAACTGATACAAAATTGACTCATTTATTACGCACTTGTACGATGAAACTATTTAAGAGACAAACATGACTCATTTTCATCATAAATTCTTCGTAAAAGTCTCTTACTTATGCAAATTCCTACTTCAAAAACTTTCAAAAAGATAACACCTTAAACGTTCTTAGGTATTAATGTAAATCTAACCTGTTATAATTGATCCTGGGGACTTATTTCGGCGGCTAACTGGTATTTACGGTAACGTAATTCACAGTAACGTAATTCACGAATCGATTGTTTATTGGGCTGTTTATTTAAATGCAACAAGGCAATGTTAATTTATTTGATTATTATTTAAGTTTATAAGATGGTAGTTTAGAGGGAATTTAGTAAGTGGATATAGGTAATGTTAGTGTGCATGAAAACAGCTAGTAACGTCATTTACTAAACCTTGGTTTTATTGAGAGAATGCCGTTCTGATGAGATGGGTGGATTATATCATTAATCAACAGCAAATCTCATTTGTCAATTTTGTGCTACATATATTGAGTAGTTCCCAGAAGATTAATACATATCTATAATGCAATGAACATCACGCCAGCTAGCCTGTTGAAAATGGTAACGTAATTCACGTGAATTTGTGGGACAGCAAAATCTAGGTGTAAATATTTTTATCATGTATGTTGTGGAAGTTCAAACTATTACAGTTGTTTGGCCTATGTGTATGCTCTATGGTGGAAGTCAGGAGTTTTATTCCTTGAGCAGAATAGGACAACAGTAAGTCTGATAATCAATTGACCCCAACAGTGGGACAGGTGTTTTTGATGAATATGCATCATTCCTGTTGAGTAAAATTAGCATCAAGTAATGGTTATGCTTATAAATGTATATGTTTTTGGTAAGAACATATGTCTCCTAGGTAAAAGTACAAATTAGGTAAGAAACCTTGCTATATTCTTAGTACAAATACTATGTGACATGATATTTTTGCATTTGCTTAACTTAACGTGAAACGGCTGTGTAATAGTAAAATGAAAAAAACAACAGCAGCGTGTAATTGTTATTTTTACAATAGTAAATCGTAAATTTAAACTGTCAAATAGGACAACTTAAATAATAAATATTTTAATGTAAGTACATTTGTATATTAATTCATTTTTATTTAATCATTAGCCACTGTTATTCACACCTACTTAATTTACACTATACAATATCAATTTACCGATCTCTCCAAACGATTTACTATATAAAATCAATTTACCGATATAGTCATTTACCGAAGTCTCCAGATACCTGAGTGTGTAGTCCTAAATATAAGACCCTACATAACTATTTTATCATACGGACGTTTTTCTGTTATGTAGGGTCTTAACGGATTGCTTCAAAAACGCATAGCAAAATATTTTTTTCAAAAAGTAAATGAATATGGGTCAAATTAGCACCAAACGATAGATAAAAGTTTACTTTTATTCTTTCCATAAATCAAAAGGTATTAATCAGGTTTTTCGCTTACAAAAACACTATTTAGTTTTACTGCTATCCAGGGTTGTCGCCGTTCGCCGCCATTTTGAACTGAATTCTTAGCGGTAAATAAAGTGTCGCTTCGGTTAAACGAATTTTTTTACAGAGTTGTCGTTCTTGCTCTCAATAGCATACCTTAAAAATTCGTTCAAAATCAATTCTTACAAATCACGTGACCCAATTTGAATTCGGATTGCTTTGGCTATTATCGCACAGTTATTGTGACAAACTGAAAATACTCGTTAATTAAGGATTTTAAATGGATTATTTGACTGTCTAAGGTTAGAATTTGAAATAATTTTACTATTATACTGAATACCGCAATTACCGGTGAACCTGAAACACCGGTGATAACAAAGATATCCCGATTATAGACGCATGCGTAGATAATAGATTTCTTTGTCTTTCTCATTCTGTTTATTTTGGTTTCCGCCATTTTTTCCGAAGTGAAAGTTGTTTAAAAATGTCATTTTTAAGCGGGAATGAATTAAAATACTTTTTGACTCACCATTTTTGTTATAAATCCGACAGAAAATAGAGAAATAATACATGCTGTTTTTCAGTTATTGTTTTAAAAAAAATTAAACAATAGTTAGAAATTTTCCTTTATGGATTGATTAAAATGGGTTGGAAGTTTAACTGCGCACATTTACTTCACTGTTTACGTATGACGTCACTGACCTTGGGAGATTATTTACCTCATCACCGGTAATACGTATTTGGGAACAAAGATGGCAGATTACACTACTCAAACAAAAATTGTGTTAGTTTAGCTCATTCTGTCAGGATTTTCGTAAACAGATTGATTATAATATGTATAAAAGACATGGACTGATAAATCAGTAAATATAACATACTTGTAGTTCTTTGTTTAGTTACTGAAAAAACGGTCTAAAAATAGCATCACCGGTAATTGGTATACCCAGTATATCATGTGTATTTTTTGTTTATCTTTCTATTGGTGTATCGTTTTATTGCAAATTTTTCGAATTAAAACGAGTAGAACGTTCAGACCTGATTCGATGTCTGTACACTAAAATTTTTGCTATGCGTTTTTGAAGCTATCCGTTAAGACCCTACGTAACAGAGAAATGTCCAAATGATAAAAAACATACGTAGGGTCTTATATTTAGGACTAGTGAGTGTGAAACAATTCTCGGTGCTCCAGCTAGCCCTTTTTAGCAGGGCGCCGTGCCATGCCCTCGAAACCTGACGCCCTGCCCTTTTTCAAAACGCCCTGCCGTATTTTTTACCCAAGAAAATTGAATATCATAAAATTCAAAGATCATTATCAGTTATTACCATACACGATTAAATTCGTCTGTTGTTTACGTCATTGTTTATGACAATAGACTTTGTTAATCTGTTAAACGAGGGGATTAGTGTCATCCTGTATAACAATCATCTGATAACATCAGTCAGAGGTGTGTGTAATTAGTCTTTCACACATTTATTGTTACTTATCAGCAGCTTATCAGTGAAACATTATTTAAATATAAGTCAACAATCAACTCTCTTTATTCGTCGGAGAATATGATAAAGTCCAATTCCGGACTTTTCCGTACATTACTATATTGTGTTAAATGTATCAAATTTTACATTTAATTTCCGAATTATCAGGTTATTATACGAAGAAATTAAATTACTGTTCATTTGATGATTATTTTTTCATTATTTAGTTGAAAAGACCGTTCATTAGAAGTTTTAAATGTCCACAGTATTTCCATTCGTCCTCAATAATTTTCGTATACTGGTATGCGAGCAGTAGCCGTGAACGAGTAGTACCCGTGATTTTGATTTTACGCGTTTTATATGCTTTCCAGAAGAAAATTAGTGTTTGTGTGATATTCAATAAGACAAAATTTAACTGTGTACAAAAAATTATAACAATCTGATAAGTATGACGGAAGATATTTACTTTTATGTCAACTAACTTAAAAAATCTTGAGAATGTCGCGCGGGGGAATCCCGTCCATGTAAATGCGCATGCGCGTACGCTATTTTTAGATTTTCCAATAAATTTATAAATCAACGGGAATTAACTCGTATTGAAAAAATATCTCCTAAATTAGTTCCCTTTACACAAAGGGGCTCACAACGGGGGAGTTAATGTCGTAAATTACTCGATTTAATTCACTATTTTGCGATCGATTTTAAAGGCCGTAAAAGGCATTATTTTTGAATGCATGGTTTTTCTTCGATGGTTATTTTATTTTTTTCATTTTTTTATAAAATGATGCCATATGTGTTCCTCCATTTATTCAAGTAAGTTTTAACATATATAGAAATCTTTTATTTAAAGAAAATGACGATAAAAAAGTGTAATTTTATCAACTTAGCCGTCGTTTACGGAATATCTGCTTGACGTCACGTAACCTATTTATAGCAGTTTTTCGTGTGTGACTGTGTCTGTGTTTTCTCTTATTTCTTAAATAATAATCAACGAATCTGCATTAAACTTTGCCAAAATGCTCAATATAGTATGATTAGCAACATATGACAGCATAAAATTTAATATTTTTAACTTAAAGAAAGTTTACGTACTTCAAACAGAAAATCACGGCTACTACTAGCCTAACTATGAATATTCTCATCATTAGTTGACCCCCTTTGAGCCCCTCCTATTAACATCAAAGATGACGTCATGACACAATTTTTAGACGGACCGATTCGTTTTGAACCCAGGTTTGTTATTTTCAACGTTGATTTGTATATGTCATGGATTTTTTTAGATATTTGAGAAAAAACTCGAAAAAATCACGGCTACTGCTCTCATACCAGTACTGAATACTGCAATTACCGGTGAACCTGAAACACCGGTGATAACAAAGATATCCCGATTATAGACGCATGCGCGGCAAACAGATTTCTTTGTCTTATGCAATTTCTTTACGTTGGTTTCCGCCATTTGTCTGGAGTGAAAGTTGTTTAAAAATGTCATTTTTTACGCGAAAATGAATATGAATATTTTAGCCGTGCCATTTTTTATATAAATTTAGCAGAAAATAGAGAAATGTTACATGCTATTTTCAGTTGTTGTTCTTTTTTAAAAAATAAATAACGGCAAGAAATTTTCCTTTATCGATTGATTAAAATTGGTTGGAAGTTTAACTGCGCACATTTACTTTGCTGTTTACGTATGACGTCACTGACCTTGGGAGAATTTTTAACTCGTCACCGGTAATACATATATTGGAACAAAGATGACAAATTACACTACTGATACAAGAATGGTTTTAATTTAACTTATTCTGTCAGGATTTTCGTAAACTGAAAATTGTAATCTGTTAAGAAGACATGGACTTATAAATCAGTAAATATAGCATGCTTGTAGTTCTTTGATTGGTTAGTGAAAATACGGTCTAAAAATAACATCACCGGTATATAGGTGGCACACCACAGTTTCCTCGGCTTCTCGGCTGAAAATACACGGCCACACAATGAAAAGCTCTCACACTAGTCAGTAGTCACACACCTGAAACAAATGCTTTTCAAAATTAGCATGAATATATGTTTCTCAGTAAAAACAATAAAATAAACATGATCAAAACAAACTTTTCTGCCTGAGGGGCCTTTAATTCTTTGTTTTGATGGTCGCGAAAATAGGTGACAAAATGGCGAATTTTCGCTATACGCAAAGTCCCACAGAATTCTTAATTCCAACGATAGCAATATATACTACACTGTTTCATGTACCCTTAACACTGCACAATCAGAAAATAACAAGGAAATAGGGTGTCAACCATGACTTTATGGCTCTAATTTTCCAATTTCTGACGTACCTTGAAAATGAACAGCTGATTTCTGTGCTAGCTCCGCAAGTCCATGCATTCGCATCTGACAATAATTTTTCGCAATACCTCGGGCAATACCCTTAAAACCCATTGTGCCTAATAACTAAAGTGCAATACTAGCTGTTGAAACTTCAAATATAGCCATCAAAAATATTTTAAACCTCAAAAATGCAATCCAACTGCCAAAGTTTCTATTATTTAAAAATTTGACCCTGGCCACTTTGACAATGCGGCTCTGAAACTGTGGTGTGCCACCATAGTATACCCTGTATACGTGTCTGACGATTTTTGTTCTTAATTTTCCTGGATCACTTTGAATCAAATACACCTTACTAATTCGTGAATAAAACAATTTGATTATTTGAATGTGATAATAGCCCACTACAATCATAAATTAATTATTTTGATCGTCTAACTTTTACAAAAGTAGACACCTTTTCGGATATGCATAATTTCGGATACATGCGTTCATAGGTAGAATGCAACCAATTTACTTGACATAACTTCAAGACATCAAACTTGAACTTATAATGAGCTGAAAAAACTGTGACTTTCCCCAAAAATTTGGTTAATGTAGAGCCCTGATATGCACATTTAAACCTTAATTGAGTTGTTCAAAATGCCAAAGGAACTCAATTTTTTTACATAAGCACAAACAGTTATGTTATTTGATAAAGTAAAAGTGGTACAAGTAGAAGAGCCATTGCAAAGCTTATTGTGAACTTAGAACAATTGTTTATGTTTTTTTGAGTTTGTTCTGGCTAATGCCCAGGAAGCAATTGCCACAGTAAACATTTTATGACACAGGTCCACTCGAATCTGTTCATAGAGAACACCTGTCCACAAAGGACACTTATAAATTTATCTGTGACTGTCTACATGCATGTACACAGACTAGTACTTAGAGTTAGACTCTGTTTCATCTAAATTACATAAAGACTGTCATAGGTAATGTATGAATAAAAGGTAATTAATAACACACTAACAAACACTTTGTTTTAATGGTTTTTTAATCACAGAAATAAACTGTACTCCGACCACGCGTTAAAAAGTGCCCTGATTTCCTAAAGACCCCCTGCCCTCCCCAAAGTCTAGCTGGAGCACTGATTCTGAATATGGTTAGATATTTTATTTAGTCTATGAATCATGCTCATAGAGAAGAATGAACACAATTTCTTTTTAAGACAATGTCTTTATTTGACATTTTATACATTGGCAATTTGTATGTCATTGACACTGGCGCCAGAGTCCTCACACTTGGTGAAATTAAAAAGGCAGTGGCTAGATTTACGGTACCATAACATTTACGTGTTTCAAGTTCTATAAATAGAATATACTCCCTGGATACGTATTCGCAGGACAGTTCAATGAACCGGACACTTTAAAAATAGCTGTTTTTCAAACAAGTTTCGTGATTTAATTAATATTTTTTGTATCTAAAATGTCCAGATACCTTCTTTGGTTACAAAAACATTAAAAACAACGATTTCTATGCAAAGTTAACACATAATTGCTTGAAATTTAATCAGTTCTAATGTTGTTAACAAAAATGAAAATCTCTGTCATACAGGGGATTTACTTTAAGTGCCCATGCGCGAAAAAACAAGTGCAAGGTACATGTCAAACGTGGGTAGTCTAATATATATATAGATGAAATTTAAATATATCTGATGAAAAACAGTTTATCGTTAGGGTATAAACTGTACCTTCTTATTTCATTAATGACGTTGATGACGTTGTCGTATAAAATTTGGCTTGCGCCGCAAGCGCTTACACTGTGTTGTATTTTTGTGTATTGTGCTGGTAATATACCTGATAGAAATATGATTTTATACCCATAAATTGCTAAATAAATGCCCTTTCTTGTGCTGTATATTTTAAGTATGTGCAGTAAAATTTGTTGCCGCTGCATTAGCAGTCCGGTTATTTCTGGATCATCCCTCGTAGTGTCAAGTATTGGTACTTTAACAAGTAGAATAATGTCAGGTTGTTCACCATCAAGGTCTTGTATGAATACTGAAGTGAAAAAGTTAGCTAGCACATTCGCTTTCTCATGGTCATTTTTTGTGACACTGTCCTTGTTATTGTCCATGTATAAATCAGATATTGAAGTTTTAGTTTTTGTCTTGGTTTGTACATAATTCCAGAATGTTTTGGATTACTCTTAGATTTCTCAGCTATTCTTTTTTCATTCAATTTTATCATTTTCCTAGTTAAATTCCTAATTTGGTTTCTAGACCTCTTGTATTCATTGTATGACTGCTCGTCTCTTTTTTTTACATATCTATTCCACAGTCTTTGTTTTACTTTTTCTTCAGGTTCTTATTATCTACTGTGTTTCTATTCGGCCTGTTTCGTTTCACTTTAACCTTGGGTATGTATTTGTCCGCTTCTTCCAATATTTTGTTTTTCAACAATTCCCATTGTTCATCAACATTC